>CM076584.1:563022124-563635052 GCA_034641835.2 Pinus albicaulis | reverse complement strand
TGGTTGACCAAGGTTGATTTTCATATTGAGACAATCTTTATCACAATACGACGTTGAACCATGGTTAAACATGGTTGACCATTGTTGACCACGATTAACCATGATTAACTACTCATTCATTTGAAATTCAACCCTGCTCTATCCACCCCGAAGTGGAAATAATATGTTGGACCATGTTTGACCATGGTTGAATTTCATATTAAGACAATATTTATCACAATACGACGTTGGACCATGCACTATAAGGAAAAGACCCTCTAGCGTAGGTTATACAGGAGGTTTTTAGTGTTATAAAATTGGCCAAAATTGTCAAAAATACATATGCTACCACATCTGTTTCTGGTAATGGAGGTTTTGGCGGAGCTTTTAACGAAAATTCAACACAACTAAAAAAAAATGGGCGGCTGGAGGTTATTACGGATGTTTTTTCATCGGTGCTCTTATCAGGTTTTAACGCACCAGTGCGTATCGGTAGACAACGCACCGGGGCGGTCGAAGGAGAATGCATTGGGCCGTTAAGGAAAATAACAACACCAGGCCTAGTGTTGGTGATACAACACACAGAGCCATTCTAATTGGTCTTGGGATTTGAGCGGTGTCCATAGGTCGTATAAACGCGCCGATGCGTATGTTTATATAAACGCCCTGGTGCATCGTAACACACAAATGCACTGAGGTTTACAATTGGTATCGGTATTCGTGCGGTGCAAATATGTCATACAAATGCACCAGTGCTTATCGACACATAAACGCCCCGGTGCGTACTATCACACAAATACACCAAGATTTGTAATCGGTATCAGTATTCGTGCGGTGCCTATTGGTTATCCAAATGCACCGATGTGTATAGACAGAAAAAACACCCCAGTGAATATTATCACACAGACGCACCGCAATTTATAATTGGTATCGGTATTCGTGCGGTGCTCATACGAGGTAAATCGACACCAGTGCGTATAGATACATAAACGCACTAGAGCATCGTATCGCACAAATGCCTCAATATTTTTAACTGGTTTTGGTATTTGTGCAGTCTTGATAGGTAGTATAAACGCACCGGTGTGTTTAATAATACAAGCGCACCAGTTTTCATTTTGTATTTTTAGAAACATCGACTTGTGGCAGTGTAATTATTGTGATTTTTTAAAATTCATTATTCATCAAAAGTCGACACATATATATGTTATAACAATATTCGTATGAATTAAATTTTTATTACTGCATTTGAGAACGACAATGGAGAACGCAATAGCGACAATAGAGAACACAATAGAATAAATTAAAACATTTATTATTATATATATATGTGTGAATAAGACATTATTTGTCATACAAAATGGGACAGTTATTGGTATCCCTTTATCTTTCAATTGGGACACTATGTCCATTACATTAAAGAAAATGTCTGATTTCACAAACATTTTTCCAAAAATAGTACAACGCCTTGCTTTTATATCCAAACATAGTGATCATCATTCTTTGATTGAACTGCTATCACTGCTAGAGCTACTTCCATGACTTGGGTTATTTTCAAAAATGTTTTGTTCACGACGTTGATTGTTTTCTTCTTCTTCACCTTCTTCCATCTACAAACATAAAAATAAACTGTAATGGGTGTATATACATTGGTGAGAATAATTAAAATTGCAATATTAAATAATATACATCAATGTAAATCGAAAAGAAATGACGTACCAATGCAAAAATTGACTCATAAACTATACACATTCTCTCAAAACCATGTAACATGCCATCTTTCAATATTTGATCTGTTGGCGCAGTGCCATACTTTGTTTCCTGCAAGTTTTATACCCCATAAGAAATCATATATTTAATATAAAAGATTTATTTTTTCTATTAATTATAGACATAGCTAAGTCAAACAAGATCGATAGATGCTTACAAATTCCACAATTAAGTTCTGATATACCCACATATACGCACAACCCATATTTAAACCAATTTCAATCAATTCCTCTGATGGTTCTTCTTTGTATGTTAGCGCATGTTTAGAGATATTCAATGATGATTTTTGTAAAACAACTTAAAAATACAAAAATGAAATCTAGTTAAGTTGTTATAAGGAAGTAACAATTACTCACAAACTTAGATATCAATCCTTTTCTTCCTTGTCGTCTTGTTTTATCTGCTGAATGGGTTCGATTTTCTTTTCTTTTCTACAAGAAAATACTTGAAAATTAATATTTAATGCTAAATTGTTTATTTATTTTACCTAATGATCAAAAAATTCAATGATTACATATTACATTTGAAGCACGTTGTTGTTGAGATGGCTCCTCCCGCGATGCAATTTTGTCCATTTCTTTGAACATCTCCTTGTACACCTTTTTGGACACCTTTTTGGACATTCCTATTGGCATATTTATGATATCAGCTCGTTCATCTTTTGAGATTTTCATAATCTTCCTGAAAATGTAACATGACAAAAAACTATTTAATTTTTATATTGATATATGAAATGTAAGTATAACAAGAGTGATATTTATAAATAATTCTAGACAAACATCTAAAGGAATATTACTTTTTCATTCCTTCTTTTTTTTTTGTACGTTTTTTCTATTAAAATTCTAACATGTCTCATTGACCAATTCTATGGAAACTCTTCCTGTAATTTACATAAAATCTGGTTCTTGGAGTCATTGGATTGGTTTTTGTATTGTAAGTGGAAAGAACGTCTATACATTCGTTCCACTAGATCCCTCAAACATTTGTAAAAGTTTTCCCCCCTTTCGTTAACCTCCAACACCACTCCAGATGAGCTAAGGAGCAATTCATTTTCATTTGCATGTTCTATTGTTTTTATTTTTTTAGAACAACATTCCTTTTCTGAGTTGTTGGCCCCTGTAGAACATTAAACAGAGGTGAATTAATGGAATTTTTCACACATGTTATCTAATAATTTTAATTATATTATTAATGAAAACTAAAAAAACAAACTCATATTGGATCAATAGTATTTTTTTCATTCACCTGATTCATCCTTTTGCAATTTTTCCCTCAAGCTTATACATTCTTCTGGTCCTAGATCAGAAATAACCTTATCGAGCTTCGTCATTTTGTGGCTCTTCATGATACACATTAAACAATACATATTATTTAAACTTACATATAGTTCAAAAATAATTTTTTTGTAAAAAATTTACAAAGAACTTTCCTTTTTTTTTGTTTTTCTTGATGTGTTATCAGTATTTTTGTTACTTGATCCCTTGTCAGTAATCTCTTTAACAATATAAAATCTGTATCATATCATTCAATAATATGTTTTTAAATAAACTGTGAATTTTTTAATTAAAAAAAAAAAAAATATCAAAAAACTAGTGCGCCATTCATGGTGAACGCACCGACGTCGGTGCGTGTATGTCTTTCCCACGGACTGCAAAAATAGTGTAATACACCGTACGGTTCTCTATGTCAACAAGAAGCTCTGATGTGTTACATGTCAATGACCGCACCGGTTAACCATCATAAAAATAATAAAAATCGTCCAGTGTTAGTTTTTTAAGCATAAATCAGTGCTATATTTTACATATGGCACACCGTTAAAAAAATCTTATTTTTTCACATTCTCCGGTGCTCTTGTAAACAACAGAGCACCGGTGCGCTACCTTACATAGGGCGCACCGTAAAAAATCTGTTTTTATTTAAATCATTCCAAGGCCGACATGGATTAGGATACAACTATGCTAATCATCTCGTAGGTTGCATGTACTAGGTCTATATTTAGCATACAAGCGCTATAAATCTAAATTGAAAGGTCCTAATTCTGAATCAAGAAGAAGAAAGGGGAGAAACAAAAAGAAAGTAAGGTTTGTATTTTTTGAAATTATTATTATTATTATTATTATTATTATTATTATTTTATTTTATTTTTCGAAATTGAACGTTCACAGTGCGTCATAATGAAATAGTGCACCGGTTGCATATTTTCCTAATTTTTTATGATAGTACTTTCGCAGTGTGCTGTGATAACAGAGTGCCCCGATGCACTCTTTCAGATAGGACGAACCAATTTTTTTATTTTATTTTATTTACACAAGGGCCGACATGGATTGAGATCCAACTATGTAGGTCAACATGTTCGTTGGATGTCTTAAGTTTATATTTAGCAATATAAACCCTATAAGTATACATTGAAAAGCTCTAATTATGAAATCACAACAAGTGGGAGAAGACAGGGCAGAAACAAAAATAATGTAGGGTATGTTTGTAAATGGTTTTTTTTCAAAACAGCACGTTGTGTGGTGCGCCATAATGTAATAGTGCACCGATGCCATATGTTACATATGGCGCACTGATAAAAACATAATTTGTTTTTTTAATTTTTTATCACTGTACTTGCGTGGTGTGCTTGTATAACAGAGCGCACCAGTGCGCTATGTTACGAAGGGGGCACCGATGAAAAAAAATGTATTTTTTAAGATTGACGCAAGGGCCCACATGGATTGAGATCTGACTATGCAGATCCTGCTGTTGGTTGCATGTCTTAGGTTTATATTTAGCAATACAAACCCTATAAATATAAATTGAAAAACCTTAATTCTGAAATCATAGCAAGTGGGAGAAGAAAGGGCAGAAACAAAAATAATATAGGGTATGTTTGTAAAATGGTTTTTTTCCAAAACAACACATTTTACGGTGCTCCATAATGTAATAGTGCACCAGTGCCATATGTTACAAATGGCGCACTGATAAAAACATATTTTATTTTTTTTATTTTTTATCATTGTACTTCAGCGGTGCGCTAGTATAACCAAGCGCACTGGTGCGCAATGTTACGCAAGGTGCACTGGTGAAAAAAAATTGTATTTTTTTAAAGATTGATGCAAGGGTCAACATGGATTGGGATCCAACTATGCAAGTCGTCTCGTGGGTTGGATTTCTTATGAGTATAGAAACCCTATAAATCTAAATTGAAAAGAAAGAGGGATAAAAAATGGCAGAAACAAAAAGAATCTAGGGTTTTGTTTCTAAAAATTGATTTCTTTTTTTATTTTGTTTATGAAAACTGCAGAAAAGGTAAAAAATTGCAGAAACAAAAATTAAAAAAAACAATAAGATTTGATTTTGTATTTTAATTCATAAAAAACTAGAGAAAAAATAAAATAAAACAATAGAATTTGATTTCTTATTTCACTACATAAAAAAAAACTGCAGAAAAAAGTACAAAAAAACAATAAACTTTACTCACGTCGTTTAAAATTCTATGGTACAGGGTTTGAATTATCAGAGGTTTGGAATTCGGATTGTTTGAATACTTCTGTTCAAACGTATTTCCCTGCTCCACAATGCTCTCGTGCTCTGTTTTCTCCAGGTATGTATCCTGCAAATCTCTGGCTGAATTTTTTTGCAAAAATAGTGAAATAATGAAAAGTGTTTAGTATTTAAAGAAATGTTTTATGAAATTAGATTTTCGAAAATATTTTGCTGTCCAATTTTCAATTTACCTATTTTTTTTCACTTAAAGAAAATAGGGTTGTTATTTTTTTATTGCGGTTATTCGTTCACCGGTGCGTCGTTTAATTCAACCACACCGGTGCTACTTGTTACAAAAGCACACCGGTGTGTAAAATAAAGAACTGGCCGGTGCGGTTATTTGAACAGTATGCACCGGAATTACATTTAGGTTTGTGCACCAAAGTTTATTTTTGTTTTGCTCAAATGCAGGGAGAAAATATCATATATTATATGAAATGGACAATTCTTCAAAATCCAGCTCGTTCCATAATATTTCTCAAAGTCCATCGCGGAGTTCTCCCTATCCATGTGGAGACATAATATTTACTTCAGATTTGTTTTATTTTTTCACTATCTAATTGAATTTATGTATGTTTTTTATCCATGTAGTCAATCATGCACAAATTAATTAAATTTATAATGTATACAAATTTGCAGGTTCATGTAGATTCATCATCGAGTTCAGATGCACAAATTATATTCAAAGTATTTCTCCAAAACATCAAAAGTTCTTATCAAGAGCTGCATACCGCAAGATGCATTTGGTAGATGAAAATCGATAGCCACTTCACCCTGCCAATTGTAACAATATTGCATCTTCTAGCCACAATCCCGGGACAATGATGGTAATTATAATTATAATTTTCTGGTATATATATTGATTAATATGTAATTATTTAAACGTCAAACCAGTTTATAATCATGCAATATTGTCAACGTGGTTACTAATTGATATCAGAATATTTTGTACTAATCATGTTCATTTTTTTTTTTAATTATTAGGATTCTAATGATGATGAACGACCTACCTACCATCTTCCGTTGCACACCACGACAATGTCAAATCGAGAGAAGGCTGAATTAAGAGAAAAAATCGGAGAGGAACGATACCTAGAATGGTTGAATCAACCACCGATTCAATTCCCGCTACGTCCAGATTCACCAATTAGGAATGACTACAACAATAGTAGTTCTTCACAAGCTAGCAATGGAGACAATCAAATAGAGGTTGGTATGGATGATTACTTAAGGGATACGACTGCCATGGAGACAATGTTGTTAGATGCATTCCAAAATTATGATCAGCTAGGGGATGATTCTCATATCGCTGACACCTTTTTTGAAAGCCTTAAATTTGCTTCCACCATCCCTCTCTTTGGACCCAGCGGTTAGTCAAAGTCTACCCAGTTAGGGACAACGATGTTACTGTACAACTTGAAATCAAAGTTTGGCTTGTCGAATGCATGTTTCTCAGAAATTTTGAGGTAAGTTACCATAAATTACTCCCCTTATATATAAATTTGAAATATAATCAGTACACTACAATGAACATTACAAATGTTAAATTTTATGAAGGTTAATAATTATATCGAAAGTAATGTACATTTATTAATATAATTTTCCATGATCACCAGCTACAGGTTATTCAAAGATAAGGTTCTTCTGAGTGATAGTGTCTTGCCCGGTAGCTACGAGGAGGCAAAAAAATTGTTGAAAATGTTGGGTGTTGAGTACATATCATATCATGCATATCCAAATGATTGTATTCTATATATAGGAGAATATGCAGACAAAGAGATGTGTCTGAAATGTGGGCATGATAGGTATGATAAATAAAAAAATAAGGGTAAATCATGTACTGGTCCTCCTTTTAAGATATCGAGGCACATGCCTATAATCCCAAGGATTCAAAGGCTCTTTTGTTGCAAAGAATTAGCTATGTTGCAGGGATGGCATGCCTCACACATAAGTGAGTTGGGAGTTATGTGAATACCAACTGATTCAATAGCCATGAAGCATATAGAGGAAACATGGCCTGAAATATTCAAGAATGAAGTACGAAGTCTACGACTCAGCATAGCCATGGATGGCGTCAACCCATATTCCCTCCAGAACACCAACTATTCTGTTTTGCCTGTAGTAGTGATCAATAACAATATCCCCCCATGGTTGTTCGTGAAGAATGAACATCTTATGTTGGCTCTCATAGTCCCTGGTAGAAGACAAGTGAAGAATATGGATGTCTACTTACAACCACTGGTAGATGAATTGAAGGAATTATGGGATGGGATAAATGTATACGATGTATCAAGAACCATCACAGGAGAGAGGAGGTTTATGTTGTATGGCATATGTGCTTACACGACACATGATTATCCAAGCTTAGGAGTTTGCTCTGGTAAATTACATGTTTAATTTATTGATCTGTTTATATATAATGTAACAATATTATTTCACATATTAGTTATTTAATTCGTTGTAATATTATTTGTTCTGATCTTCATGATATTGTTTAACGTTCCATGCATATTAATTAATGTATACAAATATAATCTCGCAGGTCTTGTAACAAAAGGGTATTTTGGATGTAAATGTTGTGGACCTTCTCTGAAAGCTAGATGGTCCAAGGACCTACTAAAGCCAGTGTATGATAGCTCCAGGATATTCCTACTAGAACAACACCCTTACAGAAGAGCAGCATCCGCTTTCAATGGTAAACGAGAAAGAACCCAAAGGCCTCCAATAATGACACCAGCTGAATGGCTTAGAGCATATGAGAGAGAGAAGGAGAAGGAGTTCACAGAAATGTTCGATTCAAATGGGAAGCCTAAGTTCAATGATCCAGATTTCTTCAACACCTATGTTGAGAAATTTCCCATTGGGATGAAAAGGAAATCTATCTTTTATGACCTCCCATATTGGGAGCATCTTACGATTGCCCACTTATTAGATCTAATGCATATATTTAAAAATGTTTCATCTTCTTTATGGAGGCACATGTCATCGAAACAAAGTGACACATTGGCGGTTAGGAAAGATCTTATTGCTTCAAAAACTAAAAATAAATATTAGCCAAGATGATTAGAAAGTATGGGATCAGAGGCAGGCGCTGGTCCCTCTAATTCATGGTTTTTCAAAGAAGGTGATGTCCCATGGATTTAAAAAAAAAGATGATATATCTTTGGCAAAGGAAGTTATAATGGATGTGAGGGTGCCAACTTCATATGGGTCTTCACTACGGTGCTGCTTCACCGTGGATGACCATTTGTCGGGGTTGAAATCGCATGACCATTTGAATCTTCTAAGAGTACATATAATGTCAAAAGCATGATTTTATTATTTGTTATATTAATAAATTTTATCCCATGCGGTGATCATAAAGCATAACTAATTTTGTATATTATTGCATGTTTTTATAACTTTGCAATGTCATTATCCTTTGTTTGTGCGTGGGTGTGTGAAACATGAATTACCTTAAGACCTAGGACGTGCCATATCTAAATTATGTGCATTTGTATGTTGGATCATGTCAAAGGAGATTGATGTGGCTAGCATTCCACAGTGGCATCTGTTAGCCATCAGTATTTTTTTTACATGTTAGTGATGACTATATCTTCAGCTGAGTTTTCTAGAAACTGATTTCCTTATGTCAATATGTCATCCAGAAAACCCTCCCAAAATTTTTTTTGCCTTTCTACCTATTCAGTCCACCCCTGACAACATCAAAAACCTCATATCACAATCCTATCTAGCTTCAGCCTTATTGACCTGCCCATCAGCTTTAAAAGGCAAATCCACATCTGTTTTAAAAGTCTCCCCTATGTTAGGAAGTGGCATTTTAGGACATTTCACCTTTGACAATCATTCCTTATTTCCTAATATAATTTAATATACAATATTAAATATCCTCACCCAACCCTTAGGACTAGGTGTCAACATTCCCCCCTTTAATCCAAAGGGATGTTGGTGAGTCCAAGCATCGATCTGAACTTTTCAAACTTTTCTCTTCCAAGTGCTTTGGTGAAGATATCAGTGGTTTGCTCATTTGTGGAACAATGATGTAGATGGATGGTTTTGGCCTGAACATGATGTCGAATTAGATGGTATTTTGTATTGATGTGCTTTGTTCGATCATGGAACTTTGGGTTCTTGGCCAACTTTATTGCAGAAGTGTTGTCGATCATGAGTGGTGTGGAATAAATTTGTTTCATCTGCAAATCTTCCAGGATTTTCCAGAGCCACACAATTTCCTTTGTTGCTTCAGCTGCTGCCACATATTCTGCCTCGGTCGTGGAATCTGCTGGAACTGACTGTTTGTGTGATCTCCATGAGACAGCTCCTGATCCAAGACTCATGGTGTAACCTGTAGTAGACACCCATGTTTCTTTGTCGCCATCAAAGTCTAAATCAGAGTATCCGATCAAGCTAAAGTCGCCTACCTGTGTATATTTGAGTCCAAAGTCTTGAGTCCCCTTCAAGTACCTTAACACTCTTTTTGCAGCAGACCAATGTCCTTCACAAGGTTTTTGCATGAACCTTGAGAGGATTCCAATAGAAAATGAAATGTCAGGTCTGGTGGTGGTCAGGTAGATAAGACTTCCTACAAGCTGTCTATACTTAGTTGCATCCTCAAATTCCTTCCCTTCAATAGATGTGAGCTTCAAGTTTTGTTCCATTAGAGTGGTTAAGGGATCGTATCTACTGAAGATCAAAATGTTTGAAGTCAAGTTTCAAAAGATGCTCGGTCAATTTATCATACCAGGCTCGTGGTGCTTGCTTAAGGCCATACAAGGATTTTACAAGTTTGCAAACTTTGTGTTCTTGACCCTTTATCACAAATCCTTCTGGCTGGGACATATAAAATTTCTCCTTTAGATCTCCATTCAAGAAGGCTGTTTTTACATCCATCTGATGGACTTTCCATCCATTCTGAGCTGCTAAGGCAAAGAGAGTCCGGATGGTGGTCCATTTTGCTGTGGGAGAAAAAGTTTCTTCATAATCGACTCCTTCTTTTTGTGCAAAACCTTTTGCCACAAGCCTGGCCTTGTGCTTGTCAAGTGAGCCATCTTCTTTATACTTGTTCTTGTAGACCCACTTACAGCCAATTGGTTTTGTTCCCAAAGGCGGATCAACCAGCTTCCAAGTGCCATTCTTTATCAAGGCATCATACTCCTTTTGCATCGCTTCCTTCCATTCATCATGAGAAGCGGCTTCTTTGAAGGAAGTTGGTTCATGATCTGTAGACAAACTCAATTCACAGTTATAAGCAATATCCATATCAACAGGAGAATCAAAATTATCTACATCACCTTCGATTTGTTGAGTGGAACTTCTTGTTCTTGTTTTTCCAACCTCATCAGGATGAACATTCTCCAGTGTCTTTGTCAGCCATTTGGGAGGACCTTTCTGAGATGGCCCAGGCTGGTCATTTGACTGAGTTGGGATTGATTCAAGATTCAATCTCCCAATTCTGTCAATCACATCATTCAATGTGTCATCCGTGGTTGTTTATTCATGTGGGGGAGAGAGTGCTTCAGGACATGATTCCACAGTTTGATTCAATATAGGAATCCCCCCTTCAAGATGTGGAATCTGATTATCAAATTCTTGGAAAGACTTTGCATGTGTGAATCTATCCAGGCGATCAAGTTGCCGCTCAACAACCTTGTCACTCTTGGAAGATTCAAGGAATATGACATCTCTTGCTATTAAAAACTTCTTATTGGCTTCATCATAGAGACGATATCCTTTGGAGGTATTGGAGTACCCCAAGAAGATACATTTTCGACTTCTAGCACCAAGTTTATTCCTTTGACCCTTGGGTATCAAGGCATAACAGGTGGACCCAAAGACCCTGAAATGCTTTACCGAAGGAATGTGGCCATGCCACATTTCAAAAGGATTTTTGTTTCTAATTGAACTTGAAGGACACCTATTCTTTATGTAAACAACACATAGAACTGCATCAGCCCAAAACATCAATTTTACATTCTTGAAAAATAACATGGAGTGAACCATATTTAAAATAGTTTTGTTCATTCTTTCAGCTACACCGTTCTGTTGGGGATTATATGGCACAGTTGTTTGATGTTTGATTCCATGTTGACGAAGATAATTTTCAAATTTGTTTGAAGTGTATTCTTTTCCATTATCAGTACGTAGAGAGCCAATATGTGTTTGTGCATCATTTTCAATCCATGCATGAAAATTCTTGAAAGTTTGAAAAGCATCAGACTTATTCTTCAATAAGTAGATCCAACACATTCTGGTGTAGTCATCAATAAATGTCATCATGTATTTGTTTCCATTTGCAGAAGCAATAGGCATAGGGCCACATAAATCTGAATGAACAAGTTCAAGTTTCCTATGTGCTCTTGAGTGTGAATCATGAAATGGCCGTTTGCTATGCTTTCCTAGAATACAAGCATCACATTCCTTAGGTTTTCTAGGAATTGTAGGTAGTCCATCAACACCATTTTTCTTCAACAAACGAAGGCTTTCATAGTTTAAGTGTCCAAATATAGCATGCCATAAAAGACTTGATGGGAATGTACCTTCATCATGATGTGAACTGAATGCAAAGTTTTGAGCATGAGCAGATGAACCTTTCAGCTTCAAGAGTCTCCCTTCTTCTATTCCCTCCATGACAAGTGAGTGATCCGATGCTTTTCTGACCTCTGCCTTGCCATCAAACAAGTGAATGGAGTGTCCTTGCTGGCGGATTTGGACCAAGGACAACAAGTTTCTCCTCAACTCAGGGAGGTATAGAACCTCATGTAGAATATGATCTGGAAGACCAGGCAGTTTAAGCCTGACTGTACCAAGCCCTGATGGCTTGAGTTTGGATTTATCTGCGAAATATACTGCTCCATCAACTTTGTCAGTGAATTCTTCAAAAAAATCTTTTCTAAATTTCATGTGACATGTTGCTCCTGAATCTAGCAACCAATCATCTCTCCATGAAGTAAATGAAACATCAAATAAGTCTTTAGTTACTCCATTGTTACAATGTGCTAGAACATAATGAGCGGATTCAGGTGCTTTACCTTTGTCTTTGTCATTAGTTTTACCTTTGTCTTGATTTATTTGCTGCTTAATTTTATCCCAAGGTATCCTGCATGTGGATGCATCATGCCTGTCTTTATTGCAACGTATGCAATGAAGAACGGATTTGTCAGATTTTCTGCCCCCCATTCCTCTGGAGTTTCTTCTTCCTCTTCCTCTTTGGCCACCTTTTCCTCTGTAAGGATCTGGAGCATGACTCCTTTCTCTATGTGAAAAGTATGCATCCTCTTCAGAAGACAAAGGGACTGTCATCTTCCCGAAAGCTTTCTCTCTTTCTGCAAACTTTTTCTCAAGGGAATCAAAGGTGATATGCTCAAGGTTTCCACTTGCTTGCAATGACTCAAGATAATGTGAGTAAGTCGGATATAATGCCTTAACATATGCTATGAGAGATATGTCAATTTTTACACTAGTGCTGTCAATGTCATGCATGATAGATCTTACTTCTGAAGCTAAAGCAAGGGGATCATCATTCTTCATTTCAAGACTGAATAGCTTAATCATCAATTGAACAATTTCTAGTTCTGAATGTGAGTCATAGAGTTCTTTTAGCTTGCTCAAGGCTTCATAGGCATTTGAGAATGATGAAATATGGTGACTCACCTCTTCATTTACGGAAGCTGCAATCAAGGCATAGGCCTTGCAGTTCTTGTTTTCCCAAATGGTGAGCTCCTTGTCTGAAGTGGGCTTTGCTGGTGGATTTCCTTCTTGTCCTTCACAAATTCCTTTCCACAACTCATTAAAAATGAGAGTGTGCTTGATTTTCCGAGACCATTCAAGATAGTTCTCCTTGCCGGAGAGAACCATCTTTAATGTCTTGAGCACGGATTCTTGTACACAGCCAAGAATTGTTTCTCAAGGAACAACAGGTTGCATTGTACGAAAAAAAGAGGATGAAATGGGATAGTGACAAGAAAGAATTCAGATGGTTGAATGGTAGAAGTGTGGCTTATCCCAATCATTTAAAAGAAAATATGCCAAAAATATACCCCAATAGTTGGGTTGCTGACCAAGTCAGAGAGAAATACGGTGCAACCGGTCGTTACCCACGTGCTGAAGAGGATGTGCTAAACATAGGGATTGGGTGCAACAACTCGGTAATAATCTATTTAATTTATATGTACATTTGAAACTTAATAATGCACCTTTCAAATGTAATTACATCTATATTTCATATTTTAACTATTGGGTTATTATACGACACATGACACTATGTTTTTTTTAAATTTTTTATAATAGGTGCATTTGTTCCCATCTATGTGGGAATATGGACACCATTTTTGCACAGAATATGTCGATGCTGGAAACATCACACAAGACTGTGGAGTGTAAGTCGAGTTCGATCAATCTAGTTGATCTAGTCACCGTGATCAAAACCTGGTACGGGGGATGTTAGGTTACGTAAAAAATATACGAAAGATCATTGAATTAGATTTCTCTTCTTTCCTATGTGTTATTTTTAGGTGCAAGTGGTGGGACCTTTGATCGGAATAATGTAAAGGAAGATCGCGATAGTAGGATGATATGTATCAACTCTAGAAAGATGTGGGATGAAGCTAAGGAGCCCTATGTTCCCCCCAAACACTACAACCATGTGTTTTTTTACCCAGATGTGTTAGATAGGGATTGGTGGTTCGTATTGAGACATGACCCTAGATCAAAACACATTTTTGAGAATAATAGTGTTATCACGCCATGCGAGCTGGAAGATAATGAGGGTGATCATGAGAACCGAGAGTGATATGGCACATGTGTTATTTCATCAATATTTATACTTTTTAAGATGTGTTTTTCAAAACATTATAATATATATTTTGAATTAATTGGTAATTTGCATTGTGTTCATGTTAAAATCAATATTTCACTTGATAATTTGCAATTATGTTGATCTACAAAACAATGGCGTACTGTATAAAATTCTTTTTTTGTATGCAATATCATAATAAAATAATGATAATTCTAAAGTACATGAATTAATTTGCATTATTTTCTAAACTTTATTATGTTACAAAAATTTATATTATTCTAGATTTATTATTTTACAATTATTTAAAATTTTACAAATTTTAAAATTTTAAAATTTTGAATAAAATCATTTCACATTAATACAATTAAAATTTTCACATTAATACAATTTAATTTTTACAAATATTTTATATACAATTAAAATTACAATTACAATTACAATTACAATTTTACAATTTCATATACAATTACAATTAAAATTAAAAGTACAATTATAACTACAATTACAATTTTAGAATTTTACATACATTTACAATTACAATCATTTCATAGTAATACAATTAAAATTTTATAAATATTTTACATAGAATTAGAATTAGAATTACAATTTTACAATTTCATGTACAATTACAATTACAATTTTAGAATTTTACATACAATTAGAATTAGAATTACCATTTTACAATTTTACATATATACAATTACAATTAAAATTACAATTACAATCATTTCACAATAAATTAAATATTACAATTACAATTAAAATTTTACAAATATTTTACATACAATTAAAATTAAAATTACAATTACAAATAAAATTACAATTTTAGAATTTTACTACAATTAGAATTACAAGTATTACAATTTTACAATATCATGATCATTTAATATTAAATTAATTAATAAACATCACGATCATGATAACTATCGTACAAACATCGTATTCAACTAAAAAACACATTCAAATTCACTAACTACATCATCGTGATCACGATCATCTAACAAAACACATTTAGCATTGTATAACATCATCACAAAACAAACATCAAATATACATCTCATATGAAATAGCTGCTATCACATACACATCTATCTGCAAGCTGCACATCAAATGAACATATCTAACATGACCTAACAATATAAACATCATGATGATCACCAACATGTAAATTAAGTACAACTGCAACATGAACATAAAATACATGGACCATATATTTATATATAACTGAATAATGTCAAAAATATACAAATGTAATATAAATGTCATATATCAACTAGTGGTACATCATCAATAACAATACTAGTCGAGGCCTACTCAGTCAATGGTGCAACCTCGACAAGCTCAGATACATGTTGATCATCGTGTGCCTGCTGATTTGGTACTAGTGCCTCATGCTAATCAGGATCAACTGTTGGCTGCTCATCGTGATGACTCGACATGGTCAATGATCCAGCCTGCTCATGATCATGAGTACTGCTGGATGCTGTAGGTTGCTGACTCGACATGGCCGATGGTCCAACCTGCTCTTCATGATGACTGCTTCTTAATGCTAGTGGAGGCTAATCATCTGGCATGGCGCGAGGTGAACAATGATCACTCCCCTGATTGTGATCATCAGATGATGCGTCGCTACTCGCAGACTTTCAATCACGTGCTGCGTCTCGACCACGCCTATAACGTGCAAGGGTCCTCCTCAGTCGCGTAAATAAGGTCATAACTCCTACGACATGCCGCATTAGGTTGTACATGTCACGCGGCATGCCTCTCCACATATGTACCAGCCTACCATCAACATGTATGTCGGTCATAGTAGCGGGCCTGACTCCCCCCTCAAAAATCAATGCAAAGAGTTGGTCGCCCAACTCCATCCTCAATCTGTTATTAAACCTACCACGCCTAGCAAAAGGAAGTACCAACGCACCAATAGGAGCAGGTATCTCTACACTGGCCTCATGATCCTCAACATCTGACATATCCTGATCGTCATCAGGATCCACATCTGGATCATTTGGTGGCACTGACATGTCCTCGCCATCAAAATACCCAATGTCTGCAAAATATATACAAGTACACAACAATAATTAGACAATTTCATGACACAATTTAATAAAAACAAGTTAAAGAACATGTTAGAATAAATTTAGATAAAATAGTAATATTACCTCTATCATCCGGCGACTCATCATCTGTGAAGAGGATGTTGGCACACCCTCGCCAATCTAAACCAGCATAAGGACAGGGGACCATAACGTAGGGATGTTCATAAACACTGGCTAGCAACTCTAGTGTATCATGCAATATCCTTGTGGAAAACTCAGTCTCGCCCCTCTTGGGCATCATCTATCCCCACATGTGCATCCGTGCCTCCAACATCGGCCTACGAGGCTGCCGAACAAAAGTAGGCCTCATCTTTGGAAACCTCTTAAAAAATAAACAAAAAGTCTCTGAAGAAAAAGGGAAGTTGACCCTCCATTGTGCATGAGCATGACATCTATTTAAGGTTGTACAGAACTGTTGTAAAAGAATGGTAGGCCACTTGACAAGTCGTGGCTCCTGTACTAAATAATCGACATAATATAGAAGCCTGCAACTAATGCGTTTCCTGTTGGTAGTGTTGTGTGAAATTGTCAAAATAGTGAGAGGCACCTCACCTCCTCAATACCAAATGTAGCAACACGTAACTGACCTCCGGAGGCCTGAAAATCTGAAGGAGATAGTATACCCACACTAATGTATCTCTGGGAGTACACCAACTGACTCCCTGCTGCATAGCCACCTGGAACCTCTGGGAACGAGGGAAAATCCACCCCTCTCCTTGATAGCCCTGTAATGAAATAAATCTCCTCCTTAGTGGGCCCGTACCACTGGTTAGGACCAACCCGGAAAGCCTGTAGGTGGGCATTCCACCTACAGATAAGATGTCTCAAAAACAAACCTTGGCCCTTTAGGAAGTAGTCTCATAATAGAAATTGAGGAGGCCTACCTGGCTTAGGAGCCCCTGGGTAGCTGCTGTAATAGGGTGAGGGTACGCATCTCTCTCCCTCTCTCGTGCCTTCCACTGGCGAACCATGCTATACTGGTCCGCCTTTTGTTGCTGTTGTTCCCTCTCTTCTCTCCTTTCATGTTTATGAATGATTGATATATTAAATAAAATTTTTATATTAAATGAGACATGTATTTAGGAATATACATATATAATTTGTTTTGGAAAAAAAACAATCGGTGCATCACAAAAAACAGGCATGCATCGGTACCGGTGTGTCTATTTTTGTCGCACATTAGAGGCGATGCACCAGAAAATCTTCAGCGCACCGGAGGCGGTGCACCTGAAAGTTTTCAGCGCACTGCCCTCCTGTAATTTTTCATAATTCAACAATGCGATGGTATAACAGACCACACCATTAACTATGGACCAGTGTCGGGAGGGCGGTGCGCTAACCAAACTATATGCCCCGGGGCGTATAGTTTGGTCAGTGCACCGACCTCCTGACATCATTACATAGTGAATGGTGCAGTATTTTAATAGGCTGCACCATTGACCATGTCAAAATGCCAGAATGTGGTGCATTGAAAAAATACCCACCCCCAGGGTGGATATTTTAGTCAACGCATCACATTTCCGCTATTCCAAAGGGTCAATGGTGCGGCTGGGTAACTGAACGTAGCGTACCTTTTTTAAAATTTAAAATAGAACGATGCACCTTTTGGTACTGCCCTATAACCTGTGCAGATACCGTTAGCACCGGTTGCGGCGTGGCTTGAAAATTTACAGGTAACAATGTGAACCGATGCGAGCCGAACGGCTCGAGCACACCGCGCGACAATTTTTTTTTTTTTTAAATGGTTAATTTTAAGGTAATTCACAATTCTAGTTCGCTAAAAGGCTTAATTATGGAAAAACAAGAAAAATACCTGTACATTTGGCTGTCGAGGAGGCATATTGGCTGTGGAATTTTCAAAATTAATTTTTCCCACCATTTTTCAAAATTCAAAATGGAGATTGGTGGGCAATGCACAACAGTTGTGCGTGAAATGGGTGCAATGGGAGCGCTGATGTCAGGGCGGCTCATACAAGGATAATTTGCATTGGTTCTTGAGAGCTTTGGAGCATTGAGAAAAGTGAAAAATGAGGTTTTTTGGCCGTAATTTTTTATTTATTTAACCCTGTTCCATTGCGCGGGGTTTTATAGGCACACTGGTGCAGTTTCTTAAGACTGCACTGGGCGGTTTCAGTTTTGACGTGGGGTTTTAGGATGCACATGTCAGGAATCTTTGTAAAGTATCGGTGCGCTACAATAATAAGACGCACCGGGTAGGTTTGTATGGAGTGCACGGTGTCTGGTGTGCCAATGTTTTGTGTGCACCGGTTCTTTCTCTAGTTGAACGCACCAATGCAGTTTAGGATGATAAGCACACCAGATGAAAAACATCTGCAAAAACCTCCACCCGCCAACCTCCTCTAGTAACCTCTGCTAGAAATGAAGGTATGGGGTATTTTTATAAGGGATTCCTCAAAAACATCCACTAGAGTGTCTTTTCCTTGTAGTGGCCAATTCAAAATGACCTCAACTTTGGAAGGATCAATCTTCAATTCACCTCCTCCAACAATGTGTCCCCAATATACCAATTAAGTCTTACCAAATTCTCACTTTGACATCTTAAGAAGCAATTTCTCTTTTCTCAAAACATCAAGTACCTTGTTCACATGCATGACATGTTCTTCTTTTGATTTGCTGAATATGAGTATGCCATCTAATTAAACAATGAAAAATTCATCTAGAAATGGTCTAAGTACATCATTCATTACTCATGAAAGTAGTTGGTGCATTGTTAAGCCAAACGGCATAACTAACCACTCATACAATCCTTGTCTAGTCTTGAATGCATTTTTCCAAATGTCTTCTTCAGCTATCCTAACTTGATGATAACCACTTCTCAAATATAACTTAGTGAAATAATTTGCATGCTTTAACTGATCAAGAAAATCATCAATGCATGGAAGTGGGTAGTGATTCTTTACTGTGATTTTGTTCAGTGCATGGAAATCGATACACATGCGTCAAGTCTTGTCCTTCTTTGGAACCAAAACTATTGGAGAACCACATGGCAAAGTAGATGGGTATATGATACCTTTGTTCAAGAATTCTTGGATTTTATTCTTGATTTCAAAACTTTCCATAATTGACATGCGATACATACCAATATTTGGAAGTGGAACATCTTGCTGCAGCTGAATCTTATGTTGAATTCCCCTCTTGGGTGGCAACCCCTTTGGTTCTTGAAACATCTCTCCATGCTTACTTACCACATCAAACAAAATAAATTTCAATTTTTCATCACATCCTTCGAAAGATTCATAGTTAACATCTTCCTTTTTCTTGATCATAAGAAGCACAAACTTTGTACTTGCATTTACTAGCCTCTTCTTTTTCTCTGCATTAACTAAAGAGATATTCAATTTCTTGTAATGAACTCTCACAATATAATCCAATCCATCTTTAATCAAATGATATTTGTTCTCATGACGGTAAAATACCGCTTTCCTATCATACAAATATGGACTACCCAAGATAATCCTTGAAATGTCAAGTGGATCCACATCTAACTCAACTTCATCGACAAAGTTTGCAGTAATAGAAAATTTGAAAATACATTTCCTTGTCACCTGTAAATTGGCATTATTAGCGATACAACCCAAAGGGTATGGCTTATGATTAGGTACAATTTCAAGGTTCAATTTTTTAACTAAGTCTTATGAAATCAAGTTTGCTTGTGACCCTGTATCAAGCAATGCATCAATCTTTGTATGATTAGAAATCACTCTAACGTGGAATAATTCTATCCTTGTATCTTCATTTGGAGTGTTGTTGTGATAGTTTGAGGAACTAGAAAATGAGCTTGCTATAGATTCCTTTCCTGTGTTAACCATGGAAACTATCTTGGTTTCATCTCCTGAATCATATCAAAGATATTTTTGTGTGGTGGAAGTCATCTTTTGTTTCCCTTTGTTATTTGGTTTATTTGGTCTTAATTCGGGATGTAGTTTCCAACAGTGGGCTTCATCATGCCTCCTCTTTGGAACAATGTTTGCATGTAATTTTCGCCCCTTCTTTCTTAACACTTGCATTCTTCTTTCCCTTCCATTTTCCTCTTTTATCTTTTCCCTTACCCTTGAATGGCTTCTTCTTACTACCCTCTTCAGATATGATTTTACCCCTTGCTTCAAGATGCATAGCTTGCACACATACTTCATCTAAGTTATTTGGGTTAAACATACAAATAATTTGTTTTAAGTAGGAATGTAGACCTCCTATATACTTCAAGAGTGTATCTTGTGAATTTAGGTCTACCCCAAGTAATAAAGCCATTTTCCTAAACTCTTGTGTATACTCTTGGACACTTTGACCTTTGAGCTGTCTAAAGTTTTTCCAACTCATTATTGCTTTCTGCATATAGGCTAATGGATAAAATTTTCTTTTAATGGAAGAAATCAATTCAACCTAAGAAATGGAAATCTTACCATGGATTCACATTTCCTCTTGTGTCTTTTCCTCCCACCAAACTAGTGTTGCTCTTTCTAGCCTTAATGAAGCCAATTGGATTTTGATATTGTCTTCTTGTAGATTCTTAATTCTACAGTAAACTTCAAATTGATGAATGCAATTGTCTATTCTTTCAGAATTAACTTCTCCATTATATGTGGGAAGTTAAAATTTGATCATGTCCAACTTGAGTAACAGAGTCTTTCCTTTTGGGATCTTGGAATGAGTATGGGTATGAGTTTTTGTAGTGGGTGTGGAAGATGAAGACGTTGTTGAGGATGATGAAGATGATGATGGTGGAGAGGGAGGCGATTTTCCTCCACTTCCTTTTGAGCTCCTCTTTTCCTCCTTTTTACAGTTTGAAGATCCTTCTCTATGAGGGTGTTTTGAACATTCTCCAGTTTCCTTTGCCATAAAAGCTTCATACATAACTTTTTCCATCCTTTACATTTCTTTGAAATCCCTCTTGACATCCTCTTCTTTAGAATGTTCATGATTTCCTTCATGGCCTGACATTTTGGCTGTAGATTCAAGCTCAATCTCTGCAACTTGTATCTCTTCAATCACTTCAGCCTCTTGTGAAATTAATTCCTCTTGTGCTTCAAGTGTTGCCTTGAGTGGTCCTTTGGGTAAGGATGATGCTTTCTCAACCTTCTTCCTTCTTGTCCTAACTTCTGGACTAGCTATCAATAACTTCCCTTCTCCTCTCTGCAATCTCAATCTTGTAAGCATCAATACATTTGCACTATTAAAACCCTTCAAGTAAAAAAAGAAAGCACCCTTGCGCTCTGATACCAACTTGATCTGAAAATTAATTCTAGTTATTGCTATGTTAGTTTCATATCAAATATAAAATTTTCTTTTCTTTGTTTTACTTATCCTTCGTAGGTTTGCTTATGATCATGTGGTTGTCAAACAATGTATTTAGTGAAATTATGAGTTTGTCATAAGATTAAAAAACATAATTTTAAATGATAGAACAATAGCAATATAAAACACAACAAACACACATAATAGAGCTTAAAACATAGAATTTTGATAAAGAAGTTCACCCCTCCTGAGCTACATCTCCTTGGTCCAGCTTCATAGTATGGGCCTTTATATTAGCTTCAAGTGTGCTCAAATTTCTATTACAAACTTCAAAAACTATTGGAACCTATTCCAGTGAATTTAAAACATCACAATCCCCCAAAAATGACTATTTTTTTTCTTAATTTGGACTCTGGATGCTCTGTAAATGACCCAAACACCTGGTGGCCCTAGCCTTCAAAAATATTCAAATGCACAAAACCACCTATAGATGACCTTTTATACCACTACATTTGCTCCATTGAGTTCCCAAAATGCAAATTAACCTATAATGACTTTTAATGAGCTCAGTTTGGGCAAAAATTGAGTGAGTTATGACCAAAACTGATTTTGCCCCAATTTCTCCTCCAAAACTGGAGGAATGCTAGTTAACATTCCAAATTTAAAAATCCGCTAAAAATAGTGTGCCCTTCGAAAATCCAGCCAACTTAATCTGCAGGTTTAATTAGCGTTAAACACACTTATGGGTGGATAAGTAAGGTTTAATAAGATAAGCACATTTATAGTGCTAATGGTGGTTTATCATGGTTAAACCACGTTTAAACGTTAATTAAATGTGATTAATAAAATCCCGCCATTCAACTGTATTGGCCCTCGGTTCTGGGATTGTAACCACATGGGGAGGGGGATGGCCTCCTCCAACCCCCATCCGTCAGTCTCGTAAATGTTAAGTTAACGCGAAGAGCATAGAGGGTAAGGAACACTGTGTAGGAGGATTGGTATTGCGTGTGGCTGGCGGGCGGAAGGTCATGGGTTCGACCCCCGCTCCGCCATAATATTTTGCACAGAATTATAATAGAAATTCTCTGCCAAATTATACCTGCCTCCAAGTTTAACCCTTCACAAGTTTGGTTAGAACACCTTCCAAATCTGGTTAAGTCCGCTAAGAAGGTGGGTTTAAAACTATATATATATATATATATATATAGATATATCAAATAATTCCACCATAACCCAATTTCCAACATTAATATAATTTGACATTCGATCCCAGGGTTAGGATATGGCCCACCAGAGAGGACACGTGGTGCCCTCTGGTTGGGTTGTACTCTAACTCCTAAAAAAATTTCAAATTCCAACTTAGGAAGAATATTGGAGGTCATTGGACAATTTCTCTCTTCACAAACCCATATGATGAATATGAATATGACACTTGTCACAGTGCCACTGGCTGAAATCTAGAGAATATTCCCTGTAATGCTGAATGTACCTGCCACATCATCATTGTACCTGTTCTGCTCCTTTTTTTCCCTTTTTGGAAAACAAACGCCAGACAATAACTCAGTCATACAAACTCGGATTTTGATGAAACGAGTTGTGATGGAATCCTAGCAATGAACTCTATCCGATCATTCAAGTTTGAAGCAATTTTGATCACCTTCAATTTTTAGCTAAAACTTGAGCCTTAGATCATGTGTCAACCTAGAGTTTAATAAAATTACAATGTATCATACAATATTTTTGCAAGCAACAAGTCGTATAAACTAGTTTGCTCATAATAACCCCTTAAAAAATAATTATGAGAAAGAAAAAGACTCTTGTGGCATTAATGTGTCAACCTATATTTTAATAAAATTACAATGTATCATACAATATTTTTGCAAGCAACAAGTCATATACACTAGTTTTCTCATAATAACTCCTTAAAAAATAACTATGAGAAAGAAAAGAATCTTGTGTAATTCAATTGATTGTAATGCAATGAATTGAAACAATAAAAAATATAATACTCGCTCCTTTAAATTAAAAAAATAGTCCATACTTCCAAAGGGAAAGTTTGGGAATTTTAAAAAATAAAACCAATAGCAATATTTATAAAATAAAATACATCATCTAAGTTGATTATTAATCGAGGAGTGAGCCAAACATCCTCCTCATATGTTTAAGAAGGCCCAAATTTAACAAAGCAAGGTGTTGATCCTCTTATCCAAATACAACAAACTTACATAATTCGTATGTTTGAGAGGGCCCAAATTTAACAAAGCTGCAATGTGTTGATCCTCTTAACCAAATGGAAATTTCTTTATTATCAAATACTTACTTTAGAGTCTATTTACCGTCAATATGGTTTTTTGGGTGTTTATTTATAGTAGGTTGGATTCATAGATTCTATAAAATATCAGTAATATTGTATTTATTTATGAGAAAGAAACTACTTAAAGCCACTCAAGCCCCATTTGTTAATACAAACTTGTCATTATTCACATTATGTTTGATAGATTCTAAGGATGGTTAAGGTTAAGGTCAATATTCTATTAATGTTCATCCTTCCATGTGCTTATATCATCAATTATAAGTCACAAATACCGGGGACCACATTACATTACTTCTACTATTGGTTCTATTACTACTACTATTGGTGAAGAGACACAAATTTGCATGCAAAGGAAATTAGAGGAAAAATGAAGGAAAATGAAAGAAAAATGAGACATCAATAATAAAAAGGCATTAGAGAAATAGTTTCTAGTTTTGAGTTGAGCTCTTGTTCATTCTCTCATATACTCTTGCACACTTAGAGCATTCTTGGAGCACTCTAACATTCACTTGGACTTGGAGAAAACAAGTAAAGGACAAACAAATAATTGGTGGGCAGCAGAAGAGAAGGTGGGATCAACAACTACAATAAGGATACTTTGTAGGTAATAGGTTGCATGTGTGATTTCCTTGTTGGTTTTTGGATGCATGGTATATGCATGTGGTTCCTTGGTAATTTGTTGTCATTGACATGGAGATTTTCCCGGAGTGACAATGGTTTCAACCTTTTCCTTTCCATTTCCTGGATAGTCATGGTGTAGTGGGTTCCCCATTTTATTTTTTGATTGGTTCTTAGGATCCATATGGCTGTGGGTTGGGACAAATTCTCTGGAGCCCTGGAACAAATTAGGTTCCATGGAGGTTGTGGGTTGAGATGGTAGCTTTCTAGAGCCCTGTAATAATTTGGGTTCCTTGGAGGTTGTGGGTTGAGTTAGTATTCATTGGATCCCTTGATAGTCTGAAAAGAGACCAATCTGGTTCATGTTAACGATTTCTGGACTGTATAGGTGAGATCGCTATGTTTGATGGTTGAGGTGGTTTGGCCTCTGGAAGCCCTAGTTGGTTATGTTTTGTTTTAACCCTTATGATTCCATATTCATGCTTGGAATATGGAGCAGGCATGATTAGATGAGAGAGAGATTTTGGTTCAACTAATCTATGGTCGGGTCGTATGTGGAAGTCCCTAACTTGGTTGGCATTTTCATATGTTAATATGATTTATTTTCCTATTGCGATCTATAATCACTTGTACTGGTTATTATGGTGATCTCATGGTTGATTTGTCATTGTTTTGATTTTGGTTATATGTTGGTTATATGCATGGTTCTATTATGTGCTCTAGTTATGGTTCTTGTTCATGATTTGATAAGTTATTGAATGGTTGATGAATGCATGGGCTAACATGTGTTATTGTAGCTAGCTAGAGAGGGCACAAAGGCTTCTTGGTGATTCTCATATGAATTTCAAATTTTTTTGACTAGGCTTCCATGTTTACTATCTAATTGACACAATTTCTGTAATATTCCCAATTTTTCACTTCGTATTTGGAATATTAGAGCCTTTGATTTTCTTAATAAACTAAGTAAATAAAAGGGTGGAGGGACCCTCAAACCTCAAAGATGAATAAAATCCACTTTTAATGTGTGTATGTGGATATTTTAGATCTAGATCTAGAATCATGGGGTAGTGGAGCAGCTCCATTTATGGAGATCATATCACATTTATGAGATAGATTATGGAGGATGAAATAGTAAAATAAGATCATGGATTTGAAATATATAATAATGAGGATCATTGATAAGGTCAACTGAGATCATAGTGCATTAAAAAAGATCATGAAGCACTTATGATAAGATAGACTTGGAGAAAGTGATGCATTTAATGCACACATGATGGAGGGGGTAATCACCCCATGTGAACATGATGGAGGACATGGATCAACAACGTAGTAAACCTTGGAGACTTTTTCCACATGTACAACATAGTATCGGCCCAGGCTATGGAAGGCTCGTGCATATAATGAAGGTGAAAGCACAATGGAAGGCATGATTTGGATTATTCATTTCTTGATCTGTTTAGATCTAGAATTATCTTAAGACATTTCTATGTAGACTTGGGCTGTTTAGCAGAGTTTGCAGTACTGTTTAGCACAGGGTGTTCCCGAGCAGGAATCCCACCTCTTTATTTGAGAAGCTCTGGAAAGAGGATTGTTATTCATTCCTTATCAGGCATTGGTGCCATCTTCAGGAGGTTGTTTCTAGCATTCAACTAGGAAACCAATGGGGGATTCATTCTACCACTTTTTTCTTCAGATCTAGCCTTTGAGGAGCAGCAGATCTAAATCAGGCATTCAGGCCATTAGGTTTTACCTCCATGTAGCAGAAATCCCTTCAAGGATTACGCATATCAGTCCTGTAGATCTATTGGAGAAAGGAAGTTTCCAGCATTTCAACTGGAAATCTTGTGAGGGATCACCTCCTCCCATTAGATCTATTGTTTCCATCACTTAGGAGCTGATTTAACATATCTAGCAGTAGGATATTGAGCCTCCCTCTCTAATAGCATAATTTTCTGAAGCTGTTATTCATCCAGCAGCTATTTTTAGTGGAAGATATTGGAGGAGCTAAATCTTGATATTTTAGCCCAAGGATCTAGTGAAGGGATCAACACTTCTTGCATAGATCTGATTATACATCATTGCAGCCATCATATCATCAAATCTAGCTTCAGATCTACATTCCCAACAGCATATATGTGAAGCCCTAAGAGGTTGGTTTCTTAGACTTACAGATCTGAGAAATCCGTTCTGGGTTATCTTGGGAATCCATCATTGAGCCTAGATCTACAATTTAAGCATCATCAGAGCTCCCATTCTTCCTAGATCTGAATTTCTATCTTTGAGGCAGTTGCAGTCCCTATAGTTGCAACAAGGACAAAACAATTTACCTTCAAATAGAACAACAGTTACGCAGTCCCTCTTGGGACATCATTGCAGGGTCATTATAGGCAACCCATGTGGCTTGAGTGTCTCATATTTTGAGCACTGTTGTACTTGATTTTGCACCTTCAATATAATAAAATGGCTCAACTATTTCTGTACATTCTGATGTTGATATAGATTTATTGTTTACTTTGATGTAGTTCTTATATTGTGTTTTAGTATTACTGCATTCTCCCTTTTGGGATATTACAGTGGTATCAGAGCAAGATCTTTGGCTCAACTTGTGGACACTTAATCTTTACATCAAAAGAAGAAGAAGATAGATGAGATCTATCATGGAGGATGATAATTCTGCCACTCCTTTCTTTAGATCCATGCAAGATCTCTCCAAGGAGGTCAATTCATTGAAGAAGGAAGGACATAAAGAATATCCAAGAAGAAGATATGATGAGGAAGGTCCAAGCATTTCCTATCAGGAAAGAAGAAAACTGGGGAATCTTAGATCTCCTCATAGATCCACTATGCCCACTTTCTTTGGAGAAGGTGAAAGGTGTATAAATGAAGAAAGGAATGAACCTGAGACTCACGGGACTCTTAGTCTATATCTTGAAGAGTAAAAAGCATAATCTAGAGCATTCAAGGAGAAGCTAACTCTCCAACAATTCTTCAAAATCAAAGAATAAAGGGGATCCTATAGCAGCAATAGAAGAAAGAGACATAATAGATTCTATTTGCCTACATTTGATGGATCTTCCTCAAGCACTGTTAAGGCTTGTAGGAGAGAGTTGGATGCATTTTTCAGGCTACATCCTGTAGCTAAAGGAGAGGTTGTTCAAATTGCAACACTTCATCTTTTGGATGAAGCCAATGATTGGTGGTTTGGTCACATGGAGCATACAAATGTGACTAAATATTTAGATTTCTTTCACAAGTTGAGGAAGGAATTTGATGTGAGAAAACCATAGATGTGTCACAAAGTGACATTCCCTAAGGAAACAAAGGAGGATATCAATATTTTCACTTTGGACAAGAAGTCACTATATTCACCACCAGCTACAGAAGTACTTGCATCCGGAGAAGAGACACTTGAAACATTGCAAGATAGTCTTGAGCTCTTGAAACATAGAGTCCCATGCATTATTCAAGAGATGGATGAGAAAGAGGAGGAAGATTCTAGCACTGGTAAACTTGGAGAAGAGCATCCATCACTCTCACCAGCAGCTGGAGACACTATTATTTTGGTTGGAGAAACTCTTGTGTTCTGGCAAGAGGTTTCCACACATTATTTGATCCAAGGCATGCATGAACTTTTATCACATGTTGCTTCAGTAGATCTTATTGAAACTTATGAGGATATGCCATCAGGGCCAATGCATAACCAAGGGTTAGAACAAAACACTAATTTGAAGCAGAAACATATCATAGCATAGAGGACCCTTGATCTAATCAAGATGGAGATTAAGAACTGTCCTAGTTCATCATTGATGAGCTACATTCAACCCTTTGAGTTGAAGTGTAGAGTTTCAGAAAATGGGATGGATATGATCCTATGTACAATAACTGGTTGTGAGATTAGTATTGTACCCTTTTTGAGACATCACATGTATTACCATGCAGATCTACAACGCTGTCACTTGGTAGCTGTGAAAATGAAGAGGCCCCATCATTCTTGGAGCATTCTGAAGTAGCTTCACTCATGAAGCAATGGAGGTAAAGATGATAAATGGTATACATCTTGAGATGAGAAATCATTTCTCCTTTCTAGATGGCCCTTTCTCAATGAGCATCTCACAGCTCAAAGAGAAAATTCTACCTGCAGCAGATCCAAAACTTCATTGGTTTTGGAGGGCCTTTGGTGAAAAGAGAATCTCATTAAGAGATTTCATTGGAGGTGCACTTCAACATTTCATGAAGTGCAAAGTTATTCATCAATTTGGAGATGATGGTATTCTACAAAGGGAGGATACCATGATTATGAAGCACATCATTCATCATCCACATTGGGATGAGTGGGTGAGGATGATAAGCAAGGGGTTGCATGACCACTTGTAGATTTATGACATGGGCCAACAAGCTTGGTTATGCTAGTTTCCCTTGGTAGTTTTTTGTCACTGCCCAAAGGCTCCTATTTCTTTGATGCATGCCTTGAAAAACACTTATGAAATGAAGAAGGAGGCATGGCTATGCTAGCTACTCTTGGGTGAGTATGGTTACCACCCAATAGCTCATATTTTTCTGATGCATGCCTTGTGTATCAATGATAAAATGTAGCAAAAGAAGGCATGCTCATTTTGGTTTCCCTTGAGAGAGTTTGGCCACCACATGACATATCTTATGTCTATGTGTTTTGTATTGGGTAAAGCTTGGCATGATGCTCTCATGATGTGCATTGATGGTGTTTATTTGTATTGGGAAGATGTGAAATTTCACATGTCAATTAGTATGTTCCATGATGCACATGAGGAGGAGAGAAAGCAACAAGATCTCTTGTTGCTTTGGTTGCTTTTGGGGGAGTTTGGCTTGTCCATCTTACATGGAGGAGATGGAGGATGGCAGCAAAGGGCCTTACTCCCATGGTTACTATTAGGAGAATATGGTTTGACATCTTTGTCTACCCATATAACACCTTTCCTTCTTCTTCTGCATAACGTTGGAATGATGCTTGGATCCAACAAGGCCAACAGGGCTAAGGATGAGGGCATATCAATGCTCAATAAAATTCATAAAGCATGGGATGAGGAGATGTATTGTGAGATGGATATTTTCCTTTGTGGGAAGAGTCACTTTATTTTATGTATGTCATGTATTAATGATGATGTTGGACATTGCATGGTTGTCACTTGGAACTTCATGGTGAAAGGAGGACATCTAACCATACAGTTAGAGGTCATTTTATGTACTTTTGAAAGACAACTTGGAACCAAACATGCATAACACATTGCAGCAAATGGAGGAAACCTTCCTTATGTGGAATCCATTTGGAGGGGAATAGTTGGCTTTGCATCTACTTTTGGATTCACTTTATGACAAGCAAAAATTTTCCGGGGGGGGACTGTAATATTCCCAAATTTTCACATCATATTTGGAATATTAGAGCCCTTGATTTTCTTAATAAATTAAGTAAATAAAAGGGTGGAGGGACCCAAAAACCTCAAAGATGAATACAATCCACTTTTAATGTGTGTATGTGGATATTTTAGATCTAGATCTAGAATCATGGAGTAGTGGAGCAGCTCCATTTATGGAGATCATGTCTCATTTATGAGATATATTATGGAGGACGAAACAGTAAAATAAGATCATGGATTTGAAATATATAATCATGTGGATCTTTGATAAGGTCATAAATATACGGAGACAAATTTTTGGTTGTGGTTATAGCCTCACAACTGCATGCATGAAGTGTTATGGGTGTGGCAGGGGAGTAAACCTAGGGAAAAAGATTTCTATCTCAGGGATTGACTGCTTGGGGTGGCTCTCATAATTCTAAGTGGTCTATAGTCTCTGAGGGATGTGATTATGTGTTCTGGTTTGTAGGCCCCACTTTCATAACTTGATCCAGATTTATGCAGGAATGCAATAGAATACATAAATAACCATGAACATAGAGATGCAATGGAAATAATGCTTCATTTCATTAATATCATATAACAGAAATATGCTTACAAACATAATGGAAATAAAATAGCTAGGGTGTTGGTAGCGAATCTATGAAAAGAGATGTTGTGGCTACAGACCTCTGAACTGATTTACAATGAGGCTCAAGGGCCTATTTATTAGTGAGAAACAATGGAGAAATCTAAACTTCCAAAAACCTAACCCTAGGAGATGAAGCGCCAAAACTATGGGCCCCGTTTGGGTAAATTGGTGGTTCAACTTCCCGGGCACGTAACTTTGACATTCGATCTCTGTTTGATGCACTCAATAGCTCGTTAGAAAAATATGTCCAAGGAGTAAAAATTTAGGTAACATCGGTCCAGAGACCCATGTTGCTTCCGATTTTCCCCAAAAAAGGTTGTTTATGGCCTCAAAACGACTCCGGAAGTTCAGGACCCGAAAAACTGCTAAAAATAGTAACTTTTGTTGCAACTTAAAAACTGAAAGAAATGATGGTGGGGGTTCAAATGGAATAGGTGGGTGGCCACCAATATCCACCTGGATCATTAAGGCCCCAAAACGGCTCCGGGAGTGGAGGACATGAAAACCTGCTAAAAATAGTAGGTTGTGCTGAATGTGAAAAGCTGCAAGAATTGATGGTGCTGGTCCAAATGGAATAGGTGGGTGGCCACCAATATCCACCTAGATCATAACTGGAACTTAGAGGTTGGTTCATGTTATAGTATAAATTCACTCATGTTTACCCTAGAGAGCTTGTAAAAGCAAGTAAAGGGTGGTATTAGAGCTAGTTCCATTCTCTTTGGGTGATATCTGATACCATAGAGTGGTATCAAATATTCTAGGTTCAAACACTTGGACTGGATGGGTTAAATGCATATTGTGATGCATGCATGTTAAGGTTATATGTGTCTACTATGCATTCATTGTGATGGTTATGATTATTATGCATGTGGTCATTATTTCAATTTTGTGTTATCATACATGATGTTGATATGTTGATGTCATTATGTATCTATATCATGCTAATCTGGATTGATTGTGAAAACAATATAGCCTCCCCTAAAATACACCAATGTATGATTTTTATTGTGTCTCTATTTGGTTTATATAACTTGGTATGCTTGCAGGAGATAAAAGATCAAAGATGAAGAGGATAATTGTGGACTATAGTTTTCATGACTCCCCTTATAGGCCTGATGTGAATTCTGTGGAATGGGAAAGGTCAGTTGGGTAGTAAAGATAAGAGTACTTTATTGATTTAGTAGATATGTTGAGGAGTCAAAGGGAAAAAATCAGAAGTTGTAAGGGAAAAAATCACAGGTTGATTGAGGCACATGAAAGACTTGCAAGAACTCAAGAAAAACAAGTAGAAGTTAATTCCGTCATGCTTCAGATCCTTTCGGATTTGAATAAGTAGGGATAGTTGGGGATCAGTCAAGGATGGAAGAAAATAAAAATGGGACATATGGTAGCAAGTCTCATAGATGAAATATGGTGGACGTGGATGACACAGTTAGAGGTGGAAATTCTTTGGATACACTTGATAGTTGAGCTATCACTCATTGATTTTATTCTAGTTCTGGTTTTGAGATATATCATTGGCACTACCGAAATCATACTGTTGTGAAACCAGCTCCAAAAATAGAATAAAAGGGATATCAACGCCTTAGAAATAATCCACTTCGAGGGGGAAACCTATAATACATTACATGAATGAACAATTCTTGGATGATACAATTTACAAAACCTCCTTTCTATATATAGGAGTCCATGGGGCCATAATGTAATCCTAGTGGGCCACAATGTAATCCTAGCCGACCTAACAATAATAATTTAAGGGCATAATAATAACAAAATGGGGGTTATAAGGGTACAATAATAACAATAAGGGGGTTAATTAAAGTTCCATAAATGGGGTCATTTTTGTCGCAAGATGGAAGGAAAGAAAGATACCACCATTCACCAATTCACCGAGAGGTAACTACTTGAATTCATTGTGTTTGTTTATCGATACAAAACAATGAAGAGATCCTCCAAAATCTAATATTTAATATCTCAGTTTGACCATCGCATTGAGGATGATAAGATGAGCTATGAGCTAATTGAGGTACCCTAAACAAGAAAGTAAATTTTGTCCAAAAATTTTAAGAAAATGGGATCTCTCTTCGGGCCACAATAACTCTTGGGCTTCCATGTAGCTTTTGAATTCTGTCCATAAATGTACTAGCAACTATACTTGCTTTAAATGGATGAGATAATGCACAAATGTGTGCATACTTGGTAAGTCTATCAACTACCATCATGATGACACTTTTTTCTTTCGGACTTAGGTAAACCTGTGATAAAATCCATTGAAATATCCTCCCATCGTTGACTTTGAATGGATAAAGGTTGTATAAGACCCGCGGTATTAATTGTCTCAACTTTATTTTGTTGGCAAACCAAAAATTCTGCCACAAACTTTTAAATATAAGATTTAAGGCCATCCCAAAAAAATTCTTTCTTCACCCTATGGTAAGTTTTTAAAAATCCTGAGTGTCCTCCTAAAGGAGAAGTTTGAAATTCCAAAAGAATCTTTTGTTTTAGTTGGGAATTCTTACAAAGATATAAGAAATATTTGTACCATAAGGAATCATTTTTCCAACTAAATGTATCAGATGTACTAGGATCTTGCTGCAACTTTTGAATGAGTGTCCACACTTCTTCGTCCTTCTTCCATTCATACCTTGCTTCTGAGTCCAACTGCTGATAATAGAGAATGCACAAAGCAATGCTTCCACCTCTTCATTCTTTCGGAGAGGCATCTCTGGTAAAGCACATGTTTTCATTTTTTGTAGATTATTTCAAAGTCATAACCCAACATCTTTGGTGGACTCATTTTTGTCGCTTCTTCAAGACAAATTTTTGTTCCAAAAGTGTTAAGACTATCATGATCAATTTTTACCTTGAAGTGTCTTCCCATTAGGTAAGGTCACCATTTCTTTAGTGCATGTATTATTTCCAACATTTCCTTCTCGTAAATAAATTTCTGTAAATACTTTCCTTTGATTGGATGACTTTCAAAAGAAATGGGTCTTCCTTCTTGCATTAAAATAACACCAATTCCATTTTCTGAGTCATCACATTCCACAATAAAGGTTTTGTGAATTCTGGAGTAGCTAAGACCGGTGCTAGGCACATTTCCTCTTTAAGATGTTCAAAGGTCTTAGTTTATTCAGGAATCCATGGAAATTCATCTTTCTTCAATAATGTTGTTAGAGGTGCTACTATTCTCTCATAATTCTTAACAAACTTGCGATAATACCCTGTTAACCTAAGAAATCCTCGCAACTGCTTTATGGTTGTGGGGAATTTCCATTCCTTAATGGATTTAATTTTTTTAGGGTCTACCTTAACACCCTCATGAGATACAATATGACCCAAATATTCCACCTCTTGTACTCCAAAGAAACATTTGGAGGTTTTTGCATATAATTGTTTCTCCTCCAATAGTTTGAGCACTCGTCAACATGTTCAACATGATCCTTCCAAGACCAACAGATTAGTATATCATCAAAATACTAGTCGCAAATTTTTCTAAGGTTATTTGAAAATGGAATTCATCAACCCTTGAAATGTAGAAGGTGCATTGGTAAGGCCAAAAGGCATGACCAAAAATTCCTAATGACCCTCATGAGTTCGAAATGTTGTTTTTGGAATATCTTCAATCTTCATTCTAATTTGATGATATCCTGAACGAAGATCCAACTTGGTAAAATAGATTGCTCCATGTAATTCATCCAATAATTCATCAATCACAGGAATGGGATATTTATCTTTAATGGTGAGCTTATTGAGCTCCCTATAATCTGGACACATTCACCATGATCCATCCTTCTTATGTACCAATATTACAAGAGCAGAGAAAGAACTTTGACTAGGCTGAATTATACCCGCCTCTAACATTTCTGCAATCATACGTTCAATTTCTCTCTTTTGGAAGTAAGGATATCTATAAGGCCTGATGTTTGGAGGAAAAATTCCTGGAATCAAATGAATAGCATGATCATGATCACAAATAGGTGGGAATCCTTTTGGAGTTTCAAAAACCTTGGAATGATTGTCCAAGACTTTTTGGAGATCTGCAGAAATAGATGATTTTGATGTTGGAATTTCTAGTGAGCATAATTGTGCAATTATGCCTCATTTTTATTTATTTAGAAGATTTTTCATGACATTAGAGCTTATTGTCTTTCCTGGCTTCCCTACAATATCCCATAATTCGACTTCCTTTCCTTCTGAAAAAATTTCAAGAAAAGTTATTTAAAATTAAAAGCTATCGTCCCCAAAGATTGTAACCATTGTACTCCTAGTACAACATCGGCACCTCCCATAGGAATGGAAAACATTATACTATTCAATACATATTCCCCCATGGTTAGGTTGAAATTATGGCATTTTCCAGAGAAATTTATAGTTCCTCCATTTGCAACCATCACTTGACATTCTAGTGCTTGGTATAGGAAAAAATTTAATTCTCTGCTACCTTACAATGAATAAAATATGGGTGCTACCCGAATCAATCAACATTTGCTGTTCTTTTTTTCTTGATATGTCCTTCATATTGAGAGTTTGAGGAGTGGTAATTCCTACCAAGCAGCCATTAATGGATATGGTCGCATTCATTTCTTCCTCTTCTAGGGTTGGTTCCCGGTGTATATCCTCTTCTTGTTCATTTTCTTCCTCCTCTTCACAATCTATGTAAAATAATTTCTTCTCAGCATAGTTATGACCTTTAGTGTATTTGCTATCACAACTGTAGGAAAGCATTTTCTCTCTTTTTTCTTCCAATTGTTGTGGTGTCAACCTTGTAGGTTGTGGAAATTTAGGAGTATCAACACTTCCCTCTTTATAGAAGTGAGTGGTAGGCTTCCTTGTCGCCATAATTTTACGTTCAACTTTCTTGCCAACATGAATGCCTTATCCAATGAATCTGGTTCCCAAAGGCAAACCTCATGTTGAATGTTAACCTTTAAAGTACCTATTAAGAGACCAATCTTGTGTTCCTCTCGAATATTAATTACCCTTATATTCAATTTTTGTATGTCTTCAATGTTTCATTTCAATTAAACTCTTTTTGTTTGAGATTTATCAATTGGCTAAAGAAGAAGCTTTCTTTGTATCCTCATATTGTGTTATTTATTTTCCTCTCGTAAAATTGACCAAGTGACATCACTTTCACGGAGCAAAGCCATCGATACCATAAAAATGTATTTTTTTCTAAATGTAAAGTTGCAATGCGTACCTTTTCTGTGTTTTTCACATTATGGAGATCAAAATATTGCTCCATCTATAGTATCCATGTTACAAAATCCTTCCCATCAAACTTCTTCATATCCATTTTTCGAATATGGTGGTTCTTCCCACCAACATTAGAGTTTATGAAATCGTGATTAACATTTATTTTTTTCTCATCATGAGGTTATTCTACTATCTTTTCACCATTAGGAAACATTTCTTGTATCAACTTTCTCAAACCTTCAATGTCTGCTTTTAGATCATTCTTCATGTTTTTCATGTTCTTTTCCATGTTGTCTTTCATGTCATCCATCTTAGCTTCCATGCCTTCCATGCCATCCATATTAGCTTCCAAACCATTAATATTAGCTTCCACGCCTTTCTTCAAACCATCCATCTTTGTTTCCACGCCCTTCTTCAAAACTTCCATTTCATTTTTTGTTGTTCTTTGCGAGAGCGAAATTTGTTGCACTTGCTCTTGTAAATTTGAGATGTCATGTTTCCATTCTTCATCTTCATGAGTTATAGTAGAGCCTTCTAAAGGCTTAATGGGTGTTGAATTATTTTTAGAACCCAATACTGAAATACATTCTACAATATGCCCTTGGAATCAATTCAACTTGATTCTTCAAACAAGACTTATGCAATTCGGGAAAAAAAAATACATACCTTTTACTTGCTTTTGAGGAGCTCGATATTGAAATTGACTTATCTCTATACTTGCAAATCCTCAATATCTAAAATTTGGCCTTGTAGTAGTCCTCTGAAACTTCTTTCAAATGCCACAGGTTTGACTTGATTTGGATTCTTCAAGTCAACGTTATGTCCAATCTCTCATAATGACCTAATTGTGGACTGGTTCAGTAGAGCGAACTTGTACGACTTGCCACATGTCATTGTTTCATCCTTTGGCTCTGAAATTGATAGCCAGAAAACTAAAGTCTGTTTAATTGTGGCCAATATTTATGACACTTCAATCCGATGCTCAGAGAGAGAGTTATGAATATTTTCCCTCGCTCACCTCTTTGAGATGAAATTTTGGAGCCTGAAAGAGCACTACCTTCCACAGATCATATCTCCAAAATATTTCGAACCAAGATCTGAAATTGTTTGACGAGTTTCCTTAGGATTTCAGCTTCGCACCATAAAAATTTCAGATTCTAAAACTCAGTAGAAAAAAATTTATAGCGCAAATACCACGATGACCTGTTTAGGAGCCTGAAAAAAGACTTAACTTCCACAGATCATATCTCCAAAATATTGCGAACCAAGATATAAAATTTTGTGATGATGTTCCTCGGGATTTCGGCTTCACACTCTAAAATTTTTTGTCTTCTGAAACTTCGTGGAAAAAAAGTTATAGCAAAAATTCCATGATGACCTGTTTGATCAGCGAAACCCTAGAATCCAAAGCTCTGATACCAAATGTTGTGAAACCAGCTCCAAAAAGAGAAGAAAAGAGATATCAACGCCTTAGAAATAAGCCACTTCGAGGGGGAAACCTCCAATACATTACATAAATGAACAATTCCTGGATGATACAACTTACAAAACCTCCTTTCTATATATAGGAGTCCATGGGGCCATAATGTAATCCTAGTGGGCCACAATGTAATCCTAGCCGACCTAACAATAATAATTTAAGGGCACAATAATAACAAAATGGGGGTTACAAGGGTACAATAATAACAATGAGGGGGTTACACTAACAACAATAAGGGGCTATACTAGTAATATAGGGACCTAACACATACCCATAGAAGGAGTGAGAAGTAATACTTGCCAGAGGATTTCAAGAAAGCAATGGGTATGTGAATAAATCAGAAGATGTAGAAGCATGACAGCTTGGGATGAAGTAGATCTTTGGATCGAATGATTATTCAGAGAACATGAAAGCCAAGATAACGATCTTCAATCTCAAAGGGAAAGTAGATATTTGGTGAGAATATGTTAAGTGAGTCAGAGGCATTAGGGTAGAATGGGTCCTTTTGGTCTTACCAATTGTCCAAACACCTTCACGTGTTTAATGAGAAATGTGTTTCGTCCTTATCTCAATAAGTTTGTGATAGTGTTTAATTATGATACACTGATATACTCTAAGAATGAGGAGGAGCATGCAGAACACTTGGAAGAAATATTGATATTTTTGAGTGAGCATCAGTTGTACACCAAGCTCAACAAGTGAAATTTCTTTTAGTCTTAGATTCAATACTTGGGACATGTTGTTTCTAAGGAAGGGATAGCAATGGACCTGAAAAAGATTAAATATTTCATGAAGTGTCCAAATCCTAGGAATGTGGATGAGGCTAGATCATTCATGGGAATAGTAGGTTATTGCAGGAGGTTCATAAATAACTTCTCAAATATTGGCTATCCTATTACATATTTTCATAGAAAAAGGAAGAATTTTGAATGGACTGAGGAGTGTGCATCTATGTTTAAGTAGTTGAAGCATTTTCTTATAAATGATTCAATTTTGAAAATTGCAGATCTTGGTAAGGAGTTCACGGTATGTACAAATGATTGCAAGGTAGGACTTGGTGGAGTCCTTATACAGGAAGGGTAGGTGGTATGCTATGAGTCAAGGAAGCTGAATGAGCATGAGGATAACTATGTGACTCATGATCTCGAGTTGGCAGCTATCATTCATGCATTAAATATGTGGAGACATTATCTCCTTGGCAGAAGGTTTGTTATGATGAGTTATCATAGTGGGCTGAGGTACTTGTTTGACCAACCCAATCTGAATTCTAGGAAATCTAGATGGTTGGCTACCTTTAGTGAGTTTTACTTTGAGATCAGGTACATTAAGGGCAAGGAGAACAAGGTTGCAGATGATTTTAGTAGGAGAGTGTAGGTAAATCACATTTCAGTTGTGAGTTCATATGGGACATATTTATAGGAGCATATCTTGCATGTAGGGCAACATGATGATTGGTAGAAAAAATTGAAGCATAGGTTGCAGTAGCATGCTGAAGGTGATATAGATGAGGAGTGTCACTCGAGGGAAAATGACTTGGCCAAATTCAAGAACAAGATTTATGTCTCATATAGTAGTGAGTTGAAGAAAATTATCTTGAGGGAGTTTCATGTCAAGTTGTATTCAGGCCACTCAAGATATTAGAAGACGTTGACAACTGTTAAGAAGTTATACTATTGGTCGAACTTGAAGAAAGAAGTGGCTTAGTTTATTTAAATATGCTTGGACTGTCAGCAGGTGAAAGCAGAGTGTAGGAATCCATCTAGTTTACTGCAACCTATTTCAATTCTGGAATGGAAATGGGAGGTCATTTCCATGGACTTCATTAAATGTTTTACAAGGAAATCGAAGCAACATGATTCCATCATAGTTCTGGTTGACAGGTTGAGCAAGGTAGCTCACTTAATTATCGTAAAGTATCCTAAGTCATCTACCGAGGTAGCTTATATCTTCATCAATGATGTAGTGAGGTTGCATGGTGTTCCCAAGAAGATCATATCAGACGAATATGCCAAGTTCACTTCCATGTTTTGGAAGGAGTTGTTTGCAAGCTTGGGGATAGAGTTAGCTTTCAGTCTAACATGTCATTTGTAGATAGATAAATAGACAAATAGGGTTAAAAATATTATTTAGGACATGTTGAGGATGTATGTCATGCATCAATATAGGAAGTGGGATGAGTATCTTCCACTGGTATAGTTTGAATATAACAATGGGTATCAGGATTCCCTAAGGATGAGTCGATTTGATGCTCTTTATGGGCAAAGTTGTGATACTCCTATTAGCTTGAGTGATCCAGTGAGTAGGGTGTTAATTGGACTGGATATGTTGGTTGATATGGAACATGAGATACATGTTATGAAAAAGGAATTTGAAGGAAGCACAGTACAATCAAAAGAGTTATGTAGATTAAGGTAGATCATTCAAGGAGTTTTAGGGTGGGGTGCATGGGTACTTACGCATCAAACCCAAGAGGAGCTCCTTAAGGATTGGATCATGTGCCAATATGACACCTTGTTATTGTGGGACTTTTAAGATCCTTGAGAGGATTGGGCTAGTGACCTACATACTTGCACTGTCACCAATAATGAAATTCCATGATGTTTTCCATGTTTCATTGCTTAAGAGATATGTCCAGGATGTTGATCATGTGATTCATTGATATGTATTACAGGTGGAACCAAAGGGAGAGTTCCATCCATAACCTCAATTCCTTTTGCAGTGAAAAAAATTCATGCTCTGGAACCGAGCAATAGAGAAAGTTATAGTGCAGTGGAAGAAATTTCGTCCTGATGAAGCTATATGGGATATGGCTGATCAAATGCGAGATTTGTATCCTTATTTATTTGTTGGTTGAGGAAATGTGTTTGGTATATGTGTTTTGGTTTATATTTATATATGGATATGTGTATTGTAAATACTACAATGAGTTGTGTTATAAAGCTCCAATAAGAAGTCTGTTCTAGATACTACATCTAGCTATGTTATAAAGCTCCAATAAGAAATATGGTGGCCATGATATATCAGAAATTTTGTATGTTGTAAATGCTACATTGAGCTGTGTTATAAAGCTTCACAGGCATCATATTTTGTTGGTTATAAGTGTCATAAAACACCAAGGACAGTGTTTCCCAAAGAGGGATGGGTTTTTAATAGCCCTTAGTTTTCCATGTAAATAAAATAAGACCAAGGTCATGGGACACGTATTCCAAGTTAGATGGTGAGAAAAAATTATAGCGGGAACCAATTTTGGTTTATTAATAGATATGGAAATTGGAAAAGGCATTGGAGAAGGAAAATAGGAAATAATTGACATTTAATAATGAAAATAAAGGAAAATAGGAGAAAAGGAAGGTAAAGAGACACAAATTTTCATGCAAGGGAAATTAGATAAAAAATGAAGGAAAATGAAAGAAAAAGGAGACATCAATAATAAAAATGTGTCAGAGAAACAGTTGCTAGATTTTTGACAGTTTTGAGTTGAGCTCTTGTTCATTCTCTCATACATTCTTGCACACTTAGAGCATTCTTGGATCACTCTAGCATTCACTTGGATTTGGAAAAAGCAAGCAAAGGAAAAGCAATGAATTGGTGGGCAATAGAAGAGAAGATTGTATCAATAACTATCGTATAAGGATACATTGTAGGTAATGAGTTACATGTGTGATTTCCTTATTTGTTTTTGGATGCATGGTATATACATGTGGTTCCTTGGTCATTTGTTGTTATTGGCATGGATATTTTCCTGGATTGACAGTGGTTTCAGCCTTGCCTTACCATTTCCTAGCACTAGTATAAAATGACTAATTAGTTGCTAAAAAAATGACTGAAATTGGCATATAAATGACAAATTTTCAATTGATGACCAATAGTGGCTAATTTACAGTATCTTATAACGCGGCCAATTTTTAGTTAGATTTAGGTTAACCATTAATTGGTTGTCTCAATTTTAACATCTAGTAGTATATTTAGTCATAACTTTGGTCATTAATTTAGTCATTGGTTTAGTTATTAATTGTTACAATTAATGACCAAATACACAACAAAATATTTTAATACATAATCACTCAAGAAAACCAATTAGTGACCAAAGAAATAGACCAAAATATTGGTCGTGTTATAAGATACTATAAATTAGCTACTTATATATATATATATATATATATATATGCAAATTTTAGTTATTGTTTGAAACTAATTAATGACCAAAGAAATATGACTAAATTTTGGTCGTGTTATAAGATACTATAAATTAGCTACTAATAGTTGTATATATGAAAAATTTAGTCGTCATTTTGTAATATTCCAAAATTAGCTTGCAGCTAATTTTGGAATATTAATTTTTTATTTTGTCATTTGGATAGATGAATAAGTGGGTAGGGAGACCCATAAATCTCTTTAGTAAGAATAAAACCACTTCTCATGTGAATGTGGATCATTATATTAGCTGTATAAAGCACCTGGAGGTGTGAAAAAGGGCTAAAGTATGTGGACAAGGTCAATGTTGACTAGATCAACAACGATGTTATGGAGATAATGGAGGATTAATGGAGGGAAATGCAGTCTTTTAGGAGTGTATGCATGAGAGTAACTCCTTTAATGAGTGGGACCCAGGGTGAGGATGCTCACCAAGCATAAAAGGAAGAGGATGGAAGCCATAGAAGACATGATTTGTATTATTGATTATTGATCTATTTATATCTAGATATGTCATTTGAGATGTCTATGCACACTTATGTTGTTTAGCTAAGTCTGCAGTGTTGTTTAGCATAGGGTGTTTCCGAGCGGGAATTCCACCCTCATCCTTGGGGGACTTCTAGTGCCTACTCAGGAGAGGTATCTTGAGTATCATTTCCACTATATAGCATTTGGCCAAGCTTCAACCTTCATTCACAACACATTCTCTTCCATGATTGTGTTGATTTGCAGGGTAGCAACAGTGGAGGGTTGATAGACCCAATTTCTGAGCTAGTTTTCTAGTGGAGGGACCAACCCTTCATCTAGGAAGCTTGTGAGGGAGTTCTTAGAGCTTCATTCCACCATCTCGCATCAAGCCAAGCAACAAAATTTTCACATAGTGCAATCTCCTCCAGAAACTGCGTTATTTTGTAGTGGGTGATCAAGTACCCAAGTACTTGATCTTGTTTTCTAGAAAAGGGATAAAACTTTTATTTGGAAAGGTTGGAAGGAGGGATATAAGCCAATTCTATATTATATCAGCCACCTCCTATCGGTTTCCAGTTGCAGAGTATTATTCAGCCCTATGGCCACATTCTGTATTTTCTGCATTTTGAGTATTTCGGGAAACCCCTTCTAGGTTGTCTTGGAATAGTGTTAGAAGGTCTAGATCTTTGATCCCAACATTTTATAAGAACCCTATCAACAGATCCATGTGTTTTCATTTGCATTAGTAGTAAGCCCCAACTAAAATTGTGCTATCTTAGCCTCCAACATTATTGTGAAGTAGTGTTCTTCATATTTCATGTACTTGGTCTATTGAGGTTTGTTTTTCCTAACTTGAGTGTATATTTCCTCAAGATCTTGTATATATTTACTGCTAAATATTTTAATAATAAGGCTATATGATCTGCTTACATTTTATGTGTTGATGTATCACTATTATTTCCAGTTTTATGTTCCATATTCCTATCCTTTCTATTTTGGAATATTACAGTGGTATCAGAGCATGATCTCTGGCTCAGCTTGTGGGCAATACATCTTATGACACAAGAAGAAGAGATCCATAAAGATGGAGGGAATGAGTTCTGACTCATTTATTTTTAGATCTATGAAGGACCTCTCCAAGGAGGTCAAGAAAATGAGAATGGAGAGATGAAATGAGACCTAAATAATGTTTGAAGATGAGGAAGGTATAAGCACTTCCTATCAGCAGCAGAAGAAATCGGTATTGCATAAAGCTCCAAAGCAATCCACTATGTCCACTTTATTTGAAGACGAAGGTGAAAGGAATGGAGATGGAGGAAACTTAGATCATGAGAATTTAAGTGATCATCTTGCAGATACAAATCTCAATCAAGGGCTTTCAAAGAGAATCTAAATCTCCAGCAGTTCATTCAGATCCAAGAAGAACGGGGACCTTGAAACAACAGGAAAAAAAGAAAAATTAGATTTATATTGTCTACATTTGATTGGTCATCCACAAGCACAACAAGGGCTTGGAGGAAGAAGTTAGACGCATTATTCCTGCTACATCCAGTAGCAGAAAGAGAAGCTGTTGAGATTGCAGTGCTGCACCTTGAGGGTGAAGCAAATATTTGGTGGTTCATCCATTTGAAACATGCAAGAGTGACTGCTTATGCAGATTTTACTCAAAGGCTAATCAAGAAGTTTGATAAGAGGAAACCAGAGGTATTTCCTATTGAGACATTTTATGACATAGATGATAAAGAAGATGAGGAGCCAATGGAAGATGTCAGCATTATCATTCCAGAAGAAAAGCAACTTCCACCACCACTTGCTGCAGGAGTACTTGCATCAGGAGAAGGAACACTTGCATCATTGCAAGATGGTCTTGATCTCTTGAAATTGAGAGTCCCATGCATTATTCAGGAGATGCATGAGGAGGAGGAGACATATACCAGTGCTAGTGTAGTAGTAGAGGAGCAACCACCACCATCACCAATATTTGGAGTCATTACACTGGTAGGAGGAACCCTTGTAGTTGTACAAGATGTTCCCAAGGATCAACTTAACCAAGGTATGCAAAAATTTCCACCTCCTATTATTTTAGCACATCATATGGAGAGTTGTGGGGACATGCCATCAGGGAAATTGCATGACCAAGGGTTAAGGCACATTGCTGATATGGAGCAGCAGACTATCACTGTGCAGAGGACCCTTAACTGGTTCAATGAGGAGATATATAGTCATCATGGTTTCTCATTGTTGATATGCACAAAACACTTTGGGTTGGAGTGTAGATTTTTGGAGGATAGGATGAGCATAATCCTAATCAATCCAATGTAGAACTATGTGTTCAACATTTTTCATGATCATGAGACAACATATGCACCATCATGGAGATTAGCATTGTTGTCACTGAGCAGTAGTGATGAGTTGGGGGGCCAATTATTATTGGAGCATTCCAATGGCCATTATACTTGTGTATAATTGGATAGGAAAATGGTTGATGAGAGACATCTTATGATGAATAACATCTCCCATTATTATGATATATCCTTCTCGATGAGCATTTCACAGCTCAATGAGAAGATTTTTCCTACAACATATTTTGAACCTTATGGGTTCAAATTGGTCATTGATGAGTGGTATTTTTGTAGAGATCTCCAGAAGATTGCACTTATCATGAAGTGCAAAGATATACATCATATTTGGGAGGATGGTATTCTCCATGAGGTGGATACCAATTTGGAGCATAATAGGAGACACCCACAGTTGGATGGATGGGTGAGGATGATGAGCAAGGGGTTGGTGAGCCACTTGCAGATCTATGACATAGGGCAGCAAGAGGCATGGCTCCGCTGGCTACTCTTGAAAGAGTTTGGTCATCATGTGACATATCCTATGCCAAAGGGTGTGTTATGGTTTGGGGCATTGCATGGAACCCATATGATATGGCAACAGAGGATTTTTTTGTATGGGGATTCTACAAGTCAACCATCATGATGTTATTCCATGACTTGTATGATGATGAGATGAGGAGGCAACAAGAGTTATTGTTTCTTTGGTTACTCTTGGGAGAGTATGGGTTTATTTTCTCCCATACTTCATGTTATTGCCCAAATCCACCTTAGGCTGAAGGAAGGCGAGATTCAGGGTAACACCAAACCACGCTCAGTCTGGTAGCTAGCCCTACCATAACAGGAGAGGGCTCTCTCCGGGTCAATCTCAGTGAAAAGTATTCAATAGGGATTGAGATGACTGAAATGAGTGATAATTTTAGGCTAGGTATATAAATCAAGGAGTTTGGAATGATTTTTAGGGGTTTTTGTTGGAAAAAGGGAAAGGCAATTTTGGGCTTGGGGATGAGGCCAATTTCTTGCAGAGTTCAAGGTGGGGCAGGGTAGGCAATAAATTTGATGTCTTAGATTCAATGAATGGAAAGAAATAATGCTGAGGAGCTGAAGAGGGTAGGATGGTGCAAGGATCCTCTTCAAACAGAGGAAAAAATATAAAACTAAACAAAGTTTAAGGCAGAGCACCAGTAAACTAATGAATTCTACCTTAGTTACTCATTTGTTTAATTCAGAAGCAAAGAGAAGGGAAATGGCATACATATAACATTAATGAAACCTACAGATAAATGGAGAAAAACCTCATCAAAAATCAAAGCCACAAGGATCCCAACAAGTGTTGCAAAACCCTGGTCTTTCCTTTGCCAAAAATGCAGAAGTGTATGTACAATGAAGTGCTAAAATTTTCCCAAGTATCCAACCCTGAAAATGTCTCAGAAAATACAATATATAGACAAGTCTAATCCCTTCCCATGGATCTAGGGGTGGAGCTCATCCTTCTAGGAGCTATTTCAACCAATTCTAAACAAGGAACTGAAATCTAGGCAATCAAACAACTTGCCTCTATATGGAAGGAAACTGATTCATTCATTTAATTTTCACTTTTTAGTGAATGAATCCTCTAGAACAAGTAAATATGTGCCAAAATTACATCATAGTCATCAAATTACATCAATATATATCAATAGTTACATCAAAAAGTGAAACTAGTCAAAACTGGGCGAATTTTTTAGCTAAAGAGTGAAAATGGAGCCAAATTTCTCTATGCGCCGTGCCAAAAAACTCAATGCATCGCGCCACTTTGAGCCTATTTTTGAGGCACTTCCCGAAGTCCCAATTGAGTTAATGATAGCTCGTTGGAAAGCCTTGTCTGTCTATTATCTGAACCAAGTGGATTTTTTCAATTTGGAGTTCATTTTCCCCTCCAAAATTGCAATCTCCCAAGACTGGTTCCTGTTGGTGCAAAAGGTGGCAGAAGGGCCATTTTTGGAGTGTTTTTGACCCTTAAGACCATCCAGAACTTGATGAAATCTCTCAGCCATTTCTGAACATGCATAATTTATCATAAAAAACTCAAAAATATCAAGTTTTCCTCTAGAAGATGTCCCAATCATAAGCGCGCGCCAAGTGGCGCGACTTGTCGGGCGGAAAAATCTGTTTTGCAACCAAAACATCAAAAATGACAAAATTTACTCCAAATTTGCTGAAATTTGGATTGAAGGTCCATCATCAAGTATCATGCTCATCCAATGAAGCTCCGGCCAATATTAGGAGTCTATCCTACCTTTTTCGACATTTCAGTGTCTTCCTGGTGCATACAGTTTCAGTTGTAAAGTCCATGTCTTGGTCATATAATGTATCGGTGTTCATCTCCATGGTGTTTGAAAGGTATATGTCAAGTATATGTTTGGTTTGAAAATGAGGAATTGGTGTTTGTTTTCAATGCCAAATATGCCAAAAGGAAGTGAGGGACTGTGAGGAATATGGGACAGTGGGAAAGTGGACTGTGGAGTTTGTCAAGTGAGATTTGAAATGTGTTAACAATCACTTGACCGTATTTAGGAATCTGGGTGTTATACAGTAATTTGTCACCATCCCTACCATTCCCCGTCCCACACAATGGAGGACCCATTTTGTGACCTGTGAACATTGTCATGCCTTGAAAACATCATCAATGCATTCCTCTAAGCATGAGATTCATTTGCCCTAAAGACATCTCCTTGAAAAAATCATGAAAAACATCTCTTTTTGCATTGGCGCGAGCAGAAAGTTCATCACTCGCGCCAATGGGGAAAATCCTACAAAGAGGCTGCGCCAACTGGCGCTCTGTCCCATAGCAGTAGTCGCGCCAGCCAATTTAAGGAGTGTTTTTTTAAATAAAGATGGCGGAAGTTGAGTTTCAACAAACTCAGAAACCATTGCCTATCTTGAGTTGGGAGGTTTGGCTACGGGAGTTCTATGGAAGGGAAGTGGTTTTGCCACCTCCCATGGAACCTTCCTTGTTGATAGGGCCAATCCCACAATAATAGGGATCCCAACTCCCTCCTTCCCTATCTATAAAAGCCTGCTCAATTCCATGGCAAGCTAGTCTTGAAGTGCCTAAGCTTTGAATCTCCAAATTCCCAAGAGCCTTTGTGCTGTGAGAGCCCTCTTTCTTCCCTTAAGGCCAACTCAAGTAAGGAGACTATTGTCGAGAGACTCAGGAGAGGTTTGCCCTTTCTCTGGCGAGATTTGCGATATGTGAACGACTGGAGACCCATCCGAAGGAGACCACGACGTCAGAACTTTGGTTGTAATCTCTTTCGATTGATATTTAATGAATGATTACGATTATGGTTCCACTCTGTTTTCAATGATGTTAATATGAGTAATATCCTTTCTGACTGATATTGAGTTACGTATGCCGGATTTTATGCTTGTATCTGTTTGTTTCTTGCATGTGCAGGTGTCCACCCGCGGAGATCGTGGAGTTTCGTGATCTGCCGAGGCTGAGGAATGGAAACACTCTCTTCTTCAGATCGTAGCATTGGATTCCAGGTAGGTTTCTATCTTTAGTCTTTTCATTCGTAACTAGGAACTTGCGTTGTAACATTTTTGATTGTTGCTAGACCCCTGCTGGGCTAGTAGGGATCGCCTCTGTCCGCAGAGGGGATTTACCTCCTCAACAAATTGGCGACTCCGCTGGGGAACGTCTAGATTTCACTGTCTCGTTTGTATTGTCTCGCTTTGATTATTTTATGTTTTTCTTTGCTTGGTGAGCCTTCTGGGTTGGGTTCTTTTGCTGTTTTTTACTTCTTGGTTTGCTTAGTATGCATTGATCTGCTTCTGGAGTAGTTATTTTTGTTTTTTGGCTGAGAAACTCGACTGGCGCGCTTTTTAGCACGACAGTCGCGCCAATTGGCGCATGTTGCTTTTGTTTAGCCCGCGCCAATTGCTTTCTGGCGCCAGTTTCAGCCTTACAGTCGCGCCACTCCTGTAAGGTTTTTGAGTTTCCTCATTTTTGAGCTCTCTGGGTTTGGTCAGTGTTTTTCTTCTTGATTTTCCGACTGCCTGAGTGTGTTGGAGTCCTGTTTGACTGGGAATTCACCTCTGTCCTTTGGTTGTTTTCTTTTATCTATCAATTTCACGTTTTGAGCCCTAGGGCATCTAGTGGCTTAGTGTATCGAGCCTTCCTTGGGAGTATTGGTGTTTTGTTTGTCCGGTCGACTTCCTGATTGATTCTCCACATCCTCTTAGTAGTTGTTCATTGTTTTGTTGCGATTTTTGGGTGATTTCTCATCCCTTCGTTCAAATTTCATTTGGTCTTGCATTGGGCCTAGATCACACAGCCCATTGGAGCCTTTGAGTCTTTTCTTGGTTTTGAGAGACTTTGGTCGATTTGGGATCTGATTGCTTGCGTTGTTGAGTGAATTTTTTTTGTTTTTCTCTCTCAATATCATTTCTCAAGTTGTTCCATTTGTTTTCAGTTTGTTTAGTGCATATTAGCTATCAAACGTTGAAAATTACAAAAAAAAATCTCTTATGCTTTTGGTTGAATTAGTGCAAATTGTAATCTTTTCGATTTTGCTAGTGATTAGTGATCTGAGTGAAAAGTTTTCAATTTCATTAGTTGCATTAGAGATCTCATTGTTTGTCTTCCGATCATTTCGTTTGTGTAAAAGCTCTCAACTCTTCTGTAACTAGTTTTCATCGAACGAAATGTGGACTGTGGCATGTAGCTTTGCATTTAGGAGTCTTTTAAGACACTACATACGATAGGGCCTGAAAATTGAAACTTAATCAAAGATCAACTTTAAAATCTATTCAATTAACCTAAGGCAGCATTGAAATCTAACGAAACATTTTTAGAGGTCTAGGCTAGAGACGTGTTCCGACGTCTTTAAACCTAGCAGCTGTCGTTCGCCTTTTGGCTTTAGACAGCGCTAGCACGGACTTGTGCTCCCCGTACCGTCGCATATATAAAGGGAGACCCCTCTAGGTTTTCAATCCTTTATCCACAGGAAGCTGAGTCTGCCACCATATACCCGTGATACACCGAACACAGCATTCGGGGAGATTTCCTGCACGTACGGAAAGTCCTTGGTTGATTTCTTCTTCATTATTAAAACCAAGGTGTATATTGCAGTTCACGGTTATTTGGTACACCCTTTGTGCCTAGTATTCCTGAGCAGTCATTTGGTCTTTTCTGACTCCCTAGATTTGAAAAGACCGTCAAGCGCTTGTCCTTTCACGCTTGTGTCAAATCTGAAAGAGATAGAGTCATCTTTTATCGTTTCTTGACTCTTCAAACATGAAACGGTGAAGTTTCTTAATTTTCAATGTGGTAAAAAATTAATCACCCACGATTATACGCCCTGTTAAATATTGCTTGTTTACCATTTGATCGTGTGTCTTGACTGTTTTTCAGCCCGTGTGTGTGTTTGCTTCTTTTTCTCTGGTCGTTTGCCACAGTGGCGGAACCTTTGGTTTCGTCTACTAGTAGTCCTTACACGGACGATTCTTCAGAGGCTTCCCAATCCTTTGCTGAACCCCAGCAGCCTATTGTTTCCGAGTTTCTTGACGGGGGACCGGTTCTTGCTGAGCAACCCTTTGGAGGACCAGTTGAGTTCAATTGGCCCTTTTCGGACCACAGTAATACGGAGTGGGGTGGTGATTTCTTTCTCTTACCTTAGGTTAGTGTGTTTAACAACATACTCCTCCTAGTCTAGCATCTTTGCATGATTTAACGTAGGGATCAGCCATAGTGGTCACGGTGAGGAAATCCCTTTGTCAGGTAGAAAAACCTGCTCCCAGCTCTTCACGTAGATTATTTGAGGAGACATACTGAGTACCTCATCAATGTCAGCAGCCCGGTCCTTCTTGCGAGGATATAGATCACGGGTGAATTATTATTACCGGCCTCTATGGGAATATCATCTCTTGCTTCGAGGCCAGCTGCTACTACACTCGGGGTGTCTCCTGAGATGCCCGTCACTTCTGTTCCCGTCCGACCCACTGTCTGTGTGGCCGCTTCTTCTCCTGTTGTCTCAGCATCTGCTACTAGGGCTGGGCCAACTCTTGAAGATGTTTATCTAGCTACTACTATACCGGAGAACATCTCTCCGGAGGAGTATCGGTTGTCCTTGCAATAGCCGAACGCCGAGGTTGGACCGTCCTCCCAAGATCCCTACCGATCTTACTTTTCGCACTATGCACAGGATGGTACTCCCGTGTATGCTTTCCCAGGTCAGTGTGACGAGCACGGGGAGATTTTGCATCTACGCTCACAGGAAAACTATCTTTATGCTCAAAAGTTCACAAAGTACAACTGACCCATAACACATGAGAACTGACCTTTACAAAGCCAACACAGGCTTTCAAAAAAGCCCATCTTTATGATCCACGGGCGGCCCATCAGGCTGCCTGCGGTTGGGCAAGAGGCATTGTATGCGCATATAAGGGCCGGTGTTGTCCTTAAAGACCGGCCTAATAAACCTCGATCGGGTACCAGCCGGGCCCAGGCCTATGGTCTTGGGAGGCAATCAGGCCTTCTTTCAAGTCTTGTGTGACGAAATATCTGTTTCTAACGTTGCATATCAGCCAGGACCATCTTATGGTTATGCTTCAGGACAAACCGGTTTCCAGCAAATACCTGGTCTTGTTCCACCACCAGGCCAACCGGCTCATCCGGTGCAACCCGGTGTTCCGCCTCCAGGCGAACCGGCCCATCCGGTACAGCCTGGGGCTCACTTACGGCCAGCGAGGTCGAGCACAGCTCTTAGTAGGCATCGCACAGCATATGCAGGTCGGCTGGTCATTCGGGTCAACCCTTGCACAGTCAACTTGTTCACTCAAGTCCCAGCCCTCTCGGTTAGGTCCAACTGTTCATTCGGGAGCAACTGCTCATTCCATTAACCACACTTGCCGGCTTGCTCCACGAGGTTCATTGATGCATGACAGATCAGCAGTGCAGCCTACGTATCAAGCTCCGCAGGGTTCCACTTTTCAGCAGCCTACTCATCCTCAGGGTGGTTATTATCCTCATGGTCAGTCTCAACCGAACTATAATCACCCCAGAGGCTCTCAGTATTATCCTCCTCCACTCGGTTCTACCTACACTCAGCAGCCAAATCCAAACGCTGCTTATACAGGGCCGACGCATAATCAGGGTCCGTACCCTGGTTATCAAGCCCCACACTATGGTTACCAGCATCCAAATCAGTCTGGTTATACGACCTACGCGCCCTACGGTCAGAATCCTGCGGGACAGAACCCGTGGGGGCAAGGATATTCACAACCATCGTGGAGTATGGGTACCAGACCTCATCCTGGGCCTGGCATGACAGTTAATCCTCCATTGTCATTCCTGGCTACCTTGGAACTGTCGGATGTTTCAAAGTTGACCAATGATCCGATTTTACATAATCCGTATTGGCCTCCGATTCCCACCAAGATACCAGGTGATTGTCCCAAGTTTGAGGGAAAAGCTGGGGAGGACCCCCAGGCGCATGTGATGACGTATCATCTTTGGTGTTCGTCTAACTCTTGGGTCGACGATTCAATTCGCCTGCGCCTCTTCCAGCATACTTTAACTGGAGCTGCTGCTAAGTGGTACATAGAGTTATCCCGTGGCATTTTTCAAGATTTCAACTCTTTGGCCATGGCTTTCCTCACGCATTTCCAGTTACCGGTTCGGTATGAAGCCGGGACGCACCTCCTGACTTCCCTGAAGCAGGATAAAGCCACTCACATCTCAAATCACATTCATGAGTGGCGGTGCCGTCGTAGACTGATCAAGTTTCAAATACCTGATCAGATATTGACTCATTGGTTCACCACCTCCTTTGTGAATAAAATCGCTCAGGATATCGCGATGGGAGCGTGCGTGACAGAGGAACAAGCCATCGCGCATGCCCAGTACCTGGATCTTGTCTATTCACAGTCTGGCACGCTTTATGAAATCTTGACTGATGCTCCATGGCCCGGAACCACTAAGGCTCTGTTAGAGTCAGCCCTTGCTGCCCTCCGTCAGTGATCATTTCGTCTTTTGCATTTTCATTATTAGGTGTCTCACTTGTTTCACTTCTTTGCATATCACTAGGATCATGCCATGAACTGACGAAGGGTTGTGTCATTTTGTGTTTCCTCATGTGATACCTGCAGCGCTATTTTAAAAATATTTTCTCAAAAAATTATTTATAGTCATTGTCATTATGTATGAGGTCATTAAAATGTCAATAAGTGTCCTAGGTCTTGGTGTTTAGGGTTTTTTGAGTCATTTATACACCAGTCATAAAGCCTGCAAGGTGAGGAGAGTCCAGTACTTGGATTTCTATTTTTATTATCACCAGCATTTTAAAAAAAAAAAAAAAATACATTTCTAGTCCAAAACTCTATTTTGGAACTAGAAATTTGTCATTATCATTTTGTAATAAATTTTAATTATTCCGCCATGAAGACATTGTAAAAGCAGACCCCTGGTCTTTTCTCTAGCCAAGACAGCCATATCCCTGCAAAAAGACAATAAAATCATCAGTATCGACCTCAGAGAAACCAAAGCAAGTTTGTATTTGAAAAAAGCCAAAGTGAAAATTACAAGAACATTTGTAATGTGGGTTTGAAGTTAGATTTGGAATAAAGTATGATGGTGAAGATATTTTTGAAGTGTATAAAGGCCAAACAAGTTCATTTGAACCGATTTCATTTGCTCCCAAAACGTATTTGCAAAATTGAAAGCCGATTTCAGACTTTTGGAGGGCGTGGACAGGGTTTTAGGGCTGCGCGACCCAACTTGAGGCAGAGCGACCCACCTGGGCTGCGCGAACCACGCAGACTCAGTTCAGCACTGTGGGTTTGCAGGTGCGCGACCCACCTGGGCTGCGCGACCCAAACAGAGCCTGCGCGACCCACGCAGACACAGAGTTTTGGAATTGAGTTTGACCGCCCAGATTGGCTCGGAATCGACTCCAGTTGCCTTCAAAACAGGTTTTCATCAATCACTTGGGGTTTTCAAACATATTTCTGTCATCATGGGTGGTTTCTAATATGCAAATGAAGGATTTAAAACCCCACTGTTATAAGATTATTGTTTTCAGGGTTTGAAACGAAAATGAATGATGTAAAGAGTGTGTTTGCTATCTTAAACAGTGATATGGCCAGCCTTCTATATAACATCAAAATCAATTTGTTATCGTACCCATAATACCACTGCTACCATTGTTAGTGTTATGCCATGTTTAAACCTTTTGAGTCACATTCCTCATGTTTGTAATGAGTCACATTGCCCAATGTTAGCATATGCCCAATGTTAGCATTGTTTCAAATGACCTATTGAAACCTTTATGGTCATAAACTCGTAGGCAAACCTATCACTGATTATACCATGCTCTCCTTTGACTAGATGTGTCCAAACTTTTGAAGGTTGCCTACTCCTATTTTGTCAAAATTTCATTTGCATTCAAAACAGAGATGCTGCCTTTCAGCGCATTTGAAGCAGAGATTTTATCCATAATTTGATTCCTTGATGGTGTTTTGGCGGTGGGATATTGATTGAATGTTAAACATACGTCCTAATCTTGCTTTCACTGCATTCATATCAGCATACACATTGCCAAAGGTTTGATCAGAGATATGTCAGAGACAGAGTCAGAATATGAGCCAGGGTGAGGCAGTGATTCGGTGGCTGAAGGTAATTTGCCACGGAGTTCCCGCAGAGAAAACAGAAGTGGTGATCATCGCAGAGAGGAGCCTACCTCTTTGGCTCGGTTGCAGGCATGTCCATTAGCTATGGATTGTTTTCGATTCTTGTCATGTTTCAGATTTTGTGAGATGGTTGTGCAAACCCGGCCTCATCGTGAATTAGCACGTTTGTTTGTTCTTCATTTACGGGGTAATCGGGTAAACCTTGCTGGGGTTGATTTCATTGTTTCGCCTTTGACTATTGCTCAAGCCACTGGCATACCTAACATAGGCGAGGAATGGAGCAAGTGTAAGCAGTTAGAGAAATTTCACTATGAGCCATATGTTAAAACTGGATATGTGGCTTACTTGAGCAGAGTTTTTCCATTCAGATTCTTGAGAGATGAGTATGCACCACTCATGAGGCTCATCATTCAGTATTTTAGTTGTGAGGGCAGGTATGCTCGTCTTTTCTCATATCATGTTCGTTTGTTGATGCACTTCACAAGGGTGCGTATGATGAATATTCCTTATTTCATATACCGCAACATAGAGAAGATGGTTACATTTGTGCAGAAGAAGACGAGCCCAGTGCAGCAGTACAGGAGTATATATCATTTCGCTTTGATCAAAATCTTGGTGTCACATCAGTTGGCAGAGCAAGGCATCACTTGGGAGGATTTCATTTCTAGAGACTTTTTCAGAGTGCCACAACAGCCTCCCGAGGCAGTTTATGATGCAGGAGAGCCCTCACACCAGCCGGACATGTTTGAGGTTGGGCATATCATTACTCCTTTGGTTCAGACATATCAGCGAGGCCACAGGGCCTTATTTGCAGCGACACGGCGGGTACTATCTCCACGTGAGGTGGAAGGGGTCCTGCCGAATTCATCGACACGGCGAGTACTATCTCCACGTGATGTGGAAAGGGTCTCGTTTTCTTCTCCAGTGCAGGTACAGGTACAAGACAGGGGCAAGAGGCCCATGCATGATGAGGGCCCATCAGGAGGCCGGGACACCGATATGACAGTCATTGATGTTGATACGGGCTCTCCTAGCTCGAAGCTGAGGGAAGTCATCCAGGAGCAAAGGGCCGAGAATGACCAGCTGAAAGACCAATTGCAGAAGGCTCAGTGGGTGATTAACTATTTAGAGCAGCGCAACAAACAACTCGAGGATGAGCTCACATTTTATGAGGTGCGCCAAATCCGTGAGGATAGGCAGTGGAATCGAAAGAGGCCCGGTGACATGACACCAGCTGACAGAGATACTGTACTCACGCGGGTGAATATACATTTGGAGAAGCTGTTGGCGAAGGCCAACCGTGACAAAGACATGCTTCGCCACATGAAAGGCCATTACTGGGCTCGCATGCATGTTTGCAAAGCGAGGATGAGGATCATGAAGAGGAGGTTGCGCAAGGCACTTCGACGGCGGAAAAGGCCTAATCCACTTCGGATTTTGGCCGAAGCTTCATTGACTGAGCAAGACACATGATGGAGGACCTCCGCTCCGAATTTGGGCAAATTCGGAGAAAATTTTGTCATTTCCAAATTTTTGGTCTAAAAAACAGGTTTTGTGGCTAGGTGGGTCGCGCGCTCTTGCGCTCGCATTTTTTTGAGGCACTTTCTGGAGGATATTTTTACATTTTTGGATTTTTCATGGTTAAATATGCATCCTCTGAAGTCAACTTAGCATTTCAACAAAATCTGGATGGTCAAACAGCTCAAAAACACCATAAAAAACACCTTGCTGCCACCTTTTGCACCAGCAGGAAGTACCTCTGGGAGAATGAAGTTTTTAGGGGTCAAATCAACTCCAAATTCAGAAATTCCACTTGGGTTGGAAAGTAGACATCCAGGGCTTTCCAACGAGCTATCATGAGATCAATTTGGATGTCGGGAGCTACCTCAAAATCAGCCTGAAACATGAGCGACCCACGCAGTTCAGGAGCGACCCACCTAGAGAATTTTTTGAGTTTTCAGCTGCCAGCTCAATATTTCGCCTATTTTGGACCAGTTTTGCCTATGGATAGAATTCTTGGGTTTTTATGATGTAAATTCATGTTTGATATGTAACTTTGGCTTATCTTTATCTCTTCTAGAAGATTCACTCTCAAATGAGTAAAAAATCATGTAATGGATCAGTTTCCACTCTTTTAGAGGCAAGTTGTTAGCTGCCTAGATTGTAGTTCCATGATTAGAATTGGTTGAAACTGATCCTTGAAGAGGGAATTCGACCCCTAGAGGTGGGGAAAGGTGTTAGAGTGATCTATATATTGTAATTTCTCAATCATTTTCAGAGGTTGGAGAGGTTGGACTCTTGGGATACTTTTGATACTATTGTACATACTTTTCATATTTTGGCTAAGAAAAGATCAGGGGTTTTGCGGCACTTGTTGGGATCCTTGTGGTGTTCTGTTCTTGATGATGTTTCTCCTTTGTTTACTGTAAGTTTCTTCATGTTTAATGTATGCCATCGTTTCATTATGCTTCTGAACTAAGTTGGATGAGTGATTAAGGTTGAATCCATTGTTTACAGTGCTTAGCCTTTGAATTCAGTTAGTTCTATATGTTTTCAGCTGTTTGGAGAGGATCCAAGTTCTTCTTTGCCCTCTTCAGCTCCTCGTCAGTCTAATCTATCCATAAAATCCAATTCGAAGCATCGAGATCATCACCTACCTCGCCCCAGCTTGAACTCTGCAAAGGTCTGACCTTATCCCCGGACCCAAAATTTGTTTTCCCATTACTCCAGCGAAAACCCAAAAAACCAAAAACCAAACATACCTATCTCTTTACTAGCCTAAAATCAGTTCTTATTGTAAGTCATCTCGCATTCTATTGCTTATTTTCTCGAGATTTACGGAGAGAGCCCTCTCCTGTCCTCGTAGGGCTAGCTACGAGGCTGAGCGTGGTTTGATGTAGCCTTGAGTTTTACTTCATTTCAGCCTGAGGTAGATTTGAGTGCTAACATAGTGGCGACCATACTGGGGAGAAACTCAAAATGTTTGCTTGTTATAGACGGAGTCTGAAGACACGCCAGGTAGCCTTCGAAACGCTGTTGCTATGCATCAGCGAAGTAGATAAACGCTGCTTCAGTCGATCTCCGGTATAACTTGTAAATTGCCCCAGTACATGTATCAAGTTCAGATCTGATGGTTGATGGTGAACAACGGTCAGACATCGCAAGGCTGAAATCATTCACCTGGCGACTTCATTCACTGAAAAAATCCAGAAATCAATGCTTCATGGTGACTTCACTGCAGGGAGATCAGTAGCTGTGAGATTTTCAAGATGGACCGAATTGCAAGAAGATATGCTCCCATGAGCCGAGATCACATTCCAGGTTTTCCGAATAAGATGCCCAAGGTAGATTGGTCAAGGAATCTGCCTACGTTTAATGATGATGGTAAGAAAGATGTTGCTTTACATTTGGTTAGATTTCACATGCATATTCGCAAGTTGAAGGTTGAATTTCCTGAAGATTGCCTGATGAAGATATTCCTTGCCACTCTGGAAGGTGAAGCTCAGTCATGGTATGAAAATTTGTCGCTGGCCTGTATATATTGTTTGGAGGATTTTCATGCCATGTTCATTGAAAGATATCAAGTATCTTATCCATCGTTAAATTTAGTTCATGACTGTTGCAAACATGCCTATTCTTTTATTGAAAGCCTGGAGAAATATTATGAAGATGATAATTTCATGAATGATGAAATCATGGAGGCTCTATATGAGAATCCATTTCAGCAACATGAAGAGAACCTAAAGGATACCCATCAAGATGCTCAGGAGACTTTGCAGCAGGTTGATGGCCATATGGCTGAAAATGATGAAAGAGAGAATGTCATTTCAGATCTGCCCACGGAAGACAGCAGCATGCAAGTAAGTCCAGTTCCAATTGCAGATTGTGATAATGTCCAGACAGCTACTTCAGATTCAGATTCAGATCATGATGACCAAGCATATCTTGTGTTGAAGCCCATCAAGGAGAACTCTGCTGTTGAAATCATCTGGGATGCAGAAGACACAGTAATGGATCCAAATGTTCTCAGTCATACTGTCAGCCCATCATTAGAACACAGCCTTCATGAAGAAGCAATCCAGTCAGTTCATGAAAATCAGAAGGAGATCTTTGTGCAAGTAAGTGATAAATCTCCTTTCAATAGCTCAGTAATGAATGATAGTTTGAATGCCCCGTCATATGAAGATAATTACGGTTTAAGCAGAAGAAAACAAAAAGCATTGTCACCTTTGTCTGAAGATGAGATAGATCTACTTTTGAAAGGTCTTGTTACAGCCCGAGCTACAGCAGATTTGCAGTGCACACATAGTCAGGAAAGTGTTGATGAAACTTCTTCCTCTTTTGAAAAAGATGACTGTCTTGTAATCAGTTGTGTAGATCAGCAAACAGATCATTTTTTCCTTCACAAAGATGATAAGGCTGTCATGTTTGATAACCTTGAAGATTGTTTTTTGTTTAAGAATGACCTAGATCATGAAATTGAAGAGTATATGCCAGAATTTCTCATGGTCAAGGAACCTACAGCCAACACTCAGATGGCAGATTTGTGCATTTCTATCCCTCAGAAATCAATTGTCCTTTCAGATCAGAGTGAGGTGAATACTAGTATTTTTGCAGCTGGATCTCCAGATAAGCCAGTGCTTCAGGATTTTCAAGATCCCTTCAGTATTCTTCTGCAAGCATTAGAAAGGATAAATGTTGCCTGGTTTATTTTCATGAGCTTTGGTTTCAGTGATTGTGTTGAGTTGCCTACAGGTTTAGCATTCTGCCTACTTGAAGAGAGTAAGAGCAGAAATTTGAGGTGTAGCCATCTGCTGGATTGGTTACATTGGAAAGCCAATTATACATGATTGTACATATTTCATTGGTATGCAGGTGGTTGTCATCATGATTCCAAATCTTGATGGACTACTGCCTTTTTCAAAAAGCTTGGTAAAGTTTTGTTTTAATTCAGTCATGCGTCATTTGTGTTTGGTCTGTTGAGTCAGTTTTTTTCAAGTTATTTCAGTTTTCCATCGAGTCGGTTTGAGTCAAGTTTCAGTCAGTTTTCAGTCAAGTTTTCATTCAATAAATGTGTCAAAGGTTTTGGGTTATCCGTTCAAATAATGATTCCATCGCCCAATGGATGAGAGGCACTGTCTGACTCCCCCAGAGATCTGTTGTTCTTGGCATCTCCATGGAGCCACCATCCCCATTGGAGCCAATGTTAGAGTCAGCCCTTGCTGCCCTCCGTCAGTGATCATTTCGTCTTTTGCATTTTCATTATTAGGTGTCTCACTTGTTTCACTTCTTTGCATATCACTAGAATCATGCCATGAACTGACGAAGGGTTGTGTCATTTTTGTGTTTCCTCATGTTATACCTGCAGCGCAATTTAAAAATATTTTCTCAAAAAATTATTTATAGTCATTGTCATTATGTATGAGGTCATTAAAATGTCAATAAGTGTCCTAGGTCTTGGTGTTTAGGGTTTTTTGAGTCATTTATACACCAGTCATAAAGCCTGCAAGGTGAGGAGAGTCCAGTACTTGGATTTCTATTTTTATTATCACCAGCATTTTAAAAAAAAAAAAAAAATACATTTCTAGTCCAAAACTCTATTTTGGAACTAGAAATTTGTCATTATCATTTTGTAATAAATTTTAATTATTCCGCCATGAAGACATTGTAAAAGCAGACCCCTGGTCTTTTCTCTAGCCAAGACAGCCATATCCCTGCAAAAAGACAATAAAATCATCAGTATCGACCTCAGAGAAACCAAAGCAAGTTTATATTTGAAAAAGCCAAAGTGAAAATTACAAGAACATTTGTAATGTGGGTTTGAAGTTAGATTTGGAATAAAGTATGATGGTGAAGATATTTGTGAAGTGTATAAAGGCCAAACAAGTTCATTTGAACCGATTTCATTTGCTCCCAAAACGTATTTGCAAAATTGAAAGCCGATTTCAGACTTTTGGAGGGCGTGGACAGGGTTTTAGGCCTGCGCGACCCAAGTTGAGGCCGAGCGACCCACCTGGGCTGCCGCGACCCAAACAGAGTTGGTTTAGCACAGTGGGTTTGCACCTGCGCGACCCACCTGGGCTGCGCGACCCAAACTGAGCTTGCGCGACCCACGCATACGTAGTTTTGAATTGGTAGCTTGAGCGCCGCATTGGTTTCGTAATCGATCATGAGCCGTCTAAAACAAGCTTATCAATCACTTAAGTTTTCAAACATATTTCTGTCATCATGGGGGTTTTCAAACATGACGATCATGGTGATGAACATGTTGTTTATTACCTGTCTCGGAACCTTCTCGACCCGAAAACGCATTATGCACATGTCGAGAAGTTGGCTTTAGCAGCAGTACACGCTGTACAATGCTTTCGCCATTACATCCTTTTGCGCACGATAACAGTGGTTTCAGACTGCAACCCTATGACGTATATTCTTTCTAGACAATTACTGGGGGGGAAAGTACTCCAAATGGATTGTGATCCTACAGGATTTTGACTTGGAGTTCACCACCGCCAAGTCAACTAAATCACTGGTCTTCGCGGATTTGATATGTTCTCTCCCTACAGACTCTGTTCCCTCACACCTAAGACCATATACCGGATTGTGTCTTTTCCCTCATTAGTACCGTGATCCCTTTACTTGACATAATAAATATATTCTCTCGCACTCCCCGACTTTCTGGCCCGGAAGCTGGATAAAGCTGCCCGCCATTGGATTCGGCACCAGTCCCAACCCTACCGTATAGTAGGAGATACCTTATATCGCATTGGAGTAGATTCGGTGCTCTGGCGATGCCTAACCTTGGAAGAGGCTGAGAAGGTCCTAAATGACTTCCACAGTGGCGTCTGTGGCGGACATATGTCCGGGTATGCTACTGCCCAGAAGATTCTGCGGGCAGGTTATTTCTGGCCTTCCATATTCAAGAAATGTATCACTGCAGTCCGTAAATGTCATCCATGCCAGATTTTTCAGCGCAAGATGCGCGTGTCGCCGTTGCCATTGCATCCCGTTATTACCGTCGGCCCTTTTTTGAAATGGGGCGTGGATTTTATGACGTGTAACCCTCACTCGGCCGGGGGGCATGCGTATATCATTGTCGTCGTCGAATACTTCACTAAGTGGGCCGAGGCGATGCCTACACTAGCTTCTGACGGGAAAACGGCTGCTCAATTTATATTCAACCACGTTATCGCACGGTTCGGGGTTCCTCAAGCCATTGTCACTGATCATGGTACTCATTTCCGAGATTACATGATGGCGGAGCTGACTTCAACGTTGGGCTTGCGTCACGACAACTCAACACCATACTACCCTCAAGCGAATGGTCAGGTTGAAGCAGTGAACAAGGTTTTGGTCACTATGCTTCAGCGAACAATTGGTATTCATAAATCCAATTGGCATCTCCAACTGTTCTCAGCTCTCTGGGCATACCGAACATCTGCTAAGAGTGCAACTGGATTCACACCATTTCAATTGGTGTACGGTCTGGAAGCCACTCTGCCGGTTGAATGTGAAATTCCTTCATTGAAATTAGCCGTGGAGCTTCTACCTGGTACTTCTGCCGAGGAAGAACGTCTTCTGTACCTGGAACGGTTAGATGAAACCCGTCGTCTGGCTGCTTTGATTATCGAAGCACAAAAGAAGAGGGTCAAAACTCATTTTGATCAATCTGTTTCTCCCCGTTCTTTTATCGAAGGAGACCTCGTCCTCCTGTACGATCAAGCACATGATAATCTTGGAGCCGGTAAGCTCCAGCCTATGTGGCACGGGCCCTATATAGTAAAGCGCGTTTTGAAGAATGGGGCCTACGAGCTTATAGATTATGAAGGAGTTCCACTGGCGCAACCCATAAATGGGCTGTACCTTAAAAAGTACTATGCCTGAAGAGATTTCTTGGTGTGGTGTGTGTACATAGGTGTGTGTTTTTCATTTGTGTGCATGTATTGTGTGGTGTGCTTTGTAAACATCTTTCTGCTGATCGGGTCTTCCTGGTTGTGCATATGTCTTGTCATCCATTTGTTGGTTTCACGGATGGTGCCTCCCGCAGTACCAGGAATCTGTCTTCAGCAGCCTGGGTAATCTATGATCCTGCTGGTGAGTTGATCGACTTGCAAGGAGTGTGTTTAGGACGTACCACGAACAACATCGCGGAATATAGTGTTGTGTTAGAATTATTAACTGAGGCAGTAAACCTTGGTATCCGTGAATTGCTCGTGTATCTAGATTTGCAACTTGTGGTGTTACAACTGAACGGACACTATTCGGTAAGGAACCCGTCCATCTTACGTCTGTATCTGCGTATTCGATTACTGGAAAGGATTTTTGACTACATTACATATCATCATATACCCAGGAATTTGAATACACTAACAGATGCAGTAGCAAATTTGGTATTAGACAGACATTTACGCAATTTATAAATCATCATCACATGTAAAGAAAGACCCATCCAGAAATAGATATGTATATATATAGATATCGAAATGTTTACATAGAGTGTGTCACATAAAAGTCAAAATATACATAATCGTCTTAAGTACATCCGGAGACGATATGTCTCTCAAAAAATAGGTGTGGTATAAATCCTAAGAGCTAATCCGCATGGTGCTCATGATAGCATGTGACTGCACGCACTAAGCATCTCAGGATTGGGTGGATCCGACTCGGAACTCCCACCGTGTGGCGCTGGTATGCCATCGGTACGTCTGCCAGCCGAGCATAGTCTGGGATCCTGTGGGCAATGCCCTCAAGATTCTGGATCAACTCCTCTCCTCCGGTGCCCTCTCCCTGAGGAGAAGGGGCGAGTTGTGTCCTCCATGAGATTGGAGACATCCCAGCTGGTCTCTCAGGTCCCACATCTGCATGCATATATGAAATGTGTTAGGACGAATATGTATTAACAAAAAAAAACATAAAAATATAAAATCAAAAAAACATGAGGTCTTACCCAACTCCTCGTCCCAGTCATCTCCTTCTGGCAGTGGGAGATCTGGGTCTCTGGTAAAGTCAGTTCCTGCATAGGGCCAGTCTTCCACGACAATCATCTGGCGCCGTAACCACCTAAAGAATTCCGGCCTCCAGGACATCTGTTGGCCGCCTCCAGCTCTGGGCATCAATGTTGCCCAGCGATCCATTCTTGGCTCTCGTGGTATCGGATCTGCTACTACGGCCCCTTGGCCCTGGAAGATTGGTAAGCGTTCCAGAATGAACGATACCAGAATGGAACCATAACTGAAATGTTTCAGTTTACCCTGTTTGCATTTCGTGAGCTGCCTTTTCATATTGATTGTGACTGTTGTTGCCCAGAACAGTAGGGGACTCATGCATTCTGAGGCCAACAGGAGTTGGGCCTTTGTGGCCTCGTGCGGTGCCTGCAACCCTGCAGCCCGCGTGATGGTATGTAGGACCACTCTCAATGCCAGATCAGGGATAGTGTGGATATCCACCTTCTTGCTTCCTGATCCCATTTGTGCTCCTTGGCACACTCGTGCCATCACTTCTTCCATCTTCTCCCCAGATGGTCTGCTTCCAGTCAAGACAGGGATCGAACCTCTGCGGGACAATCCAATGATAAAATAAACATCAGAAACCTCCAGCTCTAATACCTGGTCTTGTAACCTGAACACCTGTTCATGTTCATCCCAGATACTGATTAAATATTGGAGGAGCTCGGGCTGAGCTCGTAGACACGGTGTGAGGAAGAACTTTTTCAGCCCACAGTTTCTAAGGGCATTCATGCAAGCTTGACTTTACATGGCTTGTTCATCCTCTTCTCCATGCTCTCGTTCTTTCCATTCAATTGCCATTTTGTTTGATTATCTACATCCATATGGACATGAACCCTTAGTTAGATCTCTGATGAGTCTCAAATTCCATGCAATTTGGTATAAATGTCGAAATTTTAGGCGGATTTTTAGGTTCGGCCGCTGGCGTGGCTGTTTTGTGAACAGTCGCGCCACGTGGCACGGGCCCTTTGTATAAAAGAGCCCATTGGTGCGGGTCCGTGCCCGATACCCGCGCCAATGAGCGCGGCCCTAAATTTTCAGAAGTGGCTCTAGAGAACTGATTTAGAGGGTAAAACTAGTGAAAATTGGATGAAAATGAAGAACAAGGGAGCGCCTCTTACCTGTAGCAGACGAGAAGTTGAATGGTCAACTAGATTTGTCGCAATCACCGTCAGAAGTTTCTGCTCCAAATGGACCACTGTTGCTTTTTACCAAGGTAAATAGTGAATGTAATTTTATTTTTACCAATTTGACATATTTATAACTTTTTGACATAAATGAGTTGTAAAAAGTCATTTTTATCGAATATTTTTATATGTTATGTCGAAAATAGATTTTACGCTTGCTTGGTATGTCTAATGTTGATTTGTTTGTATTAAACAGTTACTGTTTTATAATTTTAGGGATTGAGCCAATACTGAAAAATCACTTTGGGTCTTATTCTTTAATAGCATGAAAAGATTGTGAGACCTTGTGGTTTTGATCTGGTTAGGTGGTTTTGATGGTGCTCCACCTGAGTATCAGTTGGAAGCTCCAGGGCAGGATGGATTGACCATCGAAAAGGAATGTTTCTTCTTAGAACTAGGAGGTTTTCTCGGATATTGTTTTCTACCTTTTCGGATCTGAGGAACTATTCGGCAAAGGGACTCAGGGAGTTTACTTTTCCTACTGCTTCAAACTCTCTTAAACACAGAAAGACGCGAGTTCTTTCTTTGTCGATCATAACTCCCGATGACATCGGATCCAGTCAAAATGATGTTCTCCTCCTTCCTCCTTCCTAGGACTCGTTAAATGCACTAGGATGGATTCGCCCGAAGGGCGGACTTATATTACAAGCATATGCTATCCCATTCAAGCTTGTTATAAAAAATAATTGGGGCACTCACCAGAAATGGTGGGGGAAAAATGGAACCATCGTCGTTGTCGTCGGCAGTATGTCGCTCTTGAACATGGCACTTGTCTGCATTCGTGTCGGGTTGGGGACATCTCATCTCGTTTCTTCACTTTGCCTCCGTGGGTTTGGATAATCCCTTTTGACCTCTCATCTTCTCATTGCCTTGTCACCATGACCTCTAATCCGTTGATGTCAAATACTGCCAAGTCCACTGTCGTGCCGTTTATATGTTCAAGAGAAGTTGGCCTCTGCGAATATCAACCTTCCTCTGATTCTCATACGATCCTGATTCACAACAAACATCATGTTCCCCTGTCTCGTGTCGATGATGTGGGAAACATTATGGCCCACCTTCGATCAAGGTCAGTTCCTGTCGACTTCAGCTCATTATCCAGGAAGCTGATCTAGAGACTCCTTTATGGTACCTTGGAGCCTGCATGCCTCAATGGCAGGTTCGTCGCATTCAACGTGAGGTTTTCATCATTGGCCTCCGATCGAGTGATTCTGCGGGTGTTCGACGCTAACTCATTGATTCACACGTCGTAGATTGTACCTGTAGTACCTTGAGGACCATTGTCATTATTGGTGGTAAAAATCACGTTCAATGTGTTTTCATCATTAATGGGTAATCGGGACGATGTTCCCCAAGATAAGCCCGACTTTTCAAATACATATATTCACATGCTCGAACTTTGTACTTTGTTTGGATCGAAAGATGGAGCGCAAGACCCGGATTTAAAGTTCATTGTAATCCAGTCACAATAGTGATTATTATCATTATGTATATGACTTATTGATGGCTACGACTATACCTAAGTCTATTTATTGATCTTTACAGATGGCTTAATTTGGTTAATGGTATGATCCAGACATAGTGTACTGGTTTTGACATTGCTACGATACCACATGCATATCATGTACTTGAGATATCGCTGTACTTTTCGTTTGTGTTTTGACATCACGGCCTTCGGGCTGAAATACACTTTCTAGTTATTTCACCCTCTCTCTCTCGCCCTTATACTATAGGGGTATCTCATATACTATGAATTTCTATTCATCATTCCTACCATTCCCCATCCCGCACAATGGAGGACCCATTTTGTGACCTGTGAACATTGTCATGCCTTGAAAACATCATCAATGCATTCCTCTAAGCATGAGCTTCATTTTCCCTAAAGACATCTCCTTTCAAAAATCATGAAAAACATCTCTTTTTGCATTGGCGTGGGCAGACAATTCATCACTTGCGCCAATGGGGAAAATCCTGCAAAGAGGTCGCGCCAACTGGCGCTCTATCCCAGAGCAGTAGTCGCGCCAGCCAATTTAAGGAGTGTTTTTTTAAATAAAGATGGCGGAAGTTGAGTTTCAACAAACTCAGAAACCATTGCCTATCTTGAGTTGGGAGGTTTGGCTGCGGGAGTTCTATGGAAGGGAAGTGGTTTTTCCACCTCCCATGGAACCTCCCTTGTTGATAGGGCCAATCCCACAATAATAGGGATCCCAACTCCCTCCTTCCCCATCTATAAAAGCCTGCTCAATTCCATGGCAAGATAGTATTGAAGTGCCTAAGCTTTGAATCTCCAAATTCCCAAGAGCCTTTGTGCTGTAAGAGCCCTATTTCTTCCCTTAAGGCCGACTCAAGTAAGGAGACTATTGTTGAGAGACTCAGGAGAGGTTTTCCCTTTCCCTGGTGAGCTTTGCAAGACGTGAACGACTGGAGACCCATCCGAAGGAGACCACGACGTCAGAACTTTGGTTGTAATCTCTTTCGTTTGATATTTAATGAATGATTACGATTATGGTTCCACTCTGTTTTCAATGATGTTAATATGAGTACTATCCTTTCTGACTGATATTTACTTACGTATGCCGGATTTTATGCTTGTATCTATTTTTTTCTTGCATGTGTAGGTGTCCATCCGCGGAGATCGTGTAGGATCGTGATCTGCCGAGGCTGAGGAACGGGAACGCTCTCTTCCTCAGATCATAGCATTGGATTCCAGGTAGGCTTCTATCTTTAGTCTTTTCATTCGTAACTAGGAACTTGCGTCGTAACATTTTTGATTTTTGCTAGACCCTTGCTGGGCTAGTAGGGATCGCCTCTGTCTGCAGAGGGGATTTACCTCCTCAACACTGGGATTTGGGTATTTGTTGCAAATAATATGGGAGAGGGGAAAAATGATAGGGAATGGTAGGTTTTAGGATAGGGAAAATAGGATTTATGAAATAAGTGATATGAGCGGTTTTATAACGGAATAGGGGATTGAAAATGATGATAGGATCACAATGACGGGAAAGGGATTAACACAATGGGAAATGAACAAGTTTGGCACCACAATCACTTTAAAACACCAATGATAAAACCCTAAGGGAACAATTTCTAACAAGTGAATAGGGTTTATAACTTGACATTCAAATTCTCATATTCCCTTTCCAAATGAACCCAAACGCTGGCTAATTAGCATTTCAAAAACTCACAAACTTACTTGAAACATAGAATATTTAGTCAATTTTGAGTTTTTATGGAGCAGAGGAAAAAATTAGGTGTTCCGGCCCTGTGCGCCGCGCACGCCATGTGCGTCGTGCCAGTGTATTTTTACACTATAGAAAATTGCCCAATGTGCCGCGCACCAGCCCAACATGCTGCACAGGTGTTTCACACACATTTTCGGCCTCCAATCACTAAATTTTCTCCTCCATGTTTTCATTTCGGTTCTTTGATAAATTTTGCATGCAAATGAATTTTTGAACACCAAAAATATCTTATATGGAATGAAATTTGATTTTTGATTTGTCAAACTCTCTCTCTAATTTTGTAGACTTTGGCATCTTGCTCATAACTCTGTTTTCTGCTTCCACTTTGATTTTTTTGCTGAATGATGAAACTCTTGGCTACTTTTATGCAGGGATGGATGGTGTTGAATTCGGCAAAGGATGACCAGGGCTGCGCCTGAACATCTTCAACTGAAAAACCTTGAAAATATACATGGCAATTTATTACAAAGAACAAAATGACGATTTTCTTCAAAACAAAGTTTTGAAGAAAAGTCATGATCAAGCGATCTGACGATGAAATAATTGAAATGAAAACTTATTTTGAACCTCCCTCTGGCCTACTGGCATTATTGGACACTTTGAAGACTGAATTCGCGAAACCCTAGACCTAAGGACTGAAATGACTCTTTGCCCACCAAAATACCAAACATTGACTGTAAATGACTGTAATATTGACTTTGATGAACTTAGATGATCAGACACGGACCAGCAGGTACAAAACACGAGCGAAATGAGAGAGAATACCCTTCCGTCAGAAGACCGATGATCCTAATGGAATGCAAATGACCGAGCTGAATGAGACACCTAAAATGAAATGCAACAAAAGAGATTTTTGATCTCTGATGGAGGGATGAACAGACTGAATCTAACATTGGCTCCAATGGGGATGGTAGCTCCTTGGAGGTGCCAAGAACTACAGATCTTTGGAAGAGCAGACAGTGCCTTCATCCATTGGGCAATGGAGTCAAAACATGAAAACTGACATTTATACAGACTGACTCTGACTCAAGGCTAAAACTGAAAACCATAATAAAAACCAAACATGACTGAACGATAACTAACAAACTGGAAAGATGCTCATAATTGAGCTTATTCAACAAACCTACTCCAAGTATTCTTTTCACCACCTGATCAAGTGAAATGGAACAGCCAATGCAACCATGTAAGCATCCTGTCTGCTATTTGATTTCTTCCCGAATGCTTTCTGATACGCAGGAAAAGGGAAGGATCAAAAGGTAACTCCCATGGAAAATTGGAATCAAGTTGACTGTTGATAAACTTGCAAAGCATGAATTGACTGGATGACTTCAAGAATACTATGAAAGGGTCTTCATAAACATAGCTACTGATTCCCATCAACACATTACTACTTTGGTCCAAGTAATCTTCATAGCCGAACATTAAGATTTTCCTCACATCTGTGCTGTCTTTCTTTGGTGACAGCAACAAGCTGTCAAAAGGATCCTGAATTTCATGCATAACCAAACTCTGTTGCTGATTCCAAATAGAACAAAAATCTCCTTTATCAATATCCTCATATGACTGCAAATCTTGATATAGGCTTTGTAATGAAAAATCTGTTAAACAAGACAATGAAGGCGACTTTTGAATAAGAGTACCATCAACATTCTTTTCCGGCACATGGTTAGCTAATGGAGCAGAATTTTTACAGCAAACATCATCCAACACACAAGCAATAGGATCATCAAAAACTTGAGAATACTGTTGCGATGTATCCATTGAAACTGCCTGACATCCTATTGGCTGTTCATCTTTTTCTTGAGAGATACTATGAAGATTCTTCTTTATAAACTGAAATTCCTCGAAACAAAAGGGTACAGAATCCTCTTGCATCATTAAATCATGTATTTCGGCTTCCACGCTTTCATCCACAATCTGACCTTCAATTCCGTTTGGTGGCTGAAAATTTGGAGCTAGGGAGGGTTTTGTATCCAAAATGATTTCATCAATCATTTTAGGGGAAGATTTCTCATCAACAAATTGCTCAGGAATTTCACTATCTGTCTCATCCTCTACATTAACACTGAGAGATTGTTGATTTCCTATGGGCTGCTCATTTGAAAATTTACCATGCAATTTAACCTTCAAAAACTGAAATGATTCAAAACAGAAAGGTACTGAATCATCTTGTATCATTTGATCATATATGCCAGCTTCCATGTCCTCATATGCAACTTGACAATCAATGGCATTCGAGGGCTGCAAATTTGAATGTGAAAAGTCTTGAACAAAGTTTTTATTTCCCTCAAGATGGTCCAAATCATGACTTTTCGACATTTCTGATTGCATGGTAGTTGGCTCTGATGAAATGAAATGAATCAAAACAAAAAGGCAAATATCCTTCACTTACTTCAAAATTTGCTGCACTTTCCTCATCATTGTCATAGCTGATATGCATCAGTTGATCACTGTACTCGAGCTGCTGAAAGTGAACTTCCTCCTCGCACAAACTAGCTGCTGATTTGTCTACAAGATTAGCTTCTGTTTGGAGAACATAATCATCATCATACTGATCAAACTGAGGAAAATCATCAGTATACAACACATCATCAAGCATACATGTCATATCAATAGCTCTCTCTTCTTCAAGATGATCTATAAAGCAATCACTATGACAACTGGGATAAGAAACAAAATTTTTTGGATCAGCAACTTGTTCTTCTTCAATAATCAAGTGATGGGTTTGAACGCTATACTCATTCCTTGTGGTGTTCTTTTGCATCATCTCTTCTACTGCACTCACCAACATGTCAAGCTTTACCTCTAGAGATATTGATTTCTCCGGATCCATGTTTTTCATCTCTTCTTCCTTCAACCTTGCCCTTCGGATCAGCAAATGAGCCTCTACATTTACTGCACTGTTCTGCATCTCTTGAAGTGTTTCAAGATTCCTTTCTCTCAACTGAAACTCCATTTCCAGATCAAAAGCACCTGGGTAGTGCAAGAGAGCAGATCTAGGAGAAGGTATTATATCAGCTGGCATCGAAAAATGTACTTGGTTAAATCTGGCAGAAAATTGTTGTACTGTCTCCCCTGGCAGTCTTTTCAACTGGTTATACTCTTCTATAATAAGGAAAGTATTCTGTTCGATCACCCACCTGTCAAGGAAAACTTCGACGAACTGCTGGAAATCTGAGATGCTCGCATCAGGCAGGGCTTTGAACCAACTCTTCACTTGGCCTTGCAAAGAAAGAGCAAAAAGTCTAATACTAACATCTTCTTCATCAACTTCAAAAAGGTCTGGAAAAGTCTCAACATTCTGCACATGTTGCTCAGCGTTGACATTGTTTCATTCACCGTCAAATCTTGGTAGATATAGGTCATAATTTTTAGGGAAAGCATGAAGAACAGAAGGTAAAACAAGAGGTTTATACCTATCTAGGACTATAAAAGGTGTAGGAGTATACACAAGAGCTACGGGATCATTTTGGTTTTCTTTAAGCTCATCACTCTGAAGAGAGTCAACATAAGATGTGGGAAAAGTAAGGAGGCCAGGATCAAAGGGAAACTCAGTATTTACACTCTTTGAATAGGTCGAGCGAAGATTTTGATCACCTTTATCATATAAATATTCTGAAAAAATTTCAAGACAGCTTCAAGAACAACAAAGAAATAGTTTACAAGAAAGCAGACTAGATCCTGAATACCATTCCACTTTGAATACCTGAACTTTGTGTAAGATCCTTCCATTTTCTCAGAGAAATAGTCAGTCCTCCATTGGAGTCTCTACATTGAGTTGGAGTCACCAGGTGAATGATTTCAACCTTCTTATGTCTGATAGTTGTCCACCATCAACCATCAGATCTGAACTTGATACATGTACTAGGGCAAGACAATCTACAAGTCAAGTGTCATGTTCACAAGCTAGACCAGAGATTGACTAAAGCAGCGTTTATCTACTTCCGCTAATGCAAAGCAAGAGCGTTTCGAAGGCTACCTGGCTAAATTTAGGCTTCGTCTGTAACTTATGAAACAAATAATACCAACAAGCAAACCATTTTCTTCCCCAGTATGGTCACCAATATGTTATTTCCCAAATCCACCATAGGCTGAAGGAAGGCGAGATTCAAGGTAACACCAAACCACGCTCAGTCTGGTAGCTAGCCCTACCAGAACAGGAGAGGGCTCTCGCCGGGTCAATCTCAGTGAAAAGTATTCAATAGGGCTTGAGATGACTGAAATGAGTGCTAATTTTAGGCTAGGTATATAAATCAAGGAGTTTGGAATGATTTTTAGGGGTTTTTGTTGGAAAAAGGGAAAGGAAATTTTGGGCTTGGGGATGAGGCCAATTTCTTGCAGAGTTCAAGGTGGGGCAGGGTAGGCAATGACTTTGATGTATTATATTAAATGAATGGATAGAAAATACTGATGAGGAGCTGAAGAGGGCAGGAAGGTGCAAGGATCCTCTTCAAACGAAGGAAAACATATAAAACTAAACAAAGTTTAAGGCAAAGCACCAGCAAACTAATGAATTCTACCTTAGTTGTTCATTTGTTTAATTCAGAAGAAAAGAGAAGGGAAATGGAATACATATAACATTAATGAAACTTACAGATACATGGAGAAAAAAATCATCAAAACTTAGAGCCACAAGGATCCCAACAAGTGCTGCAAAACCCTGGTCTTTCCTTTGCCAAAAATGCAGAAGTGTATGTACAATGAAGTGCTAAACTTTTCCCAAGTATCCAACCCTGAAAATGTCTCAGAAAATACATAATATAGGCAAGTATAATCCCTTCCCATGCCTCTAGGGGTCAAGCTCATCCTTCTAGGAGCTGTTTCAACCAATTCTAAACAAGGAACTGAAATCTAGGCAATCAAACAACTTGCCTCTATATGGAAGGAAACTAATTCATTCATTTAATTTTCACTTTTTAGTGAATGAATCCTCTAGAACAAGTAAATATGTGCCAAAATTACATCATAGTCATCAAATTAAATCAATATAGATCAATAGTTACATCAAAAAGTGAAACTAGTCAAAACTGGGCGAATTTTTGAGCTGAAGAGTTAAAATGGGGCCAAATTTCTCTATGCGTCGCGCCAGAAAACTCAATGCATCACGCAACTTTGAGCCTATTTTTGAGGCACTTACCGAAGTCCAAATTGAGCTCATGATAGCTCGTTGGAAATCCCTATCTGTCTACTATCCAACCCAAGTGGAATTTTTTAATTTGGAGTTCATTTTCCCCTCCCAAATTGCAATCTCCCAAGACTGGTTCCTGCTGGTGCAAAAGGTGGCAGAAGGGCCATTTTTGGAGTGTTTTTGACCCTTAAGACCATCCAGAACTTGATGAAATCTCTCAACCATTTCTAAACATGCATAATTTATCATAAAAAACTCAAAAATATCAATTTTTCCTTCATAAGATGTTCAAATCATAAGCGTGCGCCAAGTGGCGCGACGCGTCAGGCGGAAAAATCTGTTTTGCAACCAAAACATCAAAAATGACAAAATTTACTCCAAATTTGCTGCAATTTGGACTGAAGGTCCATCATCAAGTATCATGCTCATCCAATGAAGCTTCGACCAATATTCGGAGTCTATCCTCCCTTTTCCGATGTTTCAGTGCCTTCCTAGTGCATACAGTTTCAGTTGTAAAGTCCCTGTCTTGGTCATATAATGTATCGGTGTTCGTCTCCATGGTGTTTGCAAGGTATATGTTAAGTATATGTTTGGTTTGAAAATGAGGTATTGGTGTTTTTTTTCAATGCCAAATATGCCAAAAGGAAGTGAGGGACTGTGAGGAATATGGGATAGTGGGAAAGTGGACTGTGGAGTCTGTCAAGTGAGATTTGAAATGTGTTAACAGTCACTTGACCGTATTTAGGAATTTGGGATTTGGGTATTTGTTGCAAATAATATGGGAGAGGGGAAAAATTATAGGGAATGGTAGGTTTTAGGATAGGGAAAATAGGATTTAGGAAATAAGTGATATGAGTGGTTTTATAAGGGAATAGGGGATTGAAAATGATGATAGGATCACAATGACAGGAAAGGGATGAACACAATGGGAAATGAACAAGTTTGGCACCACAATCACTTTAAAACACCAATGATAAAACCCTAAGGGAACAATTTCTAACAAGTGAATAGGGTTTATAACTTGACATTCAAATTCTCATATTCCCTTTCCAAATGAACCCAAACGCTGGCTAATTAGCATTTCAAAAACTCACAAACTTACTTGAAACATAGAAGATTTAGTCAATTTTGAGTTTTTATGGAGCAGAGGAAAAAATTAGGTGTTCTGGCCCTGTGCGCCACGGACCAGCCCAACGCGTCACGCACGCCATGTGCACCATGCCAGTGTAGTTTTACACTACAATAAATTGCCCAATGCGCCACACGCGCCATGTGCACTGCGCACCAGCCCAACGCGCCACGCAGGTGTTTCACACACATTTTCGGCCTCCAATCACTGAATTTTCTCCTCCATGTTTTCATTTCGGTTCTTTGATAAATTTTGCATGCAAATGAATTGTTGAACACCAAAAATATCTTATATGGAATGAACTTTGATTTTTGATTTGTCAAACTCTCTCTCTAATTTTGCAGACTTTGGCATCTTGCTCATAACTCTGTTTTCTTCTTCCACTTTGATTTTTCGGCTGAATAACGAAACTCTTGGCTAATTTTATGCAGGGATGGCTGGCGTTGAATTCGGAAAAGGATGACCAGGGTTGCGCCTAAACATATTCAACTGAAAAACCTTGAAAATATACATGGCAATTTATTACAAAGAACAAAATGACGATTTTCTTCAAAACAGAGTTTTGAAGAAAAGTCATGATCAAGTGATCTGACGATGAAATAATTGAAATAAAAACTTATTTTGAACCTCCCTCTGGTCTGCTGGCATTATTGGACACTTTGAAGACTGAATTCGCGAAACCCTAGACCTAAGGACTGAAATGACTCTTTGCCCACCAAAAGACCAAACATTGACTGTAAATGATTGTAATATTGACTTTGATGAACTTAGATGATCAGAAACAGACCAACAGGTACAAAACATGAGGGACATGAGCGAGAAGACCCTTCCGTCAGAAGACCAATGATCCTAATGGAATGCAAATGACCGAGCTGAATGAGACACCTAAAATGAAATGCAACAAAAGAGATTTTTGATTTCTGACGGAGGGATGAACAGACCGACTCTAACACTTCGCATGATGTTTCAGGAGTAGATGGTGGCACAATCAATGGTGCAAAGGGGCTACTCCTTAGCCTTGGAGGATCAAGAGGTACTTCCATATAGGAAGGAGTGTTCCATATGTAACAGCATTATGGCATATGTCTTTGGATTTGGCATGTCCAAGAGGGGAGTTATAAAATGACAGGAGCCTTATCACAAAGGCCAACAATGCCGTCACTTGGGAGTTGGAACCTATTGATGGAGTGTTCCAAGGATCACTTCACACACGAGGTACTTGATAAGAAAGTAGGAGATGAGAGATATATAGGGGTGGATGGAGTCACATATTACCAGGACATGGTCTTCTTGACTTGGATCTCCAAGCACAAGAAGAAGGCTTTACATGCAACACATGATTTATTCCTTTCTATTCACCAAGGTCTCATGGAGACATTTCAGACCATTATGGGGAGATTCTCATGGGAGGGCTCATCCATGGACCTCATTATCAGCTTCCTAACAGTACATGGTAAGAGTTGTGCTTTTGTACTTATTGATCATCTAACAAAGTATTTTCATTCTCTTGACATTTATATACAGTGCATTTATCCATAAGAGGGTAAGCCTCGATTTGGGCTTCATGGTCTTTCTAAGACCAACATTAGTAATGGAGATAGCCATTCCTTGTATGGAATTGGGAAAGTATTTCTCTATTTTTGGTATGCACAGCTGATATACAATTCCATTTACTACCTCCAAGTAGATGAGCAAACATGCACAACTAGCAAGTGGTTTGGGGAAAACTTGCCACATTATGTTAAGGGACAACAGGTAGCAAAACTACGTTGTAACCACTTGGGAAACTATTGGCGACATCCAAAATTTCACATAACACTCAATATCTTTCTCATTTTGATGCCATATTGTGATGATGTTCTATTCAATATATGTGGGATGGCTTAGGCAAGAAAGGTCCCTGGAACCAAAGAGTGGGTCTTTGAGGATCCAGTTTCCCTTTTGCTTCTTGAGGGCAACATTATTACAGCCCAAGATCAGAAAAAGTTCTACACATATCATAAGTGGAGAGAGAGACAACGTGGGATGGATAATTTGGTCCATTAATTTCAGCCATACAACCCATCTACATTGCAGGAGCAAGAGATGGAGGAGTTTTCCTATGAGTTATCACTTTGGAGGGTGACTCATTTTGTTTGGATGATAGCTGGGGATTGGAGTTTCTCATGGGGATTGAAGTTCCCAACATTTTTCAGATCCCATGCCTCAAGAAGGCCTCTAGACATCATATAGTTGCCTCCATGGATATCCCACTTCTTCATGATGAGAGCCATTTGGATTTATCACCATAGGCTAACTTGTACACTTGGGAGGAGAAACTAGAGGACGGATTGATGGGAGAGCATCTTTTTCAGTGGAGGATCTAATCAGACAAGGATGCTACAGGAGGAGGAGAGGAGGCTTGCAGTGTCTATCCTTGCAGTTTCTTGAGGACAAGAAACATTTGGGAGGGTTGGACTGTAATATTCCAAAATTAGCTTGCAACTAATTGGAATATTAATTTTTTCTTTTGTCTTTTAGATAGATGAATAAGTGGGTAGGGAGACCCATAAATATCTTTAGTAGGAATAAAACCACTTCTCATGTCAATTTGGATCATTATATTACCTGTATAAAGCACCTGGAGGTGTGAACAGGGGCTAAAGCATGTTGACAAGGTTAATGTTGACCAGATCAACAATGTTGTTATGGAGATAATGGAGGATTAATGGAGGACAACACAGTCATTTAGGAGGAATGTATGCATGAGAGTAACTCCTTGAATGAGTGGGACCCTGGGTGAGGATGCTCACCAAGCATAAAAGGAAGAGGATAGTGGCCATATAAGACATGATTTTTATTATTGATCTGTTTAAATCTAGATCTATCATTTGACATGTCTATGCATGCTTATGTTGTTTAGCTAAGTCTGCAGTGTTGTTTAGCATAGGGTGTTTCAAAGTGGGAACCCCACCCTCATCCTTGGAGGACTTCGAGTGCCTACTCAGGAGAGATATCTTGAGCATCACTTCCACTATCCGGCATTTGGAAAAGCTTCAGCTTTCATTTACATCACAGTCTCTTCTAGGATTGTGTTCATTTGCAGGGTATTAGCAGTGGAGGGTTGATAGGCCCAATTTCTGTGCTAGTTTTATAGTGGAGGAACCAACCCTTCATTCGGGAAGCTTGTGAGGGAGTTCTTAGAGCTTCATTCCACCATATAGCATTAGGCCAAGCAGAAGCATTCTCCCACAGTGCAGTCTCCTCCAGAAACTGCGTTATTTTGTAGTGGGTGGTCAAGTACCCAAGTAATTGATCTTGTTTTCCAGAAAAGGGATCAACCCTTTATTTGGAAATGTTGTAAGGAAGGATATCAACCAATTCTATATCAGATCATCCACCTCTTATCAATTTCCAGTTGTAGTGCATTATTAAGCCCTAGGGCCACATTTTGTATTTTCTGCATTTTGAGTATTTCTGGAAACCACTTTTGGGTTGTCTTGGAATAGTGTTAGAAGGCCTAGATATTTGATCCCGACATTTTCTAAGCACCCTATCAGCAGATCCATGTGTTTTCATTTAAAATAGCAGTAAGCCATAGCTAAAACTGCATTATCTTAGCCTCTGACATTATTTTGTAGTAGTGTTCTTCATATTTCATGTACTTGGTCTATTGAGGCTTGTTTTTCCTAAATTGAGTGTCTATTTCCTCAATATCTTGTATATATTTGCTGCTACAATGTTTAATAATAAGGCTATATGATATTCTTACATTTTATGTGTTGATGTATCACTGCTATTTCCTATTTTATGTTCCATATTCTTGTCTTTTCCATTTTGGAATATTACACATTTGTAATAAATTTTTTATCATTTACAATAGTCATTTATATTTTTTTTGGTAGTTTCATATTCATTATATAAATGACTGATTTAGTGGTTTATATTAATTTCATTAATAATCATTATAAACATGTAATTTAGTCATTGTATATTCATTTTAATCAATATAAACTACTAATTTAATAGTTTTAGATTGATTTTATATGTTCATTATAAATCAACATAAATTAATTAGTATGATTTTACAACTAAATGAAAAAAATTTCATACAAGGTACACGCTTATTTCATATAAAAATGCAATGTTATATATATTAATTACAATAATAAAAAATATCAAGTACAACTATAAATAATTTCAACCAGATAACTTATATTATATGAAATTTCAAGTATCACAATATGAGTTTCCAACTTAATATTGGTTGGACTATAATTTACATACAAAATATTGTTTCATCACTTCAAAACATTATCATTGTGTTTTCAAAGCATTGTAGGTGAATTCACGGACTCTAAAGACTTAACCATCAATTTGTATGAGTGTGTCTTATGCGAGATATTAGCTTCAAGGGTATCACTAGACCGATTATCTTCTCTCATTCTTTCTGTACTTGTCACTCTAATTTTATTGTTATTCTCTTTCTTCAATTCATGATTCTTACAATCAATACTGAATTCCTCTTCTGAAAATGAAAGAAACTACAATCTAGAGTATAATACATGAAAGACAATGAATACTAAAATATAAACTAAAGTATACTATAAAGGATTTATACGACATATACCTCAACATAAACAATGTTAATAAAATATTGTTTCCGCTTAAAAGCAAGAAAATCAAGCAAGTTTTCTTCAATTGGGAAATAGTGGCCACTATGTGGCTATATGACATGTATAAACAAAGAACATAAACGTCACCATAGAAAAGAACACCTTAGGAGCTTAGTATTGAACCTTCAGGAAAATATTTGGCATAATCACACCAACTAAGTCTGTAGATAAATTTTAAATTTAAAAATAACCTCAAATGATAAAATTATCCTCTAAATAATAAAACATAACCGCGTGAGAATATTTTTAATAGGTAAATAAGAAATATACCATCGAACAATGATAATATTTCATACAATCCAAAATGACTTCAAGGAAGAAGGTTACCTTGAGATTGAAGTGAAATTTCCTTAAAAAAAAATGAAACAAGCAATCTGTTGGAAAGCCTCCCGAGTGTTCCAAAATGCAGGTACAAGGATGGTTAAGCTAAATAAGTGCGAGTTCAAGAAAACTAAAAAAATAACACATGCACCAAAAGCATCAATATGTACACTGTATGTTAGCCCCCCTATGAAATTCTTGACAAGCAAGCTGGAGACTAGTTTGTTTTGGAGCCTTCAAGGAATACCTTTCCCCTGAAAACCCATCCTCCTTGAAGTCTCTTTGTGCTATGCCCAATACAGATCCCCTTTGATGATTCATTTCTCAAAGCCACTCTGATTATAAATTTCTGCCCCATGTACCCCTGCAAACTCCCCCCTTTTTGACCTTTCTTCTATTTGCCCAAATGCCCTTCGAACCTTCCTAAGTTATACCTTTACCCTCTTAAACCACTCCTACGCCCTTTGTTTTTTCCCAAACCCCCTTATTCCCCTATCTTTAGCCTTTGATGGCCCTAAAATGCATTAAAAATGTGCAAAAATCATATATTTTGTATATTGGGCCCTAGCCCCTTCGGCCATAGCCCTGCCCCCTGTTCCTTCGTGAAACCTCACGCTGGAACCACCCGCTTGTTCCAAAGGTGCCTTTTCCATATGTCCATCGAGCTCAGCCTCAGCCATCGATCTCAATTGATCGGACGACGGTCATTAAATCCCCAGCGCCCACGTCTCTTGCGTTCATTTTCCCTTGCTGGGCCATCGCCGTCCATTCTCACGAAGATCTGACGGTCTGGAATGCACCTGTCCTTGTGCTCCCCACCACGCAATAGCCATAAAACAACCTGGTTTATCCCACACCGCTTATGCACGGTGGGTGGTTTTCCCCGAGCACCCAGCGATCCCATTCAGCGCTCACCACCTGTCCCATGTACGACGGCAAAACCACCCATCCCCCGCGCATTATCTTTCAACCACAGATGCTGAGCGAAATCACTGTCAGCCGTTAGATCTCGAAACACTCATCCAACGGTCATCAATCATCTGAGCTGTGCACCGCTTAACCCTCGTCCATCGCACCTGCTGGCCCACCATCTGTCGCCCTCCGCCGTCGATCTCCACCATGATCGACGATCCAGATTTGTTCTCCCGCCACTGACTTTTTCACCATCGCCTGGTTCCGCCACGTCATCTCCACGTGCACCCTCCGTACGGTCTCCCATTCCATTGCATATATTGGTTCTTTTTCACGTTTTTTAATGTTTTCCACGTATATTTGCTCTGCAGACCGCCACCATCCACCAGAGCACATTTCTCCATTATTTCTGCAATTTTCTCCTCCGTATCGTCATCTACATGACCTTTCTCCGCCTCCACATCATCCACCACCCCATTCATGATTTCCTTAACTTGTTTGTGTATTTCACAGGGTTTCAAAGAGGCAGAAAATCGCCATGATGCATACATACCTTTTTAATGGCATGTTGCACAGACTGAGAGCCGAGATGGGAGCTGGTACTCCAGCGAAATGTCAAAAAGGGTGGCAGAGATATAAATTTCATCAAAGGACAGGTTTTTGAAAATCCGCAAACCCATCCGATGCCATTAAAGCCCAGATCTTTCAGAATCGAAACATTTATGGAAGCAGCAGAAAGGCCAGCTTATGATTATAGTCTTCAGTACTTAGGACTGAAGATTTGGATCCACAAGGCAGCAGTTTGAGAAGCAAAGCATCAGAGACGAAACCCCGAAGGTCAACCAGAAGTGTAATACACGGGAAAACGTACCACCAGGGTTTTCTACAGCATTAGTATGTTATTTCTTCAATCAAATGACCAAGTGCCCATACAGTCTTCATTATACATCGTGTCTGAGAGAATTTTCCACCCAGAAAACAGTCTGACATGGTCAGAAGCATTCGTGACTCAAGTAGGGCAGACCTCACTGTTTCTTATTGTATTTTGTTATTCTACCAATAAGTACCACACAGTACTGTAGTCAGGACACCTAAGCCATACCAGAGATAAATGTAGAGATTTAAAACGAGATGGGTTTTGGCCCTCCATTCATTTTTGTGTTTAATGTTACATTTAGTGTCCACCTACCTCCTCAATCGATCTTCTGTTCATCCTCTGCTATAAAACACAGAAGGAAATTATTGTAAAGGTTGTTGATGAGATATCAGAGAAATGCAAGCATTTTCCTCTTGAGACAAGTTCTCTGTGTAATATTGTAAGATAGGCTGAGATTTTATGTATTCAGATTGAATGTTCAAGCTGTGGGCAATGATGTACCTGATTGGTGTTGTTTTTAATATGACAAGCATATTTCTTTAGATCCTGATCTAAAGCAGCTGGTGATGTTTTCCTATCTCTGTGTTTGATTTCATTTCATTCCATTTCTACTGGCTCGCATCAGAAGTTTGGCATAATATTTACCCTTGATAGGTACCTTATGTTGCTGCTCTCCCAGCCTTTTATGTTTTCTGCTTATATGTGTATCTAAATATTGATTTCAATTGATTTAACCAGTGTAGTGGATGTCATTGCCTACTCTCTGATGTATGAATTGAAGAAATCTATGTTTAGATGTTCTTGCTAGGATTTAGTTGGATGAGTTGAGAACACTGGGAGGTCTAGAACCCTGTCTCTGCCTCACTAGGATCTTTCCATCTCAATTAAGCCTTTCTAAGATCCCTTGTACTTCCTCTGATTTTGTCCAAGCAGGTCTGGAGTTAAATGACCTCTAACCTGATCTATAGATAGAATTGGATGGTTCCTCTCCTTTCATTTTCAGTCCTTAATGTCCCATTCCAAATATCATCTTTAAGATCCAAATGCTCTGGATGACTAGCCCAACTGAAAGCTTGCACATTGAACACAAGTAAATCCTCTCTTGACTCCATTTCCCAATGGCCTTGATGTTCTCTGAGTTATCTACCTTTTCCTAATTTCCTCTTTTCTCATCCTTGTCTTATATTGGACCCTTCTTTCCTGATTCCCAACAACCAAACATAAACAAACAAACACACCCTGTGCATATAACTAGCCTAAAACCATAACTTAGAGCCTCAGAGACATACACTTCGACTCATATAGAGAGATCCCTCTCTGGACCTAGGAGGGCTAGATCCTAAGGTCTGAAAGTGGTTCTATGTTGTCTCATCTTTTGGTCTTGCCAACCTGGCCAAAACATGGGAACACCAACACTGTCTATTAAATAATTTAATGAGATGCTTGGGTCATCTTCAATACATTTTGCAACAAATGACAATGAATTAATAAATAAAGTTTTGGGCAGTCATCATTTAGAAAAATATTCTAGCCTATTTTAAATCAATTGCCTTTCAAGGAATTATGTATTTCAATCTGTACTTTCACTTCCTTCCAGGCTTTATACATTCAAAGTTGTTTCCTTGCAAATACAACACAATTTTTTTTAGTAATAGTCATTGTTTGATGCAATCCGAGTGGCGAATATGGCCACAGTCTAGAACACTTAGTTCTTCATTGTCCTTGTATTCCTCCTACAAAATACAAGTAAAAACTAAACTCCAAATACAAAGATATAATTCCTTCATATAGCATGTCAATTGAAATTAAAATCAACTTGTAAGTCCTTTCAAGTAATGTTGATAATTGTGAAATGTTATAGCAAAACCTTAGAAAATATTATATACCTGACATATACTACAAAGTTCATACTTTGGTTGCTTCTTGGAGGCTTCATCTGCACTGGACACTATGCCAGAGTAATATGCACTTCAAATCAAACACTTACGAATTTTCTCTTCACTTAATCATGTACTCACATTATTTATTCATTCCTCCAAATCCAACAATTCTTGTCAACATGGAAAAAATGATTTTGTTAGCTCATTATTTTAGAACATAAAAGGAAATAAGAAAAAATGTCAAATAAACCATCTTATTACGAGGTAGGATAATCCTACTAATACGAAATGGGATCACCTCTTAAGTCATGTTATCCACATCTAATCACATATCTCTATGTTTATCATGTGCATTGTCTGAAGCATAAAAAGTTGATTGGTCTAAAATCAAGATATCCTATAATTAAGAATGGTAAGTTTGGAATAACACAAGTATGATATTTTTGGTATAAACAACAATATGTATACTACCTATAAAAAACAAAAAATAGAGATATTGAAAAAGGGAAACTAAGATCTACAAAATCTTGAGATATTAATTGTTATAAATTTGCAAAACCTTGTAATACATATGAAAAAACTAGTCCTGAATGGTCAAAGACTCCAATGAGTAAATTAAAGAATTATCTGGATGTATTTTAAATGTAATTACATAGAATCTCACATCATAAAATCTTGGAGGGCTATGGAATTGATGTTGTGAAAGGATTTTATATAAAGTTTCTTAATTTAATTGGTATTTATCCCTTTTGCACCATAGATAAAATCATTATAGCCAAATGACTAGAGAAATTTATTTCCTTTCATTTTCCATTGTTTTCTTTTTAATGGGCCTTCACATGAAACTTTAACATAGAAAATATATAAATACATGAACAGAAACAGAAACTAAAGAACATTTTTATAGGTTTCCCTACCAACATTTACATGTGTGACAACATATACCCCATGCTAATAATGTGCCCTTTATCATAAAACATGTACATTGTGACACAATGTTGCATCAAAATTCTCAACACCCCTATATTATAAGGCTTTTACGAAATCATGCATCCAATATATCATGCTTTCCAAATCCTGGTGGGCATGTTCCTCCCCCTTGAGTGGGGTTTCTCTAATGTGGTTATATACTATATTGAATATTTTCGATGTATCCTGTAGTCAAATTGTTAAATGGCCCTGCCAAGTATGAACGAAACATATTCTTCACGAAGTGTGTGAAGGGGGATGGGCCTTATTTCTAGTTTTACCATCCATAAAAAGAACCCCCAAAATATCAAGTAATTTTTTCCTCTGAGGAATAGAATTGAATTACAAAATGAAAAATAGATAACCATGCATATAATGTCTGTCGAAAAATCAAATAATTGATACCACAAAAATAAAAATAAAAATACCAAAACAACATAACTCCAAAGTTTATTAGACTACAAAAACTAAGTAAAGGCTATGGGATTAAATAACTAGGGATCGTGACTTTAGATGGACCAAGAATTCCATATATGGACATTAGTTATTTCATTAACATATTTTGTCATATGTTACATTAAAATCTTGTTTTATATGTTATATTAACATCTTTTGTTATATCTAAAATAATTGCTTTTATAAAACCTATTTCACCTATCGAACTTACCACACTAATAACCCGGTACATAAAAAATAAAAAAGGAAATGGATAAATAAAGATAAAAAGGATAACAATAGCATTAATTTGTGATTAAACAACATTTATTTTTCAATGGTAAATTTCTTCAATTGTTACAAAATATAATTCCTTTTAAATAATCATAGAACTACCATCGCACAAACATAAATGAAAAGATAAAAAAACAATATGGATGAGTTTGAAAGCTTAATAGACCAGGTATAACATATGTGGGGGGTATATATGATCCAAGAGGAAATAAGATAGCCTATTATGCATCCATAGTCTATTTTTTAGACATTTTGGAGGTTTTTTTGGCCTATTTTCCAGTCTCTACATTTTCCTAAAATATGGTAGGGATTTGTTGGAATAAAAACTTTGAGTTGTGAATTCTCCACAATCCAAGTTCCCGAGGGGTTTTTCAGGGTGTTGAATCCATACATGTAGTCGCAAGCCCAGTTTAAACATCATGAATCAAGACGACCAACCATTTTTTCGCTATATTACAGCCAAAAACTCCAAAACGTATAATAGAAAATACCTATTACACATGGGGTCTTCAAAACATTTTGAATAATGTGGTCATAAAAGAAAAAAAAATGACCAATCCAATGAAGAAAACTATAGATGAAAGACTCTCCTTTCTAGAATCAAACAAAATTCTATCTATTTTCAAATGAATCTTATTCTTTCAAGTGAGAAATGAATGAGGAGGCAGATCATTGTGCTATGTTAGCTTTAGAACTTTAGCCCTATAACATTATTAAAATGTGAGGTGATGGAATTTAGACTGAACCCCTAAATTCAAAATAAAGTGGATATTAATGTGCAAAACAATCAATATGAAGTACTCAATGCAAACAAGCCAGTCAAACACCTTGGGAATGACAATTTAAGGAGATCCATTCACTAGGACCTGGAAAATTATTTAAAGGTAGGGTGATGGACTTTATATTGATCCCCTAAATTCAAAATAAAGTGGATACTAATGTGCACAACAAGCAATATGAAATATTCAATGCAAACAAGCTAGTCAAATACCTTGGGAATGACATATCAGGGAGCTTCATTCAAGGGTTGTTTGAAAAGGAAAAATTTGGGTTGGGTTATGGTTATATGTTTGTTGGTTTGTGGTATATTTAGGTTCTTCAATATTCATTTGTTTGTATCACTTACATCTTTTATTTCCTTCTAGAGGTAGCCTCTGACCTTCTCTCCTTATTCCTTCCCCTCAAGATCTTGTTTCACCCAAAACAAATGTATTCAAAGATGGAAGGTGGAGGTTCAAACAATCTTCGATGGATTACAAATTGTGGGGATATCAGTAGGAAGTGTCTGTGGATCAAGGAAATCACCCCTCTTATATGTTTGCAACTTCTTCCTTACATTCCAATTCTAGAAAAATGGCAAGACATGTTATTGGTTTGCAAATTTGCAATTTCTCTGATTTCTAGGACTCAAAGTTTGTTTTAGTCACTCATCCTATGTTGAGCTATTATTTTCCTTGTGTCAAGATTCAGTTTGAATTGTCTAGGGATAAAAGTCTTGTTTCCTATTTTAATAGCATAATTAATACTTCTGACACTGTAAAAATATTGTTCATAACAAGTTCCTAGGCTCTCTTTTGCACACAATATTAAAGGAAACATGGGCATAGTTGCTATGGAAAACACTGAAGTTAAAAGGAATTTGGAGAGTCTTACATTGTCACAAAGAGATCAATAAAGACAATTTTATTACTTTGATGGAAATTTCATAAAATTTTGATTCGGAAAAAGCATGAACAACACACAATGCCAATGTAATGAGCATAAAATTGCGTCATAAACAGAGATTGGACACAACGTAAACTAAATGGAATAGGTTGTGAAGCTTAATTTTTAATCATCAAATTGAATCTCTCCATGGCTTCTAATAATAAAGGAATTGAGAACTCAATCCAGGCTATGCCAAAGGAAGACAAAACAGTTCAACTTTGTGACCCAAGGGAAATTGAAGGGCCAAGCTCCCCCCAATCTAAAGAAGAGTGAGGAGAAAAAAGTGTCCATTTATGTCGCCAGTGATGAATTTTTGGGTGGTATGTATTTTAGGTGAATATATAACAAATAAAAGAAGATAAAAATAAAAAAGATATAAATAACTAAAAAACTAACCTCAAATATCAAATTCTCACCTCTCCAGCTTTGCACTAGCTCCAATACATTTTGAATCTGATGCAATGTAAAATGGATAAATATCATTATATACTCAAAACAAACATATAAACACATTTATCTAAATTATTTTTAAATAATAATCCTCAAAGGATGTGAAAGGTTTAGATTCCCCACCCTATGTTATAATTTTTAGTGATTAAAAGATACCACAACATTGATTATAAATATACATATATTCCATATATTAAAGAATAAAGATAAATAAAAACAAAGGGTATCTTAGTAAAAAATTCAAGCCCTTTTTCCAGGAAAAATAACAATCTACCCCTATGCATTGGCTTCTAGCTTGCACATAAGACAAAATTTGAGGCACCTCAGGAGATGGAAGGCAAGCTTTCATCGTAGTTGGTTTCTACTATTGTAGAAGGTGGGTAGGACCTACTGCACTCCAAAAATCGTCAGTATAGAACATAGTTATTATTTGGATGTCACAATATTTTCCATAACATAGTAGAAATCACTGGAGGAAGGGGTACAATCAACACATAGCAGTAGATAGACTAAAACCATAATGAATCCTGATAGTTTGTACAATCCACCTGTTTTGAGTACAATATTCCTATTTGGAATGAACAAGGTTTATTAGGAGTTGATTCATGTTATATATTGTTATTAAGGATGGGGAAAAAATTAAATAGGGGAACAAACCAAACAAGAAGTGATTTTTATAAGGATTATCTTCAACATGTATTGAACCAAATTTCATAATTGATATTTATCTTGACGGGGATTTGGGAACTTTACTCTATGTTGGCCCTCCTTCCCTATTTTGGGAGCAATACAATTCTCCCTGCACACCCCAATACCCAGGTTTCTTTTACAAGCAAGGATCTCTATAGGTAGATCATTTCATCAAGAGAAAAATATTAAATTCTAGCCACCTTAGAGGTTGAAGAACTACATAAAAAATACCATTAATATAGCAGTCATTGTCTCTAAAACTAAGCTTCATTAAAAACTATTACTAAGGTACAAACCATAGTCATTATTTTGTTGCATCAATCACCTTCAACAACAATTATTTGTAGTGACCAAAATGGTACACCTACCAACCCATCACCTCGGTGTTCCATTAATACTGTTGATGATCTAAGATATTATGGGACTTGCAAACCAATGACTGGTGGCACATGCACATCTATACTAAAGAGGAATGAACAGTCCGAAAAGGATTAAAATGAATACATTGTGAAGGCCTAGAAACAAGCGAAGATAAGCCATGTCCTTGAGAATAACCACTACTTCCCCTAGGTGCTTATGTGAATGGAATATGATGTGATCCCTAAGGAATACTTGATAGCGAATGTAACATCAAAGAAGAAATATATCCAGGTCTATTTGGATTTCAATCATTGGAACCCAATTTCCAGATTCATAACTAGTTGCTATGTTCCCAGAACCTGCAACAAAACATGTATTACTATCAATACTCATCATCATGTTTCCTGAACTAGATTGTTCTTTGTAAGAAGATGAACGCTCCCTTGCACCACCATTAGAGCTGGAAGAATTGCTAAGTCTAGGAGTAGAATAACTTTCATTCTATCCAACTAAATGAAAAATTCTTTGTATATTAGAAGGCACATGAAACATATTGGGCCGATGTTATCATTCCAAAAAATATGATAGAGTAAGAATTACTATAACATTTTCATCTATATTTACACACAACACAATTTATTTGCTCCATTTTAAGTCATTTTATTTATGATAGGATTTCCATTCAGTATGGATAGATATATTATTCAAAGTTTGTTTTTTTTTTAATCTACTCATATCTTGGGTTAATACTTTCAAATTTTTTGTTGATTGGGCTATGGTATAGTCATATGCTGGTGGGAATTTACCACAACTTCCCAACTTCTATTCTCAGTGCATACCTTTATGGACTCTACCCAAGAATTCCCATAGTGATATGTTCCTAAATTTTGACCGATCCTTTTCTAGCCAAAGAAATGTGTGGTTTTTTTTAAAAAGGGGCTATTAATTTTGTTAGGACTTGAGGTTTTTTTGAGGTTTTTTTAGTCTATTTTTGTTAGGAGAGTATGGTGCTTCTATGTTAAGGTCTCCAGGATATTTTATCCTGTACAAATTATGCTTTCTTCTTAATATTTATGAAGATCTAGCTAACATTCTATTCTTGTATCTCAACAACTTAGAAATCACAAAGGATCTAAGGATGCAAATGAAGGTATAGAGAAGGTTGCACGAACAACTAGAGGTAAGGTCTATATTTCCATTTTTTAGTTTCCATTATTTGTACATGATTATACTATTTTTTTGTGAAGTTTGAACGTAAAAAAGTCACATTGGTTTTGAACCTTTTTTTTTAGTAGCTTCAAATACACTTGTAAGGTCGTATAGAAGCACACTGAAAGTAATTGTAGTAAATTATAGAAAAAGGAAGGGAACCTCTTTCAAGTTATAATGCGGGGTAGATTGGAATGGAAGCTACTCATGCATAAATTTCTGAGTTGGCCTCAAAAGTAAAAAGTGAGTGTTTTAACTCTACATTTTTTGCTTTGACCTTCTCCATTATGTTTGAAATCCCCGGTCTATTTCCAAAATATTAGATTTATCATCAATTATCCAATGCTATAGGATATTCTTCATATAGCCACCTCACTTCAAATGGGAGTTTTGAGAAGATTCCTACAAATAATTTGCAGGTTGTTGGTAGAAAATGCCAAAGGTCTACATATGATAACAAAGTAAAATTTTATTAGGATGAAACCAGAGAAGATATGAGGTTGCAAGAACTGATAGGAGAAGAAAATATTTCTTCACCTTCCTCTAGGACCAAGGATTCTTCAATTTTATTTCATGAGAGGGATACTAGTGTCATAGTACAAGCGGAAGAAAATGAAAACCGTTTATTAGACAAAAAAGGAAAAGAATGTTAAATAAATGGAGTGCTTTTTGACCCACCCATAAGAAGAACATTATCCTTTTCTAGTGCTTTATCTCTACAAGAAAAATATATTCAATGTATGAGGAATCCAAAGTTTACACGAATCAAGATAAAACACATTCCAAGGGGTATAAAAAATTCTCTAAAATGGCAGAGAATTTGGACTTGAATTCCAACGCTGATACCACAATGTCCTACAAGAAAACATGGCTTGATTTGAATAGTTTTGGGTGGAGCAGATGAGGATTTTTTTTTAATGTGTATGTGTCTTCAACACATATGAGGAAGCCATACATACTTTTATGGATGAGTTTCAAATCCAATAAACATTGTATTATGTATTTATACATTGCATGGGTATGAGAAGGCCTTGCAGTCTTTTTCCCTGCAGTTTTAAACCTGATTTATTATTTTTCTGGCAGACCAATAGGATGGGTACCATTATGTAGATGTAATATGATGTAAATATTGCAATTATATGGCCTTATACGCTGAAAGTTCTTTGGATTTTGTGGTTCTTTGTATTTATAAATTAGGTCAAGGTTAATTTTAAAATTGAAAAGTTCACATCAATTATAAATTCACCTAAAAAAATCTCCTAGAATCTGAAGAATTTGGTTGCAAGTCGGGTATATACCTTCCAACTTGTATATATTGCCATATTTGAGGTAAAATTTGTTCCTATTGACATAGAGGGTTGTGCTTTTCTCAAACAACTCTTTGGAGAGCTTCTGATTTCACAACCATAGATAAACCTATAAAATATGGACCCACATCACCTACACTAGCCCTTGTTGAAAAGTTTAACTAGGTTCGATATTCATAATGACATGTGTAATTGTGATTTTATGTAATTGATGAAAAGAAGAAAAATAAAATTATTATTGCAATTCTTGTCTCATGGGTTTCATGAGAAAGGAATTTTATTTTAGTGATGGCTCCCATTGTGAGCCTTTAGGATCTGTCATCTAGTCATAAAATTAAACTTAAGTCTATGTCATGTATGAAGGAACCTTCTTGGGCATGTTATACATTTATATAAGTCCTTAAGAAAGTTAGAAATCCCTGCAAGAACAAGACAAAGTCACCTCCTTCAAGTTGTCTTCAAAATAATAATATAATATCTCAGATCACAATCATCTCATGTTAGCTTATATACATGGGAAAAAAAACTATAAATATAGTTGTTTGATTCCACTTTAGAGAAAAAATTTAGAGAAGGTTTTTTGATCAAGTCTGCAACAAGAAATGTGAAGCTTACAAAAGGAAGTTTGTTATCAAGCGAAGGAAGGAAAGTATAAACCGAGCTCATTTCAAGTCTATTTTTTGGGTTAATTTCCTCTACATGTGTGGGATAGCAAAATATTAGTTACAACAGAAGGAGCCAAGAAGAACAATAATCCTTTTGGGTATTCAAGTTGAAATAATTTCTAGTCATAAGAGAGGTCGATTCATGATAGTAGGAGACTCCATCCAAAGAAAATGAAAATGCATAATAATAGGTCTTATGTACAAGTTAGAAATAGGATTGCATACCTAATTCAAGGAGGCCGAAGGTTTGAAGCAGAAAGTCAAAATGGAAGAGGAGTCGAGAAAAAGGAAGGAGAAGAAGGTTGACTGTAATCAAGGGAACTTGTGTCTTGGTCTTGGAGTGGAAATTAGGTCAAGGTTCTTGGTCTTGGTATTCATCAATTGGAATCTATATAAGAAGATTTTTTTCGGGTTTTCCTCTCAAGAGTGAGAGGTTTTGGCCCTGGATGATAGCCTATATTATGTGTCTCTTCTTTATTTATGGTTTAAGCATTGGTAGTTGTTTGATGAAGAAGAACACTTGTTAGAATTATGTAATTCATAGTATCACAAGGTGATTGATTATTTCTGAGATCTTTCATATTGAAAATAATATTCCATGGCTTTCATTTATTTCTAGAAAAAGGAAGGGAAATCCTGACTGTCAAGAGCTTCAAAGGAATCAATCTACCTTTTCAGTTTAGTTTAAAGAGAAAAGAGTTGCTGAAAAGCGTAATGGTGAGAAAACTTCATTTTCTGCCCTCATTCATTTCATTTACCCTATTTTACCCTTCATTTTTCCAAATTTTGAATTCCAATACTCGAAATTCCACTAAAACCATTCAAATCCAAATATATATGCTTTCGGGACTTTATAGCAGCTCCACCCCCCACAACAATCCTTTTAATATATCACATATTATATCATCACCACACTTATCATATTATGGACCCACTTACCTTTATCAAATTGCAAAAACAAAACCCTTTCGCTCTTCATTTACGCTCACTATTCTAAAGTCCCGATGCGATAAAACCTCACCCTTGTCGTTTGTTTGCTTTACCTTTATCCTTACCTTTTTGAATCAGAATATCGCAAATCTTCTCACCGCATCCATTTTTTGTTTCTAGGGACCGCCGATGCGATATAATGGGACCCTTCCCGCCACGTCACCTCCATTATTGTCGCACATCGCACTTCACAAGTTTTAGCACTTACCTCATTTTCCCCGATCCCTGATTTTGCGATTTGCGATAAAATTTAAACCTTGCGATTTGAGATAAAATTTAAATCTTGTGATTTGTGATATTGGTGGGACACAATCACATATCGCACTTCACAATATTGGGAGGATAAGTGCTAAATAAAATGTTAAAAATGCCTAAGTGTGAAGTGCGATATTGAAGTGGATGTGATGTAATTCGAAGCTGAAATCTAAAGGAATTGAAGTCTTATTGTGTGGGACCAAATCACATATCGCAGTTCGCAAGTTAAAAAGGATAATCACTAAGGGATATGTTAAAAATGTCGAAATGCGATTTGTGATATGGGTGGGGCCCGATCGCATATCGTAGTTTGCAAGTTCAAAAGGATAAGTGCTAAAGAAATATGTTATAAACGCTGAAGTGAAAAGTGCGATATTGAAGTGGATGCGATGTAGTTCAAAGCTAAAGCCTAAATATTTAAAATCTGGGTGTATGAGGTTTTGCGTTGTTTTATGAAGAAAAGGTATACATGACATAAGGACTCGGGTAGAATAAGACTCGACAAAGAGAAAAGGGAATAGTAAGTTGAACGTTGCGGTAATAAGGATATAGGAATAAGAGGTCAAGTCGGGAAAAGGGCGTTCATACAGAACTATGATGATATAACAACAAGAACAGAAAAAGGTAGTAAACACAACCAACACAGCAATCAGATCTGTTGAATCAGCTAGCGCAGCACTAGATTTAACTATCCAGCAACAATTTTCTGAAGAAGTAGGGCCAGATGTTAGATTTATTTTATCATAGCCTCTTCTTGATCCCAAGAGGAAATTTTTACTTATTCTGCAATCAATAACAGACTGCTACAACCACTTTCATGGCTAGACTTATCTTGTCAACGCCTGTATGGTTCCACTTGTTGAAGTTTAGCTTGAATGTAATTAATGACTATGATTGAAACAAAGAGAGTAACCAACTTAAGCTTTAGTGAAATAATGCATGCATTAGCAGTATCAGGAGAGGCCCTGGAAGGGAAAAAACCATTGTAAAGGTATCATCTGGTTGTAAACAACCTCTTTTTAGATGATGAAAGGAAACTGATGTTTACAGATTCTTATGTTATGATCTATGGTGAAGTGCTTCTTTTGATGTAATTTGTCATTCTCTAGTTTCACATATTGTTTTCTCTCTTTACTGTGGATAAGGAAATTTTTTTCAGGATTTGTCATTGGGCACCCTGTTCAGTCTTGAAGCAGTATCTATGTTTTCCTCTAAAATTTGAATGTAGAATTTAGTGAAGGTATACTCTGCATTCACATTGAACCTTAATATCTCCCCTCCTTTCCATTTCAGAATATGTAAATATCCATTGACATGGATAGTTGCTTGGTCTCACATGATCTTAGTTATTCATCCATTCGAATATGTTTACACCTATTTGACTCCATAGCCCAATGGCCCTCTTCTATTGTCCCAACCACAATTTTTCAAACAAAACCCTATGCAATAATAGCTAGTCTAAAATGGCCAATCAAAAAATCTACATCTAACAAAGAGCTGCCTCTCTGGGTTTAGGAGGGCTAGATCATAGGCCTGAAGCGGTTTTGATGTTGGCCCTCCGGCATTCTATCTTCAGCCTTCGGAATGACGGGGTGCTAACATAATGGCGACCATACTGGGGACGAACTATCTCCAGCAATGCACTTCAAGTTTCAATTTTGACTTCGATGGTGAATAGAATTCAAACACCAAATGGTTGTTCCATTCACCCGACGACTCCATTGGAAACAAAATCTAGAAATAGAGATTCACTAGTGACTACACAAGCTCAAAATGGGATTAGTTGCAAGGAGATATGCTCCAATGAATGAAGATCACATTCTCGACTTTCCAAACAAAATTCCTCAGGTAAATTGGCAAATAAATCTTCCTATTTTTCAAGATGAGAATGTTGATGATGCTTTGTTACATCTCATTAAATTTCATATACATTCATGGAAGTTGAAATTCGAATGGCATGAGGATTGCCTCATGATGATTTTCATGGAAACTGTAGAAATTATATAACTAATGTGTTATACATCCAAGATTCTCCTGATCACACACTATTTGAATTCATGCACAATACATAATCTCTTCTACTATTGATCATTACTTGCGGATATTAAATCAATTGCATGCACACATTGAAATCATAAAAATTCACACATATGAACACAGTGTTTTAACAGGAAAGCCTAAAGCTAAAAACCCCAAATATCTATATATAATATATGTCATAGAGATCATGTAACAATCCTCATACAAAGCTGATCATATCAAGCTCTCAGTACAATACAATCACTACACACTAATCAGGCCCGATCTAGCAAATCCATGCACTGATATTTGCCACCTGCTAGTCTGCCTCTACTACACAATCCCTGCTGAATATTGGCTCTGAATGAGCTCGAATTGGTCCAGCCTTGCTCACACAATCCTCATTGGAATCTATAATCACTGTGTGTTGCAAATCATGCAACACTATAGTCACAACTAATAGTCAACCTACTCTTTCACCTACCTCTCCACTGGTCTCCACTGAAACTGTCCATGCACTGTAATTAACTGATGTATTCTTCAGTTGATTAATCAGTTAATATTTAGTGAATTAATTATTAATTAATTCACACCACTCTCACTAGTGTATCAATCAATTAGACTAGATACAATTACCTCAATTGTGTCTAACTGAGTTAAACTGAACACAACTCCACCAACTACCTCAATAACTCCACCAAACTCTGTCACATGAATTCTAACTGAAGTCTCCATGCAATAGCTCCAATTAACCCTCATGAATAGTGTAATTCCTTCTGTCAGCTCTTGTGCCACATCTGTGCACTTAACTAAAGTGCTCCAAGAGAATAAGATAATGTTTAGAGTCCAAATATTATTAAGAGCTAATAATATTCGACATGTATTTTGAGTAAGCAATCTAAAAAAATAGATTTTCTTAATATGTCTAAAAATGAAGTCCATCTATTTTTCCAACTTGACCAACCATCCACAAATAGCATCCTGCAACTCATAGAATATGATCGACATGTCTAAAAATAGACATAGTCTAAAAATAAACTTGTGCCAAAAATAGCCTACGGGCCCACTTAGTGAAGGCGACTCTTTTCACTAAGCTCATCATCTTGTTGCAATCTCAACACTCCCTCTCAACAAGATAGGGATTATTTGCCACCCCGATCCTGCCTCTGTGGTATTCAAATTTTCTCCTGGTGAGCACCTTCGTCAAGATATCAACATCATCATCCTCCATATGAATGTAAGAAAGTAACATGATCTTCCACTACACACAATCTCTGATATGATGATAACGGTCCATGAAGCCATGCAGACTCAATCCATCCTCCTGTCTGTACCAAGATCCATATCCCAATGTGCCTCTAATATATCTCAATACATTCTTCCCCGCCTTCCAAAAGAGCTTGGTAGGCTTAACCATAGCTTGTGAAAGATGGTTAACGACATAGCATATGTCCAGTCGTGTATTGACTAGATACATGAGCGAACCAACCAACTATCGGTAAACAGTGGCATCCACTACCTCTACCGATGTAGCATTCTCTTTCCTCCAACCACCAGGAAGAGGAGTGTCGATAGGCTTGCAGCCATGCATGTTGAACTTCTCCAGTATCTTCCGGGCATGCTTGCCTTGAGACACAAACAATCCATCACTGCGCTGCCAAATTTCCAATTCCAGGAAATAATAAAGGAGGCCCAAATCCTTCATCTCAAACTCTTTTGCAAGATCAGCCTTGCATGAGAGTATCAACTGTTCATCACCCGTCAAATTAAAATCATCTACATAAAGTACAATGATCAACAACTTACCCTCCACCACAATCTGGTATAGGTTCGGATCCACCTCACTCTTGGTGAATCCAAGACCAGTGAAATAACTGTCTATCCGTGTGTACCAATCACGAGGTGCTTGTTTCAACCCATACAACGGTCTTTTGAGCTTGCACACATGCGACTCGCTACTGAATATCTCGAAACCTTCGGGCTGCTCTATGTACACCTCCTCCTCAATGACTTCGTTGAGGAACGCAGTCTTCACATCCATCTAATGAATGTGCCAACCAATCTGCGTTGACAAAGCTAGGATGATCTGTATGGAATAATACCTTACGACAGGTGCAAAGGTTTCTTCATAGTCGATCCCCTTGATCTGTGAGAAGCTCCAGGCAACAAATCTTGCCTTGTACTTCTCGACACTCCTGTCAGCTGCTTGCTTCACTTTGTAGGTCCATCTCGAACCTACCACTGATTTCCCTTCCGGCCTTGGGACAATCTCCCATGCACTGTTTCTAACAATCAAATCATACTCTTCCACCATGGCATCTACCCATGCAGGGTCCTCCACAGCTTCCTCGAAAGAGGATGGTTCTGTCACGATACACTTTCTCATCAGAGCCATGTATCCAATATATCGGTCAGGTGAATGTCTCTATCTGCGTTGTGATGTAGGTGCTCCTACAATATTCTCTGCATCAAGATTCAGCCGCTCAGCTTCTGTAGTCAACTTCCGCCCTCTGATGGTTGGCGCTGCATGAGTGGTTTCTTCCACTCCATGAACCTCCTCTTGTGGTTGATCCACATCTTGAGGCTCATCCTTAGGAACTAATAGCTCCTCATCTACATGCAAGTGTGGCTCCCTCTCAAGCGAACACTTCATGCCTTTCTCCTCATGAAATTTGATATCTCGTCGCACAATAGTCTTCTGACTATCTAGCAAATACACACGATAGTTGTGTGGTGTTTCGGTGTACCCCAAAAATATCCCAACCTCTACGGTCGGCTCCAGCTTCTTCCTGGCATCCTTCGTCACATGAATGCAAACAGGTGAGCCAAAAATATTCAAATGAGAAATATCAGGCTTCTTACCAGAAAACGCCTCTTCGGGTGTACTCGTGCCAAGTACTCTATGAGGACAATGGTTTTGCAAATAAACTGCAGTGTTACAAGATTCAACCCACAAGTGTATGGGAAGGCCCTGATCATGCAACATCGCCCATGCAGCACCCACAATCATTCTGTTCTTCCACTCTGTGACCCCATTCTTCTGTGGGTTATGAGGCGCCATGAGATCTCTTCGAATTCCTTATGCACTCTAAAAGTCCTTGAATTCTCCAGAGATGAATTCACCACCATTATTGCTCCTAAGAGCCTTCACTTGCTTCCCCGACTCTTTCTCCACCAGTGCCTTAAACTCACAGAACTTTGAGAATGTCTCACTCTTCTTCTGCATGAAGAATGTCCAGAACTTACGAGAAAAGTCATCAAAAAATATCACACAATACCTGTGCTTTGTTGTCGAAGCTACTGAGAAAGGTCCACACACGTCTGTGTGAATTCTCTCAAGGATCTCTGTGGCACAACTTTCCTTCTCATGAGAGGTGGCTTTCACAAATTTTCCCAAAGTACATCCCTTGCACTGATCTGACTACGCAAATGTACCTTTGGGAAGCCTGGTAGAAATCTGCTGCAAAATTTTCAAAACACCATGGCGAAGATGGCCCAATCTTCTGTGCCATAGTTCGCCCTCATCCTGGCTCACCACTCCTTCTGCCTTGCCTGCCATTGCTGTGCAACCATCTACCTGCAATTGATAAAGGTTCTTAACTCGAATCCCTATCCTCTGGGTTTCACTAGTTGCCTTACTGTGCAGGAAAGCCTTTCCCTGACTAAAGACAACATCATATCCCTTGTCTTCCAACATAGCCATAGAGATAAGATTCTTCTTCAATCCTGGAACATGCATGAAATCCTTCAAGATGAAAGGTTTTCTAGACTCCCTCTCAAAGGAAATGGTCCCGATACAAGTCGCATTGTACCTACCATCATTGCCCATCTCGATGTGCACTCCAAGATCCTTCTCATCCAGATCAGTAAACAAATCTTTGTCTCTGGTCATATGGAAAGACGCACCACTATCAAGAAACCACACTGATCCCATCACACTTGAGACCAAGCATGCGATCAGTGAAAAATCCAGCTCAAACTACGATGCTAAGGCCTCTCCAGCTGCAAATCCAACAACCTGCTTATTTTTCTTCTTCTATGGACAATTAGTGGCGTAATGTCCGTGTTGGTGACAGTGAAAGCACTTCACCTTGGACATGTCCTACTTCTTGCCTTTTGCACCGGATTAAGAAGGATTTTTCTTTCCCTTCCCTTTCCTTGCTTTGGCATCCAAAGTGTAATTTTCTTCATCTTCATTCTTCGATGAAGATCCATCCCTGGTACTCCGCCTTAAATCCTCTTGCACAAGATCCGACCAAAGTCGCTCCCATCCCGATAGTTTCTCCCGACCATTGACAGAGTCCTCATAGGAATGCAAACTCTTCGGAAGCCCAAGGAGAGCCACGCTCACCAAGTCCTCTTCATCTACAGTAACCCCCACACTTCCCAGCTCATCCCTGCACTGGATGAACTTCGTGAGGTACTTGGGTATACTGTCACCTTTCTCCATTTTTATTTTCTTGAGTTTGTCCTTGAGCACCAACTTCCTCTGGTCTCTCTTGCTTTGGAACAAGTCTGTCAAATATTTCCACATCAAGAATGGAGAAGCTTTACCATGAAGGTTGGACACTATTTTATCCTTCACACCTTCCAACAGAATCCTTCGACATTTTGCTGTCTTCTTTTGCCATGCATCAAGTGCGGAAGCATCGCTAGAAGCAGGTTTTTGAATTTATGCATATATGAACTCCTTCAACCCATTATCCTCCAGCACCGCCTCCATCTTGTCCTTCCATGCAATATAATTCGAGCCACCCTCAAGGGAATACTCCAATTGCAATCCATTTAAAGACATCTCAACTTCGACACCAAGAAAACCCTACTGCAAATTCGAATTCCACCAGCACAAAACTCAACTGCTTCAATGATTTGCAATTGCTCCAATGCTCAATATACCTCTGATACCATGTAGAAATTATATAACTAATGCGTTATACATCCAAGATTCTCCTGATCACACACTATTTGACTTCATGCATAATACAGAATCTCTGCTACTATTGATCATTACTTGCGGATATTAAATCAATTGCATGCACACATTGAAATCATAAAAATTCACACATATGAACATAGTGTTTTAACAGGAAAGCCTGAAGCTAAAAACCCCAAATATATGTATATAATATATGTCATAGAGATCATGTAACAATCCTCATACAAAACTGATCATATCAAGTCCTCAGTACAATACAATCGCTACACACTAATCAGGCCCGATCTAGCAAATCCATGCACCGATATTTGCCACCTGCTAGCCTGCCTCTACTGCACAATCCTTGCTAAATATTGGCTTTGAATGAACTCAAATTGTTCCAGCCTTGCTCGCGCAATCCTCATTGGCATCCCCAATCACTATGTGTTGCAAATCATGCAACACTATAGTCACAACTAATAGTCAACCTGCTCTTTCACCTACCTCTCCACTGGTCTCCACTGAAATTGTCCATGCACTGTAGTTAACTAATGTATTCTTTAGTTGATTAATGAGTTTATAATTAGTGAATTAATTATTAATTAATTCACATGACTCTCACTAGTGTATCAATCAGTTAGACTAGATACAACTAGCTCAACTATGTTTAACTGAGTTAAACTGAATACAACTCCACTAACTTCCTCAATCAACTCCACCAAACTCTGTCACATGAGTTCTAACTGAAGTATCCATGCAATAGCTCCACTTAACCCTCGGGAATAGCGTAATTCCTTCTGTCAGCTCCTGTGCCACATCTGTGCACTTAACTGAAGTGCTCCAAGAGAATAAGATAATGTTTATAGTCCAAATATTATTAAGAGCTAATAATATTCGACATATCTATTTTTAGTCTGGCAATCTAAAAATAGATTCCGCCCAATATGTCTAAAAATAGAAGTCCATCTATTTTTCCAACTTGACCAACCATCCACAAATAGCATCTTGCAACTCATAGAATATGATCGACATGTCTAAAAATAGACATAGTCTAAAAATAAACTTGCGCCAAAAATAGCCTGTGGGCCCACTTAGTGAAGGAAACTCTTTTCACTAAGCTCATCATCTTGTTGCAATCTCAAAAGAAACATTAGAAGAGAAAGTGAGGGAATGGTATGAAGGTTTAAGCACTGGTAGCTTATTTTCTTTAAGAGATTTACACAAAGCGTTTTCTGAGAATTATAAAGAATATTATCCATCTCTGTCATTAGTGGAAAATTGTTGTGGTCAGTTTGAGGATTTTATAAAATACCTTGAAAATATTGATGAATATTTAGGAAATATACATGATGAGGATCTCTTAGAAGAAATGTATGGATTTCATTCTCAATTTAACTATCATGATAATCAAGAGAAGTTAGTTGAAGATGAAAGCAATTAAGAAATGAAAGTAGATCTAAAACATTTGCCTATGGAGACAAATGATAATTCATTTGTTCTTTTGTATGAGGCTAAAGAATACATTTAGTCTCATGATAAATCTTCATGAGAGCAAGAAAAAAATTGTTGTTTAATCCAATGAAAAAAAAGACTACCTCGTCCTTTAATTGAAGAAGAAATTAATCAGATTCTAAGCATGCATCTTGCCTCTCAATATTTATGTGATCAGGAGATTAATTCTATTTTTTCTACTACTAATTTATGTATTGAAGTCGTTCCTCCTGAAGGAGTAGATGTAAAACAGATTGATGCTGAGGTTGTCTTACATTCACAAGAAGGCTTGTTGGTAGAAAGTACTTATGTTCATAAAAATGATGGCCTTCAAATAGAGTTGAAAAATTTTAGTCAAGAAATATCAGGTTTTCTTGAGGAAAAAATATTGGTATACAATGAATATTCCATATCATATGACCATGAATAATGTATAGATATTCTCTTTCAGAAGGATCCTGAGCATAACAAATTGGAACAAAGAGTAGTCCTATTTGAAGCTTGTTATTTGAATCCTCAGGACCAAGTATTTTTCCAAGATCCTTTTTATGCCCTCTTAAAATCATTTAAAGAAGGAGTATGCTGTGCCATGAATGGTTTTCTACAGAGTTTAATGAAAATTTTGAACACTTCTGTTCAATGGCATGTAAGATGGGAGTGGTCATTTTGTTTTTATAGCCTACTCAAAAAAGTGAACAAGAATCAATCATGTAGTCATTTACTTGATTGGTTATATTGGAAAAAAAGAGTTCACTTAGTGTATATATCATCTCCAAGTTAGATTAGGGTAGGTAGGAGTGAAAATATGATTAGTAATGTAAGAATTTTGTTAGTTTTAGTTCCAAAGTGTTGTTTTGTTTTCAGATCAAGTGTGTTCTAGACTACAAGTTGTATAGAGTGTTGATTTCAGCTTGAATATTGTCAGTCACAGAGGTTTTGTGGCAGATCAAGTTGCTCATTTGGGATCAGCCCAATGGATCAGGCCACTAGTCTACGGTGTTCTTGACACCTCCTTAAAGAGCTTCCATCCCCAGCCAAAGCCACTATTAGACTCTTGTAATTCACAGTATCACAAGGTGACTGATTATTTCTCAGATCTTTCATATTGAAAATAATATTCCATGGTTGTCATTTATTTCCAGAAAAAGGAAAGGAAATCCTAACTGTCAAGAGCCTCAAAGGAATCAATCTGCCTTTTCAGTTCAATTGAAAGAGGAAAGAGTTGTTGAAAATCGTAATGGTGAGAAAAATTCATTTTCTGCCCTCATTCATTTCATTTACCCTCTTTTACCCTTCATTTTTCCAAATTCTTAATTCCAACGCTCAAAATTCCACTAAAACCATTCAAATCCAAATATCTATGCTTTTAGGACTTTATAGCAGCTCCACCCCCCACAACAATTCTTTTAATATATCACATATTATATCATCACCACACTTATCATATTATGGACCCACTTACCTTTATCGCATCACAAAAAAAACCCTTTCGCACTTCATTTACTCTCACTATTCCAAAGTCCTGATGTGATAAAACCTCACCCTTGTCATTTGTTCGCTTTACCTTTATCCTTACCTTTTTGCATCGACATATCGAAAATATTCTCACCACATCCATTTTTTGTTTCTCCAGACCGCCGATGCAATATAATGGGACCCTTCCCGCCATGTCACCTCTATTCTCGTCGCACATCACACTTCGTAATTTTTAGCGCTTACCTCATTTTCCCCGATCCCCGATTTTATGATTTGCGATAAACTTTAAACCTTGCGATTTGTGATAAAATTTAAATCTTGCAATTTGCAATATTGGTGGGACCCAATTTCATATCGCACTTCACAAGCTCAGGAGGATAAGTGCTAAAGAAAATGTTAAAAATGCCTAAGTGTGAAGTGTGATATTGAAGTGGATGTGATGTAATTCAAAGCTGAAATATAAAGGAATTGAAGTCCAGTTGTGTGGTACAAAATCACATATCGCAGTTCGCAAGTTCAAAAGGATAAGCGCTAAGGAATATTTTAAAAATGCTGAAATGTGATTTTCGATATGGGTGGGGTCTGATCGCATATCACACTTCGCAAGTTCAAAATAATAAGTGCTAAAGAAATATGTTATAAACATGGATGTGCAAAGTGCGATATTGAAGTGGATGCGATGTAGTTCAAAGCTAAAGCCTAAAGGATTTCAAATCCGGGTGTATGGATTTTTACATTATTTTATGAAGGAAAGGGATAACACGATAAAAGGACTTGGGTAGAATAAGACCTGAAAAAGAGCAAAGGGCATAGTAAGTCTAACTTCATGGTAATAAGGAGATAGGCAGAAGAGGTCGAGTTGGGCAAAGGGTGTTCATACATAACTATGATGATATAACAACAATAATAGAAAAAGGCAGTAAACACAGCCAGCACAACAATCAGATCTACTGAATCAGCCAACACAGCACCAGTTTTAACTATACAACAATGGTTTTCTGAAGAATCAGGGCCATATGTTAGATTTATTTTATCATAGCCTCTTCGTGATCCCAAGAGGAAATTTTTCCTTACTTTGCAATCAATAACAGACTGCTAAAGCCACTGTTATGGCCAAACCTATCTTGTCACCACATGCATGGTTCCACTTGTCGAATTTTAGCCTGAATGTAATTAATGAATATGATTGAAACAAATAGAATAACTGGATTAAGCTTTAGTGAAATACTACATGCATTAGTAGTATCAGGAGAGGCCCCGGAAGGGAAAAAAACCATTGAAAAAGTATCATTTGGTTGAAAACACTCTCTTTTTGGTTGAATGAAAGGACACTAATGTTTCCAGATTCTTGTGTTATGATATGTGGTGAAGTGCTTCTTTTCATGTAATTTGTCATTCTCTAGTTTCACATATTGTTTTATCTCTTTACTATGTATAAGAAAATTTTTCTCAGAATTTGTCATCGGGCACCCTGTTCAGTCTTGAAGCAATATCTATGTTTCCTCTAAAATTTGAATGTAAAATTCAGAGAAGGTATGCTCTGCATTCACATTGAACCTTAATCTCTCCCCCCGGTTTCCATTTCACCAGCGGTAAATATCCATTGACATGGCCAGCTTTCCTGGTCTCACATGATATTAGTTATTCATCCATTCGAATCTGTTTACACATGTTTGAATCCATAGCCCAATGGCCCTCTTCTGCTCTCCCAACCATAAATTTTGAAACAAACCACTATGCACTAATAGTTAGCCTAAAATTCCATTCAACAAGGCTACATCTAACGAAGAGATCCCTCTTTGGGTTTAGGAGGGTAGATCCTAGGCCCGAAGTAGTTTTGATGTTGGCCCTTTGGCATTTGTCTTTAGCCTTCAGAATTACGGGGTGCTAATAACACTAATAACCTAAGTAAAGGAAAATCCTAATCTAAAGAAGTAAACATAACTCACAAGCATTTACTAATAGAAGATAAATCACTTAATTTATATGCCCTAGATTTATCAACAACATTGGGTATGTTTGGTTATTCTACAGACCTAAAAAAAATAAATGTTGTAGTGGTAGTAGGAATATTTAGGTTGATGCTAATGGTGTGGCATCCAGGAGTTGTAAGGCAGAGGTGGACATCATCCCACTATGAAGAACATGGGAGGATATATAAAGATGGACCTGGAATGCTTTCCACAATCTTTCTTTTATAGGATCCTCATCTACCATCCATAGGATGATTGGTACATCCAATTTTGTTTTCTAGCATACATCCAAACACGTTGCTACAATAAAAGGTCATAGATTGTTCAGATTTAGATCCAGCCAATTGAGTTAGGTGAGGACAACAACTTAAATCGATGAATGATTTCCCTTCATTTGAAATTGTTTTCTGATTGGTGCCGAAGTTATAATTATTACCATCAGAAGTAATTCCGTATTTATATCTTGAAGGAAGATGTAGACGATAATACATCACCTGGTTGTTGAGAGAATCGATAGACACACTTTCAAAATGAAGGACATGTGAGTCCAACACATGCCTTTCAAACCTTGAATTTGACTGCACATTTGAAATTAGATTCCAGCCAATAACCATTTTATCTTCATAAGTGCATCCCTGATCAGCTGAAATATCATAATTTGTTGCACTTCCAGTGGCCCAACCACTAACAAAATAACTAATGCCACTAGATTAAATTCCTACATTTATGAAACTACAACTCAGGCTACTCAATATAACCCAATAATTAGGAAAACTTGAATCATCCATGAGATTCGATTGCTCACCATGATAAATATGTGATTCAATATTCACATTATGGTGGTCAAACATATTTACCAAATAAAAAGTTTCTGGTATAAGGTGTAAAGTTCTCCTTTGGGCTTTCATTATAGCTTCAATCAATCTCCCAAGCTTATAATTTAAGAAAAATAAATGTATTATTGTGAGTCACATATTTGATAGAATTTATAATTAAGAATGTATCAACCATGCCAATTATCTGAAAAAGACATCACTCTTCAATGCAGGATTGATGGATCATAATAATACATTAATTGTCTTCTACAGAACTTGTAATAATAATATTTCAAACGACCTGCCTAAATACTGTCAATGAGTCAATATTAGTCAATGCCATATCTAAATGTTAAACTTTAAAAATATCATAATTCTCTTTGAAATGAAAAAATCTTAAAATTCACATACACACTACAAGATATTTTCAAAAGAACAACTCCAATCTTGAGAAAGAGAAGGAATGATTTTCTAGTATCTTTATAATCTCAAAACACACTGCATGCTAGAACATGGGATTACTAGTGTTGTGAATATTTAACAATAAAACTAGTGGTTCTTAGATCCTCAAGCCTAAACCAAGTATGCAGTTTTTGATGATCACATCCCACTATTTTTGGACATATTTACAACTATATCAATGTCACTAATCTGTTTCAATATTCATACACATATATGAACTGGAAAGCTACAAGAGGGTAGGCTAATATTGTTTTGAAGAACATAAACTATGAGCAAGATTCATTTACCTATTTGATAGATTGGTAAATCTATTTAAAAGACTTGTATTGAACATATGAAGTGGATGGAAAAATTGTACAAATAAAGAACAAGATAAAGATGGGACAATATTATAAATAAACTATACAAATTACATGATCAATGCACAACATTGAATAAATTACCACATCAAACATGCATATATAGAAAAATTCTAATACATGTTTTAAATTTTATTGCGTCACATGATTGTACAAATACGAGGATTGACAACACAAATGTATTGATTGTTTCAATGATTAGAGATTCCAATGAAAACATTTCAGAGACTTCAACCCACTTCAATATTTCAAGAGAAATATCTCATCTCATCTTGAACATAAACTAGTGACATGATTGCATGAATTGTAAATTCACCTTTTTCAACTCAAAAAATGTTTATAAACAATAATTCTCCATGTTGACATTTAAGAAATGAAAAAGGGATAATATGATTTGACAAATCCTACATATAAGGAGGTATCAAGGTATCTATAAGTCCTCTTCCTTGGAGACAATACTTAGGTGGTTGGTCATTCATAATAACCCAACAGTAAACGGTCAACTATAATCTACTACACTAACATATTGATGTTGCATGCATTGTCAATAGAAAATCGTTAAGCATGTAACATGAGATTGCAAAAATGGCCTTACATTTTGGGCTCATGTTCTTATGTTTCTCCCCTTCACTGAAAATATTTTTTTTCAGGGATCAAATAGATGATACAACAAGATTTATATCTATGTGGGATGAGATCATAATGGCACACATCTCGATCAGAATGACACACATCTCTCTCTTGCGGAGATAGAATTTTCAAGCGACTTTTTATGAGAGAAAAAATTAGTTCAACCTAGGAGAAGTTTCAACATTTCCATTAGATATGAGAATCTAGATTTCATCTAGGATTTACATCTTCAGAAATGATATATATTCTCTTTAAGTTGGAACCAAAGTAGACATGCTATTCTTATTTATGGTAAAAGGGGGATCTTGTGTGACTACTTTGTGCCTCCTAAATGTGAAAATATTGGTTTATATGAAACATAGGGTATCTGATGCATTTTTCCAAAAATATGCTAGGATTTAATGAAATTAATTGGTAGATTACCTTTGCTTCCATTCTTTTACTACCTATAGAAGGAAATTCCACCTAAGTTATAGTTTCAGTACATTTGACTTAAGGCTTGGAGAATATTGTGAGTCTCATCTATAAATAAATTGAGTGAATATTAGAGGTTATTGGTGTTGAGGGTACTTTAAATTATTTTACTCCAGTTTTGGACTCAATGATGAACTTAAAAGATGTAATTTTAACAAAAAGTGTTAGGGTACTGTGATTCAATTCTTAACTGAGTTAAATTTAATTTTATCTTTAAGAATATGCATTGTTTTAGAAATTAAATGCAAATATGTTATTTTATTGGAGCCCAAGTGGTTAGCTCTCAATTATTTGTCACCAACATTGTTTGGCATTGGATAGTTTTGTGCGAACATGTAAATAGTTCGAATCCCCCATGCATGACGAGAACTACTCTATGCTAACATATTTACTAGGTTTGTTGTACAAGAATACAAGAAAGCATCCCTTGGGTTTCCCCCTGAGGTTTTCCATGAAAAAAAGTAGTTCTATTTGATTGGGAAAGGAGAAATTTTCATTTATTTTATGATTATTACACTAACTATGGCCATGAAGTATCTATAAAAATGAATAAAGAGGGATTTAAAAGGAGGGAGGACATAAAAAAATGGGAATAGTGAAAAAGTTTCCTATCCAAACTTTGTGAAAACCAGAAACTTTTCCACATGAATAATAAAATATAGTCAACATTCATAACAGGCTTGAATTTGAAAAGGTGGAATGTGGTAGACTCACAAGTACAACAATTTCAAAAAAATAACTATGTAGAAATCAAAGGAGGTATAAAAATAACACCCACTATTAATATATAAACAAATGAACACATGAGAAAAACGATTTCCAAGCATTAGAACGGTAAATGTATGAAAAAAAGCTATTTTTTCTTAGCTCAACAAGGGCCAAACAACAAGTGATAAAAATATACAAGTGATTCAAAATTGCATTCAGAAGGTGATAATCTCAAACGTGAAATGGTGAAGCAGTAATGGTTATATATCACAATAATATAGATAAAAAATTCTTGCTTATTTGTGAGAATACAAAGATGTCATATCCTTTCGTTTTGAACAACCTTATAAGATAAAAATTGAAGATAAAACAAAGAAACTTGGTTCCAAATGCCTATATTTACAATTGGTGGATCCAAATGTTCATTCTATCCTTTTATTAAAAATCAAAATTCAAGATGAAAATAATCTACATACTATACACCATAAAATATTTTCCCTTCAAAAAACATTCTCTACTTCATGTACTATATCAATTTCTTTCATTCACAAAGAAAACAAATTATTGTAACCCACGTTAGACAACCTACCCTTTGTCTATACAAGCACATTATTTTTGAAAAATATTCTTCACATTCAATTTTGGTGACCATCCTCCAAGAATATATTGATTTCCTTAGCATCTCTGTGTCACCACTTGGAAAACCTTGATAAGCCATGTCAAATAAGGGATAGTGGTTTTTCACTTATCCACTTTTACCACAGACACATTGATAGGAAATCCAAAGGAGAAGTGGAATATAGTTATTTCTAAGAAAAAAAATTAAGTGAAACCCATTTATACCTTAAAATTATTAATAAATTCCCTTCCATTGCTCCATTGATGGATCTATACCTGTGGGATTGTGAGCACATGCATGAAACAAGAAAAAGGAACCATGTTGGCCCTCATTTTTTATCTCTTTTTGTTTATGAAAATACAGTTTATTTTTCATACTATCCATCTATACACCATAATATTCACCCCATTTTTCCCAATAAATTCATATACAAGTATTTAAATTAAGTTTTTCAATTCTTAGAAGTTTTTATAAAAATTGAATTTTAAGTGCATTTTTGGACGAGATAAGAAATTCCTGTAATGGCCTCATGGTTTGCATATTTGTAGGACACTTTGGTTCAAGCTGGATATATTTCTAGAAAGCTTGGGAAATAATATTAAATGTACACCTTTTGGTTCAGTCAAACCGAGCTTTAATAGGCCTGGTCAAAGGCGGTCAAACAAGACCTGTTTTTATGGAAGATCCCTAGTAACTAGGTCAAATTTCTTATTTTATTGGATTTTCTAGATTTTGATGGATATGATGGATGAATTCCACCTGATTGGATAAGATAAGGATAAACATGGATATAGGAGACATTTTAGATGAATTTTTTTCATATTCTATCTATTTAATCCTCATACTCTGAAGGCATTGATATGTAGAAATTGTATAACTTAACTTCAATATTTCTGAGACTTTGGATAGTTAATTGAAGACCTGTTATATTTAATTTTATACTGTTATATGGTGATTTATTGACTGAATCTTTGGTATCTGACAGCACTTTCAGTGTGCGAGTCAAGGGTGGAGGGCCCCCACACCGAGCTAAGTGCACTTTCTAGTTATTTGTAGTTGCAGTTTCTGAACTAGTTTGTTTTTATTCTTAACTTACTGATTAGATATATGCTAATATTTTATGAGTGTTGATGAATCTAAATCTTATTATTATTCTACATATTAAAGAACAATCAAACGTTTAAGTTAAACATTCTTTCTATTTGATTAAGATCTTGAACTAGAATTCATATTTTCCTGCTTTTTAATGATTTTATGAATTCCCATTTTCTAACAATAGTATTATTGATGAATGAATCCGTGATGAAGGAAAAAAAAGATCTCTTTAGTTAAGAGCCTCTTCAATTATTGTTTCATGCATCTTGATATATTGCTCAATTAAGTGGTTTTTGGTTTCTAATTCATCAAGTAATTTTGTGAGAGAAGGACAAAAAATATCTTCAATTAGGAGATTCTTCTGCTGCCAATTACATAATTGAAATTAAAAATTATTTATTTTAGATTTATATTTGTAATATGAATTTCCTTAATCATTGAAAAATCATATTCTAACTTGATCATAGCTGAAACCCATATACTTTGGGGATGCTTCTAAGTCCTACTAGCCCAGATTGATAATAAATACTTGTGTTTGTTTACTTGTTAAACAACCCAACATTTTGGCGCCGTTGCTGGGGAAGAATATTTCAAAGTGGTCAATTAGGAAGATAAAAAGATAAAAAAAATATAAAAACATCAAAAAAACAAAAAAATAGTTTTCTTTAAAGTTATATTTCTTCATTCCTAGAGATAGAGATCAGAAGGATAGATTTCTGAAACAAAATCCCCCAACAACTCATTCATCCATATGACTAACAACACTAGTTGCTGGAAGACCTACTATAAAAGAGTTAGAGGAAAACAGAGACTAGGACAAGGATTAACTTTAGTTGAAAGACATATCTTTTAGCATTGGAGGTAAAAAGAAAACAATCACCTGCAGAACCTCCTTCCTTAGGGAAACAAAAAGATACAAGAAAACCAGTTGTTGAACAACTAGAGCAACCTATCCTTGAACAGATCAAAGTAGTGGAAGAAATACAAAATAAACCTCATATTAAAACACTACATATCTCTAAACAAGAAATTACTGACGAAGGAGAAGGATCACATAGGCAAAACATGACTCCTAATCAAATAATTGAATATGAAATACAACAAAGGGAATGGAGAAGAAAAAGATGGAAGAAAGAAAAATTGAGGAAGAAAGAAAGGAAGAGGAAGACAGAAGAACAGAAGCACTTAGAAGGATAGAAGAAGAAGCAAGAAGAGAAAATCAAAACAAAATAACACATGAAAATGAACAAGAAAATAATGACTAGGAAACTAATTTTGGCTTTCCAATATTCGATACAAGAGAAATATTAGGAGAAGAAGTAAAAATGAAAAACATTCCAGCTTATGTATTACCTAATTTCTATGGAATGTCAAAAGAATATCCCGATGCATTCATGTTTGAAAATGATATCTTGTGTAGAACTTATGGATATATGGATGATACACACAAGCTTCGACTTTTTCCCGCTACTCTGAAAGAAACATCAATAAAATGGTTTATGGTTTTAGGAGAACATACAATAGCTTCTTGGGATGATATGAAGAAAAAATTTCTTAAGAAGTATCAAGCTTACTGCAGGGCTAGAGACTCTAAAGAATACATTTTTATAATGACACAACAAGAAGACGAAAATTTGGAGGAATATTTGGAAATGTTTTTGTACAATTTGCATAAATTCAAACAAAATTCTCTAAATCCCAACACCATTCATAAAATATTTCTTAAGGGTATAAGAGATTAATATTTAGACATCCTTAATGTGGTGGGAAAAGGAGATATCTCCAATTTTCCATTTGAAGAAATCATTGAAATTTTTCAAAAATATTCTAGGGTAAGAGAAAAGAGTGGAAAGAAAGATATTTCATCAAGAGCTTCCAAATCTATAGCAAGTGTAGTAACAAGAGCATACATAGGCATTTTACTAGAAAATTTCAAAACAGGTCTCTTAAGCACTTTGGGAACACAAGTAGATGTCTTAAAAGCTAAGAAGAACAAATATGACCAAGATGAAATCTTAGCAATATTCTGTCCAAAGTGCAGGAAAAAACATCCACTCAGGGATGTCCTTTGCAAGGTATACAAGTGTGTGGACTTTGCACAGAAAATCATGCAACAGAAAACTGTCCCAAATTAAAAGAGTTGCAAGTAGAAGAAGTGCAAGGGGTAGATTCTCTATACTATATGGCACCAAGGAGACCTTGGAAACCAAGGATGCCTCAACATTTCCCTCAACAAAACCTCCAGAATTTTCAATATCCTCAAAATTCATGGAATACACTAATGACATGGCTGGCTTGGCCTCCACAACAATATCAAAATAAACTTGCACAAGGTTGGAGGGGATATGGTTATGGAAACCAGCCACCTCATCATATGTATCGTCAAAAGTATCAATATCAACAACCATGCCCTCCATAACCATTTCCTTAATACCAACAATTCCAACAACATCAACCAATGCCATTTCCACCCCAGAATCAACCAATGTTAACTCAACCTCAGTAACTTCAGCAGCCTACTAACCAACCACCTCCTAGACCAACAAAATTTCCATCTCAGTCAGTGGCTAATCCAAGTAACAAGGTGGATAGACTAGCATACCATGTGGAAGAAGCAACATATTATCTTACCTATTATATTCTTCCCATACAAGATGTCCACCTAAGGTATGGAAATGCATTAAAGAAAGATTCTCCTTTGATGATAGAAGAACAAACTGAACAAGGAGAACAAAGTCAACAATCTCAACCAGACAGCAAGTTCAGTAAGGTAAATCTATTATGACTCAGACCCCGCCATACCCAGAGAGATTAATACAACAGAAAATCCCAATATCTCTGCCTAAATTTGATATTCTAGATGAATTGAAGAACACATATGTCAAAATTCCTTTGTTGCAGGCAATTAAAGATATTCCAATATATGCAAAAAAATTAAAGGAATTATGCATTAATAAATCTGGTAGAAGAAATAATGACCCACCTACAATCTAGGTAATTGGAAGTTTAGGTAGTCTCATGTCTACAAATACAACCATTGAAAATATGTTGATCCAGGGATTCCTATGGTTACCATTTCGATCAACAAAATTTCAGTACCAAATAATTTAATAGACTTGGGACTACAGAGACTATGAAACATTTTAATCTGAACAACATTAGACCTACTACTACAGTCTTAGAATTTGCAGATAGTCCTCAAGTTGTACCAGAAGGAATATTGGAAGATATCATTGTCTCACTGGATTCATGGGAGTATCTTGTAAACTTCTTTATTTTGCAGCCAAAAAAAAATTTAGGAGGGAATCCCTTAATTTTAGGTAGGCCATGGTTAGCCACTGTAGATGCTTACATTGGATGCAGGTCAGGAAGTATGATTATTGCACAAGGAGATGAAAGAAAACATGTTACAATGTATCTTCCCACTCAATCTCCTTATTATCATGGCTTGGTGGAGAAGAACAACAAGAAATTCAATCTGTTCTTAGTATTAATCAAGTTTATAATTTTAGAGAGGAGGAAGAAAAAGAGGACTTATTATATATTTTCATCTCAGAACCAAACATTTCAGAGCAACTTAGACTAACTCAATACGAAGTTGCTAATCACATTTTAAATCAATGTTTTCAGGAAAACTGCACTATACAATAATTGCAAAATACATTCGAAAGCATTTTTCCTTTTAATTCAATTACCAATTCAAAGAGAAAAATCATTGAGATCGGTCCTGGGAAACATTTTAATATTGGTAATAACTTACAATCATCACAAGAGCAAGAGCTAACAACATTGTTACAAAAATACTCAAAATCTTTTGCCTGTGATTACACAGACATGTAGGGGATTCATCCAAAAAAATATATCCATCACATTTACACTGAAGATCAAATTAAACCTGCAAGGAAACCACAAATAAGGATGAACCCTATGATGAAGGAAATAGTGAAAGAAGAATTACAGAAACTATTACATGTCAAATTTATCTATCCTATTTCAGATAGTCAATGGGTTTCACCATTAGTTGTAGTACCTAGGAAAAATTGAAAGTGGAGAATTTGTGTAGATTATAGAGAACTCAATAAAACTTCATTTAAATATCATTTTCCTTTTCCATTTATTTATCAAGTGTTAGATTCATTAGCTAGAAATAAATTCTTTTCATTTCTTGATGGATTTAGTGGGTACAATAAGATAAAGATAACATTGGAAGACCAAGATAAGACAACAATTACATGTCCATGGGGAACATATGCATACAATGTTTTAACCTTTGTATTATGTAATGCACCTACTACTTTTCAGAGTTTTCTGATTTGATCCATGCGTGTGTAGAAGTTTTCATGGATGATTTCACTGTGTATGGTGGAACATTTGATGATTGTTTACAAAATCTCAAAAAAGTGTTGAAAATATGCATAGAGACAAATATATCACTCAGTAATGAAATTTTTTTTGGGATGTTAACTGAGGTAATAGTGTTGGGACACCATATTTCTTCTTTAGGAATCAAGGTATACCTAGCAAAAATTCAAGTCATTGTGAATTTAATACCACCCACAACACAAAAAGAAGTAAAATTTTTCCTGGGTTATGCAGGTTACTATAGGAGATTCATTTAAAATTTCACTAAAATAGCTTTTCCATTATTAAAATTACTTGCAAAATATGTGGAATTCCAATGGAAAAATAACTATCAAAATGCATTCAAAAAATTAAAATAAAAATTGTCAATTGCACCCATTCTTCGAGGACCTAATTGGTATTTTCCATTTCATATTTCAACTGATTCATCTGAAACTGCTATCGGAGCATCACTTGGAAAGAAAGAGAATCAGTTTAATTATGCCATATATTTCATATGCAAAAACTTAACACCGACAGAATTGAACTATACTATTACAGAGAAAGAAATGTTAGTTGTAGTACATGCAGTTAATAAATTTAGACATTACATAACATGTTATCAAATTTTCATCCACACAGATCACTCAACCATAAAATATTTAATGAATAAATCAATCACAAATAGCATAATAACTAGATGGATGTTATTAACGCAAGAATTTAACATTACCGTGCAAGATCGACTGGGTAAGGATAATCAAGTTGCAGACTTTCTATCAAGACTTCATTCACCTGGTGAACCAAATCCAGTATAAAATATTTTTCTAGATGAACATCTATTTGCTATAAATGTCAAAACTCCATGGTTTGCAGATATAGCCAACTATTTATCATCTGGAATCCTACCATATCATTACACAAATAAACATAAAAGAAGGATAATTAGAGAAAGTGCTAGATATAGTTGGGTCAATGGTGATCTATTTTATACTGGTGTTGATCTAATAATTAGAAAATGTGTTAGAGAAGATGAGAATATTGATATTCTAAAAGCATGTCATGATGAGCCATGTGGTGGTAATTTTGTAGACAAGTGGACAACATAAAAAGTGCTTAAACTTGGCTACTACTGGCCAACCATCTTCAAAGACTCCAAGGCCTATGTGAAGAGATGTGACAACTGCCAAAGAATTGGGAGACTAGTGGCGTCAGATGAAATGACATTAAAGCCACAAGTACTGATTGAACCATTTGAACAATGAGCTTTAGATTTTGTAGGACCAATTAACCTTCCATCATATTGAAATAAGTACATCTTGGTATGTACAGATTATGTAACTAAGTGGGTGGAGGCAAAGGCAGTCGCATAGTCAACAGAATATAATGTTATGTATTTTCTGTTTGAAGAGATATTTCTAAGCTTTGGAGTTCTGAGACACATAGTAACTGACCAAGGCACACAGTTCACATCAAATCTTGTTCGAGATATTACGGAGAAATACAAGATCAAACACAGAAAATAAACTTCGTACCATCCTCAAGCAGACGGACAAGTGAAATAAACAAACAAAGTCCTAAAGAACATCATGACAAAGATTGTACAAATGAACAGAAAGGACTGGTCAGAGAAATTAAGAGATGCACTATGGCCATATAGGATAACATGGAAAAACACAACTGGGTTCATTCCATATCAGTTAGTGTATGGAAAATAAGTCCTATTACCCATATAATTTCAAATACATACATTCAAGTTAGCAGCAGAGTTGGGGATGGAATTATCTGAAGCACAAAAACAAAGAGTCATGGAATTAAATCAATCAAATGAAATATGACAACAAGTAGTAGAGCACACATCTCTTGTGCAAGAACAAAGAATTATATGGCATGATCGATTCATAAATAATAAAGTGTTTCAAAAGGGAGATCGGGAATTATTTTTCGACTCTAAGTTTAAATATTTCAAAGCAAAGTTTACGACTCATTGGCTTGGGCCATATGAGATTGAATAAATATTTGACAATGGAGATGTAAAGATAAAAACAATTGACAAGGCATCTATTTCATTTTCGTTAATGGACATAGGCTTAAAGTTTACAATAAGGCTATAAATAAAGAGGATTTTATGAGGAAAATTTCAACAGATATTGATCTGGAACTAATGGGACAACATAGAAATATGCCTCCCATAATTCCAACAGAATAATAATAATAATAATAAATAAATAAATAAAAGAGTTTGGTTGTGAAAATCCAGGAAACTGGTACAATACAAACTCGAATTCATATCTGAAAACCAAATTGTTTGGCCAATATGAATTCTCTTTTTGTTTTGATTTTACTTCAGTATGATTTTTGCAGATTTACCCTCCAAGACATGTCAGACTTGGGGACAAGTCTTAAAATCAGCAAGGGGGAAGGCGTGTAATAAAACTATGTAAATAGTTTGAGCAGCTGAATTGAAGAAGGAATCTGAAATACAAGTACAAAGGAACCTGATACATTATTCAACATATATAGAAGGGACTTGAATTATTATTATCCAGAAGGAACCTGTATTATTACGACAGAAGAAATTTTCAAGAATTGTTGAAAATTACGCCAGAAGGGACCTGGAAAAAACAAAATGTCAGAAGGGACCTGTGCTATATCAATATTGAAAATCATGACATAAGGGACCTGAAATGTCAAAACTAAACCTATAGAAGGGAGCTGAACAACATCATTCCGAGTCAATAATCAGATGCAAAGCAGAAATAAGTATCTACATAGTCTGGAAGAGCCATCATTAAAAAAAAAATAATGTCAACCATCATGAACATCAAACGGTTTGAGGGAATACAAGTACAGTAAGTAAAGTATTGCTCTTAAAATTTCAAATTTTTAAAATATTCTATAATTTTTAAAGCTAATTTAGTATTGGTTATGCATATTATACCTACATTTCGTCACCTACATTTAATTTCATCACTTACATTCTTATCCCTATTTTTATCCATATCCACACCATTATCCTAATAATTTAAATAAAAATTCCATAATCCACATACTATTACATATTTCCTATCCATACCATAGTAACCCTATTTTTCCTAAACAAAAAGATCATAAACCAAAGGTTTCGCTTTGAACCTTTGTTGGACCTACAAGAAGCAAACAAAAGGTTAGTTTCATTGTAAATATTTGATTTTAAAATATGTCCATTCCATTGGTCATTTTTAAAATTAAATAAAGGACAAAACCTAAAATTTAAATCATATGATAGTGCACTATTTGAATTTCAAAAACGAAAACAAAAATGCAAACTATATTGTTGAAAGTGCAATAATAAATATGATTACAAGATAAGGTAATGGAGCGGGAATATAATCATAATGCAAACAAGGAAATGCATATGCAATAAAATAACCTAAGTATGATGCTATGAAATGACAAAAAAATTAATGACAATCATGCACATGATATGGATCGGCGTGAATATGGAGAAGTAGTGATGCATGTACAATGGTTGAACGAAAATATGATGGTGCATATTTGATGAGGCATGATGTGTTTCGATGGAGAAAGGGATGTGGACATCGTGATCAGCACAAGCCATGAGAACAAAATGTAAGGAGGACTGTGTAATAAGTAAATCTGAGGACATGATGTACACCATGGAGCCAGCATACCAAATCAGTCAGGAAAGGTAAGCCACAGAGGCACTAGGCAAGCGGTCGATGAACGGTCAAACAAATTTAAAATAAAATACTACAAACACTGTGTAAATTGTTAAGACAAGAACCTCTACCATTACAAGACCTAAAACTACTAAAACACTGTGTTTTTTTCACCATCATTTCCCTTTGTAGGCTCAGTGAGAGAAGGAATGTTGTGTAATCAAAGCACGCATCCAACAAACTCTGTGAAAAATGAATTAACAAAAGAAGACAAGGGAGAACTATGAGGAAAACAGAGGAAATTAAACACAGCAAAGAGAGCAGAAGATATAGCATGGAGAAGGACAGAGGGATAAGGAGAGTTGACTTCGATTTGAGCCAACTTATCAGGTAGATGTATCAAGCAAACACACTGTCAAGAAGTAAAGATCCCGTGAAGAACGAGGTAAGAGAAAACCCGGATTTTCTTGTTTAAAACAAATATTATTCATATGAGTAAATATCGGGATTGTTGATTAAAATGTGAATTATAAATGGAGTCCTTCTGCCACAATTTTTAAACTTGTCACTGCTTTACGATATGTCACTGCCACCACTCACAAACACTCTACTATCAGTCAACATGAAATCCTTCTTTGAATGAATGAGTAAATGTTTGAGATATTAAGTGAGATTTTGATAAGATTGGCGCTACTTGAAACATAGGAGCTCCAGTCAAACTAAAAGAAAATTCATGAAGATCACTGTAGAACATATAAACTTGGTAAATGTCTTCATGTATTCTTGCATATACAGTCTTCAATTTCAATTTGAATTCAAACAGAGGATGGAGTGCTTGATTCGAAATACACAATGGATTCGTTTTGAATGGGTTGTTTAGTAAATTCATTCCATTTGCATACTCGGTGAGATAATTCGAACCAAGATTTATAGTGAATGTTTGGTTTAAAAAACACAGTCAACATGTTTTTGTATAACAGAGAGTAGAGTTTGGTGAAATTCGAAGATACAATGAACTCATTTTATGAGATTTTTTATGAAACAGTGAGCGATTTTTCCAAATTTTCTCACATAACAGTGAGCTTAGAATAAATATATAATGCTTTACCTTAGAATAAAATGGATTTTTTATGAAATTGAAGGATTAGAAGGCACTCGTATAATTATTATTTTTTTTTACAGAGTCAAACAAAAGATGAAAAATCAACAAATAGAGGCAGAGTATTTTTATTTTTTTGAAGAGACAGAGGATCAAATAAGGAGAGTAGATTAATAAAAACATGATTTTTTTTAAATGTTTTTTATAAACTTCTCTACATCAAATCTTTGTGGTTGTAGAAGCAGTAAGCTCACTTCTTTAAAAAAAAAAGAGAATTGGTTTCACTTACTTGACAAAGGCAGCAAGACAGAGGTAAGCTTCACTACTATGATGAGGTTTATTACATGAATTTTTGTTTTCCAAAAATGAAGTTGATGACAATAGAGGGGCATATTAAATGGTTTTCAGAGAACATGACATCAAAAACTTTACCAATTGGGCTTGATAGGCTTTCTTCAGAAATTCAAGGGGCATAATGAAGACATTACAAGGGAGTTTATAAATAACTACAAACAAGATCAAACTATGGTGGGCAGTTTACTCATTCCTTCCTGGACAAGAACAGAAATGGATCCTTTGACAAGACAAAGGGGATTTCCAGAGAGTGGTTCAATGAACCTTGGGCTGAGTTAGTACTAATAATCCAAAAATTCTTCACTTGTGATAGCATACATAGCATAGTGCACCTATACCACATTAGGTTGCTACAACATATTAAGGGAGACATCAGAATCAACTTGCCATACTTAATTTATAGAAACATGATGAAGATGATTGAAAATGTGAAATTTGAAACCAAACCTAAGGAAGCCCAAATTCATCATCAAGGGCTCATAAAAATCATTGTTGATTACCAATTGAGAACTAAGGGGATGATTTGGAAATATTTCCTAATTCAGAATAATTTTGTAGAGCAATCCATAGAAGATAAACTCAAAACAATGCAGGAAATAAGGAATATAGTGAATTCACCTCTCTATCCAAAAACCAGATCTAAGAAGCAACAGGAAACAGTCATGTTAGAGAGAGAGAGACATCAAATCTGACCATTTCTAGGAAACAAAGAAAAAGGATTTTAGTGGATATAAGCAACAAGGAAAGAGAACCAGAAGTGAAAACCATTGAGACATCTCCCTTGACCAAACAAGCCAATGAAATTCTTGAGAGATTGCAACAGGAGGTTTATGAAAATCCAGTAGAAAGAGGCTCATATTTTGATAATGATGAGATTGAGGCTACTTCAGTTTCCAAATGCACCAATGAGGAAGAAAACGATAAAAAATTTAGCAGGATCAAAGAGTTAACTGATAATATGGAGGTAAGTAGGATACTGGAAAGGCACCTGAAAAGAGAAATGAAACATATAAGACAAATAATGATAAAATGACTAAAGAAAATGAAAATCTAAGTGAAGAAGTTGGAAAATAGAAAGCCAAGAACAATCTTCTTTACATACAAGCATTCAGATGGCTTAAGGAGAAAAATTCTTGGAAGGTCAAATATGAGAAGCAGAAAATCAAAGCCTCAATCTATAAAGAAGAACAATAAAAAGGTATGGAATCTATTTTTCATGCAGCATAGCAGGAAGCTTCAGGGTTAGGAACAGGAGCAACATCAGAACTAGGGAGGTCTAAAATGAAAAAGCAAGCATGAGGACATGCTTGAACATCAGCTTGGTGGATATCTCTTTTTGTTTATGAAAAAAAAAATTTATTTTCCATACTATCCATCTATACACCATCATATTCACCATATTTTTCCCAATAAATGCACACACAAGTATTTAAATTAAGTTTTTCAATTCTTAGAAGTTTTTATAAAAATTGAATTTTAAGTGCACTTTTGGACAAGATCAGAAATTCCCGTAACAGCCTCATGGTCTGCATATTTGCAGGATAATTTGGCTTGAGTTGGATATATTTCTAAAAATATTGGGACCTAAGATTAAATGGACACCTGTTGGTTCATTCAAATCGAAATTTAATAGGCCTGGTCAAAAGCGGTCAAACAAGACCTGTTTTTACGGAAGATCCCAAGTAATTAGGTCAAATTTCTTATTTTATGGGATTTTCCAGATTTTGATGGATCTAATGGATGAATTCAACATGATTGGATAATATAAGGATATCCATGGCTATAGGAGACATTTTAGATAAATTTGTTGCATATTTTCTCTATTTAAGCCTCATACTTTGAAGGCATTGCTATGTAGAAATTGTATAACTTAACTTCATTATTTCTGAGACTTTGGAGAGTTAATTGAAGAAATATTCTATTTCATTTGTTGTTTTTATATGGTGATTTCTTGACTGAATATTTATTAGCTGAAAGCACTTTCATTATGTGAGGCAAGGGTGGAGGGCCCCCACACCGAGCTAAGTGCACTTTCTAGTTATTTGTAGTTGCAATTTCTGAACTAGTTTGTTTTTATGCTTAACTTGTTGATTAGATATATGATCATGTTTTATGAGTGTTTATGAATCTAAATATTATTCTTATTTTTCATATGAAAGTAAAATCAAATGTTTAAGTTAAACATTTTTTCTATCTGATGAAGATCTTGAACTAGAATTCATATTTTCTTGTTTTTTTAATGCTTTTATGAATTCCTGTTTTCTAACAATAGTATTATTAATGAATGAATCTGTGATGAGGGAAAACCAGGATCTATTTATTTAAGAGCCTATTCAATTATTGTTTCATGCATCTTGATCTATTGATCAATTAAGTGGTTTTTGGTTTCTAATTCATGAAGTAATTTTGTGATAGAAGGACAAACAAATCTCTTAAGTTAGGAGATTCTTCTACTACCAATTACATAATTGAAATTAGAAATTATTTATTTTAGATTTATATTTGTAATATTCATTTCCTTAATCATTGATAAATCATCTTCTAACTTAATCATAGTTGAAACCCATATACTTTGGAGATTCTTATAAGTCCTACTAGCCTGGATTGATAATAAATATTTGTGCTTGTTTACCTGTTAAACAACCCAACAAACCATTAGAATAATTTTGTACATAAAAAAAAAAAAAAAAAATTGAAAAGAAGGGAATACAAGTCAATTGATGGGAAAGGTGTCCAAAACCTAGTGAACTAGATGAAAATTCAAATTCAAGATGAAAATAATCCACATACTACTTACCATATAATATTTTCACTTTAAAAAGCATTCCCTACTTCATGTAGTATATCACTTTCTTTCATTCACAAAGAAAAAAAATATTGTAACCCCCTTTGAAAACCTACCCTCTATCCATACATGTTGAAAATGGAAACAAGAAATATTGAAAATTGCATCAAAAGAGATTCTAATTTAATTTTCCCTTAATCAAATTAGAAGGAAATTATAATTCACATCACATGACAACTTGTACAAGTTAACTAAGTTAGGAAGACTTAGTTAGCTCAGTCAATTTGAGTTGAGGGTCAAACTAGAGGAATTTAGAGTTATTTCTAAGTTTTAGGGGGTCTAGTTACAATTTATTTTGAGTTGTAATTGTTTAACTTAATTATTCGAGTTAAAATCAGTTTAACTAGTTCTAACATATGAAGGAGCTAGTGAGAGGTCCAGTGAATTAGATATGATTTAATTCACATGAACTGATCAATTAGATAACTGATATTCACTATAAATAAATGTTGCATGCCAGTTCTGAGGAAGACCTGGTTGATATTGGAGTTAAAGGGAAGTATATTATCAGTTGTATAATTAAAAAAAATTACACGTCATGCATGAGGTCAATAGGATTCCTTGGATGGATTTCACAATCTATTATTGGGAATTTCCTAATTAATAAGTGCTCAATTTCCCTAGGGATTGTGCAAGCAATGTTGAGCATCCAAAGGCAAGAAATTGGTTAAGTATTGGACCAAACCTGCTTGGATTAGAATGAGATAGTCAAAGATAATGCAGAGAGCTCTTAATCATGAGAGAAGAATTGTATTGTTTCATATCATTGAATTAATTCAATATACAAATAGCGGGGTTTTTAGTAGTGGCTTTTCCCAGATAAATATTTGTGTTGTGAGATTGAAATTATTTCTCTTACTTGTTCATGTAAGTGTGCGATCGTAGTTGGTTTCCGCAATTTGTAGAATAGATTCAAGTATTTTGTTTTAGCATATTACAAGATCAATTGAATCTATGTGAATTTTATACATGGTATAAGAGCAGGAATCACTATAGAAGAGAAGAATACAAGTTTTTTTGGAACAAGTGAATCGAATTTTCATATCTACTCTTCAGGACCAACAACAGATTAGGATTTCTTTCTATGGATTGAGACTCGAATATGGGCTCATGAGCGTAGTTCGAATTACATAGATTGGAAGGAAATAATGGAGGTAGTTTTGGAAGACAATGGGTTGAAGGAATTCATAGATAATGATATTCCTAGTCCCATAACAATAGATGTTAAAAATATTAATGCATGGAAGAGGAATGTAGCAAAGGCGAGAAGGAATCTATTATGAGTTCAAGATCATATTGTCTTGAACCTACATGGAAAAGAAACTCCATTTGCTATGTGGAATGCCTTAACATATTTTTTTTAGAACAACAATGACCACATGAAGTTGGTGCTTAAGCACAAGCTCAGAAAAATCAAGATGGAGGAGGAAGACACAATACCAAAGTACTTGACCATGTTCACCCAATGTCGGGATGAGCTTGGAAGTGTTGGTGTTACTGTTTATGAGGATGATTTGGAGATCTTATCACTTATAGGCCTTCCAAAGAGTTGGCATAGCTACCAAGATTCGGTAAATGGGAGGGAGAAGCTACCAGAGTGGCAGCGATTGTGGTATGACATGGTGTAGGAAGAGATTAGGAGAAACAACAAAGACGAGACCTATTCCAAAAAAGAGGACTTTGCTTTAGTTAGTAAAGGAAATAAAGTCAAGGGAAAGAAGTCCCATGGCAAAGAGGGCAAGAGGAAATACTTGTCTAACATCAATTGTTTTCACTATCATGAGTTTAGGCACTCAGCCACGAAATGTCATGAGAAGAAGGAAAACAAGAAGGAGCCTGCAGTAGCAACAACATGTGAAGCTCTAGATTCATAGTTAAAATTTGATTTCAATCTAATTTCATGCATGGAAATCATTGTAATGGGATTCATGTGGATCTTGACAGTGGTGCCTCGTTCCAAATGACGGGGAATAAGGATCCCTTCAATCATTTAGAGGAGAAAGACATTAAGCATACCATAGATTTTGGAGATGATGGGAGGTATAGCACGACCAATATTGGTATTGCTACCTTTAATAGGGATTTTGGCTCCCGTCTCACACTCATAGAAGTTTTGTTTGTTCCAAGACTAAATAAGAATCTTGTTTCTATAGCGATATTAGAAGACCGTGGCTACGATGTGATATTTAGCAAAGGAAAGGTTTTCCTTAGACACATCGCCACATGAAGGGTGAAACATATCGGTGTGCGAGTCAATAATTTGTATGATATTGAGGTCAAAGATGCATGCAAAGCTTTGAGGAGCAAGGAAAAGGTTAAAGACTTGGTGGATGAGAGAGATCATGAATTACCTCTCAACATGCAACCTTAGAAGTAGCCTCAACAAATTGTGGAGCAGCCATAATTGGAGAAGAAAATAGGAGAGTTAGTGGAGGCATCCAATAAAGAAGAGACCTCCAGTAGGGGGAATTTTCGAGCCAAGTGGGAAGAGGGAGCACATGAAACCATACCTCTAGGAGAGAGGTGGGGCTATGTGAAGAAATAGCGCCAAGAGTGCAGAAATTTTAGCAGGGTCCATTGAGATGTTTTGTCTCATGGATCATTTCTTTGCTATGGGGCCCACAGTACATAGTAGTAGGATGGATCAATGGTGGTTGATGCAGTCATATGTCAGAGTGATAGATGTAGAGACTAGCAATAGTCAGATATTGGAAGCGCAAAGCAAAGTTGGAAGCAGTGCAGATGGCACAATGTAGATTCAAGGGCAGCACATAGTTTTCTATTGACAGTGCAGTAGCTAGTAGTAGTTAAAGACTCTGATGACAGATGAATCATATTGATTTTGTTTGGATGCTTTTCAGTTTCAGACATTTCAGTAGAAACAACACTATAGAGAATTGCTGCATGCAGAACATTCCAAAGGTGCCGGATTGGGATAGAGGTGAATTCCTTTCTTGTTGAGAGGGAGTGTTGAAAATGGCAACAAGAAATATTGAAAATGGCATCAAAAGATATTATAATTTAAGTTTCCCTTAATTAAATTAGAAGGAAATTGTAATTCCACATCACATGACATCTTGTATGAGTTAAATGAGTTAGGAAGACTTAGTTAACTCATTCAATTCGAGTTGAGGGTCAAACTGGAGGCATGGAGAGTTCTCTCTATGTTTTAGGGGCTCTAGTTATAGTTTATTTTGATTTGTAATTATTTAACTTAATCATTTGATTTAAAATTAATATAGCTAGTTCTAACTGATGGAGGAGCTAGTGAGAGGTCCAGTGAATTAAATATGATTTAATTCAGATGAAATGATCAAACACATAACTTAATATTCACCATAAAAAATGGTTTCATGTCAGTTCTGAGGAATACACAGTTGAGATTGGAGTTAAAGGGAAGTATATTATCAGTTTTATAATTAGAAAATTGTACAGGTCATGCATGAGGTTAATATGATGCCTTAGATGTATTGCGAAATCAATTATTGGGAACTTCCAAATTAATAGGGGCTCAATTTACCTAGGTATTGCACAAGAAAGGTTGAGCATACAAAGGAAAGAAATTGGTTAAGTATTGGACCAAAATTTCTTGGATTAGAATGAGACAGTCAGAGATAGTGCCGAGAGATCTAGAGCCTGAGAGAAGCATTGTATTATTTCATATTCTTGACTTAATGCAATATACAAATAACATGGTTTTTAGTTGAGGCTTTCCCTAGATAAATCATTGTGTTGTGAGATTGAAATTATTTCTCTTTATTGTTCATGTGATTGTGCGATCGTAATTGGTTTCTGCAATTTGTAGAATACATTCAAGTATTTTGTTTTAGAATATTGCAAGATCAATTGAATCTATGTGGATTTTATACAATACAAGCCCACATTTTTTGAAAAAGATTGTGCACATGCAATATGGTAATAATCCTCCAAAAATATCTATATTGCCTTAGCATCTATGTCTGTGTCACCACTTGAAAAACCTTGATAAGCCATTCAAATAAGGGGTAGTTATTTTTCAACTGTCCACATTTAACACATACACAAGAATAAGAAAGCCAAAGGAGAATTGGAATATTGTTCATTCTAAGAAAAACACATAGAGTGGCACCCATATATACCTTAAATTGATAATAATTTTCCTTCCATTAATCCTATATTTGATCTAAACCTATGGGATTGTGATAAAGTGCATGAATCAATAAAAAAGGAAACATTGGAAGCATCCTATACACAAAGAAAAAATGACAAGAAAGGAAGAAAAGTTATTTGATGGCTAAGATGTCCAAAACCTAGTGAACTACATGAAAATTCAAATTCAAGATGAAAATAATCCACATACCACAATTTATAATATAATATTTTCCCTTCAAAAATCATCCCCTACTTCATGTACTATATCAATTTATTTAATTCACAAAGAAACAAAAATATTGTAACATGTGTTTAACAACCTACCCTCTATCCATACAAGGCCATATTTTTTGCAAAATATTGTGCACATGAAATTTCGTAACCATCCTCTAATAATATCCTAATTTCCTTAGCATATTTCCTGATGTCACCACTTGCAAAATCTTGATAAACCATGTCAACTAAGGGATAGTGATTTTTCACTTGTCCACATTTAAGCTAGACACATTGATAAGAAAGCCAAAGGAGAAGGGGAATACAGTCAGTTCTAAGAAAAAAACATAAAGTGGAACCCATATATACCTTAAATTAATAATAAATATCCTTCCATTTCGCCTTTGTTTGATGTACACCTGTAGGATTGTGAGCACAAGGAACCATTGGTAGAATTCTGTACACAAAGAATAAATGAAAAGAAGGGAAAACAAGTCGATGGGTAAGATGTATGAAATCTATTGAACTAGAAATTGACATGCTACTCTCTTCATCCAAAATACTGCCATTTGTGATGAATTGAACATGTGAAACAAATGGAGGGAAAAAAATTCTATCCTTAAAAAAGTGAACTGAAAAAGAACAAGATTTCATGATTTGCAAAATCAATTATGAAATTGAATAAAGGTACCATTAAAAATAAAAACATTAGAAAAATTTGGTCACCATTGAGCTAAATAAGGAACTTACAAGAACCAATTAACCAAAAAAGTCACGAATGGTATTGAGAGACATAGAGTGACTTTAGATGTGCCACTTTAGGGTCCTGGGAGAGATGAAGTTTGAAGTGGATCTCATTTAATCTTTTAACAAAAGCACGTTTTGTTTGACATGAAAAAAATTTACCAAATATTTAAATTTAGATAGTGGACGAGGATTAAACTAGACATTGGAAACACCCCTGCATTTCCTTCGTCTCTGGTATTCTTCTAATAAAAAAAATTAAAGACAAAAAATTCTAATTATTATTAACATAATGTGTCACAACACTACTTGCACAAGCTTATTTTTCTATATACAAATAAAATAATTGTTTCTTTACTATTCATCGTCTAGGTCCACTGGTTTTGTGTCTCGGTATATATAGTTGTTGGTCTTACTTTATAGGGTATTACTCTTGGAATTATCTTGATTATTCAATACATAACCATGTTTTGAAAAAATTTAATCCCTAACATGGAATCTTTTAGTTTATAAAGCAAGGATAATTTTCATGTGACTAAATTGGTGAATTTTCTTAAAACTAGAAACAAATAAAGAATATCGATATTCCCCTAACAAAAATTCTTGAGGTTCCAAGGTGCATCAATTTATGAGTTTATTTCCCACACATGCCAAAAGGAATTCTAACTAGTGAAACATTGATTTTGACCAACTTACTATTACACAATATTTTGTTGCATTCCTTATGTCCTATCAAAAGTGTCGTCCTTTGTGTAACTCATGCCACAAATATCACAAAGATAAAAAAGACATGAAAACATGTTTACCGTGAATAACATGCTAAAAACATCCCTAAAGAAATGGAGAATCAGTGCATTTCAACATTTCTAGAGAAAGCTTGTAAAAAACCCTAATTTGTTGCCCATCATGGTTCTTCCCTGTATGCCCTCGCGCTTTTCACCCTGTTTGTAACTGGTAAAAAACACTAGCAGTGTGAGAATTAAATACAAATGTGACATTGGTCCTCTTTAGGCAGATTCTCCAAAAATGGAGCAGAATATTCTTCCTCTAGAAGTATCGAGAATGGAAGTTTGGTATTAATTGGCTGGAGATTGAGTCGATTTCTCTGATTTATAGTCCTTGATCCTACCTTTAAGGAATTTACCCTTAAGATATGGACCTTCCTCCTTCTTTTTTGGATCATTAACCTCTCTAAACTCCCTATAATTGAATTCCATGCCTTCCCCAAATGGTTGGTCATTTCCGGTTGTCTTTCTAATTTCTCGAATGCACCTAAACACTATCAAAATTCCTAGGAGAAGGAGTGCTTGAAGTATTTGGCTTGGAATTGGAAACCCATCCTTAAGGAGGTCTTCAACATCAAGACACCAGTTGTATGCTTCCCTCTTTTATTCATTAATAATAGTTTTACTTTCCATGAGCTTGTTTTTTTCTAAGTAATGCTAAATTCTATTATATTGTACAAAAGATACATTTGAGCTTCATAACAGGGGTTTCTGAATTAGCCATCCCCTATAGGATGAAGACATTTCAAAAATTTAAAAAGTGAGCTACCCTTCAAGGGGAAACAAGCCCTTAGAGAGTTCAACATTGCAATATGAGGGTTGCCCTTCTTGGGGGAACCAACTGTTAACACAGAGCTAAATAACTGAGTTTGTTGGAGAATATAAAGATAGACAAAGAAACAATAGAGAAGCATGTAAAAACTAAGAAAAAGGAGAGTCATGGCTCCGAAGCTAATGATCCTGTGAGGCATTGTGCTCCATTTGAGGAGTTTCTTCAACGATGAAGCATCCATAATCAGACAAGGCGTCATCTTTCTTGGAGAGTTGGGGAGCCAGCTCTAGAGTAGAAGTTGACTGTGCACAATTGTTTACTTCTTTGACGTTTTTCTGGGTGCCTTCCACAAAGATACTCCCTCCACTATCTGAAGCATCCTCCATGATTTTGATAGGAATATCAACTTCTTTCCTTGGTTGAGGGGAGGAGGAGCATTATAGGGTTGACTTATGAGGGCACTTCCTACTACTGGAGCCAGAATGACTTTTCTGCACCTCCGGGAGGTGAATAGAAAGATGAGCTGAGAGAAATTGAGGGTCTAAGACCTATGGAGCCTCCATAGCCATAAAGAAATACAAGGAGCGCTCTGCCATAACTGAAGTTGGAGGAGAAGAGGGAGAGCCTCTGCTTCTCCCGTGGCAGCATCTCATGTGATGGTGGCGAGGCATTGAATCATCGAAAAGATGGGCTTTCAGAGCAAGGATGAAGAGCTCAGAGGGATTTTGAGGAGAATCAGGGTGTCCGGGGGCCAAAAAAAGGCTATAATAACAGAGGGCGGAGGCTTGTAGAGCACGATGGATAAGGAAAGAAAGCCGGAGAGAAAACTGGAGCAAATGAAACTGGGAGTTAGAGCCATTGGCCATATATGGCCATAGAATAAAATGCAGGAGCAAAGGGGTAGTACATGGGATTGAATGCTGTAGGTTTTGGCATACTACCCAGATGAGCGTATTTAAATCTCTCATGCAGGAGGGAGGTGCATGCCCATGGTGAGGCTATTTGCACTCGCATGGTGAGGCTAGCTGGCCATCTGAAACTAACAATTTAATTACCTGCATCAAGGGATTTCCATGAGCTTGTTAATGATCATCTGATTATTATGATACTCCTTGATCTGTCATATGGTTTATATTGGAATACATTTTCTATATCTCTTTCATTTGTGATTGTTTGATCTCTGTTACAGGTATTCGTGTGTAAATGAATAGCGAGGAGCGAGCTTGGAAGTGAATAGATTAGGATCGACATCCAAAAGCGATCACATAGGAGCGAGGTAGGCCATCCCCCACTCTCATGTTATTTCTATATTAAACTAGGAAAGTTTCCATTCCTTGTCTCAGTTGTTACTAGAATCACTCATTAGGCTAGAGGGATCACTTCTATCCATAGAAGGGATTGCGTGGATAACAAAATGGCGACTCCACTGGGGATCCTCTAGCCTCTTTAGTCCTTCTTTTATATTTTTCCTTCCTTTTTAGTTTTGCCAACCATTGAATGACCCTGTGATTGGATTTATTTTCAGTGTTTACTCTGTTTTGAAGGTGTCATAGGGTACTAGATCTAAATTTTACCCTTGATATTTGCTTATTTTTCCCATACTTTCCTCCATCAACGAGCTTTTGATCAGTTACAGTCGCACTACTAACATGTATTTTATCTAAAACAGTCTTGATGCATACCTATAGTGTCAACTGGAAGTTCGTGCTGGTCTTTGAATGTGGAAATTTTTTGAGTTTCTGTTGGAAATTTTAGTGTGTTACAATCCTTAATGTTCTTCCTCTTTTTTTCGGTGTCAAGTTTTGATTGTTTTCTTTTAGTTTCTTGTTGGAATGCAAAAAATTGTCTCATATTTAAAGTGGTAAATTGATATTTTGGTTGAGTCTTTGATTCTTTGAATCAATTAAAATTATTGTTTGATGCTTGTATGTTTGGAAGGATACTGATTTGCTATTCATTAAGCATCATTAGTTCTTTTGTAGTCCATAAAATAAATTGGTTGTTTGCATTCGTTTAGTTTTTTATCTAAAAAATTTACTTTTCATAAAAGTGCATTAGAATACATTACATTTGAAAAGTCATTTGTTGGGATAATAATTGGATGTTTTTTTCATTTTTTAGTGATTGAAAACTGAAAATTGCATTGAGTGCATTCTCATTCATCGAAAATAAAAATAAACTGTGCATAGATTACGTTTGCATAGTTTTTAGAGGAATCGTGCATAGATTACATTACATGTTTTGGTGTTTTTTAATGCTTTGAATTGGGATTGTGAAAGTGAAAATCATCTTTTTACTTTTTAGAATTAGATTTTTGAAAAGAGAAAAGAGAAAAGAGAGTTAAGGGAATGGTTCTTGCTGCATTATTTGTTTGATGCATCATTGTTTGAAATTTCTTCCCTTATTAATTTAGCTTTCATTGAATGGAAAATGTCTTCTTCTCATACAGATGCACTTTAGGCATTCAGGTGACATCACTTTGAGCCCAAAAATTGAAACTTTAATCAAGGTCAACTTAAAATTTACCCCAATCAACTAAGGAGCATTTGAAATTAACTCAAAATTTTAGAAGTATAGGCTAGAGACGTGTTTCAACATCATAAAACATAAGAGTTGTCACTAATTGCATGTGTTGCATCCCATGGGTGATCTCCTGTTCCATCTACGGAAGTATATAGAACTGTTGTACAGTACTCTCACGTATGTCAGATGTATTAAATTATATAGGAACACTCTCATCAAATGGTTATGCATCAAACAACATTACTATGGACTTGCACTCCCACGTACCATCACTTATATTTTGGGAGTCCCCACTATGGTGCTATTCGGCCATAGGTAACCAAGTCAACCGCCTTTTAACCATGATACACCCAAAAAAACATTCAAGGAGATTGGCTGCCATACGTTAAGTGCTTGGTTTGCTAAGGTGTATATTGTGGTTCATGGTTTCTTGGTAATCCTTTATGCCTAGATTATCCCTTTTTTGTTTTATTTGTTGTTAATTTTTAAAACTTATTGCCCAGAGAATAAAATCTTAGTCATGCATGACTCCTTAGTAGATATTAGGTTGAGACTAATGGCAACAGTTCCTGAGTTTACCAATCAAGGAAACCCCTCAGATGGAAATCCTTGTCCTTTCCTTCTTTTGGAAATGTTGGCGCTCCCTATATGGCAACGTTGTCCCTCCCGAGATTAACCATTGGTTTTCTAGTTTGGTTATTTTCAACCCCCATGGTTCCAAATGTCCAAGCTGCTTCTTTTCCTGTTTCTTCAACCCATTATTTCTCTTTGCCTGGTGAACGTCTGTATTCTAGTAACTAGGAAGCTAAGAAGAAGAAGAAGAGGACAATGAAGAAGAAGCAAAATATGTAGGGGGAAACTAAGCAACCATTGCTACCAATGCAATTAATGTTGAAAAATATTCCAATCAACCCCACAAATTAAAATTCCCTTGCAGGTTATGTAAGGGTGACCACCTTCTTAGGGATTGTCCTGGAATTCCCAGGGTATTAGAAGTGTGGTCCACTGACTCAAATAGGCCTTTGTTATCAAACTTTGGAGATAATTTTGGTGAAAAAACCTCATCTAGTGATAACAAGGCCCATGGGAAAAAGGGTAAAGTCAAATTTCCTTGTAGGTTATGCGAAGTGGATCATCCCATTCAACTTTGTCCTTATATGGATGAAGCCTCCAAAGTATTATAAAACCTTACAAATTCTTAGGCCCATCTTCCTCCACTAGTTGATCACATGATTGATCAAAATTCATCTCTGCTCAATCCCACTCTCTCAGAAAGTGAATCCCATGCATTTTTTCCTGACCAACCATCGGTTGAGAAAATGGTTGACCTAATTCCACCTTTAGTTGATCGTAACTTTCCCATAGAGATTGAACCCCATAACACTTAGCTTATTTTTGTTTCTTTAGATTCCTGTGAATTGGAGGGAAATCCTCCCGTTATTATGGTACAAGAGGGCTATCCTCCTATTCCTGTAACATAATGGGGAAATTATCCCATTCCCATAATACCCCCTCCAAGTAGTCTGGTCACTTCCTTTGATTGGAGTCGACTGGCAGGATATCGTCTTCCTTCTTACGTTCCCTTTGAGATCACAGTACATGCTTATAATTTGGTTGTAACTAACATATAATTAATATATTATGATGCATCTTTTAGTATTCTTTCCTAAATTACTTGGAAAGCTTTCGGTTCTCCGCAACTTGTGTCTATTACCCAGAATTTGTTAGCTTTTAACAGAGGAACCATTCAACCATTAGGGATCCTTCCTAAGTTTCCTATTACTTTAGGAGGAAATATTTTCTATATAGATGTGATGGTTGTCCAAGGCCCTTTGTATTCTAATTTACTCCTTGCCCGTGACTATATTTATGTCATGGGACCTATTTCCCCTTCTCCCTTTTGTGTGATGTGTTTCCTGCATGAAGGAAGAATTGTGACAATTGATCAACTGTCATTCATTGGTCCTAATCTATATCCAAATCAACCATCATCCCTTAATGGTCCTTACATACAAGTGGTATCTTCCCCACCACAGGCTAATTATGTGGTAACCTATTCCATGCTTGCATCCACTTATGATCTAGTTAGTGATATAGTGCATCACGTGCTGGGGGCATTGGACCCTGATTTCAAGAGTGTCGTTCTCCCATATAATGAGAAACTCTTGGAATCCATGAATTATTATGGGCCATGAACAAGGTATCTAGAGAAAATTTCCTTTTCTTGTTTCAAGCTCCTTAAAAATGAAACAAGGTCTCTAGAGTAGAGTTCCTTGTCTTGTGTCAAGATCCTTAAAAAATGAAACAAGGTCTCTAGAGTAGATTTCCTTGTCTTGTGTCAAGCTCCTTAAAAAATGAAACAAATTCTCTAGAGCAGAGTTCATTGTCTTGTGTCAAGCTCCTTAAAAAATGAAACAAGGTCCCTTTATCAGAGTTCCTTGTCTTGTGTCAAGCTCCTTAAAAGAATGAAACAAGGTGTCCAAAGCAAAGTTTCTTTTCTTGTGTCAAGCTCCTTAAAAAATGAAACAAGGTTCCTTTGAGAGAAGTTCCCTTTCTTTTGTCAAGCTCGTTAAAAAAATATATATATATGTTGGAGCAAATTTCCGTGTATTGTGTCAAGCTCGTTAAAAAATGAAACAAGGTGTCATGAGGATAGTTCTTTTAATGTGTCAAGCTCGTTAAAAAATGAAACAAGTTCCCTATGAGGATAGTTATTTTATTCTATCAACCTCGTTAAAAAATGAAAACATGTTCCTATGATTATAGTTCTTTTACTATGTTAACCTCGTTAAAAAATGAAATAGGTCCCTATGAGCATATTTCTTTTACTGTGTCAAGCTCATTAAAAAATGAAACAAATCCCCCTTCAAATCAATTCTTTGATTAGATATCGTAAATTCCCAGTCGAGTCTTTCACTTTGTTTCATAAATGAACCTTCATTCCATCCACTTGTTAGTAACCAGTAGTCTACTTAGGTGAATGAAATGAAGCTTAGGGGGCATGTACCTCGAATTGATTCATTATGCTAGGGGCATGAAAACTTATTACAAGCATAGTTAGTTTCCGTTTCGAGCCTGTGTGAAAATGAAACCACTCTCAAGCATAGTTTTTCCACATGTTTCAAGCTTGTGTAAAAAAGAAACCAGTTTCAAGCATAGTTTTTCCACGTGATTCAAGCTTGTGTAAAAATGAAACCAATTTCAAGCATAGCTTCCAATGTTTCAAGCTTGTGTAGAAATGAAACCATCCTCATTACACTTTTCATGATTTCCCTTTCATCTACCTCTTTTTCCAGATAAGCCTTGGTTTTCATATTCCATCATCACCGTATGATTGGCTGATTATATACTCTCACTTGGTTATTTTACCCTTGCCTGGGGAATCGCTACGATGAGTGGTATTTTTAACCAATCTCGTCACCTTTACTTGTTTTAAGCAGTTCCATCATGACTGGAACTAGTTGCTACCCCTTATACCCACCTATTCCTCCAGGAGGAGTCCTCTTTCAGCTCTTTTCAGAATCTTGAAATATCAAAAGATCACCGAGAACTTGTCATTACGAGCTCGTTAAAGTAAATGAATTGAAGTCATATTAATACAATTTTAACCCTTTTTTGCGCTGATATTGACTAACTACGAAGAAGGAATACCTTAGTCACACATGGTTAAGGGATTTTCTCAAATATTGCTTTCTACTTTTTCAGGTTTGAGGGACTATCTACGAAAAGGAATCTTTGGAGTAATATTTTTTTCATTCTTTTTTAAACTCTCTAAACATGAAAAATATCTTGAGTTACCCCTACGTCAAGCTCCTAAAACTTAAACGATGAAGGACTTGTCACTATGATGAAACCAAGTTACTCCTTCCTAGGACTTGTTAATGGCACTATGATGAATTCATCTGAAGGGTGAACTTATACACTAAGCATATGATATCCTATTCAAGCTTGCTATAAAAAATAAAGAGGTACTCACTAGAAATAGTGGGGGAAAATGAAAGTAAAGTATGTCTTGTATTATGTATTGAAGGCAACATGTCACTCTTGAATATGACACTTATTTGCATGTCGTGTTGGGTTTGGGTTAGCTTCTCTTTGTCACCTGCCTTCCTGTGTTTGGGAAATCTATTTTCCTCTCATTCGATCATATCATCTTGTCACCATGGCCATTGATCCCATTTTGAGTCAAATGCTACCAACATCCAGATTCGTGTCACTGATATGTTGAAGAGAAGTCCTATCTACAAAAGTCAAACCTATTATACTTATCTGAGCCTCTCTAAAAAAATATTGAATCATTCCTATCTACCTTGAGAAATAATATGTTTCATGTCGATGATTTGGGAAACATTATGGCCTTCCTTTGATGGATCGCTTCCTGTCGACATCAGATCATTATCCAGGAATTTGATCTAGAAACTCCATTTCAGTGCCTTGGAGCTTGCATGCATCAATGGAAATTTCTTTGTGATCGACAACAGGTTCCCATCATTGGCCTTCGATCGAATTATTCTGCAAGTGTTCGACTTCAACTCCTTTATTTACACTTTTAGACTTTTCTATCATACCTTTAGGGCTATCATGATTATTAGTGGTTTTTCTCATGCCTGTTAACGGTTTACCTCATTGACCGGTAATCAGGTGGTTTCTACCATGTTTGACATCAATACATGTATTCACATGGTTAGATTTATACGTTGGATGAATCAAGACAAAGAGGAAGGCCCTGAATCACATCTGTTCGAATCCAGGATGCATGGAATATTCAGGATTGTACACATGATCTTTTCTATACGGATGGCTACGACCATGCCACGGATCCTTACATATGCTCATGTCTAGTCGGATGACTGCTCCCATATTGTGGATCCATACATATGTTGTTGTCTAGTCAAATGGCTGCTCCCATGTCGTGGATTCATGTGTTCTTTGATGCCTTGTACTATTAGGCATATTTATATTAGATATGTCACATATTATATTGTGTTTGATTTGCAGGTCTCTTGGTGGTGGTTTTCAAAAGTCCTTTCCTTGATTGATAAAGCAATTCAACTATCCCTTCTCATTTTTCTTTCATGCTCTGGGTGGTATCTGTTACATAATATTTTGTCACATTCATTATTTCCTATCCAAAGTGTTATCCTTTGTGTCACTCATGCCAAAAAAATTTCAAAGCGACAAAAGCTATGAAAACATATTCACCATGAATAAAATGCTAAAAACATCCCTGAAGAAATGGAGAATCAATGCATTTCAACATTTCTGGAGAAATATTGTAAACAACCTTAATTTTTTTTCCCAACAAGGTTCTCCCCTCTATGCCCTTACACTTTTCACCTTGTGTGTAACTGGTAAAGAATGTTGTAAACGCGATAATTAAAGCTAAAAGTCGCGTTGATCCTCTTCAGGCAGGTTCTCCAAAAATGGAGCAGAAGCTTCTTCCTCTAGAAGTATCAAGAACATAATTCTAGTATTAGTTGGTTAGATTTTGAGTCGAGTTCTCCCATTTTAAGTCCTTGATCCTACCTTTAAGGATTTCCCCCTTAAGATATGGACCTTCCTCCTTCTTTTGTGGATCCTTAACCTCTCTAGCCTCCCTATAAAAGAATGGCATGCCTTCCCCAAATGGTTGGTCATTGCTGGTTGCCATTCTAAGTGCTTGAATGCACCTAAACGATGTCAAAATTCCAAGGAGAAGGAGTACTTGAAGTCCCTGGCTCGGACTTGGAAACCCATCTTGAAGGAGGTATCCAACATCAAGGCACCAATTGTATGCTTCCCTCTTTTATTAATTAATAATAAAAAGATTTTTTTACTTTCCATGAGCTTGTTAATGATCACCTTCTTATTATGATACCCCTTGATCTGTCATATGGTTTATATTCGAATACATTTTATATGTCTCTTTAGTTTTTCATTGTTTAATCTCTCTTGCAGGTATTCGTGTCTAAATGAATAGCGAGGAGTGATCTTGGAAGTGAAGAGATCGGGATCGACTTCGAAAAGAGATCACATAGGAGTGAGCTAGGCCATATCCCTCTCTCATGTTATTTCGATATTAAACAAAGAAAGTTTTAATTCTTTGTCTCAGTTGTTACTAGACCCACTTATTGGGCTAGAGGGATCGCTTTTATCTGTAGAAGGGATTTCTTAGATAAAATGTACATGCAGGATCAATAAATGGTAGTGCCCCAAGGTGTAGTATGAATGATACAAATCAATGCAATTATAAGACTGGAAAAAGTTTGAATCTAAAAAACCATAACTCAAGACTATTGGATAATTCTTGGATAGGACTCAGGAGGGGAGAATAGAGAGAAAAATTAATATTTTTCTAAACTAAGCACCAGTGAACTATGATGTTTGCTCTAGGCCTCATTGAAGAAAAATAAAAAATGTTTGTATCACAATTCTCGGTAGGATCATAAAAGAATATAATTCCTGAAATCCCACACTTGGCTAAAGCTATAAACATTGGTGAAGAATGAATGCCATGAATCACCAAATTTAGTTCCATTCTCAATTGAACACCCATACAATATAAATATAATATTAAGCACACGAGATGTAGATAAAAATTCCCTAATTAGAAACACCAAGCTCCTTCTCATAGCCACTTAGTACTATAATAAACTGGGGATAAATTCAACAAAATGCAATAAGTGATGCACCACCTACAAAGATTCAAAACCCAATGAGACCCAAATGCAAATATCTATAAATCGAATCCTAAATTTAAAAAGTTTAGCTACATTATAGATTTAAAACTTAAACATACCATGAATAAAATTAGAATAACAATGACACCCACAAGGCACATTGGATATGAAAATAAGATATATCGAGTTGGGTATATATGGAATGAAATTTGTTAATAATCCACATAACCAAACCAAAAAAGGAAAAATAAAATATATATAAAGTGAATAGACATTGTTAATCACCCAAAAAACCAAATTGGATACAAGTTGTTTTGCAGATATACACTCTGTATATATCAGGGTGAATGCAGATTCATGTTATGAAAAGTCCTAGATTAAATTAAAAATCTAACATGAAATCCATCAAGGGAAAAAATACAGAGATACCTAAAATATAAAGGAAAAAAATCACCAAGAAAGAAAGTAGTTATGTCTAGGAGCATGAAATACGAATAATGTGTTCAATGTTTATCTACATTTCACTCAAATTGGCTTGATCGACTCTCTATGAGATCTCTACAATCCAAAATAGGACTTGATTTCAAAGAAATTCCTTATGGAATTTTATATTCAATAAGTTAGTAGAGATTTTCAAAGGGAACCCATGAGAATTTCTTATTGAAATTTTAAACGTTTCGGTTAACCATCACAACTTACATTTTTTTACTATTCAAGTGACAATATTGAGGCTTATAACTTGTTCAAGAGAAATTTTTCCCTCTTTGCAGCTTGTATACAACTCAAATTATAATTCAACCTCCATAAGGGTTGCAACTCAATCTCCAACAAAACTCGACCTCCAACCATAATAGTTTTTTAATTCGGACTCTAACTAGTACTGCAACTCAACCTGTAACTAGAACAAGTCCAACAGAACACGGTCCAATAGATCATGAAGTTGGAACATGTATTGTAGTTATAAAACATTGAATTTCAAAATCCCAACATAATAACTCTTATTGCATGCACCAATAGAGAAAAAATCAAATAGATCACTTTTATTTCTTGTAAATGTTTAATGAATTTTTGCAAGACAACCTTTGACCAGGTTAAAAATTTTCAATATAAAAACAATGAAAATTTGAATTGAGCATTTGGATAAAATGATTGCATCTCAATTCTTAGTTCAATTGTTCCTAATATTTGGAAGAAATATTCTTCAAGCAACTTAAATTGTTGAGCATTTTAAGGGAAGTTTGCTAGGAGCTTGCAAAGTTTCCAACTAGAAATATGTTGACAAAGCAATCTAACATGTGCACTTCCCAATTGTATGAGAAATAAACTTTAACAAGAAGAAAAAGGGCCAATAAATCAAACCCTTGTCAACATTTTAGGCTTTTACGCATCCTCAGGTCAATAGAATTAAATAAATTTAATGCAATAATTCCCAAAAATGATCTTTGATGTTTAATTTAAGTTATTGGATATGGAGGGATTTATACAATATACATTTTATGTGTATGGTTTATTTTTTATTCTTAACTATATCATTGAATTTCGACTCATGGAATATTTAGGAGGGCTTATAAAGTTTCAACAATAGGATTCATTTTTAATGATAAGAGCTAATCTAAAGACAAAGGTCAAGGTTCATTGTAGGGATTGAAAGACATTGCACTATGAAGTTATGAAAAAAAAATGGTAACTATTGTAGGAATAAAAAATTCCTTCATTTCTTACATTTTAAACTGGAGATAATTTTATTTTGTACTTTGAATATTGAAGACTTTAAAAGTTGCAATTCGATATCAACAACCATTGTGTTTCGCTAGAAATTTTAATAAAGCTATCATGATCTCTTTCTACATTCGTAAATTGTAGCACCCCAAGACATATATTTTCCATCATGTATGAGAATTCAAGTAAAACCATATATATCACAAATCAAGGCATATAGTATACTATCCTAACAATATCTACTTAAACAAAAAATATCAAAACATGCCAAAAATGACCCAATAGGTATCAAATTATCATAATGAAAGAGAAGAGTAATATAAAAATATATTACAAATGCAAGAATGTGCTTGTAAGGTTTCAAACAAAAATAATGGCAGGGATGCTAACACACCAAGTTTTTAATAATTCCCAAACCATTTTCTCATTAGATTGGATAACCTCACATTGATGAAAAAAATCCCTGATTCTCTTGCTATTGCCTTTGCAAGTAATTTTTTCCTAGTTCCAAGTGGGCCATACAACAAAACACCTTTTGGAGGACTACGGAACTTGCACTGCCCAAAAAATTTAGGCGTCTATAATGGAAGAATAACCAACTCATAAAGTTACTATTTAACCTATTCTAACCCTCCAATTGATTCAAAGGTTACATCAATATCATTAGTATTTATAACATCACAAGATATCACAACTTGTAAGAGAAAGGAATCACAATCCAAAAAATACGGTTGTAATAATCAAACTAGAATAAAAATAAGGATACTTAGAACATCACATGCTATCACATCCTGTAGAGAAAGCAGTTACACTCCAAAAAACATGGTTGTAACCATCAAACTAGAATAAAAAGAATGATACAGTGAGTAGAAAAATATCATATGTGTAATAACATTGGGAAATGTAGCTAAACAAATACTATTAAGTCTACATGGAGATCAAAACGATTCAACCTTACAATTGTATCCCATCCATACATAGCATGCAAAGTCGGAATGGGACCAACAATTTGTATTCACACATTTACAAACAAGTAAATTTATTCATAATGAAAAGTATATCTAAAATCCCACCAAAGCACCTTTTTAGTTGTAATACAAAGCAGTGTGATGAAGCACTTGCAAGGTATAAATAAAATTTTAAGGGGCAAAAAATTACAATTCAAACACAATTCTGAAATTTAGAATTTGTTAGAAAAATTGTCCATGAAGTAATACACATTTTTAAGTTTTAGGGGATGGGGGTTGGGATTTGGAATGTTATTCAAAAAATCCACAATAGAAACCATGAGAGAACAATTTCAAGATAATAAATGATTCCTATATTCAGGGTTTGGTCCATGGGGTTATGTTTCAATAACAGATATGGTGATGTGGAAGGCCACCTACCAAGGTATAACTCCCCGAAGAGACAAACAAGCAATTGGGGACATATATTTTGACAAAAGAGTACCCCTCACATGAATATGAAGGAAGTGCATGTGAGTACTGATTCATATTTTGAGGTCCCTCGTGCCCATGGAAATAGGTCGCTTGTGGTGCTCAAATTATTTAGAGCAATTGCAATGCTTCTAGAGTCTATGGGAAGAACTTTCAAATAGAAAAGGTTTGGGACCCGAAATTTTGAAACAAAAATTAATGAATTTAGGATTACAAATACAAAGGTAGGAATATCGAGTGAATAAACTTAATAGTAATGAACTTGAAGCTAGAAATAGAGATAAAAAAGTAAATGACTAATCAATTCAAAGTTTGAAATCAAAATCAATGTATGAGAAGAAATAAACCAAAATTTTATGGCATGAATAGTAGGTACTTTGTCAAGATAAACGAAGATTCATCAATCTGGAGTTTGAGGTAAAATCCAACATTTTTTTTAGGTCTAGGGTTTGAAAGAAAATTCCCCATTTTTTAAAGTATAAATACTTTGTAATTTATGTGTACATCCCTGATTTCAGTTTTCAAGGTTTGATTTAATAAGCATAGATTTTATCATCATAATTCATATATCTTCTTTGAGTTTGAGTGGGGAACAAGAATTTTCAAATTTTGATAAATACCTCACAATGGCTTCTGATGAATACCTGATAAGGATTTGTGAGTATCTGAGACCGACCAAATTTTTTTATGATTTCCCTCTTTCATTATTTCTTCCTTGTTGAGGGGACTTTGTTAGGATCGATATGCTTGAGCCCTACACCTAGAAATAGAAAACTTATGGCAACATTGATGGTGTACACTATCAATTCCTTTGCAAATAAAGTTTTCCTACGTGCCATGTTGGAAAACTAGTGATAAGAACCGGTGCGATAAATATGAATAGCGACATGATTTCTATACCTTGAATGCAGTTTAGGCATATATGTTTCTTGGCGAAGAAGTACATTACTATATCTTCGAAGTAGGGCATTGTGATTTGGTTTGGTGTTTGAAGAAGATAAAGAATAATTTTCAAAATTCCCACATAACTAAGGTATTATTCTTAAATTGATAGTTGATAGGAAATTTTAAGGGTTCACTTTTATGGTTAGTTGAGGTGAAAAGGTATAAAGGCCTTTTTAGAGGATGATTTTTTGGGATTTTAGCGGTCAAAAATGGTCATCACAATTAGTGTAAGGAAGAAATTCCCTATATCTTCAAAGTAGGGCATTGTGATTTGGTTTGGTGCTTGAAGAAGATAAAGAATAATTTTCAAAATTTCCACACAACTAAGGTATTATTCTTAAATTGATAGTTGATTAGAAATTTTAAGGGTTCACTTTTATGGTTAGTTGAGGTGAAAATGTATAAAGGCCTTTTTAGAGGATGATTTTTTGGGATTTTAGCGGTAAAAAATGGTCATCACAATTAGTGTAAGGAAGAAATTATAGATAGATTTATATATTTATTTTAATTTTTTCAAAATTTATGATGGTCATTCATGTTAGTAATTTTTAGTTGCATTGCTTATTATCTAGTAGTATATTTTAACCCAGGACTAAATTAGTCATTCCTGTTATTCACTTTTATTTGGGTCACTTAATATTTCTCATTTTGTTAGTATTTCACTTGGAAAATTTGTGGTGACTAAATGTTTTAGTCAACTAGTCACTAATTTCATCATTTTCTAATAGTGTGGATATCCATGGTGTAGTGGGTTCCCCATTTTTTTTTTCTAATTGGTTCTCAGGTTTCATATGGCTGTGGGTTGGGACAAATTATCTGGAGCCTTGGAACAACTATGGTACCTCAGAGGCTTGGGTTTAATTGGTAGATCTCTGGAGCCTTGTAACAACTTCGGTTCCCTGGAGCTTTTGGGTTGAGTTAGTAGTCCTTGGAGCCTTGGACAACTTGGGAAGAGACCAATATGGTTGGTGTTAGTGATTTCTAGACCATACAGGTGAGATCACTATGGTTGAGGGTTGAGGTGGTTTGGCCTCTAGAAGCCTTGGTTGGTTTTGTTTTGGTTTAACCCTTATGATCCCACATTGATGCTTGGACTATGGCGGGTGGGTGATTGGCTGAAAGAGATATTTTGGTTCATTCAATCTATGGTCGGGTGGTACGTATAATTCCCTAACTTTGTTGGTGTTTTCATATGTTAATATGAGAGATTTTAATATTGTGATATATGAGCACTTGTATTGGTTATTATGGTGATCTTATGGTTGTTTTTTCATGGTTTCTATTTTGGTTATATGTTGGTTATATGCATGGTTCTATTATGTGCTCTAGCTATGGCTCTTGTTCATGATTTGATAAGTTATTGAATGGTTGATGAATGCATGGGATAATAAGTGTTATTGCAGCTAGCTAGAGAGGGCATAAAGCCTTCTTTTGTGATTCTTAGATGAAGTTCAGAAGTTTATGACCAGATAGCTTCCATGTTTAATATTTGTTTGACGAAGTGTTTATCTTTCATTAAACATGTATTGGTCAATATCTTGCTCAACCTTTGGATGTCTAGTATTTTTATCATCATTGTCATGGTTTTAGAAAGTTATAGGCAATTCTAGGTAGTTGTATAGAGGCTAGCCTAAAAAACTGGCATAGATATTGCGACTACATGCATAAAACATGGGATTTTGGGTGATAACCGCATGGAGATAGGATTGTGGTTGTGATTAGCCTCCAAACCGCATGCATGAAGTGTTATGGGTGAATTTGGGGAGTAAGCCTAGTGAAAAACAGTTCCAACTTAGGAATTGACCAATTGGGGTGATTCTCAAGCTTCTGAGTGGTTTGTAGTCTCTAAGGGATATCAGTATGTGTTCCAGTTTGTAGTCCCCACTTCTATAACTGGAACTTGGAGGTTTGGTCATGTCATAGTATCACTAGTCTCATGTTTACCTTGGAGAAAATTTAAAAGAGATTAAATGTGGGAGGATGTGTTAGAGTTCATGCTTCCATGTGCTTATATAATCAATTATAAGTCACAAATATGGGGGACCACATTGTATTACTACTACTATTGGTTCTTTAAGATTAACAAAGTTCCATAGTTCCACTTTGAGGTTCCATAATGACTTCAAAGGTTTATGTAGCAACAATAAGAGTTCTATAATGTTATGTCAATAATATGCATACCAATTGTGGTGTTATGCCAATGTATAGGTCTTCATTATCTTGTAGAATATATAAAAATACTTTGTAACAAATCATTATTTCTCTCAAAAAAAAATAAAAGATCAAGTAATCATGAATTTGTATATGAAATTAATAAAAATTCATAAAGAAGTAGCATAAATTACATTATATCCTTTTAGTTTGTATTTTTGGAGCTATTGGCATCAAAATATGGAATAAGATGGAAAATAATTAAGGAAAAGGGTTGTATGAGGCTAGAAAAATAATCCAAAATGGAGGCCCCTCATCTCCCATTTAAGTGATGGTGTTTTACATCCTTGTGTGACTTTTCATTTCACTACTTCAATCTCCATGGGTCCTTTGACCTCCTTATAAGAATTTGGGAATCTGGCCACATCATGTAGGCTACTAAGGATATTTGCGTTGCCATAAGAAAATTCTCCTAGTAGCCTAGTATTGTATTTTCCAATCCCTAATCAGTACCTTCTCATGGATGCTCCCATAAAAATTAGTTTGATAAGATGCTACAAGTGATCTAGAGATTAAAATTAGGCTAAAAAATAAAATTTCCTAGAATCTACCAAAAATTACATCAAGTCGTAGTGCTTTTTGTCCGGATTCCAATGACGTTTGAATCGCCTCAATCTGATGTCGTATGAAGAAGTTATGATGTTCTGAATATTTTGTCCAAAAGAAAAAAATTTACAGAGGCTGCCATGTGGCAACTCCAAATTGTTCAAAAATTTGTTTATAGGTCCGAAGGCCTCGACAGGTTTCAACCCCAAGACCTTCTGCACACAAGCTCTACCCTCCACCGTCTCACCACAGGTTGGTTCTTAACCTATTAGTCGTTGATTTATATTTAAACTGATATGGTTTTCACATTGGGGAGAGGGGTCACAATGTAGGTTGTTTTTTGAATAATTGAAAGATAAATATACATCACACAAATAATTGGTTTTTTTGAATCATAAGTCTAGCTTGAAGCTAACTATTAAAGTTTGGAATTTTCTGTTTATCCCATAAATAAAGGATATATGTAGGTGCAAGAGACATGCAACCTAGGGACTGAAATGCTAGGTTACTTAATTTTACATTATTCTATTTTAGCTTGGCTTTTTCTTATAGTGATTTTGTGGCCTTCTATTACTTAACCCAAAGTCTTTTCCATTGATTCATTCCATTATTATAAAAGGTGGCATGTTTCTCCTTCAAGTCCATAATTGCATGTTGATGATTTTATGTAGATTTTAACCCCTACCTATATGATCTAGTTACCATTTTCCATTTGACCACTTTTTCTGATAGTAATATGATATATTGAGTAGTATATGGTTTTTCAAATTCCTCTTTGTTAGGTTCCATATCAAACCTTTCTTCACATTTCAGTTCTCTGTTTGAAAGGGAGAACATTGGCTCTTCAACAATTGAGTGTATTTTCAATTTTCATTCCTTTTTTACCAAGAAAAGGGTCCTTAGGAGCCCAATGTCTTTCCAATCCTCATTCTTCTAAAACATGAAATGGATCTCCAACTACCTAATGTATTTTTTATGATCATTCTTGTGTAGTAAGCAAGGTGTTTCATCATCTAAATTACCTTCAAGTTCTTGTTATGCAATAGGTAGGTTCCTAAATATCTTGAATTTCTAATGTAATGGTTTCAACCAAACCTTGTTCTACAATAGGAATGGTCTTAAGATTTTTTGTGATTTGGGAAACAGTGGTCTTCTCTATCTTCAATAGTTGAAGAAGGATTCAAATGCATTTCCCTTTTTTACCATTGTAAGATTCTACACACCCTTTTTAGAAGAATTACTCATTGTGACTGTTTAACTATGATTAATTCACGTTTTACCCTCCTATTTGTTATTTTCAACTTAATAACTTATTCCTTCAACCTTATAACCCGAAAATCCTCCCTTTTAGCTACTTTTATCCATCTCAGCAACATGGATTGATCTTAAGGTTGTTCCTTGAATTAAACCCCATGTTGTTTACAATGGAATGAGTGAACTAAAAATATGATTTACTCCTTAATCCATTTTTGCTTTTATATCCTACTACTACTCTAGTTATTCCTACACCTTTTATTTCCATGAATGATTGTTTAACAATTGCTTCTATAGTTACATCTTCCATAGTCATTTCTTTAGGTTTGGCCACTTCTGTAATCAATGAGACATAATTTCTTCCACTACTTCTTATGAAGCCATAGTGATAAGAACAACCTACGAGTGACTTCCTATAAGTGCCTTTGAAGATGTAATAGTGATAGAAACAACCTATAAGTCCCTTCCTAGAAATTTCTATCACTTGTTCTAGTCTCAAACCCTCACCTAACACCATATTCACCCTTTCCTTTCTTAAATGAATAAGATCCTTATTTCTTTGACTTATGAGGGTCACCTACACCATTATAAATAACCATTCTAGTTGTCAACAAACTAAACAAATTATTTAAATCCAATTTTTAACCAATAAACCCTGGCCCCAACTACCTTTGGCCCTTAGCAGAAGGAAGATTAGACTTTGATAATTGTTGTAGGACTATAGAAGTAGTAACATCTGTATTTGAAGTAAGATGTTTAATATCAAATGATTAAGTTAGGGTCTTTTACCAACCTCATTAACAATTGAGTTGAAATATTGTCTCTTGTCATTTGAATCAATAAATGCTCCATCCAAAATGTGTTTCAGTGTTATTTCCATATAGACACTTTTAAGGACTCTATCAAACCTAGTTTATCCTTTGATAACACCTATCTTTCCACCAAGTACCAAAATTGGATCCAAAAGAAACTAGACTCTAGATTTCATACCCATCACATCCTATAAACCTCATTTAAATCCTAATGTTATTGAAAACTCAAAGACCCATTCCTCATAAAAAAAAATTCAAATAATATACCATTTCTTCCTTATACTCCATCCATACAAACCCTTGAAATCAAAATCAATATAAAAGGTATGTATATTTTTTTAGCCAATGACTTTTCCTTTTCCTTCTTCATCTATTTTTTTTTTCCTTGATGTAATTTGAATATGAATAATATTAAAAATATGTATTTGTTCATGTGTGTGAGAGATAAATCTAAGGGTTAGTTCAGTTGGTCAAGTCCTCATCGTTAAAGCACCTTTTCCATTGAGAGGTGATGGATTTAATTCTCTCGACGCTCATTAGGTTAGGCTTTGTGATTGAGCCAACACGAAGTGATTTTTTTAAGTATATTTTCCTAATACAAATATTTTGTGAAATGTGTGTGAGAGACTCTTGGCTAAAACAATTATTTTATTTAGATCACATTAACTTGTGAAAATTCATTTTGTAGAATGTGTATAAGAGACTCTGGGCTAAACAATTATTTTATTTAGATCATATTAGCTTGTAAAAACTCCATAAACAAAAAAGTTAATTTCAATTATAAGGGAGAACTAAATTTAGATCATATTCGCTTGTGAAAATTCCTTATAAAATGAAACGTAATTTTGGATAAGAATTAATTTCAATTATAGCCCAAAGTTAAAATTTACTTCTACAAAACAAAAACACATTTAAAAAACCAAAAAAAACAAACACTTTATTCCAAAAATTCTCATTTAAAAAACAAAAAACACAAACACTTTATTCCAAAAATTGAAAGTTAGTCTCAACAAGAAATATTATATCAAATGGAAATGTTTAATCAATGAAAATAGCGGTGTCTATTATAATGGAAATGTTTCATTAATGAAAATAGCAATGTCTATTATAATTCCACAAATAGAGACCCTTGCTTTTTTGGAAAATCCTCAATGGGACATTTTACTAATAATTCATGTTTAAATGTAATTTTAGAGAATATAATAATTTTTATTTTTATTTTTATTTTATTAAAATACATAGTGTTCAATAAATTTTTTTAAATTTTATTTTTATAAAATTATTTAAAATAAAATTACATATTATTAAAATTATATATCAATTTTTTCAAAAATAAAAATAAAAATAAAAATATACTTTATATGTTGAAATGTCTTTTTATTTTTTTTATTTTTTTATTAGAACGACATAAAACAACAAATTAACTATTATAAAAATGTGTTTTACAATATTAAATAGACAATAAAAATATTATAAAAATGTATTTTAAAGTATTAAATAGATAATAAAAATATTATAAAAATGTATTTTAAAGTATTAAATAAATAATAAAAATATTTTCAACAAATAATTATTTTAATAATAAATTTAAATCATATAAATTATATCTATATATATATTCCTCAAAATAAATAACTCCTTTATATCAAATGATAATATATTTTTCACTTAAATTTTACAAAGATATAGAATTAATTAGTATAATGTTATTTTATTATATTCATAATTTTTTCTTTTAATTGAACATATAATTAACAACATAATTTTGTCAAAATCATTGTTTATTTTTAATAAATTTTGGAAAATTTCTCCGAATAATAATGAGTTATCATCTCTTAAAATTGAAAAAACATAAAACTTTAGACATTACTTTATTTTCACGCTTAACCTATTATATCTATTAACATCATATATAATTTTAAAAATTAATCAATATCATAGGTCATATTAGTAAATACATGATATAATATCACTTTTAATTCTTATAATATCAATTATTTTTAATTCTATATTATATCAGCTGGTTTTTGGTTTGGGGAAATTGATAACTTTTGGCGGTATAATATAATATAATAATAATTTTGGTCAAATTTTTTGATATTTATAACGTTTATAATAGTTATAGTAGAACATTTGTGCGTCCTTGCCTCTATAGCTCAGTGGTAGAGCGTCAGTCTTGTAAACTGAAGGTCCGTAGTTCGATCCTGCGTGGAGGCAAATCGATGTTATTCAGACTTTTACCTTCACCTGATTTAATGACACGTCATCTGTAAAAAAAAAAACATGTAACCCTCACCTGTTTTAATGATACGTACTTAATCGGTAAAAAAAACGTGTTACCCTCACCTGTTTTAATGATACGTACTTATTCGGGAAAGAAAACATGTTACCCTCACCTGATTTAATGGCGCGTCATCTGTAAAAAACTTAATCGGTAAAAAAAACATGTTTATAACCCTCACCTGATTTAATGATACGTCATATGTTAAAAAAAAACTTAATCCATAAAAACTTATAGCTCCTCACCTGATTTAATGACACGTCATCTGTAAGAAAAACTTAATCAGTAAAAAAAACATTTAGAAAATGTATTAGGATGGAATGTTATTGATTTAATAAAATGCAAATTTATAGCTCTGTACATTAGGATGGATGGATGGTACTAATAACATCTTTTCTTGGGTGAATTTTTATGATATTGTTGAATCAATTTTTTTATTAACTTTATGTGTTAATTGGGTGGGGTGTTGTGTGGTGTTGTGTTGGTATAATTGAAAGTTTGTGTCATGTGGGTGTTATGTTGGTATAACTAGAAGGTATTATGTTGGTATAATTGGAAATGTTATATGAGTATAAATCTTGCTCTAGTTGTTGGAATTTACACCATGTTACATGAGTATAAAGTTTGCTTTAGTTGTTGAGTGGTTGGAATTTACACCATGTTACATGAGTATAAAGTTTGTTCTAGTTATCGAGTGGTTGGAATTTATCCCATGTTACATGAGCATAAAACTTGCTCAAGTTGTTGAGTGGTTGGAATTTACACCATGTTATATGAGTATAAATCTTGCTCTAGTTGTTGGAATTTACACCATGTTACATGAGTATAAAGTTTGCTTTAGTTGTTGAGTGGTTGGAATTTACACCATGTTACATGAGTATAAAGCTTGCTCTAGTTGTTCAGTGGCTGGAATTGACACCATGTTACATGAGTATAAAGTTTGTTCTAGTTGTTGAGTGGTTGGAATTTATCCCATGTTACATGAGCATAAAACTTACTCTAGTTGTTGAGTGGTTGGAATTTACACCATGTTATATGAGTATAAATCTTGCTCTAGTTGTTGGAATTTACACCATGTTACATGAGTATAAAGTTTGCTTTAGTTGTTGAGTGGTTGGAATTTACACCATGTTACATGAGTATAAAGCTTGCTCTAGTTGTTCAGTGGTTGGAATTGACACCATGTTACATGGGTATAAAGCTTGCTCTAGTTGTCGAGTGGTTGGAATCTACACCATGTTACATGAATATAAAGCTTGCTTTAGTTGTTGATTTTGACATTTTACAAAAAAATAAAGAGAATATGTTTGATTTTCAATTGACCTTGTTTAATCAAGAATGAATCATTATATTGAATTCAATATTTCAAGAGTGGAAAAATTGGAGGAATCAACTTATAGGAACAATTTTATTTGTTGTAATTCAATTTGAAGAATTGAGGTCTAAAACCTTTTGGGGCCTCAAATAATTTTTTTGAAGATAAACTTTCTTGCCTAAGTATGAGACCTTGTATGCTATTTATGAGGCCCCTTTTCAGGGTCTCAAACTTACATAAAAAAACTACTCAATATAAGAAAAGGAAGAAGAAGGAGAATTTTTTAAAAAGTTGTTTATTACCACTACCTAATTAATATTTTCTTCTATTGATTCCACAAAATGTTTATGATCATTATCAAGGCATATTTTAAATGAACACAATATGATTCATGAGCAGTTTATATAATTTTGGCAATAAAAATAATAAGAAAAGTATCTGGTTATAGTGGCTCGATTGTGGTGCTCCTCTTGGGGTCACCTAATTAAATATACTACCTTTCCAACTAGGAACAACCTATTCGACTTCCTAGTCCAAGGAGCCTCCACAAGTTCCCTAGCCCTCCAAGCCCAAGTATGAAACAACAACCGTAGTGAGTTCAAGTTATCTGTACCAACAACTCCCCAATGTTCCACTTCAAAATCCCCCTCCACAATGCAACCTCCCTCTCATCTTCCCTCGACCCTCCTTTTCCCCACTTTTGAGTGACCAATGATTTCCCACCAAATATTCTCAAAGACAAAAGTCCACTCCTCAAGCTCTCTCCTTGCACTTATTGCTTGTGAACTTCAAAGTCCCCCACCCCCCAAATTAATACCACCTAACTCTCATTTATGACCCTCGAGCCACCCCCACCTTATCTCTTCAACCTACCCCACTGCCCCCTAATTTAATACCTTGGGTGGTCAAGGCATTCACCCACCCCTTATTTATGCAAATATAAAATAATATAAACTTTTTAAGGGTTGGTCAAATCAATGAATTCATAAGAATCTTAATTTAATTATAAAATGAATCACAATACAATCTAAATCATTAATAATGATCAAAGGCTAATCATTTAATTAACCACTAATCAAGGTTAACTGTTAATCAAGTTTAAATCTAGTAATGAGATTAACAATTAATCAATCTTAAGTTTAATCATAGGTTAATTATTAATCAAGCTTAACCATTAATTAGTCATCTAGCATAATAGGCCATAGAATACTAGCATATTCATACGAGGTGTGGGTATGTAGCTACCATATGGATGCCTTGTATGTATACTAATAACACTAATAAGGATCTATCACATCAAGAAATATCATAATGCATAGGTTGACAACCTAGTGTAGCATAATAGGATTTAAGGGGTTGGGCAGTGACGCACACCTCTCTTTTAGAAAAAAAATGTTCCGAAGTTGGAATTAAGAAGATACAATAATTAAGGAGTAAAATAACAATCAGGCACAATCATAATATTGAGAAAGGTGTAGTGACCAAATTGAAGTAAAATCATAAGAAGATTTCATCTACCATTTAGATTTCACAACTAACCTATCCTCCCATCCTCCTTAATCTACTTCCGCTCCCTTCCTATCCATCCTCTGTTGTAATATACTATGATATTGGCTATATCGATTTCACTACTAATAGAACCAAAATGGTGAAAGCATTAACTATATCAACCTAACTTCCCTAGTAGGAAACTAGCAATTGTCATCACATGCCTCGAGTAGCGTGTCCATCACATACTACCCATGATTCCAAGTTTGGAGGAAATTACACAGTGGGAAATTCCTCTACCCCTCATAAAAAATATAGGGTCAAGACCCTAATATGCACCACAGTACAACATTGGTTCTAGATTGTTGTCATCAAATTATTTAGTTGACATTCATGTTACTTGCAATCTACACCTTACCCAACGTTATAACAATGCATATAAATTAATATAGATTATAATATAACAATATGCACCATACCATTATTCATTCAATGTCTTGACATTAACTAGTTACTAGCATGGATTTCTAGTTATCACATAACTTCCTTCCAACCTGTAGGTTAGTTATCATCTAAGCATATACATAACAAATATATATATAATCCTAGTCATCATATTATCAGACCTGGTATTCACGTACTAAAATTTCTCAATTAAAATCAACATGCTAGAAGTAAATCAAACATCTAATAATTTAATCAACAAAACATATTTCATGGAGTGCTTTATATAAATAAGTCCATATATCCAATTTGAACTGCAAAAATATTACATATTGTTCATCAATAATACACCATGAAAATATATATAGTGTTAGGTCCCTATAAAACTAGTGGAGCCCTTATATTGTTATTGTTGTACCCCATAGAGGACCACTATTGTTGTTGTCACGCCCTTACATTATTATAGTTATGTAGGCCCTAATTATATTTTGACCCTTTAGACTCCTATATATACCAAGTAGGTCTCGTCATTTGAATCATCAAGGAATTTTTCATTTATGTGATTTAAACAGAGGTTTCCCCCTCCTAGTGGCTTATTATTAAGTCATTGATATATCTTTTCTTATGTTTCTACGTTATTTTGATCTGGATACATAACATTTGGTATTAGAGCTCTTGATCCTAGGGTTTTGCTACTTCAAATGGGTCATCGTGGAATTTTCACTGTAACTTTTTTTATGTGAAGCTTTAGACCATGAACTTTTACCACGTGGATGAATAATCTTGATGAGCATTTGGTTAAAATTCCAGACCTTGGATCACTATATTTTCAGACATATGGTCCAAGGAAGTTAGGGTTTCTGTATGCTTCAAAATTCATTCTTAAACAAGTTTTCTGGAGAATATCATCATAAATTTCTCTTCAAGCATCATATTTGAATTTCGTAAAAGTAATTGAAATTGCATGAACTATAGTTTTTCGGGTAAGAATTTCAGAGCCAAAGGTTAAAACAATGACATGTGGCATATTGTACAATTTCTCTCTATTGAACTAATCCATAATCAAGTCATCATGGGATATTTGACATAATTTTATCTTGAAGAATCGAATATCAGTCTAACTTGTGGGGTTGGAAAGAAGACACAGAGAGATACCTTAGGAAAAAAATCCAGACCTTGGGAGGTAACATTCATATAGATACAATAGTTTCAAGTTTGGTCATATCAACAAGCTCAAAGTCCAGCTCTTTAAAACAAAAAAGGTGTTATTTTTAAAATTGTTTAGCTTTTGTTTCAAAAATGAGTTTGAAGTGATTCAAAGGGAATAAAAAAGCATAGATATCATTATTTGGTTTTAAAATGATTCATAAAAAAAAATAATACACCCATTAAGCCCCCAAAAAAAACTCTACTATGACACGTGAGGAAGAGGAAGAAATTCCACATGATATATCAAAATTATGAAAATAAGTGAAACAATTTTCACTCTCACAAAGAGCAACCAAAAGTGAAATGGAAGCAATAGTGAATGTTAGGATGCATGGTTTAGAAGCAAAAATAAAAATGGACGTGGAAGGATTGAAGGAAGTGTTGACAAAGTTGCTACAATAAATGCTTCCTAATGGTAATAAGCTATTCCATGATTCTCATGGTGAGAACAAAAGGAATGTGAATCATGATTTTAGAGACTCCAACTTTAGGTTGAAGATCCACCACATTCCAAATATTGATTTGAGAAATTTTAATGGAAAGGGTCTTGTAACATGGATACTACATATAGAACATTTATTCGATTTACATGATGTGCAACACACAAAAAAGGTACACATTTAATCTTTATATTTAGAACCCAATCAATTTGTGTGGTATCAATGGCCTTGTTCTTGTAAATACTTTCTTTAGCCAATTTTTAAATCTTAAAAAAAGGGTTCAATTGCGTAGCACATTGAAAACTTCCAAAAACTAAATATCAAGGTAACTGGAATTCCAAAGGAGCATCTTACTGATGCCTTCATAGGGACTTTAAAGGATAACATCCAACATGATGTCTACCTTTAGGAACCTAATTCATTGGAGAATGCATTCAGGATGGCAATGAACGTTGAAAGAAAAATTATGGCAACAAGGAGGTCTACCACTCACAAATATAAAGATGGAAGCGTTTCCACTCCTAGCCTCCCAAAACCTACAAGGTTAACACCACAACAAATGGAGGAAAAAAAAAGAGTTTTGTTAGAGTTATGATAGAAAATACACTAGAGGTCATAAGTGTGTCGAGAAGAAATTATTTTACATAGATTGTGAAGAGGAGGAAGAAAAGGAACAAGAAACATCAAAAGAAGAAGATTTACACTAGGAACCAACCAAAGGGGTTTAAAAATAAGAAATAAATCTGACCATATCATGTAATGCATTGGTGGGATTTACCACTCCTGAAACTCTCAAGATACAAGGATATATCAAAAAGAAAAATGTAATAGTGTTGATTGATTCAGGTAGCACCCATAATTTTATTCATTGTAAGATAACCAAGGATTTCAATTGCTTTCTTTATCCAAAACCATAGTTTCAAGTGATGGCTGCATATGGAGGAACTACAAATTCCTTAGGAGAGTGTCATAACATCAATCTAATCACGAGGGAATATGTATTAAATAGTCCAATGCTTTCTGTAGAAATTTGAATAGCTGATATATTATTCACCAAGATTCTCCTGATCACACACTATTTTAGCTTCATGCATAATACATAATCTCTTCTACCATTGATCATTAATTGCAGAAATAAAATCAATTGCATGCACACATTAAAACCACAAACAATCACACATATGAACACAATATTTAATGGGAAAGCTTAAATGAAAACCACAGCATACGTATATTATATGTCATGGAGATCATGTAACAATCATAGTACAAAGCTCCTCACAAGCTCTCATGCACACCCTCGGTTGCTACACACTATCAGTAGATCTAGCAAAACACATGCTCCAATCTTTTGCCACTTGATGCTTGACCTCTATTGCGTTATCAATGCTATGGGATGGCTTCATTAAATAGATAAACCACACGGCATCTTTGGCACGCCAATCCTCATGGGCTTCTCCCACCTATACGTATTGTTGCAAATAGCAATAGTATAGTCACAACTAATAGTTAACCTGCTCTTTCACCTATTTCTGCACTGGTCTCCACTGAAACTGTCCATGCACTGAAGTTAACTGATGTATTCTTTAGTTGATTTATGAGTTTATAATTAGTGAATTAATTAATAATTAATTCACACCACTCTCACTCATTGTATCTATTAGTTAACTTGGATACAAAAAGCTCAACTATGTTTAGATTAGTTAAACTGAATACAACTCCACTAACTTCCTCAATCAACTCCACCAAACTCTGTCACATGAGTTCTAATTGGAAGTATCCCGCTCTGATAGCTCCATAACCCTCGGGAATAGTGTAATTCCTTATTGACTCATGTGCCACTTGTTGCACTTAGTGAAGTGCTCAAGAGAATAAGATAATATTTAAGAGTCCAAATATTATTAAGAGCTAATAATATTCGACATATCTATTTTTAAATTTGGCAATCTAAAAATAGATTAGCGAAATATGTCTAAAAATAGAAGTCCATCTATTTTTTCCGACTTGACCAACCATCCACAAATAGCATCTTGCAACTCATAGAACATGATCCATATGTCTAAAAATAGACATAGTCTAAAAATAGACTTTGCGCCAAAAATAGCCTTCGGGCCCACTTAGTGAAGGCGACTCCTTTCCGCTAAGCTCATCATCTTGTTGCAATCTCAATACTTTCCATGCCAATAGGCATTGCTGATCTTGTATTAGGAGTCTAATGGTTATAATCTTTAGGGAGGATAAATTTTAATTTTCAAGAACTTTCCTAATTTTTTTTTTTGGGAAGAAAAGGAAATTGAATTACGAGATATCACCAGAAACCTAGGAAGATAATAATATCTAATGGCAAGATAAAGGTTTTGAAGAAGGAACTGTGAAAATTTCCAAATTTACTAAACATAAACCCTAGTGTTAAATATTTATTTACTTCACCTACTTACATAAGTTATTAATTTGAAAATTTAGCATTAACATCGAAGTAAATATAGTTAAAAACATACAAATACAGATCAAGTACTGAACAAAATTCTCATAAAAAAAGTGACACACAAGGATTTTCTGGACAAATGTCCCCTGAAATACCCAATGCAGGAAAACCGGTGCTTCTAGCTTCTGGAGGGTTTTTATTATTATGTAGATTCTAAGTACAATAGATTTGGGCACCAAACTGGTTAACCCGAAAGAGAAAAAAAATTGGTAGCAATACCTTTGTCCTGGAGACATAAAACTATGACTGATTCACTCCATCAAACGAGATTCGCAAAACTCAGCCCATTTATGGCCTCTAGAAACCCCAACATTGCTTTGAAGCCCTCTACGTCAGCCTTCCTGGCCTGCGTCAACATTTGTACTACTCAGGAAGGGCCTGCGCCACCCTAGAAGGGGTTAAGTTGCCCCTGCACTGCCCTATCTGGGCCTGCGTTGACCCTCCCGGCCTCCTGCTACCTCTGCGCTGCCCTTGCTGGGCTCGTGGTTGGATTGCGTAACTGCTGCCTCTACGCTGCTCTGGATTGCTCCTTCTTTGCCTTCATTGTAATCTTGGCCTGGTACTAGACGATCCCCCTCGCCAATACTACCCCTCACTGCAGCTAAAAAACTTCTAAAATTCTTAGCAAACCACGCCCTAGAATCTCAACTTAGCTTCAGTGCTCTACCAGTGTGTGTGTTCTCCAACTGACCCCAAGCCCTCTTCTTATAATTTTCTCGGTTAAACATCAACGACCATGATATAATATCTAATCGACGACTAAGATTAGAATATTCTTGATCTGTGTCACTTAAGTCATTCTCATCACATGTTTAATTTAATTCACCTAAATCTTTTATTTTCCCTAAGTTAGAATTAGTGTCCTTAATTAAAAATATTAATTATTTGAATAAAAATTAAACCAGATGGAATTCTTCTAAACTCTTTCTGGGTCTTAGAGATCTCATGTACTCTAGCTCCTCCACAAAATTTGGGAGCTAGAGCACATCCGATGCTACCACAACACCCCAAAATCTCAACACTCCCTCTTAGTGAGGAATGTGCTCTAGCAATACAATTCACCCCGAAGTACTGCTCTGATCTCTAGTGTTGGTATCTGTGCTGATGCTTGGCCTACTACCCTTCATCACTATGCTGTTGTTGCTCTTTGTACTTCTTCCCATGACTCTGCCACTGTCACTGATACATCCATACTGCAGCTCCCTCTCAAATTGTTGCATCGTGTTGCCAACTGCTGCATTGCAACTTCATTGCTAAGAGTAAGCAGTTGAAGGAAAATCACCCAATCTTTGGTAGAAAAGTCAGTTGGGATGCGTCTCATCACTGAAGCTCCATAGGCTATTGCTCTGCGTTTTCCTCCTGAGGCTAATGTGTTTCTGCAGATTTGTACTATGTAAGCATACCTCCTCTACGATTCTACCCTCTACGTTGTTGCTGCATCCGCACTGCACTGTCCTCCTGAAGCCTCTAGGCTGCTACAACACTGAAATGTGTAAGTAAGCCTCCTTTGCATTGCTTCCTCTATGCTGCTGCTACGTGTGCACTACACTGCTACCTATTCAACGTGTCAGCCTGAACCTCTGCTTTATCCATGATCTTTTGTACCCACCGCTCCACTTGTCCCGCTACTGTCTTAAGGCTCCCGTAGCTCGTATGTGATCCAATATTTGGGCTACTCAAGGATTCCGCCACCACTCTGTAGCTGCTCTACAAATAAATAACACCCCAATTTCCTGGTTCATGAGCGCTCATAGTTACATCATCGTCAGAGCCATTGTTTGATACAGCAGACCTAGAACTAGAAGCTTCCTTGCCCTTCTTCCTTTGAGGGCAATTACTTGTGAAATGTGCAAGTTCGCCACATTGGAAACATTTTATCTTTGATAGATCACACTTATTTTTCCCTTGCTAATTATTTCATGCCAGGGCTGCATCTTCCTCTTTCTCCTTCCTCAGCTTGCTCAAACTGGTGTTACACTGCCTCTTGGTCATTCGGCGGATTTCCTCTTGTCAGAGGATAGCCGACATATTGTCCCCGTTAGGAAGATCCACTCTACCCAAAAGACTTTGGAAATTTTTTTCCTAGTCCTATGTGATAGCATTGAGAGCAGTCCTCACCATGAAATCATCATCCACTTTGACCCCCATGCCAGTCAGCTGATCCCAGATCGACTACAGTATGAATAGGAAAGGGACGATTTCCTCTTCTTTGGACATTATAATTTGCCTCAGCTGGTTCTCTAGAAGAATATCCCTCTTGACAAACTTCCCTTGATACAATGTGATTAAATCTCCCACATCTCATGAGTCATCATCTTCTCGGCTATGTGTGGTACCACATGATCTTTAACCCCATCCATGATGAAGCACTTGGCATGTGCCACTACTTCATTATGTTTTGCCAGGAGTTTACTATTGGTTTGTGTAGCCAAGAATTTCTCTACATGATCCCTCAAGCCATATGCCTCCAGGACTACTAGGATTTTGGCCTTCCAGAAAGAAAAGTTGGACAGGTTGTCCAACCTATCCAAATTAGGTAGTCCATGTGGTGCCATCTTCTCAGAAATTTATTGGAACATATCCTCCTCTCTCTTTTTAGAGACTCAGATCTAGGGTCCTTGACAAGAAAGGCACCCTATGCTCCCTCTGACAACTGATTTCCTCCTTGGAAATCTGCCAAACATGACAAATCAACTCTCCTTGATTACCCTACGATCGATCTTTATATTTCTTTAGAAATGAAATCTACTGAGAAGTTGTTCTCCTCCCGCTCTTTGTTAACTTAACTTAGGCTTAATTCTCCACCGGAAGAATCTTCACCCCACCAAAAACGACTGAAGATGTGTAGCTCAGCTTCCAGTTCATGGCACTCTGCACAACAATCAAATTTTGGACTGAGTCACCCTGGCTAGCCTCTACGTGAGAAGATTGTCTTAGTGCAACCTCTACGTAGATATTGCGTAGTGTAGATTGCTCCTGTCACGTCCCTCTAGAACACTTTGTGATGTCCCTGTGTCACCCAGTTGGGACTGCATCAGCCCTTGCATGGCTCTTGCTGCCTATGCGTCCTTCTACTGCTGTGCTTCCCTCTCTGGTTTACTTGTTGCTGATGCTGCTTTCTGCAATACTAATTACTTCAGTTGTTTGGCTGGAGATCCAACTTTATCAATACCATGTGAAAATTTTTGAATTTACTAAACAAAAACCCTACTATTAAATCTTGATTTACTTCTCCTATTTACATAAGTTTTTAATATGAAAATTCAACATTGAAATCGGAGAAAATACAGTTAACAAGCTACACATACAGATCAAGTACTGAATAACATGGTCATAGACAAAGTGACCCACAAGGATTTTCTAGAAAAATGTCCTCGGAAAAACCCAATGCGGGAAAACCAGTGCTACTAGCTTCTGGATGGTTTTTATTATTATGCAGATTCTAAGTAAAACAGATCTAGGCACCAAACTGGTTAACTCGATAGAGAAAAAAAATGGCAGCAATACCTCTATTCCGGAGACAGAAAACTGTGACTGATTCACACCCTCAAACGAGATTTACAGAACTTAGCCCCTTTTCAGCCTCTGGAAACCCCAACGCTGCTCTTAAGCCCTCTGCATCAGCTTTCCTAGCCTATGTCAGCCTTTGCGCTACTCAGGAAGGGATTGCTCCACCCTAGAAGGGGTTACACTGCCCCTGCGATGCCCTAGCTAGGCCTGTGTAAGCCCTCCCGGCCTCCTGATGCCCTTGCACTACCCCTGCTAGGTTGGTGGCTGGAATGTGTAGCTGCTGCCTTTGTGCTGCTTTGGATTGCTCCTTCACTGCCCTCATTTTACTCTTGGCATGGGAATAGACCATCCCCCTCACTAATATTGCCCCTCACTACAGCTAAAACACTTCTGAAATTCTTAGGAAACCACGCCCTAAAATCTTAGCTTAGCTTCAGTGCTCGACTAGTGTGTGTGTTCTCCAACTGATCCCAAGCCCTCTTCTCATACTTTTCTCATTGAAACATCAATGAACATGATCTAATCTCTAATCTAATACTAATATTATAAGATGCTTGATGTGCGTCACTTAAGTCATTATCATCAGATGTTTAATTTAATTCACTTTAATCTTTTAATTTTCCTAAGTTAGACTCTGGGTGCTTAATTAAAAATATTAATTATTTGAATAAAACTTAAGTGAAATGGAATTATTCTAAATAATTTCTGGGTCTTGGAGATCTCATGTGCTCTAGCTCCTCCAAAAAATTTGGGAGCCAGAGCACATTTGATGCTACCCCAACACTCCAAAATCTCAACACTCCCTAGTAGCGAGGAATGTGCTCTAGCTATACGCTTTACTCGAAAGTACTGCTCCGATCTCTGGTGTTGGTATTTGCGTTGATTCTTGGCCTGCTGCCCTTCATCACTGCACTACTGCTTCTCTCTGTACTGTTTCCCATGACTCTGCCACCATCACTGCTACATCCGTACTACAACTCCCTCTCAAATTGCTGCATCGTGCTACCAACTACTGCACTGCAACTCAGTTGCTGAGAGTAAGCAACTAAAGGACCATGACCAAATATTTGACAGAAAATCATATGGGCTGCATCTCATCACTGAAGATCCATAGGTTTTTTCTCTATGCTGTCCTCCTGAGGCTACTGTGCTATTGTATCTCTGCACTGCGTAAGCAAACCTCCTTTACGCTGCCTCGGCGTTGCTGCCCTCTACGCTGCTGTTGCATCTGCACTGCACTATCCTCTTGAAGCCTCTACACTACTACAAAACTGCACTGCGTAAGCAAGCCTCCTCTACACTTCCTCTGCGCTGCTCCCTCTTCAGCGTGTTAGCCTCTGCCTTTGTTTTATCCGTGATATTCTACACCCACTGCTTCACTTGTCCTGCTACCGTCTTAAGGCTCCCATAGCTCATATGTGATCCAAGAGTTAGGCTACTCAAGAATCCCGCCACCACTCTGTAGCTGCTCTACAGATCAATATCACCCCACTTTTGTGGTTCATGAGAACTCATGGCTATGTCATCATTGGAGCCATCATCTACTACAATAACCTTGGAACTAGAAGCTTCCTTTTCCTTCTTCCTTTGAGGACAATTGTTGCGAAGTGTCCAAGTTCATTGCATTGCAAAAATTTTATCTTTGACATATCACACTTCTTTTTCCCTTGTTGCGTCTTTTATGCTAGGGCTACATCTTCCTCTTCCTCCTTCCTCACCTTGCTCGAATCGGTGTTGTACTACCTCTTGGTCATTCAACGGATCTCCTCTTGTCAAAGGATAGCCCACATATTGTCCCAGTTAGGAAGATCCAATTTTCCCAAAATACTTTGGACAAATGTTTCCCAGTCCTCTTTGACAACATTGAGGGTAGTCCTCACCATGACATCATCATCCACTTTGACCCCCATGCCAGTCAACTGATCCTAGATCGACTGTAGTCTGAATAGGAAAGGATCGATTTCCTCTCCCTTGGACATCATAAATAACCTCAACTATTTCTCCAGAAGCATCTTCCTTTGGACAGACTTCCCTTGATACAATGTGGTTAAAGCTTCCCACATATCATGAGCCGTCGTCTTCTCAGCTATGTGTGGTACCACATGATCTTTAACCTCATCCATGATGAAGCGCTTGACATGTGCCACTACTTCATTATGCTCTGCCATGAGTTTCACATATGTTGGTTTAGCCAATACATTATCTGCATGATCCCTCAAGCCATATGCCTCTAGGACTACCGGGATTCTAGCATTCTAGATACCAAAGTTGGACAGACCATCCAACCTATCCTGATCATGCAGTCTGTGTGGCGCCATTTGCTCATAAATTTTTCGGAACAAATCCTCCTCTCTCTTGCTAAAGACTCAGATCTAGGGTCCTTAGCGAGAAAGATACCCTCTGCTCCCTGTGACAATTTATTTCCTCCTTGGAAATATACAAAACATGACGAATCAACTCTCATCGATCACCCTAAGATCGATCTTCAAATTTATTTGTCAATGAAATCTACTGAGAATTTTTTATCCTCCCACTCTTTGTCAACTTAGCTTAGGCTTAATTCTGCACCGATATAATCTTCACCCCACGAGCAACTGTTGAAGATCTGCAACTCAACTTTCAATTCATGACACTCTACACAGCAATCAAATTCTGGACTACATCACCCTAGTTGGCCTCTATGTTAGCAGATTGACACAACGCAGCCTTTGTGCAGTGCAGGTTGCTCTTGCGTCCCTCCAGAACAATCTGCATTGTCTCTGCGTCACCCAGCTGGGACTGCGTCAGCCCCTACATGGATCTTGCTGCCACTGTGTCCTTCTGTTGCTGCGATGCCCTCTCCAGTTTATCTGTTGTTGCTGCTGCTGATTTCTGTAATATAGATTTCTTTAGCCGTCTTGCTGGAGATCCAACTTGATCTGTAATCACTCTAATACCATGTGAAATTTTTTGAATTTACTAAACAGAAACCCTACTATTAAATCTTGATTTACTTCTCCTACTTACATAGGTTATTAATATGAAAATTCAACATTAACATCGAAGTAAATATAGTTAAAAAACTACACATATAGATCAAGTACTGAATAACATGCTCATAGACAAAGTGACACACGAGGATTTTCTGGGAAAATGTCCCCAGAAAAACCCAATGCGGGAAAACTGGTGCTGCTATCTTCTGGAGGGTTTTTATTATTATGTAGATTCTAAGTAAAATAGATATGGGCACCAAAATAGTTAACCCGATAGAGAAAAAAAATGGCAACAATACCTCTATCCCGGAGACAGAAAATTGTGACTGATTCACACCCTCAAACAATATTTATAGAAATCATCCCTTTTCCTGCCTCTGGAAACGCGAGTGTTTCTCTGAAGCCCTTTGTGTCAACCTTCTTGGCTTGCTTAACCTCTGCGCTGCTCAGGAAGGGTCTACGTCACCCTAGAAGGGGTTATGTTGCCCCTGCGTTGCCCTAGTTGTGCCCGCGTTAGCCCTCCTAGTCCCCTGCTACCTCTACGCTGCCCCTGCTGGGCTCTTGGATCGACTATGTAGTTATTGCCTCTGCGCTGCTCTGGATTTCTTGTTCTCTGCCCTCGTTGTATTGTACTAGACCATCGCCCTTGCCAATACTGCTACTCGCTGCAGCTGAAACACTTCTAAATTATTAGCAAACCATGCCCTAGAATCTCAGCTTAGCTTCAGTGCTCTGCTAGTGTGTGTGTTCTCCAATTGACCCCAAGCCCTCTTCTTGTACTTTTCTCATTGAAAGATCAACGACCATGATCTAATATCTAATTGAAGGCTAATATTAGAAGATGCTTGATCCACGTCACTTAAGTCATTCTCATCACATGTTTAATTTAATTCACTTTAATCTTTTAATTTTCCTAAGTTATACTTAGGGTCCTTAATTAAAAAGATTAATTATTTGAATAAAATTTAAACCAGATGAAATTATTCTAAACACTTTCTGGGTCTTGGAGATCTCATTTAATCCATCTCCGCCATAAAACTTGGGAGCTAGATCACATCCGATGCTACCCCAACACCCCAAAATATCAACAGGAACAACTATTGAATTTCCGTGACCTTGGGTCTAGGTTAGAGTCTCAAATCATTGATGCTACCAAACCAAGAATCTCAACCATAAACTACTTTTCACAATGGAAAATATAAAGCAATAAATCATATATGCACACTATACACAATTTTAAACCAAAATGTAAAATAATGTACAATCCCAAATCTTCGTTATATTGAACCAAATCTAAATAATACAATAGTCTATGGTATACAAGATAAAATGACAAGCATGTAATATCCCAAAATGGGAAAATAAAATAATATAAAACAAAATAATGGAAACTACAACAATGTACAAATAAATTGTAAACGCCATGAAAATAGACATAATAGCTAAGTCATTTTATTAAACAGGAGGTGGAATACAATGTACAACAATAATAAAAAATAGTAGCACTCAAGCTGATAGAGATGGCTAGAGTGACCCTGAAGTCCTCTCAATTAAGGCATTGCATAACTACTGATCTACTGGAGGCAATAATGCACTGTCCCAGATGGTAATGCTAGAAATATAACTGCTGGCTGAAAAGGGATACACAAATTAGGTTGTTCTAGAGCTTAGATGATGCCAGGATTTCAAATCCGGGCTCTACGATGAAAACCAAAAATAACTCAGAAAGGATTTCTAGATTAGATCACCTTGGAAAAACACCCTCCTAGGGCTTGCAATACATAATTACTAGGTATACAGATCTATGGCATGAACTGAAAGATAAAAAGGCTGAAATCATACACAATCAGTTCAGACTCTCATGCTCTAAGTATCTTCCATCTTCATGCCCTTAATCTCCTTCTACAAAGAAAGTGGACATAGTAGAGTATTGTGGAGCTCCCTGCATTGCTGGTTTTTTATGCTATTGATAGGAAGTGCTTCGACCTTCCTCATTTTGAAACCTTCTTGAGGTTCCTTTTTTCCTCTCCCTTCTCATTTCTTTTACCTCCTTGGAGAGATCCTGCATAGATTTGAAGAGAAGTGTGGCAAAAATTAATCCCTCCGTCATTGTAGATCTCTTCTTTCTGCATCTTCTTCTAATGTCATGAAATGTAATGCCCACAAGCTGAGCCAAAGATCATGATATGATACCACTATAATATCCCAAAATGGGAAAATACAATAATATAAAACACAATAACTGGAAACTACAACAATGTACAAATAAACTGTAAACACCATGAAAATAGACAGAATAGTTGAGTCATTTTATTAAACATGAGGTGCAATACAATGTACAACAATACTAAAAAATAGTACCACTCAAGCCGACATAGATGACTAGAGTGACCTTGAAGTCCTCTCACTGAAGGCACCGCGTAACTGCTGATCTGCTAGAGGCCATACTGCGCTATCCCTGCTGGTAATGCTGGAAATACAACTGCTAGCTAAAAAGGGATGTGTATATTAGGCTATTCCAGAGCTCAAATGATGCCAAGATTCTAGATCTGGGCTCTACGATGAAAACCAAAAATAACCCAGAAAGGATTTCTAGATTTGATCACCTTGGAAAATCACCCTCCTAGGGCTTGCAATACAGAACTACTGGGTATGCAAATCTATGGAATGAAATGAAATATAAAAAGGATGCAATCATACACAATCAGTTCAATGCATGAAGGGTCAATCCCTTCTCTTGATCTCCAAGCTAGAAGCTTGAGATCTGAATCCTCCTTGCTCCTCTCAAGTTGCAGTTGTTGAATACATAACTGCTGGAATGGACTGCACTGTCAAGGGGGTTGAATCTATAGCCTACTGCTGGATGATGGAATATAGCTCACAACTGATGGAAATAGTCTCACCAAAGTTAGGGGATGATCTCTAATAGGATTCCAAGTTGAAAATACTTGGAACTTCCTTCCTCCACTAGATCTACAAGGTTGGACTGCATAATTCCTGGGGGAACTACTGCTTCTTGGAGGTGTAGAATGATGGCCTGATGTCGGATGTCACAATTATACTTGTGAAAGACTGAAATGGAAGCACAAGGTGAAAGGATGATCCCTCCTGCGGTTCCCTAGTTGAAATTATAGAAACTACCTTCCTCCTCTCAAACCCTCAAGCATGAATGCGTAATTCCTAAATCTGTATGTGATGAAGAGAGGGGCTAAATGTGGAACCAATTCCAGATGATGAATGACTGCTCAAAGAAACCTTTCCAGAGTAGGAAATCTAAGTCCCTCGTGGATAAAGGGTGGGATTCCCACTCTGGAACACCTGTGTGCTAAACAAAACTGTAGACTTAGCTAAACAAATAAAGTGTGCAAAGAAATATCAAATGAAAAAACAAGATCTAAATACAGAATCTCCTTCTATGGCTGCCTTCACCTTCCTTTTATGCTTTGTGAGCCTCCCCTATCCTTGTCCCACCTCATTAATACGCTGCACATGTGTCCACTAGCCTCCATGAAGACTGCGCTATCTCCCCAAGATCTCCATCATCTCTACATTTAATCTTCACTCCCTCCATCATGTGTGTTTTTAATGCACCACTTCCTCCATCACTTCATCATTATTGCTCTATGATCTTACTTTTATTCCTCCATGATATTACTTTTACTCCTCCACTATCTCCACCATCTTCCTCGCTAATGCTCTACGATCTCCACTCTTCCTTTATTAATAAATTTCTCCACTAATCCATAATGCCGATCTACTATCTAACTAACCCACATTCACACAACAAAAGTGGATTTTATTCATCTATGGGGTTTATGGGTCCCATCACCCTTTTATTTACTTAGTTAATTAGGAAAATTAAGAACTCTAATATTCCAATTAACTGATGGAAAATTGGGAATATTACAAAACACAAGGTTGTATCTCATCCTGCCAATCCTTCGCTTTCGTACTGCACACTAGTAGTGCTTTAGTCCATCAAGGCATCTAGACATGGATACTCCAGGAGGGTTGCCACCTAACACTTTTGCACGTACTTTTGTAGAGTGTAATTGGGTTGATTCAATATACTCTATGGGTAGGCCTAATTCCTGAGCTCCAATATGCCAAGCTAGCAACAACATTTGTCCATCAAAGTGTTGCACTTCAGAACTAGCCTTCACAAAACCTTCAATTTCTCTTCGTCCTTCAAGGTAGCTCCTCTAGGGCTACTTTGGGTAGCCAGAATGCTTCCCTCAAATGGTCCTATAACTCCCAATTTTTTCACTACTAAATGTGCACCTAGTATCATGCTTCAACGCCTTGAAAGTTCATAAAATTGGCTCCAACAGGCAGCTAACAAATCTAATCCAATCATGGTCACGACTTGACCCAACACTCCTCCCAAACACACTGCTGGTGCTCCTTGTTGTACTTTCTGATTTCTACACCACTAGTTATGGCACACCTACCAACCCTTAACATCCACACAGTTCATAAATAAAATCTTCTAGGGCTTTGATCCACCTTGGAGAGACCCTCCAACACCACGATGTCCCTTTTTTTGCCTTAACCACTTCAAGGCTACTTAGAAACAACCTCAAGTTGCTGGCTACGGCCTGCAGCCTAGCTGAGAAACTTGTTGTAGTCTCTGATCTCCACAACAGGCCCAAATAAGTACCCTTAACAACTACCTTCTCCTCTATATCTCCTCGGCCTTGCAGTCCGCACCTTCCTACACTAATCTACACCTAAGGCTCTGCCCTACATGGAATTGTTAGCCCAGAAGGAGCCCTTGTCAATGCCGTAACTACAATGTAATATTCCCAAATTTTCACATCACATTTGGAATATTAGAGTCCTTGATTTTATTCATGAACTAAGTAAAGAAAAGGGTGGAGGGACCCACAATCCTCAATAAGAATAAATATCCACTTTATGTGTGTGAATGTGGATTAATTTAGACTAGATCTGCAAAAAGAAGTAGTTGAGAAACTACTAATGTGAATGAGATTGGAGATCATGTCTCATTTAATGAGAGAGATCATGGAGGGTTGATTCAGTCAACTAAGATCTTGAAGAGGTCAAACAAAGATTCATTGAGCATTAATGATCAAGTGATGGAGGATCATGTGCAAATGAAACACACATGATGGAGGAGGTGTACATTGCACCTAGACTGTTTGGTTGATTTGGTCAAACAACGCAATTCCACTTGGAGGATCTTGTCCACATGAGACTGCGAAGTTGAGATTAGGGCCAAGGCTTGGGATGGCTCAATCATTATAAAGAAGATGAAGGAAAAGGTGAAAGGCATCTTGGATTATTTGATGTATGATATTTTAGATATGGAATTGTCAAGTGACATTCCACTGCATTCTTGGGCTGTTTAGAAGAGACTGCAGGTGCTATTTAGCACAGGGTGTTCTCGGGTGGGAATCCCTCCTCTTTCTTTGAGTGATATATAAGGAAGAGGTTTGTACTTCATTATACATCAGGTTTTAAGTGCCATTTCCTTTTTCTACTTTCTGAGGAACATTCATATTCAGAAAACTGCAATTTTCTGAAGATCAGTTTGGAAGGTGGAAGTTGTCTTCAATACTTCAGCTGGAGAACAAGGTGAGGGATTATCCCAATCACTTGGGCTTATATATTAGCACTCCCAGAGCCACATCGCATATTTGGCATCAGGCAAAATTTTATTGACCTCCTAGCAGCAACATTCCCTTTAGGAATAACGTTGTCCATCCTACAGATCAAAAAGGAGGAAGGAAGTTGCTAGTACTTCAGCTAGCAATCTAGTGGAGGATCATTCCTTCACATTGCCATCAGTCTCACCATCAGCCTAAAGCTTATTGCATCATTTTTCAGTAGGCATAAGAAATCTCTTCCCCTCATAGCGTAGTTTCTGTTGGCAGTTGTGTTGCAGCAGCTGAATTCGTCATTGGAGGATTGAGAAGGTAGATCTAGAGCTCTCAGCTCATAGATCTGAGAAAGGGATCAAACCTTCAAGCATAGATCTGATCTGAGCAGACATTTCAGCCATATTTTATTCAGATCTAGCTTTAGATCTGTATTTCCTAGCAGATCAAGGATCAAACCCTAGGGAGGTGATTTTTCCAAAGTTGTAGATCTGGAAAATCCTTTCTGGGTTATCTTGGGAATCCATCACATTGGCCAAATCTTGAATCTTGGCATCATCAGAGCTCCAATTTTGAGTAGATCTGCATTTCTCTTCAGCCTACAACTCCATGTTTATGTCTTGCTGAAGAGACAATGCAATATTTGCTGTAGAGCCTCTCCAGTTATGCTGTACGTTGTACCGAAGTGAAGGTATGATGAACCATAGGTGTGAATGAACCGTCAAGATGATTACCCACAGTTATGGACATTGAGTGAAAGAAGTATCATGTTCAAGAGCGACTTGCTACCAAAAAGAAACTTTTCTTACTTTTCCCAAATTTTCCCCGGTCATTTGTCGACCAGTACCTCTTTAGTTTTTAACAAGCTTGAGGAGGAAAACATTTTCTTGATCTATAATTCAACCCTTCGGGCGAATAAAGTATCGCTATTTAATAATTTAATGAGTCTAGTGATGAATGAAACTCGATTCTTGCCATATCGACAAGCCCATTGCTATTTTATGTTTTAATGAGCGTAACGACAGTGATGGCCCGGTCCTTTTTCATATTTAGGGAGTCTGAAAAAGAGGACGAAAGAGAACTCCAAAAGTACTTTTTCATAAATTTTTCTCTCAGATCCGAAAAAGTGTAAAATAATATCTGAAAGAACCTCTTTGGTCATGTTTAACCAAGGTATTCCTTTTTCGTAAATAATCCATCTTAGTCCGGAAAAGGGTTAAACTTATATTGAGTAGATATCAATTCATTTACTTTAACAAGCTCTAAATGGAAAGTGCTCGGAAATCTTTTCACATTATCAGAGTCTGAAAAGAGCTGAAAGAAGACTCTAGGGGTTCCTTTTTTGCTGTTATCGAAGCTCGAAAAAGAGATAAAAGTGCACTTCAAATCCTTTTTTGTTTTTAACAAAGCTCAAAAAATAAGGAGAAAAAGTATGCTTTGTGGTCAAGTCTTTCTTTGAAATAAATCTGCACGACTAATCTATTCATCAGTTGTATTTCCTATTCAGAAACAACATCAAATGGATTAAAGATACCTATTTCATGATAAAAAAATATTAAAACTATAGTCATAGCAATAAATTTAACTTGCAAACAATTAAATGACTATAAAAAGTAGTTTCACTATTCATTTTTACCATTCCATAGTTACCATTTTCATTTTGGAGCTCTGAACCTGATTTTTCCCCCGAACTTCAGTCGTTGATTGCGGTCGTTTCTGTGAACGGATTTCATCGCTGTTTGATCCAGGTTAGTAGCATGATCCTCCTCTTTCTTTCAGTATTCATTTCATTCCCATTCCTTTCAAATTTTTAGGGTCTTAAGGCCCCTAGGGTAAATTTTGCCCAAATTGAGGGCAACGCACCCTTGAACATCGAAACCTGCATTGCATAGTAGGTACACTTAAGGGTACCTTCATATGCAATGCACTGTCTCAACTCAGAGAGTGCGTTGGGTGCAGTTCAAGTTTTTGATTTTCATGATGTGTCCAAAATTTGCCTAGTTTTTTGCAATGAATGGTATCTAATGGATCTTATGGTTGATTTTCAGGTTTCCATCAGATAATAATAACGATTACATGGAGAGAAAGAGAACATGAGGAACAAGATATGATTTCCTTGAATGATCCAGGTACTGTAAGAGCCTTAAGATATTGTGGAATACTTAAGTACTTCAAATTGTCGGGAATGAGGCAACAAATAGAACTCCTAGAGTTCCTTGTTCGAGATCCGACGATAGAGGCATTTCACAAAAAAAATCAAGGGTTGTCCATAACAGTTGAGGATGTGTATTTTCTCACAGTTGTTTCGAGGAGAGGTTTGCCCATTTCTCTCACAAGGTCTACCGTTGGAGGAGAGACAGTGAGGGATTATGTATGCAGTATTGCTATCCATTGTCAGAACCTAGCAAATATGGAAAAATAAACATCCGGGATATCAAGGATTTTCCTTTGACAAACATCCTTTTCACGACCGCTAAACTTGATGGCAAGGTTACACTCCATGTAGCGAACATATCATATATGCAGTATGCGCTAGAGTGCTTAGAGCCAACAATATTCAACTGGTCTGAAGCTGTTCTATCTCAGATAAAGGAACAACTAAACAAAGCAAAGGGAGGAAGGAAGAAAAATTTTAGTTATGGTTCCATCCTTATCTCCTTCACTTTAGAATGGATTCCACTTATGGAGCCACAACATGTAACATTGGATATATCTAGTCCTAGAGATCCTCGAAGGTAGATATGGGTAGAACTCATGGGTCGACATGCAGGCCAATCGACCATTTTGTTCTCTACTGCATTCTTCACCTGGTTCCAGCGACATATTGTCACCATCGATGATTATGCATATGCAAGCGTCGAATTTCAAGGAGATCCAGATCTAGTATTACCAGAAGGCGCTCAGTGGGGTGCAATTGGTAAGAATGATTTGACCATGCTTTTTTATTTTTCTAAGGTTTATACAATGTTTTTTTGTTTTGATTTCTTTCCAAGACTAAACTAAATGTTTGATGTAATGCAGATATTGGTCGCGTTCAACCAGTAGAGGAACCAGCGCGCAAAGCGGATGCGCCAACAGAGAGGGCTGTCGGGAGAGAAGTCCTTCAGGACCTTGATATGGTTGAGACTCTAGCTGAGCTCCTGCAGCACATATAGGGGTTGACCTTTGGGATTCCGGATTACCGGATCGAAGAGCTTCCCATGTGACTGTAGTGACACACAATTGGGGTTCCTAGCCATTGGATGAGGTTGCTTCGTAGGATTGCTAGATATATAGCATGTTACCATGAGCACCACTAGTTTACTTGTGAATTTTTACATAAATTTTGAGGTTAGATGACCAACGTGTCTTGGGCACAAATTTTGTAAAAAACCTATAACTATCTATCTATATGTTTTTCAAATTTTTTCCTTTGTTTAATGTGCAATCCTATTCAATGTTGTGAATATTTTCTTTACCTATGTCGCAAATGTCTGTCTAAATTTTGATTAGCTAATGAATCAGTTAAAGTGTTCAAATTTTTGGAAATTTTTTGATATTGAATGAAATCAAAATGTCTTTCCAAAAGTCAAACTCTAAGGAACAATCTAAGAAGTGTCGGATTTCTAATAGTATAAATACTAGTAAGTTGTAGTACCACAAGTTGTGAGTCTAACCTTATGATTATGCGGTTAATACCAAATGAAATGGCATCAGAGAGAATTTTGATCAACGCTCTATACTCAATGATATTGTTTGTCGATCTACCAATACAAATCCCTCGAAAACTCACTAACTCATTGTTGAGAGTGAAAATGGCCCACGCTATAGAGGATAGATTCTGCGTACTACGACTAGCACCATCAGCATATCCAAAAAATGGTTCCGAAGATTCAGACATCTGCCATAAAAATTTAAAGCGGATTAATAACGTCAATAAAAATCTAAAAACAAATTAAGATAGTGAATGCAAATCAACATCAAATAAACAATATAATACAAAAAATTACTACGCTCATGATTAAGCATAGTAACGTTTCAAATACAACCCATTTCTAGGCTGTGCCAATGGAATCCCATCATAATCAACTAACTTGTAGGCACCCTTAGCAAGAACTCTTTTGACAATATAGGGGCCATGCCATAATGGCTCGAATTTCCCTATACCTATTACATTAGTTTCTTGGTCGTAAAGAAGGACCAATTTGCCCTCTGAGTAGATGCGAGGCTGGACATTTTTGTCATATTGTGCCTTTCTACATCTCTTATGCGCTTCATTAGCCAACTGGGCTTCACATAGTGTTTCATCTAGATGGATGAGGTTAAGGAGACGCGCTTCTTCTTCTGAGGTGTCAGGTAACAAGTCTATCGCGAGTTTTAACGATGAAATTTCGCATTGGATTGGTAAGATAGCTTCCAGACCATACACCAATTGAAAAGGAGTAAATACGGTTGCATTTCTCACTGAGGTTTGATACGCCCAAAAGGCAGAGTACAGGATCAAGTGCCAGTTCCTTTTACGAACTCTTATCATTCGTTGAAGCATTCATTTAAGAATTTTGTTAATAGCCTCAACTTGTCCATTTGATTGTGGATAATAAGGAGTAGAATTACCATGTGACAATCCTAAATTGGCTGTCAATTCAGACATCATATGGTTGCAAAAATTCTTTCCATGATCCGTAACTATAGCCTTTGGGACCCCAAACCGTGCAATAACATGGTTAAAGAAAAACAATGCAGCTGTTTGTCCTGTGTTATTAAATGTAGGCATCGCTTCGGCCCATTTGGTAAAATAAATAATATAACCATGCCCCCTAGACGAAGGAGGGTTATAGGTCATGAAATCAATACCCCATTTTGTAAATGTTCTAGCAGAGACAACAGGATGCATTGGTGCTGGCGGTTTACGGATTTTACGATAAAAAATCTGGCATGCATGACAACTTCTGACTGCGAGGATGCAATCTCAAAAAATAGTAGGCCAAAAGTAATCAGCACGGAGTATCTTCTGCACGGTAGCATATCAAGATAAATTTCCACCACAAGCACCAACATGACAATCATTTAATACTTTTTCGACCTCCTCATGAGTGAGGCACCTCCTTAAAATGGTATCGACACCACGACGATAAAGTGTATCGCTGACGATCAGATAATATTTGGCTTGGTATCGAATATGTGGCTGGTCAGAGCGAGAGGTACTAGGTCTAAAAGTTTGGGTTTGGAGATAAATGATGAAATCCCCATACCAAGGATCAGATGATCCGATCAGAAATAGAGACTCGTCTGGAATATATGGTTCCGACGTAGTAGGATTACTATAAGAGGAAAGGTCACAGAGAAGCTCAGCCAAAACTAAAAACTTCTTTGATTTGGATTTGATGAATTCCAAATCAAATTCCTACAAAATGACGATCTAGTTTGAATACTCCCCCCCCAGCAATTTACATGATAATATGTAAGTCATGGGGTTGCAATCCGAAACTATTGTTGTTTTTTGGAGCATGATATAATGGCGAAATCTTTGGACAACTTGAACGGCTGCCAAGGCAAGCTTTTCCACGTATGAGTACTTAACTTCCGTATCATTAAGATTACAACTCAAATAATATATTGGATGTTCAATTCCATCTTCTACTTGGCCCAAAACCATAGCGATGGTCGTTTCAGCCGCGACGATATATAGGAAATAATAATTTTGATAATTTGGAGGATAAATTAATGACGCTCGGACAAGATGGTCCTTGACAACATCAAAAGAAGCTTGCTCAACTTGGTCCCAATGGAAGGGAAATCCTTTTTTCAATAATCGAGTAAATCCTTTAGCCATTTTGGTGTATTTTGTAATGAAACTTCTCAGGAAGTTAGCCTTTCCTTGAAGTTTCTACATCTGAAGTAAGTTTGATGGTGTAGGAAAATCAAGAATGGCCTAAAACTTTAGTGGGTCTATTCAAATTCCTTCTTTTGAGACTACGAATATGAGAAATCGACCAGAACCACCACAAAACACACATTTATGTGGATTGAGGCGTATCTTGTAGTGTCGGCAGTGTAAGAAAATGGCTCTCAGATGCATCAGGTGATCAGCCTAATTTCGTGAATGCGATGGTAAATTGTCTATATATGGTTGAATAATGTGCTTGATGTCGTTGAAAGCATAATCCATTGCTCTCTGAAAAGTTGCCCCAGTGTTCTTTAAACCAAAAAGAAGTTTCCTATAAGCGAATGTGCCCCAGGGACAGATGAATGTTGTCTTATGTTGGTCATCTGGGCGAATATTAATTTGATTGTAGCTAGAAAATCCATCCACAATGAAAATATTTCGCATCCAGCACAATCATCAATAATCTGGTCAATAAAGGGATTAGGATAGTTATATTTTGTACAAGCATGATTAACATCGCGATAATCGACGCACACTCTAATGGTTCCTTGTTTTTTCATAACAGGAACGATATTGGAAACCCACTCAGTTAGCGGAACAGGGTAAATGAAACTAGCACACAAAATTTTTTCAACTTCTGCTTTGATGGCAACAGCTTTCTTCGGATGAACAGGATGAAGCCGTTGACGCACCGGTTTGACATTAGGATACATATTAATAGTGTGTTCAACTATACTCGTAACTATGCTTGGAATTTCGTCGTAAGACTAAGTGAATATGTCACGAAATTTACGAAAAAGAGAGTGATATGAATCAAGTTCTGATGGAGAAAAAGTACACTGACATGAATATTTTCTACAACACTGGGTTTGGTTGAAATATCGATAGAAATCATTTCTTCAATATTTGATAAGTTTTGCTCAGAATCGATTGCATTAATTGGAAAAGAATTCGAAAATAAAGTTTTGATGCATGGGTGATATAGTTCACTTAGATTATTTTATCCATAATTTGGAAGATGGGAATGATGATGATAATCTTCCCATGGTTCTCCTTCTGACATCATAGCTTCCAAAATATTTTCATCTGTCAAAAATGTTGAGGAAAATGGATTATATGGAGTACCAAAATCTAAGGAATGATCAACCCAAACACTCGACGATGCTAATTTAGAATTTTCCGCCAAAGCCAAATAGATTGATTGCTATCCCAGCTCAATAGGGCTAGGTGGTGAAACATCATCCAACATAGAAATATTAGAATCACCCGTATTGTCCCTTAAGCCAGATAGAGTGGAAGAGATCATGTAGTAGGTATCTATACTTGCAATTTCTGTCAACGTCGCGGGCGGCGGTAATGCAAAGGTTCCCATAAGAGTGGAATCTTTTAAGAGCCCTACACCAATATTCTATATTTCTAGTTGGGGTACAAGTGAAAAAACGAAACGCTTTCAGTTACCTGCGAGGCGGAGGCAAAGAAGGATAATTGATTAATGACTATAATTGTACCTTTGTGTGGAAAGGAAATCATTCTAAAATATGTAGAAACAATGGTAGTCATTTCATATACCCATGGTCTTCCAAGTAAAATATTATAGTCAAATGGTCTGTCAACAACATCAACATCAATATTCACTATTTTCCCCCCTAATTCAATATGCAGGTTATTGATAATACCACAAGGTTTATATGTTCTTCCATCAAAAGCCTTCAACGTCATTGATGATTGTGATAATCGCGGCGAGCCAAGTGACTTCCAACAGTTTAGAGACATAATGCATGTAGATGCTCCCTCATCAATAATAGTACGATGAACAAGGTGATTGAGAACATTTACTTGGATGTACAATGCCAATTCTGCTGGTAGTTGTGGCACATAGCCCGTATGATTAAAGATGACAAGATTATAATTAGTCGGATCAATTCCACCAATTGTCGACAATAAAGCCTGTTTCTGGGAGGGAAAATTTTGTAGTACCTCAAGAGTAGACATAGCTGAAGGGGATTGAGCCAAATATTCAACTATATTATAATTTTGTCAAGCTCTTGCTCGAGGATTATATGTCGATTTATGAATTACTCCCTTCGGTGGCTTAATTGTCAATTCAAGAATAACAGGAGGTGGTACTGATTCATTAGATGTCAAGGTAGTAGGTTGATCAGTGGCCAGACTACCATAGTATTTATTCTGCATCGACACCAAAATATCTTGTGAAGGTTTTGTGGTGGATAACATTAACACTTGGGAACTAGGAGCTGGATCTGTAGCAACCAAATTTGTGTCTGGATTTGGAAATGGGTCTGTCAGCAAAACTAATGCATGGGAAGTCTTGATGATTTTTGAGACTTCAGCACGGTGAGGAAAATCCCTAACAAAGTGTTCTTCATGACATATTATGCATGGATAACGAGGTCTCTGTGGTCCTGAAGGTTGATCAAATGATCTTTCCTATGGGTTAGAAGTTTGCTTTTTCTTTGATTTCCCCTTTTTCTTATTTTGTGGTTGCTTGTCACTTTTGGCTTTGTCAAAAGACACAACATTAATTTCAGAAGTAGGAGCAGGATCAGATGCAGTAGTGTGGTGTGTGTTTGTAGTTCCTATCAAGCCATATCTAGCATGAGAGTCCTTTATTTGAGGAGTAACATTGAAATTAGATCGTGACACATTAGGAATTTTTTCATAGAGCATGCCAGACTGAGTATAAATCAATTATAAATACTAGGCACGAGCGATAACTTGCTCTTTTGTGACGACACCACCTTTAGCCACATCTTCAGTTATAGATGGTAACAGGGACTTAATGAACCATTCAACAAGGATATGATCGGGAACAAATGTCTTAACCATTCATCGACGACGATGCCACTCATGAATATGATCTGAAATGTGAGTAGCATTAGTCTGTTTGAAGTTGGTCAAGAGTTCCGTTCCAGTTTTGTATATGATCGGTAACTGGAAATGGGTCAAAAAGATAGTAGCTAAGGTAGTGAAATTGTCAAAAGAAGCTCTAAATAATTAAATGTACCATTTAGCAGCTGGACCTGTAAGCGTACGCTAAAAAAGACGTAGTCGAATAGAATCATCATTCAGGGAATTTGATGAACACCATAAATGATAAGTCATAACATGAGTCGATGGATCTTCTCCAGGGTTTCCATTGAATTTAGGAATGTCATAGGGTAATTTATGAGGTATCATAGGCCGCCAAGGATCATAATTAATAGGATCATTGGTTAACCGGTTTAAATATGGTAATTCCAAGGTTGCAACAAAAGGCAGTTGTCTGTTAAGGTTAGGTTAAGCATAGCCAGGGTAAGATGGAACTGCTTGGGAAACATGTCTTTGAGCACCAGAACACGGGATTTGATGTTGGTAACCCAGATAGGGGTTGTTTTGCATGGCAAACGCTTGAGAGTTCTGTTGACCAAAACCTGGATATGATACTTGTTGAAATAAAGTTTGTGGCATTTGCACTTGTGGCTGCCAAGGGATCTATCCACCAATTTTATAACCCAAATTAGTATAAGTTGGATTCGGTTGATATGTATAACCAGATTGCGTTTGTGACACCCCATAAAATGGTACACTAGCTTGAGAATAAATAATTCCTGATACAGGTTGTTGTAAATTAACCAAAGGATTTTGAGTCTGTGGACCCAACATTTGATGACATTGAGTTGAAGAGCTCGCCTGATAAGGTTGATGTACAAGATTTTGATTCTGTAACAGGGGTATAGATGTATTAACAAGTGGTAATGAAGTGGGTGTAACAGGTTGAACTGGTTGGTACGATTGTACAATCGTTTGTGGTTGGATAGGCAAAGTGGGATGCCATTGAAAAACATTCATGTCAACATTAGCTTGACCAAAAAGTGACTGAGTACTATCATATTGGGTGACCAAAGGTTTCCCCCCAACATAAGGAGGATAATAAGACGAAAAATATTATTCCCTGAATGCTGGGAGTCCAGTTGATATGGTACTTAAAGGAATTGACCTATAAGGACCGACTTGATATTTCCCTGATGATGGGTGTAATGATTCAAGTCGTTCAACACTAACTATAGGAATACCAATTAAAACACCAGATGATGACATTGGCAAAGACCATGAACGTGAAGGCGCACTAGAGAAAGTGCTAGATAATGATTTGTAATCTGTTGGAATTGAAGGGCCACCGTGCAAATATGACTCTGGTGAGGTTGTGAACATCGACAGAGTAGCAAGGGTAGGAGATGATGTGTTTGGAACAACAGACCCAACCGAAGATGCTGGTTCAGACATGGTTGTTTGACCAAATGTATACCCTTGGAAATCGACGGGAGATTGAATGGAAATAGGATCAACAAAAGCAGATGGAAATGATTGAGGAAAAGACTAGTACAGGTAAAGGTCTCCCCAAAAATGGGTTTGACTTAAAGGTGTATTAGGTTGTGGGATTTCTTCAATTGCAATTAAACCAGGAGGAAGAACTTCACCGTTAGGCCCAAAATATATTTCAGACGGTTGACTGTGCGATATGGGAGTTTCAATAGCTACAAAACTTTGTGGGATGACAAAGGTAGGAACAACTTCCAGTTGTTCGACTTCAGGATTCAGATTTGCTGGCAAAGAAGAGATAGGATATGGATCAATTTGTGATTGAACAACATCGGGCCTAGGAGGTATGGTCTCAGCGATTGAATGGATCATGACCATGGGTAGTTGTGAAGACTCTGTTTCAACAACAATAAATGAATTTGGATGTGTGGAAACAATTTGAGCTAACTCTAGGTTTAAAATATGATGTTTCGCTAGAGGTACAAATTGTACTTGATTCGACAGATCTTGATTGCCTTCGCCTACCAAAAGTAACTTCCGGTGGTAAAGGTGGTTTTAAAGCTAATCTACGTGAATGACAGGGGATAGGATTGTGTTCTTCCATGATTACTGATTAATTTTATCCAAAAAAAAATTAAAAAAAATAGGGTAATGCTAGGAAAAAGGGTTTAACAAGAAACTGTGAACTGCAGAATACCTCTTGGCGAACCAAGAAGTATGGGTAGGTGATCTCCCCGAATGCTGTGTTCGGTGTATCACAATTTCAAGGCGACCGACTCGGTTCACTATGGATGGATAGCACCTAAAATTTTTCCTCCCAAATATACTCGAAGGTACGTGGAGTCCCAAGTCCATATTAGCGCTGTCTAATGCGAAACTGCACATGAGAGCACCCCTTTATACTTATCATACTATAACACCGCCCGATATACCCGAAAGTACGTGGACGAGCTACGATATACTTACGTATGTGGAGTGAGGTATCACACTTAGAATGTATCACAGGCAAGTTAATAATAGCTGCTATGTTTTACGACGCTGGAACACGTCTCTAGCCTAGACCTTCTAAATGTTATCGTTAATGTTCCAAAGCGTTGTTAAGTAAATTGATATTTATTTTATGCTGATCTTGCTTAACAATTTTCCTTTCAGTTTCACTGCGATGATGTGTTTGAAATTCCTAAAATGTAGCTAAGAATGATAAAAAAAAATTCACTTTCAGCTTTTTCAATGAAGAACCTAGCTAATTAGGGAAGAGAGAGAAAATAATTTGAGAGTAAACAAATCAATGAATATCAAACTAAATGCAGATTTTCTAATGTTCCTTTTGCAAAAAACACACAATCCTACATGCAAATGCAAGTTTTTCTTTTCAGTTTCCTTAATGTCATGAATGTAGAAAAAAAACTAGGTGCACTAGATCAATAATTCAAATGCTTTTTAATTTCGAGAAATGAAGAATACAAACAACAATTTCTCTTTTGAAGGAAAAACGAGGATTTCAACAACAATTTCTCCTATCAAGGAAATGAAGATTTTACGACAATTTCCTATTTCGAAAGCAAATGATTCTTAATGTGACCATAAGAAATGCTTTGAAATCAACTTGTCAATGATAAAGAAAAACTTTTCTAAACAAACATTGAACAAATTTTCAGCCAAAGGAGGAAGAAGTATATAGAGTCACTGGTCAATTGAGAATCAGAATTTTCAGAACATAGCAGCAAAAAAAACTGAAGCAAGTTTTAAATTCAAATTCAAGGGAATTTGGTCACTTTCAGGAGTCAACGCAGTCTCCAAGGGGAGACAGTGCTATGCAACACATGCTTGGAAGGGAGACGATTCTCTACAATGCACTGTGTCCAGTCTGAGGGTGCGTTAGGTACAGTAAACAAAGAAAAAGCTATTGTTTAACTCATTGTCTTTGCAAATTAAGTTATGAAAAAGTATAATCTTTATGTGTAACAACTATTGGGTGGATTTACAAAGAAAATTAGAGACTAAAACACCTAGAACTAAGAGAAATTCTCCCCAGCGGATTCGCTAGTTTGTTGGGCTAGAATTGTAATCTACGTATAAACTACACTTCCCTAGACAGGTGCTAGTCTAGAACAACAGGTGAAAGACTATACTACCATTTCTCCTAACTCAGAATAGATACACAGAGAGGATTGGAGGCTTACTTGTTCAGTCGCTTCCAAATGGCTCCTTCTGTCGCTTCTGTTGTAGCTTCAAATTCAAGCGGCTTGTGAGTTGAATGCTTCCTGCAAGAAAGAACATTGAAACAACAAAAGATGCAATAATATAGATATCTATTCAGGACATTTAGCTAAATCAGTAAAGCATAAACTACATTCATCAACCAAGATCTTACAATATGGAAAATTAAATTTAACATAGATGCATGTAGGGAAAAATAAGAAGTACTCTTTATTGATGATAGAAGGAGAGGTTACAACCTAGTGACTGATTTGAAGTGACCTTCCAACAAAGTTCACAAGTCTCATCACAACATAAATCTCTCCAGCAGCAGCTCCACAAATCAAACTCTCAATTGAAAATTCTCCAGCATTTCTCTACTCAAATTATTCCTCCCCAAACACTTAGATCTATGTTCAATTTATAGATGAACTGTAGGTTGTTTTGCAATCAATAGCTTTCCAAAAATAGTCGAGACATGTTTCCATTCATGTAGATGTCAAATGGACACTTGGATCCGAAGCTTGACATGACCAATGCACCTTTGAATATCGGGAAGTTCTTTGCAGAGTAGCCTTGCATGGGGCTGCCCGCATATGCAACGCACTTAGGCCCCTTAGAGCCTGCGTTGGTGAGCTCTCATATGTTATAAAATAAGCTTCCAACCATGGAAACCTTTGCTTGATGAAATTCTTGTTTGTTTTGTCTTGTTTTCTATCTTAGAGAATATAGCAACTATAATGATAGGGAATGATAGACCCTTGATCATCGGTCCTGGAGATGATGCCCAGTTAACCAGGTCATTGGTAATGGTGCCCAAATTGACCTATAACAGAGAGATCTCATTAGAGATGCATTTCAACATTTCAGGAAATGAAAAGTTCTTCAAAAGTTTGGGAAGGATGGCATTCTACAAAGGGAGGATGCCATGATTATGCAGTACCTCATTCATGATCCACATGGGAGTGAATGGGTGAGGATGATAAGCAAGGGGTTGCAAAACCACTTGCAGATTTGTATGGGCTAGCATGCTTGGTTACACTAGTTGCCATTGGGAGATTTCTGTCACTCTCCAAAGGCACTTATTTTTCTGATTTATGCCTTGAAAAACATGTATGAAATGAAGAAGGAGGCATGGTTGCACTGGCTGCTCTTGGGTGAGTATGGATACCACCCAATAGCTCATGATTTTCTGATTCATGCCTTGTGTATCAATGATAGTATGCAGCAAAAGAAGGCATGTTCATTTTGGTTTCACTTGAGGGATTTTGGCCACCATATGACATCTCTTATGTCTATGTGTTTTGTATTGTGTAAAACTTGGCATAATGATCTCATGATGTGCATTGGTGATGTTTCTTTGTATTGGGCTGATGTGACATCTTATGTGTCAATTTTTATGCTTTTGCTTCATGATGCACATGAGGAGGAGAGAAAGCAACAAGATCTCTTGTTGCTTTGGTTTCTTATAGGGGATTTTGGCTTGATCATCTTACATGGAGGAGATGGAGGATGCCAACAAAGGGCCTTACTCTGGTGGTTATTGTTAGGAGAATATGGTTTGACATCTTTGTCTACCCATATTACTTCTTCCCTTCTTATTTTGTATAAATTTGAAATGATGGAGTTTAGATCCAACAAGGCTAAGTATGGGAGCATATTAATGCTCAATCTAGTTCATGGAACATGGGATGAAGGAATGTATTGTATGATGAAGCTTTTCCTTTGTGGAAAGAGCTACTTTATTTTATGTCTCTCATGTATTTTTGATGATGTTGGACATCATATGGTTATCACTTGGTACTTCATGATGGGAGGAGGGCATCTAACCAAATAGTTGGAGGTCATTCATTATGTTTTTAAAAGAAAAATTTGGAACCAAACATACATAACCTATTGTAGGAAATGGAGGAAGCCTTCCTTATGTGGATGCCATATGGAGGGGAATAGATCGCCTTGCATCTATTTTTGGAGTTGCTTGAGGACAAGCAACATTTTTCCCGGGGGGACTGTAATATTCCCAATTTTTCACATCACATTTGGAATATTAGAGTCCTTGATTTTCTTCATGAATTAAGTAAATAAAAGGGTGAAGGGACCCAAAATCCTCAATAAGAATAAATATCCACTTTATGTGAGTGAATGTGGATTAATTTAGACTAGATCTGCAAAAAGAGGTAGTTGAGCAACTACTAATGTGAATGAGATTTGAGATCATGTCTCATTTAATGAGAGAGATCATGGAGGGTTGATTCAGTCAACTAAGATCTTGAAGAGGTCAAAAAAAGGGTCATTGAGAATTAATGATCAAGTGATGGAGGATCATGTGCAAATGAATCACACATGATGGAGGAAGTGTACATTGCACCTAGACTATTTGGTTGATTTGGTCAAACATCGCAGTCCCACTTGGAGGATCTTGTCCACATGAGACTGTGTAGTTGAGATTAGGGCCAAGGCTTGGGATGGCTCAATCATTATAAAGAAGATGAAGGCAAAGGTGAAAGGCATCTTGGATTATTTGATGTATGATCTTTTAGATCTGGAATTGTCAAGTGACATTCCACTGCATTCTTGGGCTGTTTAGCAGAGATTACAGGTGTTGTTTAGCATAGGGTGTTCCCGGGCGGGAATCCCTCCTCTTTCTTTGAGTGATCTCTAAGGAAGAGGTTTTTAATTCATTATACATCAGGCTTTAAGTGCCATTTCATTTTTCTACTTTCTGCAGAACATTCATATTCAGAAAACTGCAATTTTTTGAAGATCAGTTTGGAAGGTGGAAGTTGTCTTCAGTACTTCAACTGGAGAAAAAGGTGAGGGATTATCCCCATCACTTGGGCTTATAGATCAGCACTCTCAGAGCTAAATTTCATATTTGGCATGAAGCCAAATGTTATTGACCTCCTAGCAGTAGTATTCTCTTCAGGAATAACGTTATCCATCCTGTAGATCAAAAAGCAGGAAGGAAGTTGCTAGTACTTTAGCTAGCAATCTAGTGGAGGATCATTCCTTCACATTGCCATCAGTCTCACCATCAGCCTGGAGCTTATTGCATCATTTTTTAGTAGGCAGAAGGCCTCTCTTCCCCTCACGGTGAAATTTCTATTGGCAACTGTGTTGCAGCAACTTAATTCATCATTGGAGGATTGCGAAGGTAGATCTAGAGCTCTCAGCTCATAGATCTGAGGAAGGGATCAGCCCTCCAAGCATAGATCTGATATGAGCACACATGTCAGCCATATTTTCTTTAGATCTAGCTTCAGATATGTATTTCCCAGCAGATCAAGGATCAAACCCCAGGGAGGTGATTTTTCCAATGTTGTAGATCTAGAAAATCTTTTCTGGGTTATCTTGGGAATCCATCACATTGGCCGGATCTTGAATCTTGGCATCATTAGAGCTCCAGTTTTGAGTAGATCTTCATTTCTCTTTTTAGCCTGCAAATCCATGTTTATGTATTGCTGAAGAGACAACATTGTATTTGCTGCAGAGCCTCTCTAGTTACGCTGTACCTGTTGGATGCATGTTTTTAGGGTGATCCTAACTCATTTTTTTGGCTAGATCTACCTATATCTTGTACTTGTGTAACCGAATCATCTCCAATATAATAAAATGGCTTAGATATTTTTGCATATTCTGATTTGTACTTAGATTTATTGTTTATCTTGCTGTGAGTTCTTATATTGTGTGAAGTATTAATGCATTCTCCCTTTTGGGAAATTACATACAACCCTTGTCCACGTTGTCTAGGATAACCTTCCTCCATGCAGGAACTTCTCCTCTTGCCGTGAATTTTTTACTATGCAAAAACACTCAAACAAACCTTAATCACAGGCCCTAATATAGTCCCATTCACCACACTGAGCCTTAGCTACATAATGCTCCACGATGATGTCTTTTTAGGCTCCTTCTAGCTGCAACTAGGCTTCTCAATCTCAGAGTTATTCTTGAGGATGTGTTGCACACTTTCAATGCCTAAATGAGGATCAAAAACCTCCAATATATATACTTTTAAGCCTCCACAAGTTCATTTAAAGAGACCCATATATTGGCACCATTTTACACTAAGCCGACATGACTTGGAAACCAACAATTACCTAGTCAACTTAAAAAATTCATTTCCCCCTAACGAAAACTCAGATTCAAATGATTCTCGATGCGTTAAAATCATATCACCGAGCACTATCATCATCATCCATTACATGTCATATTTTAATCATGGTTTTTCCCCAAATAACGATTGGTTCAAAATCCCTCACTTGGGTTCCAAGCCCACAAGTTTCCCTTGTGGTGCTTTTCCCTCCAAACCATGAACCCTAAGGCTTGGAGTACATCCCAAGCTATAAAAATAAACAGTCCCTATTAGAAATGGAGGTACCTCCATGACCTTGAAGTACTTCGTCTTCTTCATCACTACTCGCAACACTAGCCCAAATCTTGGTGCTCACATTCACAGCTATCCCTGTAAAATGAAAAACACCCTGCTCAGAAGTGTCCCTATCACTAGAAGCCTCTTGCTTCATTTTCTTCTCCTATATCACTTTCCAATATATCCATGAATCCTTTTGTCCATATGTGGAAGCACCCTTTCTCCCCACTTACCAAATTCTCTTCTTAGGTTGCAGATTCTCCCTTTGAATATGTAGACTCCCTCTAGAACTCTACTCCCTCTGAGCCTATGGAACCTAGACCTTCTCTAAAAAGTGTACATTCTTCTCAGGAACTTGTACCTTCTCCACTGAAGCCTGCACCTGCACCTGCACCTGCACCTTATCCTTCTTCTCTATAACCTGTACCTACCCTTTCTTCTTTCCATGATCCTCAGGCTTTCCCGATAACCTGTAGAGACCATGCTCCTTGAATCCAAGCACAATCCCATTAGTCTTAAAGACTCTAGGCCAAAGTCTTGCCTTACCATCCTAGAAAAGACCTAAAACCCTTCTTCTCCATCATCGAGACATATATCACAGTATATCTGAGTCTTGGTACAAATAGTACATCCTAGAACTGCATCATACATCCTGTCTCCATCCTTAATGGCACCACCCTTGATCCTTGGATCTCCAACTGACTCTTGTCACCCAGCACCATGTGAAACTTTGATTCCCATTCATATAGAGTCTCAAAAGCCTCCTATGACCTTGTCATGTGCTTCGTCGCACCACTATCCATGAACCATCCATCCTCTTGAATAGTACCCTGCGAGAAATGAGAAATTATAGAAAAATCCTACTCTTCCAATCTCCTAGCGAGATCATCCATTTTTGTTGAAGCAGAGATATGCTTCCATTTATTCTTCCCTTTCTTGTCATATCCTATTTTCAACGAACATCTCAATGATAAATGAACCATCTCGCCACAGTTGAAACACTTGATTTTACTCAAGTCCTTCTTCAGCTTACTCATGTCCTCATCTGCCTTCCTGGATGGATGAAGATCCTCATATTGCAACTATTCCTGAATGAAGTCATCCCATAGTCTATTCCAGTTTGATAACTTTGCCCTGGCAACAATTCCTTTGATGAAGGGCTTCCATTCCTCGATTAACCCTTTCAAGGAAATCCTTACCATCTTTGGATTTGAAAATTTGACCCTGATGACAACAAGTGCATCTCAAACCTAAGACAATATTGTCAGATATGAAGTCATTTCTTCACCCTTCAACATCTTGGTGGATTTGAATTTATCCTCCAATACCCGTACTTGATTCTCATTCTTGTTTTGGAACAAATTTTGAAGATCCATCCACATCTCATGTGCATTGTTCTTCACATACACATGAGGTATCAAGGAATCCTTCACACCATTAAGGATGATCATCCTCACTTTCATATCCAAATCTTCCCATATTTCCAACTCCTTAGGGTCGGTTGGTTGCTTGAACTCTTTCTAGAAAAATCCCAGATCTTGTTCACTTGGAAGACCAACTCAATCCTTTCCTTCCAAGGGGTGTAGTTGGAAAACCCTTCCAACTTGTCCTCATACCGAATACCTAGAAAATTGGACATTGTAGTGACTCCTTCACTCACAATGTGACCAAATCCCTCTCACGTTGTACTTCGCTGCACAAGATTTGATTTACTATCTTCCAAAGTAGCCTAGACACGCTCTGATACCATGTTGAATTTCCGTGACCTTGGGTATAGGTTAGAGTCTTAAATCACTAACGCTACCAAATCAATAATATCAACCATAAAGTACTTTACACAGTGGAAAATATAAAGTAGTATATCACATATGCGCAATATACACAGTTTGAAAAAAATTGTACAATAAATTACAATCCCCATTCTTCATTATAATAAAACAAATATGAATAATACAACAATATATGGTATATAATATACACTAAAAAGCACAACATCGTATCTTGTCTTGCCGATCCTTCGCTTCCGTACTGCTCACTAGTAGTGCCTTATTCCATCAAGGCATCTACACATCAAGACTCCAAGAGGGATGCCACCTAACAATTTTGCATGTCCTTCTGTAGAGTGTACTTGGGATGATCCAATCTGCTCTCTGGGTAGGCCTAATTCTTGAGCTCCAATCTTCTAGGCTAGCAACAAATGTTTTCCATCAAAGTGTTGCACTTCGACAAACCTTCACACAACCTTCATATGCTCTTCGTCCTTCAAGATATATCATCTAGGGCTACTTTGGGTAGCCAACACGCTTCCCACTAATAGTCATATGGCTCCCAATCTCGTCACTTCTAAATATGCACCTAGTATTATGCTTCACCACCTCAAAAGTTCATACAATTGGCTCCAACATGCTGCTAAAAAATCTGATCCAATCACGGTCATGACTTGACCCAAAATTTCTCCCAAACACATTGTTTTTGCTCCTTGCTATAGTTGCTGATTGTTGCACCACTGGTTAGGGCACACCTACCATCCCTTAACCTCCACAAATTTCAGCAATAAAGATTCTAGTGATTTTGTACACCTAGGAGAGAACCTCAAACACCAAGTTGTCCCTTTTTCTGCCTTAACCACTTCAAGGCAAATCAGAAACAACCTCAAGTTGTTGGCTATGGCCTGTAGCCTAGCTCAACAACTTGTTGTAGCCTTAAATCTCCACAACAGGCCCAAAAAAGTACACTTAACAACTGTGTTCTCCTCTAGATATCCTCAGCCTTGCAGTTTGCACCTTCCTGCACTAATCCACACCTAAGGCTCTACCCTACACGAAACTATTAGCCCAAAAAAAATCCTTGCCAATGGTGTAACTACAACCCTTGTCCACATTGTCTAGGATAACCTTCCTCCACATAGGAACTTATCCTCTTATTGCGGCTTTTTTTCTATGAAAATTCACTCAAACAACCCTTAATGACAAGCCCTAAGATAGTCCCATTCACCACGCCGACCCTTAGCTACAGAACACTCCACGTTGCTATATTTTTAGGCTCCTTCTAGCCATGGCTAGGCTTCTCAATAGCATAGTTAGTCTTGAGGATGTGTTGCAAAATTTGGATGCCTAAATGAGGATCAAACACCTCCAATATGTAGAATTTTAAGCCTCCAAAAATTCATTTGAAGAGACCCATCTATTGGCACCATTTTACTCCAAGTCGACATGACTTGGAAACCAATATTTACCTAGTCAAATTCAAAAATAATTTCTCTTTAAGGACAACTCGAATTCAAACGATTCTCAATGCGTTGGAATTGAATCGCCGAGCACTATCATCCTCATCCATCACATGTCGTACTTTCATCACAGTTTTGGCCCAAATCATGATAGGTGAAAAACCCCTCACTTGGGTTCCAAGCCCACAAGCTTCCCTTATTGTGCTTTGCCCTCCAAACCCCAAAACCTAGGGCTTGGAGTAACTCCCAAGCTATGAAAATCAACAAAAATGAGTGATAATCAAAAAATTAATCTCTAGATGTTCAAACATCTAAGTCATCCATTACTCTAGATCTCCAAAGAGTCATTGACAATCATTCCAAGGTATTAGAGACTCCCAAAGGTTTTACACCTATTTACAATCATGATCATGCTATTCACTTTATTCCAAGAAGTGTTCCTCTAAACATCATACCTTACAGATATCCCTATGACAAAAAGAGTTAAATTCAATGTATGGTTGCAAAATTTCTATAGGAAGGTATAATTCAACCTAGCCAAAGTTATCTCTTCTTTGGTAGTATTGATGCACAAGAAGGATGTGTCATGCTGTAACAAACCTGGTTAAAAATCCATGTAAGAAATAGTATAAGACCAAGATCATGGGACACGTACTATAACTTAAATGGTGGGGAAAAAATCCTAGTGGGTGTTCACTTCGGTTATTATGGCTAAACGTAAATGACAAAGGAAATGGAAAAGGATTTTGAAAGGCATGAGACATTAATTGGTATTTTATTTGTGAAAATAATGGAAAATAGGATAAAAGGAAGGGGAGAGGTCACAGATTGTATGCGAGGAGTAAAATATTGGAAAATGAAGAAAATAGAGGCCTCATTAATAAAAAGGCTTATGAGAATCAGTGGGAAAGATTTTTCTCACACTTATGACTCTCATTATATTCTCTCTCTCTCATACTCTTGGATAGATTTTTCTAGGAGCACTCTTGTAGGAGTATGGCATACTTGGTGATTTGGAGCAAGAAGGAAAAGGAAGAGTAGGAAAGCACAGGAGAACATCAAGATAAGAAACTACATTAGGTTTTGATTGCAGGTATCGATTTGCATGTATGTTTCCATCACTAGTTTTGGCATGAATGGTGTATGCAAGTGGTTCGTTGGTCATGATATATCATTGGCATTGAGGATTTCCTGGAATGATAGTGGATTTGCCTAGCCTTTCTATTTCCTGGATAGCCATGGTGTTGTGGGTTCATTTTCATTATTTGTTTTCTGGTTGGTTCTCATGTTCCTTTAGTTGTGGGTTGTGTTATTAGTTCCTAGAAGCCTTGGTTGGAAAAATGCTCTAGAAGCCTAACATAAAACTGTGGATTGAGTTACTATTCATAGAATACTTGGTTGGAAAAATTCTCTAGAAGCCCTAGGTGGGTTGAGTTACTAGTCCTAGAAGCCTGGGTTGGACAAACACTCTAGAAGTCCTGTAACAATTGGCATTGAGTTACTAGTTTGGAAGCCCTGATTGGAACAAACTCTCTTGAGCCTTGGAACAACTTTGGTAGAGACTAATATATGATGGTTGTGATGTCCGACCGTGAGGTGGAATCATTGGTTGAGGTTTGAGGTGGTTTGTACTCTGGAAGCCCTGGTTTGGTTTTGATGGATTTGGTTTATGAGATCCCACATTTATGCTTGGAATATGGCATTGGGGTGACTATATGAAGAGAGAATTGGCTCATCCATGTCTATGGTTAGGTGAAACGTGGAAGTCCCAGACTTGGTTACATTTTTCTTATGGAAATAAGAGCTCTTTTCCCCTTGTGCTGATGGGTAAATATACTTGTTATTCTATGGTTTATATCTATGTTACGTGCTTTTAGTTTATGTTTATTATATGTTGGTTATGCCTGAGTTTTATGATTGTGATTTAGTATGGCTCTAATCGTGTTTTGATTTGTAATTAAATGAACAATGTATCTATGCCTAAATACACTATAATTCATTTAATGTGATGTAGAAAAAATGATTCTTAATGATTCGCAGATAAGTATGAGACCCCTATGCTCAGATATGTTATTTAAACCTGTAGATTACAATTTTTATGACATGTTTGATGAAATTATTTTCATGGCTAGTAGGGGTCCAGTCAAGTCCTTGTTTGAATGTGTTCTTGTGCACCATTGTTTTGCTATTAAATTTAATTTGTAAACTTGTCATTGAGTTCTAGACAGTGACCTAAGCTCTGGGCCTGAAAAATTGGCTCAAATCTCGAGGACACTGGAATAGGTATGTGGGAAAAATTCCTTGTATGCAAGAATGCGTATGTTGTGGGAGTGTTTAGATCCTTCTAGATGCACCTATTCCTATACTATGGGAGCGTCTAGGGTTTTGAAGGAAAAAAGCCTTGGTGGGACCCAGGGGTTGGATACCTGAGTGGTTGGGATGGATCTTGGGAGTTATTTTATTAATGTGGAAGGTATGTTTTATGTGTTTCCGTTGATTCTACTTCCTTATGGTCACCTACGAGGTTGAATCTGATCATAGTAACTCTTCGTAACATGTTTACCCTAGTTTTCCAGTTACTTGGGTAGATGTGAGAAGAGGGTGTAATAGAGTGGTATCAGAGCATGGTTCACCCCTTGGACTTTATGGGTAGTGTGTGTTGATAATGCATTCATGTCATTTGCACATGTGTTAATCATCCTTGTGGTCTACATTCTTGTTATGTATGCATGGTGGAAGTCCTTATTTTCATCATGATGTCATGTAGAAGTTGATGATGTTGTTGTAGGATTTGATTGTCATGATTACACGTCGATTATGAATTTGTTATGCATGTCAGTGTCTATGTGTTTTTAGGCATGCATTGTCATGGTTAAGACTATTGTCCACGAGTTCATTGTATGGATTTTAGGTCATCATTATGTTTTTGGTATGTTATGATGCTGATGTGTTGGTTGAGATAGAGCAGGAGATGCACATCATCAAGTGAAGTTGTAGCACTAGACTTTGGGGTAAGATAAAATTTTCATATAGGTATGGTATGATTGACATGAAGATATTTTAGTCAATGGATTGTTATATGCATTAAGGTTATATGCATGTTTGTCAGTTTATTTTTTTTGTGGTTACACACATGGTAGATGTTAGTGAATCGGTGTGGTCATATGCATGTGTGTCGAATAGTCATGAATGATAATGATGTGTTGTTATATGCATTGTTATTGTTATTTAATGTTAGTTAACTTGATGATTATGTTATATGTTGTTGATAAGTATGTTATATGTTAACTTGATAATTGTTACATGATAGTTAACTTGACGATTATGTTATATATTGTTGATGAGTACGTGATATGTTAACTCGTTTTTGTTATATGTTAATCAATTTGATGACTAATGTTATTGCATTAAGATATTGATGTTATGTGTATGGTGTTGATATGGATTTACCTATGCAGTTGATTATGGTTTTGAAATTCATGTATGATATGATATATTTGTGACAGTATGTTGTACTAATCTAGACTAACTGTGCATATGTGATTGTTATGCATGAATGAAAATTGTGTATGACTCCATGATGTGGAAATATTAGCTAGATATTGTTATGGATATCATAACCTTATTTACGTTTGATTCGATTGAGAAGTTATATTTTTCGAATCTAGATTGATTGTGCATACATGATAACCTCCCTTGAGATACATTAAGGTATGAGATTTCTTATGTTGACTACTTGATGCTTAATTGTTTGATTATGTCATCTATCTCATGTTGAGTGTTTGGTGTCTATTATGTCATCTAGTTGATTCATTAAACATGGTATTTTTGCAAGTATTTCAATGTTTTATTAATTGCATGATATGAGCATGTGTCTATAAGATTACATGAAGTAACGATCTTGTTTTAAGACTGTTGTAATAACACGTATGCGTCGAGACAAATGATATGTAATTGAGTGTAAGTAGGTGATAGTTGTAGTGTTATGTATTATGGCTGATGAATGTGAGTTCATTGTTGATCATGACATGGTTTTTATACTTGGTAGATGTCAATTTAAAATTAATAGATATGTTGTCTTGATCTTTGGAACATGTGGTTGACATGTATATTCAGTTACAAGGAAACATGATTGTCACAACAAGGTAATGTAACCAGTGTATTGTTATATTTATTTATATATTGGAAATTATGTTTCTATTGTAGTGTGATGGAGGGGATTGCATGGAAAATAGACTTCAATGAAATCTTGAAGAAGGCTCAGGTTGAACTTTCCCTTGGAAGCATTGGGAACCCATGGGGATTGAGTCATGGTGTTTGTTTCTAGTTTTATGCTTTTGGTCTTTGTGATTTGTTTGTGCTTGATTTCCAGTTTTGTTTTATGTTTGGTGCATGATCATGCCGCTTTGTTGTGGTATCATATTGATTTTTGTTTTTCATGGTATTCTTCTTGCTTGCTCTTTTTCTTTCCTTTTATTTTTTGAGAGTCTTTGGAATTGGTTGGGAAAGAGGAAAGTTAATGGAGCTCAAGGAGAGTTGTGTGGAACTGTTGGGAAAAATACTAAGAGGGGGGGGGGGGGAATCAGTATTTAGTGCATATTCAAAACTTTTACTTTTTATGCTCCAAAACCCATACGCTACTTTGATGAAGACAACCAGCGTATACACGCGGATATCCTTCATAAAACTCGCGTATACACAGAGATCTAATTATACCATTTGTTCTTCACTTATATCATTCCATCATTCATTTATTAGATGTTCTATAAATAGTAAACATGTGCAGTAAGAACAGAATAAACCATCACACAACGCATCACACATGAACACCAGGATTTTTAGGTGGAAACCCAAGTCGGGAGAAAACCACCGCTGCAGTTGCTCAGCCTTCAATATTTTATTATAGAGAAAACATCTTACAACATATGTGATGGTGCAGACTCTACCAGCACGCAGGCACCCACCTGCGCTCGTTTACCAGCCTCTCCTGGAAGGGAGCTCCAACCCCCTGACTCGTTTACCAGCCTCTCCCGGAAGGGAGCTACGACCCCCTGCTCTCGTTTACCAGCCTCACCTGGAAGGGAGCTACAACCCCCTGACTGAAGGCTACAACCCTCAGCACCTCTATGGACCACGTTTCATCAATTTTCACACTGGATCCAACAACTTCAATAGAACAAAACTTGCAGGCCACGTTTCATCATATTTTCAGACTGGACCCTTTCCATACTTTTAAGCACAAACATACATCACCAATAGATACTTATCAACACAGATCAGATAGCAGAAACACAGCAGAACAGATCAGATATTTCATACCCCTTGCTTCAGCAAACCCTAGTTTGCATACGCGCTTTCCCTTTACTGATGTCGCGTATATACGCACTTCCGTCCACACAAACTAGCGTATACCTCTGTATGTTTTTCATTGCGCATACACGCTTTCTCTTCAGCGAAGCCACGTATATACGCGCTTCCTCCGCGGCGAAGTAGCATATAGATCTTCAATCATTGTAGAGCAGCATACTTCTTTAGATCAGATGTTCAGTTCAGATTTACCCTTTCACTTCAGACAGATGTTCGCCTCAATTCAGATCTAAGCCTTCCATAATCAGATCTAGTAGATACAAGTACATTTCAGATCTAGATCCCCTTCTTCATCATTGGTGCATCATACATTCAGATTTATCTTCAAGTGTAACCCTTTCAATTCAGATCTACTTCAGAGAGAAGTATTCATTCAAGCTCAGACATCTTGCACCCACTCTCATGATTTGCATAATGAATTTCATCTCTTTATATAGGTTTATCCTTTTTCAATACCATGAGCCAAACCAATACTATGAGCCCAAAACTACATTACTTCCGATGGTATTCCTAGACAGGGTCAATTAGGCGGATCATTACCCAACACAATGGGTCAATACCATGGTGGTTACCCCTGGTTTTGCACTTTTAGAGCGCTTTAGCCCATACGCGACTTGGCACGTTCTTTTCCGCGTGCATACATGACTTCACTTAGACATATCCGCGTATTCCTTGAGACATACTCTTGCATCATAGATTTAGCACAATCTAAATTCCTTTCTTCACTGCCTTCTGTACATACTATAGATACATCAGATTTCCTCCATCAAGAACATATTCTATCAAGCACAACTTCATCAGGTGGATTGCCATCAAGGACAACACATGTCAACAGTCGTATGTCTTCATCTTCATTCAGTGGGTTGCCATCAAGGACAACACTCTGCATCATAATGCCAACAGGAACATGATAGGTAGTGACATATTTGGATGAAACCTGACACATGTATAAGGGCAGATGAAGGTAAGAATATGACAACCAATTGGATTGGTTGGGTCTATTGGGGTAAATGGACAACGATAGAACAATTGTGAGAAAGGTAACAAAAAAGGTAAAGTGAATGGATATGAGGTGTTATATTCCTTGGCTATATTGGGAACTATTGTTCTCAACATTGTGCATCTTATGCACGCATAAAGGAATTTCTCTTAGACTAGACCTTATGATATCTAGAAATTGTGTTGTGATCATGATTATGTTGATGTTTATATATGTATACATGTACGTCATGTCTGACAGGGTATTCATGAATCATGTTTTTTTAATGCTAATGTTTATATGTATATATGTGTGTATGTATGTCATTATATGATAGGAAATTGATTGTTTTATGCTAATGATTATATATATGTATCTATCTATCTATATCTGTCACTGCATGACATGGTTTTTAAGGATCATTCTTGTGGAGGAATGATTTCTTATGCAGGTGAATGACATGAAGAAGTTCTTGGTCTTATGAAGAATCAAGTGGGAAGAGTAACCCTGATAGATATATGAGGTCAGTATTATGTGGAAATGAATTGATATTATATGCTTGTATTATGCCTATGTTTATGTTATGGATAGGTAATGCCGAGGGGTACATCAGCTAAGTGAAGCTAGTATGATTTGCGACATGCTAGGATAAGCATGGATAGTTGAAAGACACTAGAAGAAAGGTTCCTTGTGGTGCCATTGTGTTCTTTATGGATGTGCAATACTACTATCGTGTATATGTTTTTCATGTTTTATATTCAATGATTGTACCTATGATGATGTGTACATGTAACATATGTAGTATTATGTACATATGATGTTGTATGTCTATTGTATATATGGTGTTGTGTATATATTGCATATGCAGTACTAGGTATAGATGGTGCTATGTTGTTGGATATGCAGTGCTATGTACATAACATACTGTGCGCATGTTGGATATGCAGTGTTGTGTGCATATGGTGTTGTGCGCATGTTGGATATGTGGTGCTACGTACGTATGGTGCTATGTCAATGTTGTATATGAAATTCCATGTACATATGGTGTTGTGTGCAAGTGGTTCCATGTACATGGCGTGCATCTGACACTGTGTACATGTGGTGTCGTGTACATTTCATGCATGTGGTGTTGTGTACATGTGGTATTGCGTACACATTGTACAGGTGGTGTGGTGTAAATTTGGCATTGTGTAGACATTATGCAGGTGGTGCCCTGTACATGTGATGTTGTGCATCTAGTGTTGTGTACAGGTGGTACTATGTACATGTTATGCATATGAAACTGGTATACACGTCGTACATGATGTGTTGTGAGTATGTGGTACAATGTATGTGCATGGTGTAGTCATGGTATTGTGACATGTGTATTCATTGTGTTGTACTCTGTATATGTATATGTGTTGTGTTTTATTGTACACTGGGTGTAGGTGTATGTGTTATATGCCAGTGTAGGCATATGTATTGTGTTGTATTATACACTGGGTGTAGGTGTATGTGTCATATGCCAGTGTGGGTGCATGTATTATAAGGTGTTGTATGTCATATGTGGGTGTATATGTTGTGATGTAAATTGTGTGTATATGTACGTGATTGAAGAGAAGCAAAGGCACTAGGTGCTTGCTAAGTGTGGCAACCGATCGGGAATTGGTACAAAAGAACAAAGGCGGAAGTAAGGACCAATTAAGGATAAGTATTGATATTTTATTTCAGTTATATTATGCATATGGTCTATGATTCTGACTTATGATGGTTACATGTGATTTATGATTATGGTTTGCGATGATTGCATATAATTCATGATTTTGACCTATGATGGTTGTGTTTTGAGCTAACTGGATGTGATATGTTTATACATGATGATTTGATCAAAGAACTAATTTTTCTTGTTGTGACATGAAGAGAACAAAATTTTAAGTGTACCTTATTGAAGAGCTACCAATGAGGTATGATTTGAATTTATTTGAATTTATTTTGAATCTAATGGGAATTATGTGCCTTGTACATGAATGCATGAACATGCCCAGTTGGGTGGTTGAAACCGATTGCAAGAACTAGAAACATCAACAAAAGGAATTGGAACATGTAGCAGTATGATGGTAAAGCACTTTAGGAGTAGAGCCATTGTGGGACACTAGTACCCAATAGTGTACATTGATTGACATGAGCGTGCTATAACCGGTATGATGGTTTTGAGGCAGGGATATGCTTTGGTTTCTGTATCTTCCGATGCGACCAAGCCTTGCCAAGAGATGGACTTCCTAGGATGGGGGTTCCAATGGAACTTGGAAGGTGTGTGACTGCACGGAAGGGGGTGGATGGATTTACCAAGGGACTATGTAGCAGAGAAGGGAAGGCCAGGGATGGATTTTTTTTTTTTTTTGTCATTAGCATTTCCATATGGACTCAGATGCACATTAGGGGTGTGACTTGGATCAATGAGCCAAAAAATGTTCACTAAGGGTACAATAGAGAAATATTGTAGTGCTGGACATTGGATGTAGAATTTGAATTTGGCAGTGGATTCCATACTTCTTGGGAAGGAGGTGAATCTTGGTATTACCTTGAGGGTGGAGGTGTGAGCCTCTAGATTCCCTTGTTGCTGATACATGCATTGTATCCTTTTATTTGTTGGTTGAGAAAATGTGCATATGTTTATATTATTGTAAATAGTGTATTGAGCTGGATATATAAAGCTCTATAGACAATACAGTTGTATATATTGCTGTTATTGTAAATACCGTAATGATCTATGTTATAAAGCTCCAGTAAACAGTATGTTTGTTATGTTTCAACGATGGCCATTGTAAATACTAAAACGAGCTGTGTTATAAAGCTCCATAGGCAGTATGTTTTTTTTTTTAGCAGTTTGCTGGTTTGTAGCTGTCATTGAACACCAAGGACGGTGTTCCCCCAAGGGGGAGGGTTTTGTAACAACCTTGGTTAAAAATCCCTATAAACAATAATATAAGACCAAGGTCATGGAACACGTATTCCAAGCTGAATGGTGGGAAAAACATCCTAGTGAGTGTTCATTTTGGTTATTATGGGTAAAGGAAAATGGAAAAGGCAATGATAAAGGATTTAGAAAGGAATGAGGCATTAATTGGACTTTTATTTATGGAAATAATGGAAAATAGGAGAAAAAGAAGGTGAAAGGTCACAGGTTGCATGTGAGGAGGAAAATGAAGGAAAATAGTGGAAAATGAAGAAAATAGAGGCCTCATTGATAAAAAGGCTTTTGAGGATCAGTGGGAAAGCTTTTTCTCACGCTTATGACTCTCATTATATTCTCTCTCTCTCTCATACTCTTGGATAGAGTCTTCTTGGATAACTCTTGGAGGAGAGTGGCATACTTGGTGATTTGGAGAAAGAAGGAAAAGTAAGAGTAGGAAAGTGCAAGAGGATATCGGGATTAACAACTATAAAAGGTTTTGATTGTAGGTACCAAGTTGCATGTATGTTTCCCTCAATAGTTTTGGCATGTATGGTGTATGCATGTGGTTTCTTGGTCATGATTTTTCATTGGCATGGAGGATTTACTGGATTGACATTGGATTTTCCTAGCCTTGCCATTTATTGGATAGCCATGGTGTTGTGGTTTCATTTTCATTTTTTGTTTTCTAGTTGGTTCTCATGTTCCTTTAGCTATGGGTTGAGTTATTAGTTCCTAGAAGCCTTGGTTGGAAAAATGCTTTGGAAGTCATACGTATAGTTGTGGATTGAGTTACTAGTCCTAGAAGCCTTGGTTGTACAAATTCTCTAGAAGCCCTAGGTGGGTTGAGTTACTAGTCTTGGAAGCCCTGTAACAACTGGGGTTGAGTTACTAGTCCTGGAAGCCCTGGTTGCACCAAACGCTTTGGAGCCCTAGAACAAATTGGGTATATAGAAATCCATGATGGTTGTGATATCTGACCATGAGGTGGAATCACTGATTGAGGGTTGAGGTGGTTTGGCCTCTAGAAGCCCTAGTTTGGTTTTGATGGATTTAATTTATGAGATCCCACATTCATGCTTGGAATATGGCACGAGGGTGACTAGATGAAGAGATATTTGGCTCAACCATGTCTATGGTCGGGTGGAACGTGGAAGTCCCAGACTTGGTTGCATTTTTATTATGGCAATAAGAGCTCTTTGATGAGATCCATCATTACGTACATTTGGAGGGTTTAATTGTCACCTTGTCTTATTAAGTATATTTTTATCACATTTAATTATATTATGGTCTTATGTTGCTAGTGTATATGGTGATTAAGGCTTGTCATACTTTGAATGCCTAACATGAGTTAAATGCAGGAGAATCACAAATATATTGCACTTTTGATACATATTTTTCCATTAAAAATGGAAGTAGAAAACAAGGAGATATTCTAGGGGGATTTCCCACCTCCTTAATGCCCAAAGGCAACCAAGGGCTCCTCGAGATTCCCTGCAACAACTCGAAATAAAAGGTAGCCAAGAAAACTCAAGAGAAAGTGCACCAAAGCTCCACTTCACTTACAGTGAAAGTGGACACATTACCTACTTTTTAGGGAGCTGTTGGTAGCTACCCTCTAGGTTAAATAGGGCTGAACAATATCTCATTAGGATTATAACATTGAAGGAAACTAATAGACTCTTAGCTCATGTAATAGGTTTTTGAGACTTTTAGGATTATGTAATGAGACTATTTTCCGCAATAAGATGATTATTTAGATTGTGCTTCACTGATTTAGTTTCAGAGGTCTAGACTTGTGGGTTAGGGCTAAATCCATTGGCCTTAGTCTCTCTTGTGTATTCATTCTTTACTTTTATGTCATTGTAGCTAGTTTTCTTATGAGTTTTTAGCTAGTTTGTTTACGTTTCAATTCATTGTTTTTAGTTTTCTTCCATTTGTATTTTGCTGTAGATTAAGCTTGCTTACATGTTGGTAGAATAGTCTATAAACTCAGAAAGTTGTATTTCAAGCCTCCCTCTCTCATCTCTTTCACTGGAGCTTGAGAAGGGTAGACCTTCTCCACAGGCCAATTTTCACTTTAGTTTATGATTTCTTGGAAAGAATAGCTAGGTTTATGCAATGTCATGGAAATGTTTGGAATGATGTTAGATTTCTATTTGTAGTCTAAGTTATGTTTGTTTTCCAAATTCAACTCATCTTTTCCATTTCCTTCATCATGGATTTTTTAATATTTATTGCATGAACACGTAGTTTTCTTGTAGGTTCAAGTAGCACAAAAAAGGAGGACTTCACCAGCACCTTAAACTTCATTTCTCACCTTTCATCAGCATTTTGTTCATCAAATTTCCAACTGCTCTATTTTCATATTTTTCATCTTCATACCGTGGGGAAATCTTAGAGGTGCAAGACATGTTTCTCAAGAGGTTTTGAGCTTGGCCACCTTCCACTCATCCAAACACACCTTCACTCCACCTTCCCTACACTTTTCTCCACTATTTTTTGCCTCGGATTTCCCTTGGAATATTCCCTATGGCACTACAGGAAACCTGTACCAGCACTTGAAGCAACAACAAAGAGCCCATCCTTAATCCTAGAAACCACCATATACCTCATCCAGACCTGCCAAAGCCACCCAGACACCTTCAAACTTGCACCCATGAGTTCAATCCCTTCCTAAGCGAGAGTGTGTTTAGCCATTTGGCCCAAGAATGTGTGATTAGGTTACTATTGTTTATCTAATTTCAATTCAATAATTTACTTCATGAAAGATGCCTAGTTTTCTTTCATTTCTTGCCATAGTTTAATTTGCAGATTTCTTTCATTGTAGAGTAGTTAGATGTACTTTCTTGCTGTAGAATAGTTCTTTGATTGCTGATAATGTAATGGATTTGAATCATTTGTAGCCCTAGGTCTAAATTCAAAAGTGTGGCAGACTTCATCTAGAAACCCTATAAATAACACCCTTTTGTAGAGCTTAGAAGAGGATGACATGAGTAGAATGAATCTGCTGTGTATATAACACTGTCACCTCAAAGTTTGTACAAAAAATGAGTTGATAAAGTAAATTAGAGTAGCCTCTAGGAGTTGCAACACTCTTGGTGCAATAATGGTGCAATACCAGGGCTCACCACTCTTTTCCCCTTGCACTGATGGGTAAATATTCTTATTATTCTATGGATTATATGGTTGTTATGTGCTTGTCATTTCTGTTGCTTATATGCTAGTTATGACTAAGTTATATGATGGTGATGAAGTATGGATCTCATCATGTTTCGATTCATAATTGAGTGAACAATGTATCTATTATCACTCCCCCCATTTCCCAGGGCTGAGAATGGACCTGAAGGGGGTAACCTCAAACCAATCTTTAGGCCTGGTAGCTAGTCCTACCAAAAACAGAGAGGTCTCTCTCAATGTCACTTTTATAGCCAATGAGATGACTAGATATGTAATTATCTTAGGCTAGTTATAAATCTTAGTGAATTAGGGTTTTGTTTGTTTTGATTTTTTGCTGGATAGGAATGACACTCAAGGAACTAGGTCTAGGTTTTAGGTCTGATTTCAAAGGTTTAGTCGTAGAGATGAAGATGATACCAGGTAGGTATAATTAAGAAAATATTTTAATTGTAATCTTGTATAGGGTTTGAAAAGAGAGAGAGAGTCAGAATGAGCATGTTAAAATAATTCATTCATCAAAAGAGTAGAAACACATTTATGAAAATCTTATAAAACAGAGCATGGAAGAAAGATTTATGTTCATAGACTCATAAGGTCAACATATATAAGCATTCATGCCATGGAAAGAAAAAATAACATTCAACTTGATGAGGTTAGAAAGAAAAAAAATTCTGATAGGCATATCAATGGAGTCCCAAGATTATAGTTGCAACATGTCTTTGATTTCACTGAAAAAGTTTGTAAATAGCTCCACACTAAAAATAACAACTATCCAACCTCTAAAATGACTTGAGTTGGACTATGTATAGAAAATATAAGTCATGAAACCTCATTGGGTAAAAAAATGATCCAAAATAAATCATTAATGTACTCTATGAGTCATTACCTAGAATATAGGGAAGTTAGAAACAATCCCCTCAAATTTAGTTAATAACTGGGAGTGTATGTCTCCTTGATTAATTACATGATTCCTCCATAATGAGAGGCAAAAAAAAAATATCTTATAAAAATGAAACCTCATAGGACAATTGCACCTCGAAATTTGGAGTATTTTGGCTTGGAAACTGTCCAAAAGGAATCAAAGATAGAAGCGTCGTGCCTCCCAGCAGAAGCGTCGTGCCTCCCAGCAGAAGCATTACACCACTTTGAAGGTGAATTTTGCTGACCTTTAGGAATCCATTTGAAAATATGAAAATTAGGCTAGGTAGTTGTGTCTGTCCTCTTTCCATCGCAACCTTGAAACTGAGAGAATACTCCCTGTAAGGCCTTCAAAAACTCATTCTCCCAACCTCACTCCAGAAGCATCGCGCACATGAAAAAGGGGTATTTTTGGATTTTTATTCAAAAATGGAGGGTAACGTGCCAAATTGAGACCATATCTATGAAGTATAAGTAAAAATGAATCTAACCATATAAACATTTCCTCATTTGGATGCTCTGAGGAAAACCGTCGCTCCGTTGCGTAACACTTCTACAAGACCAATTTTCCAAAATTTTCAAAAAAACACCAAAAATGTTCAAAATGCTCAAAAGATTATGAAATTTGTTTCATGACGTCCTTGGATGATAAAATAAACAACTAGGGATGCCTCAGCTAGCAAATCCAAGCTATCTTTCTCCTTAAGCTTAATTAGGGTTTCCTCAAGCTTTTTCCTCAAATTCTTCACCCTCACTTTGGTGATCTGGTTCCTAGTGAAATAATGTCTCACCATATGCCTCTGGAGCTTATTATCCATTTCCACCTTCTTCAAAAGATTCTGAAGATAAATATTTACCCTATAAAGCCACAACTCTTTATCTTTCTCAATTTTAGTAGCAATCAACTCATCAAAGGTTAGCTAACCTAATGGTGGAGACGACTCTCTTTATTTCTCTTTTTTCCTTGTTAACCCTATTGTTCTTGGCCTCCTTGGTTTTGTTTCAGCCTATGTATCCTCCAACTAATAAAAATATACCACTTCTTTGCTTTTACATTTGTCTGCCTCAAGGTTTACCTTTGGTTTGATTTTGAGGAGTTGTTTGACTTTCAACTCCATGTTTTCTTGCTGTAGGAAGGTAATCATGAAGTTTTCCGTTGAAGGGATGTCCTTCAACTCTTCTATCTCTGCATCCTTTCCTTTATTATCTCCTCAAATTTCTTTTATTTCACCTACTCTGCCATGTCAACCTTTATGGGCACTTGTTCCTCATGCTACTGCAATGGTGACTCATCCTCATGCGTGAGTGGCTCACTGTCATGAATATGTGGCTACTCCATGGTTTGTCTTTGTTCAACTGTAGTTTCAGGTGCAAGTACACCTGTAGTAGTCTTAGGAGAAAAAAAAATCCTCTTACCTTTCTATAGGTTCGAGTAATTTCAACCATAGGCACCTTTGGAACCTATGCTTTCCTACTTTAAGAGCCAACATCCTTTGGCTGTGCTGATGCTGATGGTGTGCTATGAATGATGGGTGGACTAGTAGTAGGTGCTATTGAAACTATATCCATGAAAGTTTCCCAAGTCATATTGATTGCTGAGAGCTGATGAAAAATAATAATCTTGACAAACCATGGTGGAACAAACTAGGGTGATGATCTTTGCCTTTGCTCTGTACCTTTTCAGTCATCTTGAACAAACTTCTAAATAAATAATTAGGCAAATTGAGCGGCTTTGTAGCTGTGAAGTGCATCAATAACTTGATATGGTACTAGTAAAATATTGAGAATCTCCCTTCACATGTAAAATACTTCATAATTAGCTTCATCAAAGGGGTATATTTATCAAGTAAATGCCTAAAAGGAAAGATGCACTCAAGAGCATCTTTGTAATGAGGTTTTAAGAAAATTTTCTAGTTCTCAAGATCCAAGTCCATCCCATTGAACCATATTTCTACATGGTTCAAAATACTTGTTGTTGAAGAAATAACATATAATGATATGGTGAATTCAAGGCCTGCTATGATGGCCTTGTCTCTCCCGAAGCTAGTGGAAAAAAGGCTTGTCAATTGAGCATGACATCCTACCTCCTATATTCTCTCACAAAACCTCAAACAACCATTGTTTTCAAAACATTTCCTGGCATAGGGAGAAGCATTGATCTCCTGCAAGTTGGATGGCTCAAACCTAGAATGTTTCTCTCTTGAAGCTAGTGGGAAAAATCTTGTCAACTGAGCATAGCAACCTACCTCCTGGATTTTCTCACAAAACCTCAAACAACCATTGTTTTAAAAAAATCTCTTGGCATAAGTAGAAGCATTGATCTCCTGCAAGTTGGATGGTTCAAACTGTTGGAATATTGTCATTGATGGCAAAGGATATGGTAATGGAATTATCATCTAAATGTAGCAATAAAGAATAGAAAGAATGCCCCTACAATTTGAGCTACTAAGCTGCAGTATCGGTCATGTAATCAGGGACAAAGAGACATAGATTTATACATATGTTCATGGAATAACTACCTTGAATTAAATGTAAGCCCCGTTATTTTAGTGGTGAATATGGACCGCTCAGACATTACACTGATTCTGTTGATTTTGCAATAGCTAACAAAGACTAAGAGTGATTGAAGAAATTGGCTTGGGAGGCACTGTAAGGATCGATTGTGGTTGCTATAAATTTCAGCCTCGTTGAAAGAACTGGAGCGTATATGTTTATGTGAAAGATATACAAATTCTGTGGCGCAGAGTATATATATATTTACGCAAATGGAACCAGGAGTACGGAACTTTTATCATGTATATATATATATATATATATATATATATATATATATATATATATATATATATAATGCGTAAAACTATCCAGCGGAGTATTTATTCAGACCCGACGGATCATTTAAACATATTTAAATAAGATCACTGTTCAGAAACCACGAGCAGGTTTTATAAAGCTGTTTTGACCATTTCGCACCATCTATCGACCATTAGTGGTTTTTCCCAGAAGAGGAGCGATTCCATACAGGAATCGACACGTGGCTGGGCCACGGTTCAAATACCACCACGATTTCGTGCGTTAAAGTTCGACGATTGGACGCCGAGCGGAATGTATGCGCACCGTTGATCTGGGCAAAGCCAATCGGACGGTGGTCGCTCGTCGTACTTGCCCGAGGTTTAATAAAATCGCCTGGAGGATAGCAAGGTATGGTGTGGGGCTCGGCAGAGTTATATTTATATAAATAATTTGGTTTAGTTGTGGGTTTCGTCATATTATGGTCTTATTATAAGGCCCGATGGAGTATATTAAAAGAATTGATCAAAGTTAACATTGGTGGTCATTTACATGTGTTGAGATACTATGGTGGGCAATGGTTATTGGCGCGATATTTTACGTATTAATAAAAGTCTGAAGGTTGGTTGTATGTGGGGCAGTTATCATGGGTTTAAGTCAAAGCTTTATTGAAACTTTAATCTATTTGAAGCATTGGAGATTATTTATAAAGTCCGAAGGGTTATTCTTAAGGAATAAAAAAAAAATGATGTAATTATATTTATTTATCAATTGATAAATAAATATATATATAAAAAGGAATAAAAAACCCCAAGGACCAAAAACCAATGAAAATATTGTCCAAGATATACCATTAGCGTTGAATGGTTTTGACCTATGATCTTAAAGGCGAGAAATATATAAAGAAGCATGTTAATTATTCTGAAAGGTGAATGTGGGAAAAATATTGACGAAGAAGGATTTCTGCTGCAGAATTTCTGTATGGACAGACGACGTGTTTAATTGACAATTCTGAGTCCATGGTGCAAATGTGTTGAATCTTGAGATCTTTCAACAGTAGAAACGATGTGGAGCCAGCGCATGTCTGCTAATGAGCACAGATGATTCCGGGTAAGTTTTTATAGATCTAGCCTGCTCTGCAAAACGAATAATTACAGATCTATACAAGTAATGCACAAATATGCTGGTCATCCACATTAAAAGGTGCATATGACAATTGGGGTTTCTGACGAAGGATACACAGGATGTTGAGTGTATATATTCTCTGATGTCTGGGTTATTACTGATTCCATTATGAAGTCTTGGGCAAAATATGTTTATTGATAAGTGCACAAAGAAAACTACCTGATCCAGTGTGAAAATTGATGGAACGTGGTCAGCTGTGAGTTTGAGGGTCTTAACCTTCAGTCAGGGGGTTGTGGCTCCCTTCCAGGAGAGGCTGGTAAATGAGAGAAGGTTGTAGCCTTCTGCAGGTGGGTGCCTGCGTGCTAGTTTGAGTCTGCACCAGCATATATTGTAAGAAGTTTTCTCTATAATAAATTATTGAAGACTGAGATTACAGCAGCGGTGGTTTTTTCCCAAATTGGGTTTCCACCTTAAATCCTGGTGTCCATATGTGTAGTTTATGTTTGATGGTTTTCTCTTTTATTTCTGTTCATGATTAATGCTTATCTGATGCAATGCTCTAAGTAAAGACATATTAAGATATCTATATATACACGTTGATGCAATTCTGTAACATATGGTCTTAAGAGAAAACAAAGAAAAATTGTCAGTCAGTTCTAAATACTGATTCACCCCCCCCTCTCAGTATTTTTTTTCAACACAAACCTGGAATGGTGGCCTCCATTATGGATCTTGTTTTCACTCTTCATGATTTTTTCCAACAATGAAAACCCTTGCTTCATGTAGTGGATAGGGAAGGTGGAAAATTAGGAAAATAGGGGATAGTGGTAGAGTGGTTTTAGGGATAGAAATGAGATGGAAGGAAGCTAGGGAAAAATACCTAAAACATTGGGGAGGTAGGGTGATGAATTGGATTCAAGATGCAAGTGGAATATTTGGAAATGGGCATGAGGAAGGTGCCCAAAAGGTCAAAACACAGGGTTTTCCTAGTTTTCCTACAAAAACGTAGTGAAAAATAGGGTTTTAATGAAAATGGTGGTAAGGAAGGATATGAGTGATATAGAGTGTTATTATAAGGTCTATGGAATACATATGAGGGTTTTAGATGGTGAAATTAGGGTTTTATCAACTGAAACAATCCAAATATGGAAAACACCAAAAACATAGTGGAGAAAACCTAAGGAGGGAATCCACCCTTTTGCTGAAGAATTTGACTTGAAAGAGGTGTGAGGAACTATCCACTTATTGATAGGAGGTCTCTAAACCTTTAAAAAATATGTTTTGACCCTTAGATGGCTATTTTGGAGCTTGAAACTAAAAGCGTAGCACTGTTTCTAGAAACGTAGTGTAACCTTCCAGAAGCATAGCATAGCCCTCCAGAAGCATAGCAAGAGCTGTTTTGGCACAATTTTCTTGTTTGTCTTCAACCTTTGGTAGCTGTGGAGTGTGATGATGATAAAATAGGAGCTCTATTGGAAATAAAATAATGAAATTAATTCAAGAAGCCTCTTTTCCTTTTATAACATCACCGATTTTCTTTTTGTCCCTTAGTGAAATCATAAACTCTTTTTGAAAAAATTTATTTTTTGAAAAACTTTAATTAAGTAAAATAATTATTTAAGAAAAGGAAAATTGCCTTTATTTTATTTTCCTATATTTTCTAACTCCCAATGAGAATGAATTGTATGGTGAAAATTACATTTATTTTCCTTCTTTTATGACATGATTGGACATTGTGGTGGCGAAACAAAAGAGACCTATACCCTGACCTAGATGGAGGTGTGGTGACTGATCTAAGACCCTAGATGATAATAGATTACATGACGTTGAAATGATTATGACCATGAATGGAGTGAAGGGAGTAGCATTTCAAACCTAGACTACATTCAGTGAACAAATTTTATTTGAAAATTGATTTGAAAACATGGAATTTTGACCTAGGACCACTACCAAGTAAACCTTAAAGAGTATGTTTGATCACTGAACATCTAGAAACTAACATTCGCTCCAACTGGGGATGGCAGCTACGTCAAGAGGTGTCAATAACATTGTAGGTCAAGTAGCCTCATCTATTGGGAAATGGACTCAAAACTAGAAACTGAAATAACTTCGACAAACTAATGATTAACTAAAACAAAAAATGACTTTATCTCAAAAAATGACTTGAATTTTTGAAATTTTTAAAAGAAAAACATTAGCTGATCATAGAAGCCTCATGGCCTTCTCCTCGAGCTTCAAACTTCTACAAAAACTTCATTATTCTTAGACAACAAATAAAAGCGATATTTATAATGAAAGTGAACCTTTTTCTTCAAGATCATGTAAGGTAATGTTTAAGGAACCTACCACTCACCGATCATCCCACAATTTCCTGCCCATCAAGATATTCTAACAAAAATTCCTTATTAACCCTGAATGATGTAATCTTGTATGGACCTGTTGTGGCCAGCAACAACCCCCCTTCTTATTTAGTATTAGTAATAATACTAAATAAGTGGGGACCCTTAGTTTAAAAATCCAAAAAATTTATTGGTGTTTGTTTTCATTTTCAATAAAACTTACTATCATTGACTTAAAGAAATTTCTTTGGAAAATATAAAAAAATAAACTTAAGTTTATGGTAGATTATAATAAAACCTTTCTTTGAATATCACATCCATCGCACGCGATCCAAAAAACTATGCAGAAAAATATTTATTGCAAATCGCATATTGCAGAAAATATATTAACGAATATTTTTCATATGTTATATTTTGGGATATTGCGATTTCGCGATATTGCGATATTGCGATATTATGTTTTCGCGATGTTACTGATTGCGATTTGCGAAAGTTGCGATTTGCGATATTGCAATGATAAGAAAGTTTCGATTTGCAATGATTTTTATTTGCGAAAGCTGCGATTTTGCGATATTGCAAAGCAAATCACAGATCGCACTATCGCACATTCTGAAAGCTCGTTGTATGAAGAAAATATTTTCGTAGATCGAGACCCGTTATGCGCCTTAATGTCAAGTTAATGAATGGATTCTCAATTATTAATGGAAGAGGATTTTGTTTTGATCGAAAGGTTATTTCACGATTAAATAATATATTTCATACGCCTTCAGCATTTAAAACTATCCCGTCACCTTTCTCATATCATTATTCTCACTTAATTCGTAAAACTGCAGGCACGAAGAATAGGAGACTATACAAAGCAACATTCAGAGCATTATGGGAAAGAAAGAGAAAACTCTGAGTTCTGGAAAGAAAGAGAAAGCTTCAAGTTCTGAAGCTAAAGAGATGGCATCCTTGTACGAAGACACTGCTTGCAACAAAGACGCTGGCATCACTACTTGGGAGGGTATGTTTAGTTTGCTTGAAGAAGAGAACCCAAGGGTAATGGATGTTTCAGTTACCGTGGGCTCAAGTAATTCCTCTGAAGCATCTCTTACAGAGCTGGCATGTTCATTTTTGCACCGGATAGCAGCAAGACCTAGAATTCTTCCGTATACAGATATGGTCAAATGGGTGCTGGATAGCACCGATATTACAGACAGGAAATTTAAAACTCCAGGTCAAGAGCTCATCGGATCGTTTACTCCAGAAGATTTGAGGCTTACGTATCATTTTCCGGAGCCTCAGGAAACTTACAACAAACAATTTATGGAGAAATTTGCCAAGGAAAATGCCAATTTGGCGGAATGCACCAAGGAATGGTCCATAAGAGATGAACCATTGAATAAAGATAAACATGGTATGTACAGTACGGTTCACTCACATCTCTATATTGTTTTGCTGCTGCTATGTTATGCAGGCTTTTTGGAAAGCCTGACATTAATAAGTTTTTACCTGAATGGCTTCCCTTATTGAATGATGCTGTTAACGCTACCATTGCGGACTGGGCTAAAATACTGTCTGATAATTTAGCCACGGCTATTTTCAATTACCGGTCTAAACGGACTGTGTCTCAGAGGATTTATCCTCCTTTTTATCTATCTGCCTATGTTATGGATTCAATCTGCTTTGTTTCTAAGTTCCCTTTAATGGGTTTGCAATGGACAATTCAGGATCCCTTGCCCATTCATGTCTATCATGAAGAGTTGTGGGAATCAAAATTTGTTCCTCATTTTTATAAAATTTTCCATGGCATAATGTTGCCACTGTATAGATTGTTTTATAATAAGGATGCTCCAAGGTTGTCTCCTGAAGCATAAGTAGACATTCTCCCTGTCGCAAGATGGTTTGGAGAAGAACTGTTTACTTATGTGAGCGTTTTTGGGAGCTTTGCTTCTCCTCATGTTTTGCCCAAGTATGTTCCAGATAAACTCATAGCTCGGGAAATTGCATATCAAACCTGTGGAGACGAAGGTTTCAAAAAATAATTAAAGGATAAAAAGAAAGCCATTTGGCCACAATTTCCTGTGTCCTACAAAGCATTTTCATTATTCGATGTTGGTCACGCATTTAAGGAAGTAAGAAATGTTAAATGTTTAAAATTGTTTAAGTTTTCGAGAAGGCTATTTGATCCATATGGTATTGTCAAGGATTTCACCACTGTTGTCAAAGTAAGAGTATTTTCTGGTGAAGAATATCTTTTTGATGATATGTTTCAAGAAAAATGTTCATTTAAAGACATTTTGAATTTAGCTCAAACACTGTTCTCCCCAGAAGAATTTCAAGAGTTTAAAGTATGCAGAGAAAGAAGATTGACCACTATTCCTTTGAATAATTTGCGCTTGGAACCTACAAGGGAACCAACTCCTAGTGTCAGTCTCAGTGGTAGCTTAGATTCAGAGAGATCTAAGTCAAAGTCTGACAAAAAAATTTCTGAACATTCTAAAGAATCTGATCAGGATAAAAGTGAAGGCTTAGTCAAGGATACAGCTTAATCAAAAGAGCCGTCACAACAACGGACTTCAACTAATCCACAGTTGAATTTTCCACCTCTTAATGTACAACAACCATCTATCAGCACTCAGTTAGATAAAGAATGGGAATCGTTTAATGATTTGATTAATGTTGAAGGACAGAACATACAAACTCCTGTACATACAACAAAAGGTTTGATTACAGAAGTAAGTGGCAATGTCATAGAAAAATAACATATACCCATTACTCCCTCTGCCGAGCTTGTACTTAAAATAGAGGAAATTCCTCCTTTGGATATATTCTACAGCTCGCAACATAAAGCATTAGTAAGGAAGCAAAGAAAGAAGAGAAAATTAGAAAGTGCACTCTCTACTGATGCAGAACAATTGGATGTTTTATGGAAAGATCCTATTGCAGATCCCACTAAAAATCTTACTAAATTATCTCAGATAATAGGAGCTTATGCCTTCGCGACTGTTGACAAAGCATCTGAGGTAAGGCTGTTATCAAATGAAAAAGAGGATCAAATACAAGTTTTGCAACAACAATTGCAACAAGCACATGCCAACAGTGAAGCACAGATACGATTTGAAAAGTTATAGCAAGAGTTTCAGCAAATGAAGATTGGGTATCAGAAAAGCTTGGCCGAAAAAGAAAAACAAATACAAATTATGCAAGAAACACATAAAGATGACCCCAAGCTTATAGAATTTATCTCAGAGTCTATTTATTTGAATAATCAACTGCTGTAACAACAAGATATATTATGCCAAAATATTTCACAATGGAACTCTTTTTGTCAAGAAAGTGATAAAATCACTAATCATGTCGTAGAATTACGACATGATTATGATTTAAAAAATGAAAGAGTTACTAATTATTTGTCATGGAAAAAGAAAAAGGAAGGAAAAAGAGCAGCAACACCAATTATCAATGATAGTCATCAAGAAATGCTCTTCAGTATTTGGGATGCACAGATCAGAAAGGTAGAAAAAGCAGCAGAAGAAGCAGCTACAGTGACAAGAAACATTACTGATTGTGTAAATGAAAATTTACAAAAAGTTAATTTAATTTCAGAAACCATTCCGGGATACCTACCACAAGCACAGAAATTGCAAACAGAGTGGAAACAAAAAGCGGAAGAGAAGGCAAAATCAATTCAAGGATTGACAAAATTAAACTGGGATTCTTACTGGACCTGTCTAGTAAAACCACACAGTCAATGCAGTACTCTTAATTGCATCATTAATTCTGCTGAGAAGATCGCTCCAACACTTGCTGACTCCGTCTTTTCGGGACAACTAAAATATGAAGTCAGCCAGCACCCTCTTCTCAAATCAATGCTGGATGCTTGCAAATTCAAAGACCAAATTCACAAGTAGTTAGTTGCTAATTTTAGTTTTGGATTTAGTGTTAGTTTTACTTTATTTTTTCATAGAAAAAAGGATGGTCATTTAAACCGAATCCTAATTTTTTTGTAATAAACTATAATTAGATTTATTCAGTAGTATTTAAACCCTTCTTATGCATTTAGAGAAGGGTCCTGAAATTTGTCAAAAAATTGTCCTCAGAACATGCACTTTTGCACCCTCAGAGGAGGTTTTGATAAATGAATGGAATGAGATTTATTGATATCTGTATCTAATATCTGCTACTGATGTTGCATTTCTGTACTCTTAGTAGATGTTGGATTAAGAAGAGATAATTCGTTATTTCTTCTAGCTCATGAGTAGAATCAGTTATAAATGGTACTTTTATCTCTTAACTTTTTCTGCTTCTGTGTTAAAAGTGATATTTGTGCTCAGTTATTTATATATTGATGCTTGAATGCTTTAGTTATCATTTGGCACTTTTGTACGGTGATGACTAATTGTTTATGCTTAATGTATGAATAGCTTATTATGCGATATGTTTTCCACAACTGTTTCATCTAACTTTTTATATGAAGTGGTTTATTTTTATTGAATCCTTTTCTTATAACAATTGAATGATATTTATTATCGATTATTATTTGAAATCATTTTAGATCGCATAAACAAGATTTTATCCTGGGTTTACTTTAGAATTAGATATTTCTATTTAAATTAGAATACAATTTGCATATGATTAGATTAGAAATAGAATAAAAGCATTTCACTTAGGAACCTTTTTAGAAAGGAAATATCTATTCTCAACACACACACACAAATTGGGAAACTGGTCCCATTATCCCCAGTCGGACCCACTACACCAAACGAAAAAGGAGCTGCTAACCAAGGTCCGGACCGGGTGGGTACCCCCCTTGTTGTAGACCCGATTTTCGGAGCCTCAACATATTTGGCGCTAGAAGGAGGGCCAAGAACTATGAATGGCAAGTAAATCTAAATATAAATACCATTCTGAGAGTAAATCACCCTCACCATCTCCCCCGACTTCTCCATCGCACTCAGAAATTGTAAATCTAGAGCCAGAAGTCACAAGAAGAACAGACACTGCTACAAACCCTAAATTTTCAGAAGAATCTGCTATTGAACCTCCTGAAGTTGAATCTTTGATTCATAAACTTCAACGATTTTCAATATCACCTTAATGATCTGATAAATATCAAGGCAGTATAACTTCTCAATATAACCCTGCTCATCCTCTTACCAGATTACAGAGTGAAAAACTTGGCATTCAGCCAACCGAGTTACCTCTACCTACAAGGAAAAGAGCAAGGAAATCACCTAAAGGGTCTGACAGCGAGACTCTTTCCTCATCATCATCCATCTCAACCTCTTCACCACGAAGTCAACCGTCCACCCCTCCACTTCAGACTATTGTCCCTCATTCCACTGGAACTTCCACATCACCTTATCAATCATCTATAATTGTAATATCTTCATTTTCTCAATCACAGACATCATCTTCTACACTTTCCTCTGTTAGTAGTTCAGCGATGGCCCAAATGCCATGGAATAATCCAGGGGCAGTCTTAATGCCTGCACCCTTGAGTCAATTACCAGCCTATCCTGAAAAATGGCTGCCTAAGTTTAATCCTGAAGCAGGCATGTTAGCAGAGGAACATATAAACAATTTTATGCTGTCTATAAATCTCAATGGAGTTATTAATGAAGATGTTGTTGTCCGACTTTTCCCTTATACTCTACAAGGAGCAGCTGGATCATGGTATTTTTCATTACCATCTGGATCCATCACTAGTTGGGATATCTTTCAAGATCAATTTTTGACTAAATTTGGTGATGACAGGTCTACAACAACATTGATCAATGATCTATCTAATCTTAGAGCTGACTCGAAAGAACTTGTCAAGGATTTTAATTCACGTTTCAATAAATTGTTAAACAAAATTCCTACTTCCTCCAAGCCTAGCGAAGAAGTGCAAAGTGAATGGTACATTTCTACTTTACCATCAAACATAGCAATCTTCGTTGACAGGGCTAAAAAAGAAACTTTAACAGACAATATGAAGGAGGCAATAGTGGTAGAAAAAAGTATCATTGCATTAGATAAGAAAAATGCAATAGAAGAATGAAAATCCAAGAAAGTCACTTTTAAGGAAGAACCCAAGAAAAAACAATCAAAAGATCCATTTGATTTAGAAGGACTGCAAAAAGTTTTGAAAACCATGTCTAACGAAATGGTTGACATCAAGAAACAGGTGGCAGAAACATCTTCTAAAAAATCTTTCAAGCCTTTTAGAAGAAACCCTTCAACTGATTCAAAGCCACCAAATGCCATCACTAATGCTGAATCAGAAGAAGAAGAAGAGGAAACTGCTATTGAATAAACTACCGATGAAGAAGAAGTCATAGAAGTACAAGGTATGTGGGATTTCATCCTCCCAGATGAGGAAGATCAAGAAGCATCCCCGGTTAGCACTCAAAGTAGAAATCAACTTGATCCTCCTAAACCTACTCCTAAGTCAAAGAGCGCAAGCTCATTGAATAAGGATAAAGTTGCACCCAAGAAAACAACATCTAAAGTAATTCAAACCAGCCCAGTCCAGAAAGATTCATCAACTCCAGCAAGAACACTCATTGTCCTAGATGAAATGGAGTATAATATCATAGAAGACATGAAGAAGACTAGGGCTAACATCACTTTTTATGAATTGAGCAAGTTAAAACACCAACAAAAGGTACTTTTGAAAGAATTACATGCTGTACCAGAAAAACCTTTGCCTGATCCTGTGATTTCTCAAGCTTCCAACGAGATAGGAAGACCTCCAGCTAATGCGATCAGTAAAGTTGATCTAGAAAACATCGCTTTAATTGGAGGAAGGTCGAGATCTCATACTCCTCCATTTCTTCTTACTTATGAAGTTTTCAATAAAAATTTGCATAATTGTTTAGTCGATTCTGGAGCTTCATCTAATATTCTACCAAAATCAGTATGTGCAAAGTTGAACATTCAACCACAAAAATCTGCTGTACACATAGTTCAGTTAGATCGATCGCAAGTTGAAGTAATTGGTGAATTAAATCAGGTTACCATAAGATTGTCATCAAACCCAAAGGTATGTCAAGGCATTGATATTTTAGTTGCAGATATTCCAGAATTTTATGGCTTAATTCTTAGCAGAGATTGGTCAGAAAAACTTCATGGATATTTCGCAACTGATTGGTCGCATATGTGGCTTCCTTACAATGGTAAACCAAATCAGATAAAGGTTGAACGAGAAAAACATCAGAAATACATAGTAATAGAATTGGAAGGAGAGAATGAACTAGTTGCATACAGTAGTAATATCATTGGCAATTATTCAGTTGATTATTTTTTAGGAAATTTCAATGCTCATACTTCACCTTATTTAGAAAATTCTGTTTTATCTCAAATAGAAATTTTTTCTCAAACAGATAGTTCTAAATGTATTAATTTTGTAGATACTCCTGTAAATAAATCTTTATTTTGGAAATTATTTTTTGATGGTTCTAAGTCTAATGAAGGAGCAGGAGCAGGATGCGTTTTGGTTAGTCCAGAGGGAAACAAAATTATGCTAACTTGTAGACTCGAATTCAATTGCACTAATAACACCGCAGAATACGAAGCTTTAGTCCAAGGACTATGCAAAGCAATTGGATTAGACATAAAATATCTACAAGTTTTTGGAGATTCGGAAATTGTAATCAAACAGGTACGCAATACTATACATTGTTTATCAGGTCATTTAAAGCATTATCAATCTTTAGTCCAAGATCTAACTGAAAATTTTATAGCATTTAATATTTCATCAATTCCCAGAATTCAGAATGCTAGTTCAGACCTCCTAGCTAATTTAGCTTCCAAGCTTATTCCTGCAGAAGACTTTAGTCCTGACCGATTTTCAATTGAATTAATCTTTAGACCCTCGATTCCTGATAACATTACCAATTGGAGGATTTTCAATGATGATCCTAATATTGTAAACTTTCTCACATCTGAAGGATCTTACACCAATCAGATAATTGATGAAGACCAACATGACAAACAATTGCTCCAAGATAGCACCAATAATGCTATGCCGAAATCAGTAGTCAAGTTAGAAGAACTTTATGATTTGAAAGATCGATTTAAAATATCTACCAATTCAAAATTACAAAGTTCGACTTTGAATTATGAATTAGTAAATCTAGGAATTGATGCCAAACCACAGAATATCAACCTAGGCCTTGGCCTAGCTCCTGAAGAAAAGTTAGCCTACGTTCGTCTTTTGAAAAATATAAAAGTGTATTTGCTTGGAACTACGATGAACTCAAAACTTATGACACTTCTATCATTCAACATACTATCCCAATGATAAATGATAAAAAACCTGTCCAACAAAAGTTGAGAAAGATCCATCCCAATCTAGAAAATCAAATCAAATCTGAACTTAACAAGTTATTGAAAGCCAAGATTATTTTTCCCGTTCGACATTCTAAATGGGTTTCCAATATGGTTCCTGTTAGAAAGAAGAACAGAGACATTAGAATTTGTATTTACTTTCGAAATCTTAATAAAGCCTTCCAAAAAGATGATTTTCCTTTGCCTCCCATGGAGCAAATATTATAGGAAGTTGCAGGATCAGAATTAATGTCTTTCTTAGATGGTTTCTCTGGATATAATCAAGTTCTAGTTCATCCTGATGATCAATTAAAAACTACATTCAGAACCAAATGGGGCACTTATGCATATCAAAAGATGACTTTTGGTCTGATCAACGCTGGTGCCACATTTCAGAGAGCTATGGACATTGCTTTCAAGGGATTAGTTAACAAATCAGTGGTAATTTACTTGGATGATATAACTGTATATTCTAAAAAACAAAGCAATCATCTTAGAGATCTGGAGCAGATCTTCCAACACTGTCAAAGGTATGGAATTTCACTTAATCCAAAAAAGTCCTTTTTTGCATTAAGTGAAGGAAAACTTCTTGGATTTATAGTATCAAAATATGGAATTCATATTGATCCTGATAGAATCAAGGAAATTTATGAAATATCTTTACCTCACAACAAAAAAGCTATGCAATCTTTTCTTGGTCAGATTAATTTTGTAAAAAGATTTGTGCCAGATTTTTCAAGAATTGTATCACCCTTGCAAGCAATGATTAAAAAGAATTCAAACTTCAAATGGGGCAAAGATGAATATGAGGCATTCAATCTGATCAAACAAGCAATTATCAATGCTCCATCTTTAGCAACTCCAAATTTTTCCGATCCTTTTATTTTTTACACATTTGCCTCTGATAAATCTTATGCTGCAATACTCACTCAAGCAAATCAAGACAAAGTAGAAGCTCCAATTGCCTTTTTCAGTTCAAATTTACAGGGAGCTGAATTGAATTATTTAGATGTGGAGAAACAAGCTTATGCTGTTTTCAAAGCAGTTAAATATTTCAGACCATTTTTACTCAAAACCCATACAAAAATCATAGTACCCTTTCCAATGGTAAGAAATATTTTAGTCCAAAAACATGTGGGTGAGAAAAGAGCCAATTGGGTTACTTCTTTACAAGAATATGATGTAGAAATAAAATCGGCAAGTATTGTAAGAGGTCAAGGCTTTTGAAAAATACTAGCTGGAGCATCGCTTATTTATGAAAAACCATCTGAAGAAATACAAACATATGAGGTAAGCCTAAACGATGTTGAATCATTATATGCTGATATCATATTTTATCTAAAGAATGGATATGCTCCTCCAAATCTCGATCACACCAAGAAAAGAGCTCTAAGGTTGAAGGCTAAACAATAACAACTTGCGAATGATGTTATTTTTAAGATGAATTATGATTCTGTTCTTCTAAGATGTCTGGAGAAATCTGAAGCTGAAAAAGTCTTGCAGGAAATTCATGATGGGCCAACAGGTGGACATTATGCTGGATATTCTACTGCACATAAGATCCTCCGTTCAGGCTATTACTGGCCCACATTATTCAAATATTCACATAACTATGCAAGGAAATGTCAAATTTGTCAAACTGCAGCTGGAAGACAAAAGAAACCATCATTACCATTACAGCCAGTCAACATTGAGCAGCCTTTTGATCAATGGGGATTGGACATAATAGGTGAGATCATTCCTCACTCTTATAAACAACATAGGTATATCATTGCAGCAACTGATTATTTTACGAAATGGGTAGAAGCAGTCCCTCTCAAGACTGCTAATGCTGAACATATCACCGAGTTTATAGATCAGTTCATAATCACCAGGTTTGGTTTACCTTCTGCTTTAATGTTTGATAATGCATCATATTTTTCTGGTAATGCTATGAATGAATTTGCACTCAAGAGAGGTTTCAAACTTAAATATTCTGCCAATTATTATCCACAGTTAAATGGGTTAGCTGAATCAACAAATAAAAATTCAATCAGAATCATTAAGCGAACCATTGATCAAAATCATAAAAATTGGCATAAATCTTTAATATATGCTTTATGGGTAGATCGAATAACGCAGAAGCCTTCTATTGGCACTTATCCCTTTAATTTAGTTTATGGGAGAGAAGTGGTTCTTCCAACTCATCTAACAATCCCTTCTTTAGCCTTAGTCCAATATATCGATGAAGAACCAACTTCTTCTTTACAATTAAGGCAAATGGAAATAATTAAGTTAGAAGAACAACGAGAAAAGGCTAAAGTAACTCATGCTCATCATCAAGCATTAGTTAAAGCTTCTTTTGATTCAAACATGATAACTAGGAAGGATTTTCAGATAGGAGATTTAGTTCTAAAATGGGACAAGGCTCATGAGGAAAAAGGAAAACGTACAAAATTTCAACGAATGTGGCTTGGTCCTTTTCAAATTGCAGAGATCATAGGTCCATCTACTTTCATGTTACAGGATTTAACAGGGAAAAGAGAGTCTTTACCTGTTAATGCACAGATCCTTAAAAAATATTTTCCATAGGAGATCATTCTTCTATTTTGTAGATTAGTTTCCTTTATTTGTCATAATAAAACTAGTTGTTAATGGTTACATTTGGAATTCATCAAAAAGATACTAGTTCTCTTTTTAGATTTTATTTCTTCACTTATATAAATAGAATTATTTTCAGAATATTGATCATTATTATCCAAAGATACGGTTAAAAATTTTTAATCTAGAAATGATATTAATTTCAACTATGAAAATTTTGATGAAAAGCAACTTTTGGTGAAAGATTGTTTTATATCAGTCCAATGAAAGGTATCAATAACAAAACGAAGATTCTCTGTAGAAAAGTTCTTTTCCAAAAACTCTATTATTGTCGTCCAGAGCTATCTTAAGGAAACAATGACTTCTTCCCCACCTAGAAAATTACAAAGATCAGGGAATAATCCAATGATACACTTTTAACTTAAAGAGTAAGAGGTCTCATCACGAGCCGACTTATCATGATCATAGATATTATAGCTTGCGGACTTTGCCAATACTGCATACCACATCAGGGCAATGACTTAAGATTATTTCAATCAAAAGGCAAGGGGTCTCATCACGAGCCAACTTGTTCAGCAAAGTTATAAGTCAAGTGAATGGCACTGTCATAAATTGGCTATCAAACCAAGACGTTGTTCTTTAAGGATAAAAAAGAAAATAAAAGAAATAAGTGTGAATATGGATTTCTCTTTGAAAATTGTATATTTCTCTAAGTGGGACACAGGATCATTGCTGGGTAACAGGTAACCCTGTCGAGGCTATAAACGCTTGCTGGCAGCAGTGGTTCTACCTACGACAAATGAGCATATTTAAAACTGATTTACAGAGAAGATTTTTGTTTTATCTTTTTAAACCAAGTAATGATTGATGTAGATACAAGGACTAGCTTGAGGAAGTGAATAGTCAAATTTGATCATAGAAGAAATGAAATATCATTCATAGATTAAAGCATAATGTACTTTGTCTTTTTATAATAAAGTTTGATTTTCTGGAAAATTTTCTGTTTTGAAAAGTTTAGAAAATTCAAAAGAAAAGCAGAGATAACTGGTTCTTCCAAGTGAATCGCCAATTGTTGTGGCCAGCAACAACCCCCCTTCTTATTTAGTATTAGTAATAATACTAAATAAGTGGGGAACCTTAGTTTAAAATTCCAAAAAATTTATTAGTGTTTGTTTTCATTTTCAATAAAAACTTACTATCATTGACTTAAAGAAATTTCTTTGGAAAATCTAAAAAACTAAACTTAAGTTTATGGTAGATTAGAATAAAACCTTTCTTTGAATATCACATCCATCGCACGCGATCCAAAAAACTATGCAGAAAAATATTTATCGCAAATCTCATATCGCAGAAAATATATTAACGAATATTTTTCATATGTTATATTTTGCGATATTGCGATTTCGTGATATTGCGATATCACGATATTACGTTTTCGTGATGTTACTGATTGTGATTTGCGAAATTTGCGATTTGCGATATTGCAATGATACAAAAGTTGCGATTTGCAATGATTTTTATTTGCGAAAGCTGCGATTTGTGATATTGCAATTTTGCGATATTGCAAAGCAAATCGTAGATCGCACTATCACACATTCTGAAAGCTCATTGTACGAAGAAAATATTTTCGTAAATCGAGACCCGTTATGCACCTTAATGTCAAGTTAATGAATGGATTGTCAATTATTAATGGAAAAGTATTTTGTTTTGATCGAAAGGTTATTTCACGATTAAATAATATATTTCATATGCCTTCAGCATTTAAAACTATCCCGTCACCTTTCTCGTATCATTATTCTCACTTAATTCGTAAAACTGCAGGCGCAAAGAACATGAGACTATACAAAGCAACATTTAGAGCATTATGGGAAAGAAAGAGGAAACTCCGAGTTCTGGAAAGAAAGAGAAAGCTTCAAGTTCTGAAGCTAAAGAGATGGCATCCTTGTACGCAGACATTGCTTGCAACAAAGACGCTGGCATCACTACTTGGGAGGGTATGTTTAGTTTTCTTGAAGAAGAGAACCCAAGGGTAATGGATGTTTCAGCTACCGCGGGCTCAAGTAATTCATCTGAAGCATCTCTTACAAAGCTGGCTTGTTCATTTTTGCATCGGATAGCAGCAAGACCTAGAATTCTTTCGTATACAGATATGGTCAAATGGGTGCTGGATAGCACTGATATTACGGACAGGTAGTTTAAAACTCCAGGTCAAGAGCTCATCGGATCATTTACTCCAGAAGATTTGAGGCTTATGTATCATTTGCCGGAGCTTCAGGCAACTTACAACAAACAATTTATGGAGAAATTTGCCAAGGAAAATGCCAATTTGGCGGAATGCACCAAGGAATGGTCCAGAAGAGATGAACCATTGAAGAAAGATAAACATGGTATGTACAGTACCGGTTCACTCACCTCTCCATATTGTTTTTCTGCTGCTATTTTATGCAGGATTTTTGGAAAGCCTGACATTAATAAGTTTTTGCCTGAATGGCTTCCCTTATTGAATGCTGCTGTTAACGCTACCATTGCGGACTGGGCTAAAATACTGTCTGATAATTTAGCCACGGCTATTTTCAATTACCGGTCTAAACGGAATGTGTCTCAAAGGATTTATTCTCCTTTTTATCTATCTGCCTATGTTATGGATTCAATCTGCTTTGTTTCTAAGTTCCCTTTAATGGATTGGCAATGGAAAATTCAGGATCCCTTGCCCATTCATGTCTATCACAAAGAGTTGTGGGAATCAAAATTTGTTCCTCATTTTTATAAAATTTTCCATGGCATAATGTTGCCACTGTATAGATTGTTGTATAATAAGGATGCTCCAAGGTTGTCTCCTGAAGCAGAAGTAGACATTCTCCCTGTCACAAGATGGTTTGGAGAAGAACTGTTTACTTATGTGAGGGTTTTTGGGAGCTTTGCTTCTCCTCATGTTTTGCCCAAGTATGTTCCGGATAAACTCATAGCTCGGGAAATTGCATATCAAACCTGTGGAGACGGAGGTTTGAAAAAAGAATTAAAGGATAAAAAGAAATCCATTTGGCCACAATTTCCTGTGTCCTGTGGAGCATTTTCATTATTCGATGTTGGTCACGCATTTAAGGAAGTAAGCAATGTTACATGTTTAAAATTGTTTAAGTTTCCGAGAAGGCTATTTGATCCATATGGTATTGTCAAGGATTTCACCACTGTTGTCAAAGTAAGAGTATTTTCTGGTGAAGAAGATATTTTTGATGATATGTTTCAAGAAAAATTTTCATTTAAAGACATTTTGAATTTATCTCAAACACGGTTCTCCCCATAAGAATTTCAAGAGTTTAAAGTATACAGAGAAAGAAGATTGACCACTATTCCTTTGGATAATTTGCGCTTGGAACCCGCAAGGGAACCAACTCCTAGTGTCAGTCTCAGTGGTAGCTTGGATTCAGAGAGATCTAAGTCAAATTCTGACAAAGAAATTTATGAACATTCTAAAAAATCTGATCAGGATAAAAGTGAAGGCTCAGTCAAGGATACAGCTCAATCAAAAGAGCTGTCACAACAACAGACTTCAACTACTCCACAGTTGAATTTTCCACCTCTTAATGTACAAAAACCATCTATCAGCACTCAGCTAGATAAAGAATGGGAATCATTTAATGATTTGATTAATGTTGAAGGAAAGAACATACAAACTCCTGTACAGACAACAAAAGGTTTGATTACAGAAGTAAGTGGCAATGTCACAGAAAAAGAACATATACCCATTACTCCCTCTGCCGAGCTTGTACTTAAAATAGAGGAAATTCCTCTTCTGAATATATTCTACAGCCCGAAACATAAAGCAGTAGTAAGGAAGCAAAGAAAGAAGAGAAAATTAGAAAGTGCACTCTCTACTGATGCAGAACAATTGGATGTTTTATGGAAATATCCTACTACAGATCCCACTGAAAATCTTACTAAATTATCTCAGATAATAGGAGCTTATGCTTCCACAACTGTTGACAAAGCATCTAAGGTAAGGTTGTTATTAAATGAAAAAGAGGATCAGATACAAGTATTGCAACAAGCACATGCCAACAGTGAAGCATAGATACAATTTGAAAAGTTACAGCAAGAGTTTTAGCAAATGAAGATCGGGTATCAGAAAAGCTTGGCCGAAAAAGAAAAACAAATACAGATTATGAAAGAAACGCATAAAGACGACCCCAAGCTTACAAAAATTATCTCAGAGTCTATTTATTTGAATAATCAACTGCTGCAACAACAAGATATATTATGCCAAAAGAATTCACAATGGAACTCTTTTTGTCAAGAAAGTGATAAAATCACTAATCATGTCGTAGAATTACAACATGATTATGATTTAACAAATGAAAGAGTTACTAATTATTTGGCATGGAAAAAGGCAGAGGAAGGAAAAAGAGCAGCAACACCAATTATCAATGATAGTCATAAAGAAATGCTCTTCAGTATTTGGGATGCACAGATCAGAAAGGCAGAAAAAGCAGCAGAAGAAGCAGCTATAGTGGCAATCAACATTACTTATTGTGTAAATGAAAATTTACACAAAGTTAATTTAATTTCAGAAACCATTTCAGGATACCTACCACAAGCACAACAATTGCAAACAGAGTGGAAACAGAAAGCGGAAGAGAAGGAAAAATCAATTCAAGGATTGACAAAATTAAACTGGGATTCTTACTGGACCTGTCTAGTAAAACCACACAGTCAATGCAGTACTCTTAATTGCATCATTAATTCTGCTGAGAAGATCGCTCCAACACTTGCTAACTCCGTCTTTTCGGGACAACTAAAATCTGAAGTCGACCAGCCCCCTCTTCTCAAATCAATGCTGGATGCTTGCAAATTCAAAGACCAAATTCACAACTAGTTAGTTGTTAATTTTAGTTTTAGATTTAGTGTTAGTTTTACTTTATTTTTTCCTAGAAAAAAGGACGGTCATTTAAACCGAATCCTAAAATTTTTGTAATAAACTATAATTAGATTTAGTTAGTAGTATTTAAACCCTTCTCATGCATTTAGAGAAGGGTCTTGAAATTTGTCAAAAACGTTTCCTCAGAACATGCACTTCTGCACCCTCAGAGGAGGTTTTGATAAATGAATGGAATGAGATTTATTGATATCTGTATCTAATATCTGCTACTGATGTTGCATTTCTGTACTCTTAGTAGATGTTGGATTAAGAAGAGATAAGTCATTATTGCTTCTAGCTCATGGATAGAATCAGTTATAAATGGTACTTTTATGTCTTAACGTTTTCTGCTTCTGTGTTAAAAGTGATATTTATGCTCAGTTATTTATATATTGATGCTTGAATGCTTCAGTTATCATTTGGCACTTTTGTACGGTGATGACTATTTGTTTATGCTTAATGTATGAATAGCTTATTATGCGATATGTTTTCCACAACTGTTTCATATAAATTTTTATATGAAGTGGTTTATTTTTATTGAATCCTTTTCTTATAACAGTTGAATGATATTTATTATCGATTTTTATTTGAAATCATTTTAGATCACATAAACAATATTTTATCCCGGGTTTAGTTTAGAATTAGATATTTCTATTTAAACTAGAATACAATTTGCATATGATTAGATTAGAAATAGAATAAAAGAATTTCACTTAGGAACCTTTTTAGAAAGGAAATATCTATTCTCAACACACACACACACAAATTGGGAAACTGGTCCCATTATCCCCAATCGGACCCACTACACCAAATGGAAAAGGCGCTGTTAACCAAGGTTCGGACCGGGTGGGTATCCCCCTTGTTGTAGACCCAATTTTCTTTCATAGCGAACAAAATCTTCTTTGGATTCAATGATATGCCAAATTTTCTGCATTTTTGAAAAACTGCCTTCAAATGCTGCAAGTGTTCTTTATCCATCTTCAAAAAAACTATGATGTCATCAAGATAAATGACGAAAAAGACATCCTTTTCATTGGAAAAGGTGATATCCATTGCTCGCTGAAAAGTTTCTCCTACATTCTTTAATCCAAAGGGAATTTTAGCATATATTAAAGTACCCCAAGGGGTTGTAAAGGTTGTCTTCTCCTAATAATCTGGATGAACCAAAATCTGATTATACCCAGAATATCCATCCAGCAATGAAAGTGTGGAAAAACCAACCACCCTTTGTAGAATATGATCCATCTTTGGAAGTGGATAGTTGTATTTTAGTGATACTTTATTCATATTTCTGAAATCTATACACAAGAAAATATTCATCGATATTTTTTCTTACTAGAACTAACTTTGACATCCAATTTAAAAAATGAAGAGGAACTATAATACTGACAATATACAACATGTTCACCTCTTTTTGAATGGAGGGCAACAACTTGGGATTCATTCTCCTTAGTTTCTGGCGGAAAGGCTTCTGATCATGATTTAAAGGAACAGTGTGTTGAATTATACTCTTATCATACACTTTCAAATCAAAATACGCCCATGAAAAAACATCAACAAACTGAGACATGAGTGCTGCATATTTAACTTTCATTTATAAGCTCAAGGATTTTGAAATATTAACCATTTTGTGCATTTCAAGAGTGCTAAGATTGAGGTCTTCCACTCCTACTTCTGTTGGCAACATTGTTGGTTTACGTGCAACATCATCTTGGTCAAGAATATCCTCCAAAGGCACAAGACCTCTTGGAATAGAGTTGTCTTTCAACTGTAGTACCTTCATTTATGCTGCTTGCCTTTCTTGGTCATCTTCATAAAACTAATCATCTATTTGTGAACTTAGAAACTCCTCTTTCATCTGCAAGAAGTTGCTGATTTGATTGTCATATTGAAAAGATTGCCAATATTGAATATTATTTGGAACAACAGGGCGATGTTTGACATTAATTTCATACTTCTTTTTGGGATACAGTGTAATTTTGAACATGCTAGCTGAAGTGGAAAGAGAATCAACAATAACATTGTTGTCCCTTGGAATCAATGACAAAGTATATTCAGTGAAGGTATTGAGGATGTATAACATCGCATTGCAGTAAGCTCACATTCTACGATGCTTGGCCTAGTATTCCCCTTTGACTTGCTTTACTACCAATTCGGAGTTGGCATACACAAAAATTTTCTTGGCACCTAATTTCTTGAGAATTTTCAGACCGACTATGAAAGCCTCATATTCTGCTTCATTGTTTGAATAATCAAATGCCAATTTGTAAGAAGACATTCGAACATTAGGAGGAAGTTTAGAGGAATGATTCATAGGGTTTTGAATCCACACTCCAATTCCATCTCCCTCCTTACCTAAGGTTCCATCGAAATCCATGGTCCACAAACCACTTTCTTCATCGGGAAGTTGAAATTTAGATGACTGATCTTGACTAGGTGCTTGAGAAAGGTTTGCTATACCAATAGGTTCTATTTATTTCACTGTTTCATCTCTATTTTTGGCTTATGCACTTGGATCCCAGCCACTTGACATCTTTTCTTGTTTTTCTGCACTTAAAATCTTTAAAACAAAATTTGAAAATTATGAAAATTTTGCTTTTTCTTCCATCAAAATTTTTGAAGTTGTTGAACATTCATCATTGAATAAGTTAAAATACTCTAAATCCATGTGAAAAACATGTATTGGCTGATTATTATGCTTTTCTTTTCTACTGATCATGTATTTCATATTATTTTCTCGATATAGTTTTCTGAGTTGCCCAAAGACCGATATAGTAGCATAGGAAAAGTCGAGATGAAAGGTGCCTCTAAGGTTTTCTCCCCATGATTGGGAGAGTAGCATTCCATAACTAGTAGGGATATCAGCTACAAGAACGTCCATGATGACATTCTTGGATTTAATTTTCTCTAAAGACACCACTAGATCTTTAATGAGATCAAGGCATTTAACCCTTCCTAAATCAAAAGAGTAAAGGTCATGGTAGGAGGAAGTTTATAGGAATGATTCATAGGGTTGTGAATCCACACTCCAATTCCATCTCCCTCCTTACCTAAGGTTCCATCGAAATCCATGGTCCACAAACCACTTTCTTCATCGGGAAGTTGAAATTTAGATGATTGATCTTGACTAGGTGCTTGAGAAAGGTTTGCTATACCAATAGGTTCTATTTATTTCACTGTTTCATCTCTGTTTTTGGCTTATGCACTTGGATCCAAGCCACTTGACATATTTTCTTGTTTTTCTGCACTTAAAATCTTTAAAACAAAATTTGAAAATTATGAAAATTTTGCTTTTTCTTCCATCAAATTTTTTGAAGATGTTGAACATTCATCATTGAATAAGATAAAATACTCTAAATCCATGTGAAAAACATGTATTGGTTGATTATTATGCTTTTCTTTTCTACTGATCATGTATTTCATATTATTTTCCTGGTATAGTTTTCTGAGTTTCCCAAAGACCGGTATAGTAGCATAGGAAAAGTCGAGATGAAAGGTGCCTCTAAGGTTTGCTCCCCATGATTGGGAGAGTAGCATTCCATACCTGGGAGGGATATCAGCTACAAGAACGTCCATGATGACATTCTTGGATGGAATTTTCTCTAAAGACACCACTAGATCTTTAATGAGATCAAGGCATTTAACCCTTCCTAAATCAAAAGAGTAAAGGTCATGGTAGGGTCTTGTGATATCCAAACCTAGTTTGTATATGATGGATTTAGGCATGAGTTTGTGATATGCTCTAGAGTCTAACATGGCGTTATGGAGGATAAAATCATGGATTTTGAGGCTAAGATAAAAATTAGGGACCTCACTATCTTCTAAGTCACCATCAACAACAGGACCAAATAAAATTTTCGAGTGATCATCACTCACATTGACCATATCAGACATATGATCTACCCAAAGCAACTTGGCTACTTGAAACTTATATTGTTCATTCTTGACTATTTCAGTTAAATGAATGGAGACTTTTAGTTTTGAGATTTCATTTTCAAGACTAAAAAGAGCAGTATGTTTTTCTACCTCCCTGGATGGTGCATCTTTCTTATTGAGCTGATCTTTGTGTGGAATTTCCTTTCTCTATCCTCCATCTGAAATTATTTGTCTTTATTCTGATTGTTGGTAGAAGCTTCATTTCCTTTCTCATGGTTAGGAACAACATGTCCTTTTTCTTTGCTCTGATTTGAAGTAGCCGTCTCTTTATGGTGAGCCTTTTTTTGATAATTTTGTTTTTTTTGTGACTTGAAATTATAGGCATGTTCTTGTTTCTCAAACCATACTGTCTCTGTACCTGAGTAAGAGAATTCTGATATCTCCTATCTAATCTTCTGTCTGTCATCATTTGAAAAAACATATTTCTGACCGTCCGATGCATACATTTGTGCAGAAAACTGATCTTCTTTAGTGAGGAAAATAAGTTACTGATTTTCCTCGAAAAAATGATTTTCACCTGAAATATATTCTTCTTCTTCATCAGGACCTTCAGTATAGTTTTTCTGAAATGGAGTGAAAATTTTCTACTAACTTTTTGGATCCTGACCCATCTATTCCCTTTGCTTGATCGTGTATTGAGGCTACTGATTTTGACCCTTGAAATTGGGATTTCTAATTGAGGGTTCAACTTGTCTATCTACGATGGTAATTTTGTCCATCATCTTCTCCATTGTTTTCATTAAGGTGTCAAGATTACCCTTTGATGAAGTAGACGTTTCTTCCTTGATGGTTACTCTCTTTTCTCTTTTTATTTTTGACTTCTTGATAATAAGATTCACTTCAACTCTCATTGCATTTCTATGCATTTATTCAAGGGTAGATGGGTTTGTTTATCTCAGCTGGTAAGCCATATCAGGATTCAAACCATCAGGGCAATGAAGTAATGCGAGGCCTGGAGAAGGCTTGATATTTTCAGGAATGGAATCATAAATTATATTGAAAATAACTGTGAATTCTTATACGAGATCATTAGAATTTCTTTGCAAGACATTGTATTCAGCTAGAATATGTAATGGGTTCTTCTTCTCCTCCCATTTTTCCATAAATAAATCAATGAGCTGATGTGAATTAGCTACGAAACCAATTTTTAGGGAGAAGAACCATTTATTTACCTCTCATGAGAAACATTGTGCTAAGATGCACATCTTGGCATCATCATTGTCAATATCTTCAAGATCGATGAAATTAATTAATTTGACAATGTGTTGGTGGGTAGTAACCTCTGATGTTCCATCAAAAAGAGGCAATATTTGACCATAGTTATGAGTTAGTGTAGTGAGTTGTGGTGGCAGTATCAACAAAGAAAATCTGGCCATGACTATTGGATGGGGTGTTATCAAGATTAATCCCTCTTGTAGCCAAGAGTGATCTCCCTAGTATTCAATGAATAGCTAGAAACAAACATCCATTTGGAAATTTTTTTCTCTAGACTAATTGCATTTCAGAATTATTATAAGAAAGTAAAGAGGACATGCCCCTACCTTGAAATCCAACGTTCGATGATGTATTTTATCCACTCGTTCCAAAGAGGTTTCTTCAATAAGTAGAACCTGCAATCAAAGAAACGACAAAATAATCAAAGCATCTGCAACATATAATAATCACGAAAAGGTAATCCAACTTAGTGATCAAGGAGTCTAAGTATTGATGTCATTTAATAAGAATAAGAATAACTCAATGAGAAAAAGAGATCCATATGTATTATCTTGAATGAAAAGAGTAATCTTACAACCTGATGCCTTGATGTCGTACATATTTATCCCGGGGTCCTGAACAATTGTTCCTCCTTTAGTTTGACCAAACTTCCTCTCTGAATACCAACATAGAGTTATGGACACAAGGGTGTGATCATTCTTATGCCAACAACAGTTTACTAGTGTAGAAAGTATGCACTTTTGGGAATGTTAGCCACCTATAAAAATTTGTCATATCAAATGGTGGCTAAATCTCTTTTATCCTTTAAGAAACAATTCATGTTCAAATTGTTATTTCTTAAAGTCTTATGAAGATCTTTACTCTTTGAGTTAATCTTCACTGTTGTTTCCCTCATAATCCTAAATTACTTGCTGTTTTACCAACAAAAAGACTGCTTAAAACCCCATTTTCCATCATTTTCACTCCTCCTTTCACTCATAAAACAATTCCATTGTTCATCCTTTTTCCTCCATAAACCCTTCATACAATCCCTCCATTAACCTTCATTTAACCTCTAAATCATTCCAAAGACCTTTTTTAAACCTTATGTTCTCCTTTCATTTGGTTTAAAAACTCTTTTTTCACTTATCGGAACCCCCGAAAACCCTTCAAAAACATTTATTTCGGCCTAGAAACCTTCATCTATCTATAAAGGCCTTAAGCCCCTTTCGGCCTTAAGCCCCAACCCCTTTTCCACATATGACCTGCACTGTGACCAGGTGCGAAGCGCTCATCGCATCACAAATATTCATCGCATCGCAAAAACACATTTTACTTGTTTTATATGGTTATTTGCCTCCCGCTGATGCGATCTTGCGATCAATTCTCCACCGTTGATCTGATCAGCTACGCCCAGATCTAACAGCTCATATCGCTTCCCATTCCAAAACCCGCCATTCCTCCTTTTTCTTCATCGTTAAATCTCCCCCGTCGATCTAGTTTTTAGATCAACGACTCTCGCTCCATCACAAATCGACAATCACATTTTTCCCTTTTGTCTTTTCCTTTCCCTCCTTCGATGCCGATCCCCCGATTTAATCTCAGCCGTCGAATCCACAAGAACCAATGGCTAAGATTCAATCACGCTCTGCCCATAGCTCTCCGACATCAACCTGCTGATTTAATCCTGACTGTTGATCTCTCTTAGATCGAATGGTCCGTGCTCAATCGCATCGGCACATCACATTGCCACTTTGCCCTTTCCTCCTGCCGATGCGATCTGCGATGAAATCTCCACTGTCGATCAAGTTTGATCAAACGGTCTGTGCTCAATCGTATCATCGGCTTTCTCCCCTCCCCTCGCATCCTTTCATGTCCTGCGTGATTCTTCGATGCAATCTCCCTCATTGATATTCTCAAATCCAACGACCCACAATACTTTTGCTTTTCAAACCCCGCCCATCTCTTTCTCCCCCATCGACAGATCTCGGACATTGATCCTCATGATCCGACGGCTCCCATTCATCCTTCCTTCTGCCCTTTATAAAAAGGTGGGCCCTCCCTTCTCCTTGTTTTTTCACCAAATTCCTTCAAAACCTTACCTTTTCTATATTTTCTGTTTCCTGACAAAAATAGTTTTAAACGAATCCTGACCGTCGATATACAAAGATCAAAGGCCATTGGGCCCCATACATCCTCCGCACAACTCTTCATCCATCACGCTCAACCCTCGCTATTGGATCTGATACCCATCATCCAACGGCTCAAACTGCATATCGCGTAATTTTTTACCCTGCTCCCCAATGCGCTACTTTCGCGCGAAATAGGTTGTTTTCATTTTCCACATGTCATTAATTGTATGGAATCGCATTTTTTTTTACAATACCGCCTACCCCCCCAGAGCCCACGCGAAAACTACTGCCAGTTTTCCGCTATACCACTCCCTCCGCCAATGTTGCTTTTTCATTTTTTAATCCTGGCCGTCGATCTCTGAAATCGGATGGTCCTGACTTAATCTCACCCCTATTTCTCTTTTCATCTAATTTTCCCATGAAAGGTTTCACCGAGCAATCTCCACCATCGATCTCTGAGATCAAACGGTCCTGATTTAATCTCACCCCCATTCGACTGCCTTCCATCTTTTCTCCCAAGCGTTTCACCGAATGATCTCAACCGTTGATCGTTCTAATCTAACGGTCCACGTTCGCTATCGCGCCCAAACTCCATATTTTACCTGGTTATCCTTTCTGCCAGGATTTTCCTCCCTTTTTCTACTGCATCCACATTTTTCCTCACAGCTCCTCCACCCTCATGAGCCTCTGAAGCAGTCTTAACCAAATTCCGCAGGATTTTATAATGAGTTTGTGTGTTTTGCAGGGTTCTTAATGGTGGTTTTTCTGTGTTTTCCACAGTCATAGATAGGTGAAAAAAAGGCTTGGATTGAAGATTCTGTGCCTTAATCCAATGAATAAAAGGATTTGCAGGGTATGAAATCCAAGTTTAAAACATCTGGATCATGATCCAGGGTTTAACAGAAGCCCTATAATAGCAGAAAGCCACCTGTGAAAACAAGCCAAACAAAGTGTATTAAAGTGAAGAAATCAAGGTTAAAGGGTGATTAAAGCCAAAGCCAGAAGATCAGAGTTTTAATCCTAATGTTTAAAGAGATAAAGACAGTATCAAAAAACAAAGACCCGAAGCAAAGATCAAGGCTAGTTAAGCCTAAAAACATAGACTGAAAGCAAATTAAAAGTGTTTTAAGGTTAAAACAAAGAGAGATATCAGTGGAAGGAAGCCTCCACTGCCACATCAAAGGCTAAAATATCCTTTCAACTACCAAAGCACCACCTATAACTTCAAATTAATCAAAAGAAGGCATAGTTATTGCCTTAGTCAGTGATATTTTGTTTAAAGCAGCCAGAGTTATTGCTAGCTTGCCTAAAGAGTTTTAAAGTCAACAAAATCTGCAAAGCGGCTAAATACTTAATGAAAACCAATTAATACAGAGAAAATATCAGAAAACTTCTCTGTTGAGCCCGTCAAAGGCCGAGAAGCATAAAATCTGCATTAATTGAATAGTTAGACCCTTCTTACGCTCCACCTCCTCATTCTTCTATAAATAATGCTGTAGAAGATTGTATAGAAGTTGGTATCTAGATATCTGTTGCATGTAAATAGTTTTCTGAAGCTGTTGTAGCCCTGTTTGTAATTGAAGATACATAAGCTAAGATGAGAAGTTTGAAGCTATAGAAACCTACTGGACTTGATGATTGAACTAGTTTGAACATCAAATACAAGCTGATTTATGGGATCTTGGTCTATGTTAATGGTGATGTGTTTCTCATTGTAATTGTTATTTTTCTTTATGTTTCCATTCTATCCACTTTTCTCTGATAAAGAACAACAAATATAGAGCTAGGATTTACTCTTACAAGTACCCTACTCTCACTGATAAGCTTTATCTTTATGTTTTCCTCCTTTGTGTGTTTAAGAATGATTTAATATAGTCCAAGCAGTCAAGGAATGTTGGTGAGCCCATGTCTTACTGTCTAAACTTTAAACATTGTTCTTGAATGATATTTTCATTACATGCTAAGTAGAGTTGGACTAGAAAAGTTTATGGTTTTCCCTGTCTTCTAGTTTCTTTCTCCAAAGTTTGTTTGAAAGTTTCCCTAAAGAGTATGTTAAAAGCAGGCTAGTTTCAAAGTAATTACCTGATCTTAGATTACTTTTTATGTTTATCATGAATGTTCTCCTTTTGAATATGCTGAAAGCAGGCTAAGTTAAAAGTCTTTACTTGATCTTAAGATATTTTATGTGTTTTAAATGTTTTCTCTTGAAAGTACATCAAAAGCAGGATAGTTTCAAAGTACTTACCTGATCTTAGATTAATTTTGTGTCTTTTCTTAAGTGCATGCCAAAAGCAGGATAGTTTCAAAGTACTTACTTGATCTTAGGCTGCTCTTTGTTTCTTCATCTGTTTGATTTCCCTCACTCCATTTCTTATTGTTCCATTCCATAAAATCAACTTAAAGAGATCCTTTGACATAGATGACTTGCCCCATGGACCATTCTTGAACCTTGCTATTTCAATTAAATCCTCTTATGACTCCATAGCCCAATGGGTTAAAGCTGCTCCTTGCCTGTATTATTAGCTGAACCATTATTTCACCTACTTACACCTTCGCCCTTCATATATAATTCCTTCACCTTCATCATATCCTTGCCCAACCAAAACCAAACAAAACCCTTGTTCTTAATAACTAGCCTAATATCACACTAAAAATCTTAAAATATAAATCAATCTTTGCACTTATAGAGGGATCCCTCTCTGGATTCAGGAGGGCTAGATCCTAGAATCCCAAAGTGGTTTTTGATGTAGTCTCTGCAGCGTTTAGTCTTGTCACTCTGCTAAATTACAGAGACCTAACATTTCTGGCGACCATATTGGGGACTTTCTAAAGTAATAGATAACTTCACAACTCAGATAATCCCATTTTCAACAATGAACCAAGTGTCTGCCTAGAGTGATTTTGATTGTTGATGGTGAACAACTTTCAAAGCCCTGAAATCAAGTAAAAACTCTTCACCTGGTGACTCCACTGAAGATCAGTAGGCCTGCTAATTTTCTTTGATATTCGAACCTATTAATGGTGGTGGACCATAAATTTTTTTACCTTATAAAGCTAAAATTTCCACCTGGTGACTCCACGATCCTAAATGGACCTAAAGACTCCACTGGGAAACCCTTTATCATAACATCATTCAAACTCAGTTAAGAAGGCTTTAAGGATTAAAGTTTCCTTGCTAAAAGATTAGTTAGCCTCTTAAAGATTGTCATATTCGGTTAAAATTGTATTATTAGTGGGTCTAAAACACAACGTTGTGGCTTCTAGAAGGGTCCATACTAGAGCGCATCCTGACCCAAATCCTCCTGAGATAGTTAATAATCCTGAAAGAATCCTTAGGAAATCTCCTGAGGCCAAAACTTCAACTCTTGTTAGGTCACTCCATAGAGCTAATTCTGTCCCTGAAAACCTTGCAGCTCTACAATATTCACAAGTTAACTTAAGAAACCCATTCAGAACTAGGTCACTTGAGGATATAGATCAGATAGATTTTGAGCCTTCACTTTCATCTTGTTATCACTCAGATTTTCCTTGAAGTTGTTGGGAAGAGGAAACGGGTCCGAGGTAACCAAAAACCAACTTTTAGGTACATAATCTTGCCAATCTGTACCCAGAGAGGGCTTTCTCTTTAAGTCTTAGCTTTGTTTTGAAATATATTAGGCTAGTTATGAAAGTTTAAGGATTTTGATTGTGTTTTGGTGATGAAATTCAATAGCAGAGGGGTAGGACTGAGTAATTTAGGCCATTGGGCTAATGGAGTCAAAGAAGATGGCTTAACTGGATTTAGTTTCTTAATAAGGGATGGTTTAACAGGGCAAGGTAATCAAATAGGGAACAAACAAAGATTTATAATAAATGGAATGGACTTAAAATGGGTGAGGGGCAATTAAGAATCCTTCAACATATTCGAAAGAGGGAACTTGAATGATTATTAATAAAGAGCAATTAAGAATTCTTTACCAAATAATCAAAATGAATAAACTAGAAAAAAAGAGCAATTATTAATTCACTGTTCATACTAGTTCAGAGGAAAACATTAAGAATAACAACGATTGAAAACAGATTGCACTCAAGCACTTTCTAAATTACTCTTTTTCGTTTATCATTCAGATATGAAACATAGATGGTATAATAAAAAATAAAAACTTTAAAACATAAGATATAGAAGACTTATTGATCCGGTGTCTGACTCAAGAATCCTGTGAAAAGTCCTTTGCATCAATTCTTTATCCAGCTAGCCCTGCAAAATTGGTCCAACAACACTTTATTCCAAAATAATTAGTATTACAACAAAGTTTAAGAATACACCCCCCTCAATACTCTAATTGAGGGAGTATTTATACAAAAAGTTATAAAAAATATCTCCTAACAGAGTGAGATATATTTTAGGATGACTTATTAAATGAATTACAAGAAAATAGAGACAGATAGTCTCGTAGATAGAAGAAAATATAAACCGATGTTGTGTTGTTCCTATTTTTGTGAGTGTGCTGGAGGCAGGCTCTATGATTTGGCTTGTTGCTGTCTTCTTTGGTAACTCTGTGCTGGCTACCCTGTTTTTACTGATACTCTTTACCTGTACTGATACACTTTGCCCTGTTTGATCTCTATCTATCCTTTTGCCATTACTTACTGTAGTAAATAACCAAAATTCATCCAAGGATATTTTTACAAAATGTCCAACATGTCTTCCCACCATTGTGCTTCTGGTATTCTGGTTCTTTGAAGCTTTCTCAGGGTCTCATCAGTTTCTGTGTTTCTGAAAAAGGTAGGCTAAATTGGAAAAAAGTGCTTTACCTCATGTTCGAGATAAAACAAGTTTTCCAGACTGTCATAAAGAATTTTTCCTGTAGGCAACGCTTTTGCTGCTGATGAACTTGTCAATGGACTTGCCTAGTTGTCTGCATACTTATTCAATTTCTCAACATAGTTTTGATGGCTCATTAATTTATCATGAGAAACTAAAGGACTTGGCAACCCTCTACTCTGCAAAATATCAAATCTTTTCATAAAAGCATCGATTTCTTCCTGCATATCATGGCATCTTCTTTCTGAGTTTTGCATCAAAGTTCTTTTAGTAAAAACCTTTTCTACCTCCAAAATTTTCCCTGTTCTATCTTGAATGCCCATCTCTTCAAGCTGATATTTGTTCTTGGTATTTAAAAACTGTATGAGCTCGCTGGCTTCTTCAAGCATATTTATTAATTCTACCCTTGCCTTTTGAACTTCTTCTAGAGCAAGTTTAACTAAATCAATTTGTTCATACATTATTTGAATTGATGGCCAGACATCATTTATTGATTGAATTATGTTGTCCCAAAGAATTTCCTTGATTTCTTTCAAAGGTTTCTCCAATGTGAGATCCTTTTCTAATGCTTTTACCAATTTTTATAACCTATTGATCTCTCTTGTCTTTTCTGCAAAATTTATCTTTGAGAGATCATACTTTGTTCCAAGGTAGTAAATTGTACCTTTGCTTTCTGGAGCTCTGTAACTTGGAGCTTCAATTACTCCATTGATTTTATTAGTTCCTCAGTGCTTAAATTGGCAATGTTGCCCTGTGCTAGTCCTACTGACTACCCTGTTGTTGTTGTACCTGTGACCACTTCTGTTGTGGCTGCTGGGATGTTTGGTGCTAGTGTTGTCCCAAGTGTAGAAGGGACTGCTGTTGAGACTACTGGTATCACATTGGGAGGCTGAGAGGTCGACTCTCCCTACTTGTCCTTCAATGCTTTCTCAAGTTCTTGTTTAGTCTCGTTCAGCCGCTCATTAAGTTTTAAGAGCAAATCCATTAGCACTTCTTCAGATTTTTTCTTTATGTCCTCAGCAGTCTGTGGATGTCTTGAAGTTGGCAGCTTTAGTTGTTTCCTTAGGGCAAAAATATCACCATCTTTCTTTTTTATTAAGGCTTATGTAGCCTTAACATCTTTGGGATCATGACCCAATCCAATAATTATTTCTTCTAAAGTCTTTATTCTATTATCTTTGGCCTGGGAGGAAGCTTTTTCTAGATGCAGTTGGGCAGATGTATTATCCAAGGAATTTTGCAACCTTTGGGCCATCATTGCCTTACTAGTCAAGGTTGAATAAATCATTTCTCCAGTTTTGTTATGTAATTAAATCTGATCCAAAGGATGAATATCCTTTGCCATAACTTCAAAATTGGTTCTAAGATAGTCTGCTGCTATTTGAGGCTGCTGTAATTTAGGCTTGAAATGACTCATTATCATTTTACCTTCCTTGATGTCATAGGCTGACATCAATCTCTGTTGATTTGTGTGGGCCATCTTCAAATATTGATTATAAAATTGAAGTCTTAATGGATCATTTCTGGCTTTTATGTCTATAAATTTCTTCTTAATATTCCAAGCATCCTTCACTGGTGGTCTGAAGGATGACACCTCTGCACTTTGTTGTATTTCTAGCTCCTTTTTCTGTGAGTTGGTAGATGTCCCACTGACTGGGAATGTTTGCTGGCTGTCTACTCCTTCTTTCCTCTGACTATCAGTGATTTCTTCAACAATTTCTTCTTCTGATAGAGGATTTAATCTTTGCCTTTTGGTACCAGGCTGTTTTGAAGGTCTACTGGTAGGAGTAGTTGTTTCACTGTCTCTCTTTTTACTTCTTTCCTCATTCATGGGAGTTTGCAAGATTGGAGTTTCTGCCATATTGACCTGAGTGGGAGAAGTCTGCATTGGGGCCTGTCCCTTGGAAGTTTCAGGTTGCTCCGACATCGTGAATTGCTCTGTGGCCTGTGTACTGGTCTCTTTTTCTTTACCTTTGGATGTTGTTGTTGTTTGTGTGATGGTTTCCTGTAAATGTTGCTGAGAGGTGCCAGCAGAGGAGGGACCAATCCATGATCTTTGTACCTGCCCAAAAGAGTCCAGGTCAAGTATTTTCTCAAGATATTTTATAACATTCTCAACATTGACCTGTTCACTATCCTTTTCTACTAGGGTTCCTTCCATCCATTCATCAATGTTTGCAAATTTTTCAATCTCTGGAATCCTATGGTGAATGTATGGTGACAATTTGTTCTTCATTCTTCTATCACATGTAAAGCTATTAGGGTCATATGGTACCCACCGAAAACTCTTTTGCAGCTTAAGATAATCTTCCAGAATTCTCTTTGATTCTTTCCATGCATCTCTACTATTATAGATAAAAGGGCCTAACTGACTCTTGATTCTAAGCTGAGCTTTCTTCTTGGCATTATAAAAATGGATCAGGTTTGAATTTATCATTTGCCTGAAATATTCCAAGGAAAAAATCCTCATTGGAACATAATTTGGTAGCTTGAAAGGGCAGAGCTCACATCCATATATCCTGATTTCTGTATGATTTTTGTATAAGTACCAATCACCTGTCCTGTATTGCTTAGAGAGCTGGAGGATTTTCTTCATATCACTATTAATCCTAGGAGGGGAAAATCCTGTTAAGAAGGTGGTTGCTGTGTGAAAAAATAGGTCAATAAATTCATTGTATGAGTAAGGGGACTCAAAGGAATTATGGAAGACTGCAGACCAGAAAATTACAGACCTTGGATTTCCTTTGGTGTCAAGTTTCATGACAGGGAAGGGGAAATTCTTTGACTGATAATAGAGCATAAGATGGTATATAAAAGTGGAGTATTTGAAAACTCTTTCATCTTCTAGTCTCATGAACTGGTCATGAATCTTGTCAGCAATGTAAGAGGCAAAATCATATTTGACAGTAGGGGGTTGTCCAAGAGTAAAAATTGATAACAAAACTAGAGTTATTTCATCAACGTACTCACTAGTGTTGAATCCAATTATTAAAGATATCATATCGACTATAATTTTTCCCATCTCTGTGAAAAGGGTATGTCCATAAGGAGGGGGGCCTTTGGGTTGATGTTCTTGTAGCATGAAAGTTTGACAAAGGCGATTCAGTTCTTCTTGGGATAATTTTGTGGATATTTCAAGTAAATATCCCATAGACAGGGGAGTCAGGGCCTGACCAGGATGAAATTTTAACATTTCAATGATGGATTGAGTAGTTATTGGAAAAAGAATGGTTTGACTTGGGGACATAAGTGCTTGTTGATTTGAATCGTAATTGGCATGGAAGTGATAAATTATTTCAGGAAAAACATGAACTGAGGGTAAAAAATACATAGGAAGGTTGGATTCCCACAGTCCAAAAATATCAAAGCCTTTCAGGTAATTATCTCTGCATTGACAAAATATTCTGAGAGGATTTTCGCTAAATATTAGGTCTTTTATCTGGAAATCCCTATCCGTTAGAGGCAGATAGTCTAAATATTTATGGGGGGAATTCAGAGATGTAACATTCAAAGCCACGGGGGTTTCCATTTTTGATTCTTGTGGATTCAGAAAGGAATTTGGGCTTTTAGTGGAAAAATGGGCAAAATTACAGTTCTGGGAACTTATGGGGTGAAACAAAGACCGAATTGTACTATTTTTTAGTTTTTTCTGTGGAATTAAAGTAAAACCCAAGACTTGCAGGTTTCGATGGAAATTGGATAAATACCTGTCTCAAGAAGTGAATAGTGAGGAAACAGGTGTGGGCAATAGCTGACTGGTTCAGCTGAAAATCGTTTGGCAAAGTGGCGGTTGGAAATATTCAACAACAGATTTTGACGTTTTGCGTGGGAAAACTAGTCGCAGCATAAAATGATGAAAATATTTGCATTTGTTTGTTTTATTCACAAATTCAAGGTTGGCGGGGGTTTTGTTATTTCAGACGGATGACGTACGCTGGAAAAGGTCTTTTGTCATATGAGAAAGGCGGTAAGTGGTATGACATCGCACCACTTTTGGGGACAGGCGGTATTTGGTCGGGAGCCAGTGATTCCATAGATATTGCGACGCATGGCGGGGTACTATTTACAAAACCACTCCGCGATCGCACGTTATTGTTCGGTCGTGGAGGGCGATGCGATATGGATGACGACCGTTGGATGCGGGGTGTTTGATAAAATGGCTATCGGGGAGGCGGGATGACGGGTTTAATGAGGGCGGGCCCAATACAACAACGATCATTTAATCACATCGGGAGAAACATGATTGGTCGGGTAAGTTATTAATTAACCATGGGGGTTAATTAATCCTTTTTTAAATTAATGTTGTTTTATGGTTATATTTCAACCAAGGGGCGCGATATGTAATATTTGGAAATTTTATATAGTTAGAGTAATACGAGAATGGGTAGATGTTATAAGGGAATTAGATAATATAAGTTAAAAATTAATATGTCAAAATGAATGAAAAGCGCCAAGTATAAAAACATTAGGATTGTGTATTTAACTTAGGCTTGAATGAAAAAAGGGTTTTTATGGGATATTGCGTAATTTTCCTAAGTAAAATAGGATTTTACTTAGGAAGAGACTTATGGAAGTAAATGAATGAATTATGGATGGTTTTAAGTACTTAGGCTTTTAAATTATTGGGCCGAGGGTGCGGTCCCTCCAAAAGTCAGAGAAATGCTCTGAGCCCCTCTAATTTTCAAATGCCTTAGTATTTAAAGGAAATTAGTGAAATTTTTAGGGAAAAATGAGAAGGGAAGTTAATCATTTGACTTTGTTTTTCTTGAAATTCCTCCAGTGTGATGTCTGACTTGCACTTGTGATGAAAGTAAAGATTAAAAAATTGGTGTCATTATCCATCACATGTAATTCTGCATCATCTACCTACCCTACCTACTTTAACCTGACATTTTTTCTTCTTTATTAGGGTGCACTTAGACTGGCAAACCCTTATCACACTTTCTTTTCTTTTACATGTAGAAATCTATCTAAGTCTAACCTTATTACATCCAAGGGCTCAGATTAAATTGTTGAGCTCCTTTTATTTACTCTACCTATCTACTTATCTGCCAAGATTAAACAGTTTGGTCAGATTTTATTCTCTATCTCTAAAACATAAAATTGAAAGATGAACTAGCCAAGCTTAAACTGTTTGACTGTTCATAAATTGTGGCATAAGACACAATTTGCACACAATTTGTTTATTTTATAAGAGCAAAAAGTGGTGGAATTTAGACTTGCTCACTTTCCTTGGCCTTTCTTTTGGCGGGGTTCATTTTCTTTTACTTTTTTGGCCATTTTTTATTCTTTTCACCCTTTGATTTTTCTTTTAGGGTATACCCTCTTTACATTTTTTTATTTTTTTTTATTTTTTGATAATATGGAAAACCTTTTCAACAAGAAAAGGTATGAACATATTACATAGTCCATCAAGTCAATCATGAAATATGGCACCTATTGGTATAGGAGTCTAACACTGGCTCCACTTGGGGATGGCTTTTCCTGGTGAAAAGTCAAGAACACCAGGTCAGTTGTCCTCAGAATGATTTTGACTGAACTATGGAATCTTCTTTTGCTTGTTGCTTTATTGTATGTATGACATTAATACTTTTGAAGCTTGGGGCCTTCTCTTCGGGCTTCAACTCCAACAAGCTACTATCCACTCCAAATTGTGACATTACAAAGGATATAGTATATACATGTTAAAAATCACAATATCTTAATAAATAGGATCAAAGTAATGTTTCAACATAGGACCATTAACTGGTCCATCTTCAGTTTCTGTACCATCCAAGTTTTTCAAAAAATATGTGTTGTTTCCTTGTAAAGCATGGATAATATAAGGTCCTTTCCACAGGAAGTCAAACTTCCCATGTTTTCCCTTATCCTCTCTTCTGGAATCCCATCTTAAAACTTTGTTTCCCAGTTGGAAATCTTTTGCTTTGGACCTTTTATCAAATATCTTCTTTAGCTTCTCTTGTAATACTTGGGATCTTTGATATACTTCTTCTCTGGTCTGCTGTAAATTGATAGTTTGATTTATTCTCCTTTGAATATCATTTGGTTCAACCTGAGCTTCTTGAAGTAATTTCATTACAGGAACTCCTAAAGATGAAGGAAATACAGCCTCAATACCATAGACTAACTCATAAGGACTGGTCCCAATAGATTTTTTGGTGGTGAGTCTGTCTGCCCATAGTGCATTTGTAAGTTTCTTGTGCCAATTTTTCTTGTTTTACTCCAATAATTTTTTAATAATATTAATGAGACTCTTGTTGGAGGACTCAGCCAGTCCATTACCTTGAGGGTAATAGGCTATGGAATGGGCTAAGGTGATATGGTATTTGTTACAGAAACTTATCATCTTCTTGGATTTGAAAGTAACAGCATTATCAGTTATGATTTTATCAGGACAACCAAATCTAGATAATATGTTGGTTTCTAAGAACCCTATGATCACGGTGTCATTGGCTTGTCTGGATGGAATAGCTTCTATCCATTTGGTGAAATGGTCCGTGGCAGTGAGGAGCCATTTGTGTTGGCCAGAAGATGAAGGATGGATTTCTCCAATGAAGTCTAGGCCCCATTGTTGGAAGGGTTTTTCAGTGGAAATTGGTTTCAGGGGTAAAGGTAATATTTTTCTCTTGCCTTCAAAAATTTTACATTTATGGCAAGCAGTGACAAATTTATTTACATCAATGAAAAAGGTTGGCCAATAAAATCCAACCCTTAGGATCTTGTCTGCAGTTGATTTCCAGTAAAGGTGTCCACCACAGTCTCCTGCATGAAATTCTTGGAGAGCCTTGTTAGTTTCATCTTTTAATAAACAATTCAATAGAATACCTTCATGATTTTTCCAAAAAAGAACATTATCTAAAATACAAAACTTTGAAGATGTCATCTTTAAAAACCTTTTCTTTGTTCTGGATAACCCTGGAGGAGCTTTCAAGTTTAATAGTACATAAATTATATCAGCATACCAAGGTGAATCTAAGAAGGCCTGACTGATTTGTGGAGTCGCCATCTCCTGTTCGTTATCCAATTCATTAATGTCCAGGGCTTGACAATTTGTTTTTGTCATGACCTTGGCCAATCCCTGTCCTTTTATAAGCTTTGTAGGTTTTATTTCAATATCATACTCTAATATGGTAGCAATCCATTTACCTCTTTTTCCCTCAATTCCATCCTGGGTTAAGATGTCTTTGACAACAGAATTTGGTACACAGGCTATCACATGGGAGTACAATATGTAGACTCTAAAGTCTTTAATGGATTTTACAAGTGAAAAAGCTTGTTTTTCCATGATGTTGTATTTTAATGATGCATCCCTTAGTGCTTTACTAAAAAAGGCTATGGGTTTCTCACATCCTTGATCATCCTTTTGTAATAAAACAACTGCTATAGTGTGTTCTGATGCAAATGAAAATATTATGAAGTCTCTATCAAATTGTGGACTTGTAAGGACCGGTGTTCTGGTCAAAGCCATTTTAATTTCTTCAAATGTTTGTTTGTCTTCTACTGTCCATTTAATACTTGAATCCTTTTTTAACATATTATTTAGCAATCTAATTAGTTCAGCTAAGCTACATATGAATCTTCTTAAAAAAATTATTTTTCCTAGAAAAGCTTGAAGTTCTTTGACACTTCTAGGGTGAGGTATTTGCAGTATAGCTTCTATTCTTGCAGGATCAATTCTAATGCCATCTTTGGAGATGATATGGCCCAAGAGTTTACCTTCCTCTAGACCAAACAAGGACTTATTTGGATTCAAAGAGATATCATATTTTCTGCATTTTAAGAATACTTGTCTAAGATGGTCCAAATGCTGCTGACCTGATTTAGAAAAAGCAGTTAAGTCATCCAGATATATAACAAGAAAATCATGAATTTCTTTTGCGAATGCTATGTTCATCGCTCTTTGGAAGGTTGCTCCTGCATTTTTAAGTCCAAATGGCATTTTAACATATTTAAATGTGCCCCATGGTGTTGTGAAAGCCGTTTTTTCCTGGTCATCAGGATGAACCAAAATCTAGTTATATCCTGAGAACCCATATAGAAGTGAAATCCTAGAATCACCTACTACCCTTTGTAAAATGTGATCCATCTTGGGTAAAGGGTAATTATCCTTCAAAGAAACCTTATTTACATTTATTAAATCAACACATAATCTGATTTCTCCAGTTTTCTTCCTAGTAGGTACTAAATTAGACACCCACTCTGAAAACCTAATGGGAGAAATTATCCCTGCTTCATACATACGTTTGATTTCTTTTTCAATTAAGGGCAGCAGTACAGGGTCAATTCTTCTAAGTTTTTGTTTAAATGGTTTTTGATTTTCTTTCAGAGGTATTGTATGCTGAATTATAGCGGTATCATATGATTTCAAGTCTTCGTAGCTCCAGGCAAAGACATCCTAAATTCTCTCACTAATTCAACATATTTTAGTTTTTGGTCAAGGGGCAAAGATTTAGATAACTTTATCAATTTTGGATTTTCTTCAGTCCCCAAGTTATATTCCTCAATATCTGCTTTTAATGGTTCCATCTTAGGTTTATTTGGAATATCATTAGAATCGAAAAGATCTTCTAGAGGAGTTAATCCTTTAGGAAAATGATTGTCTTTTAAATTAATAACCTCAGATTCTCCTTCCATAATCTCATCAACATCCATTTGTTTAAGGTCCTGCATTTCTGTGTTGGTGAACTTTGTTGGATGAAGCATTTGAATTGCATTTTCTTATGAAATGTCTATTTCTGGCTCATTTGTTTGATCAAATTCAACGACTGTATCTTCATTTATGTTACTGTTAGAAAATTCTTCGTCTAAAGTTAGGAAATTGTTAATCTTCTCATCACTTGCAAACACTTTCCAGTTCTTAAAATTGTCAGGTATGGCTGGTCTATGTCTAATCTCAGCTGTGAACTGATTATTAGGTTCAAATGGTAATTTGCGGGTGCTGGCAAAAATTGCCAGACTATGGGCGTGCAAGTTTTGTTTTCTTGGGATTTTAGCAAGCTAAGCTTGTAGAAAAGTATTGAGTATCTCTACAAATGTTCCTATATATTCTCTCAGTCTGGGATTGTTTGTTCGAAAGTGTCCTTTGATCTGTTGAATGATTAAATTAGAATCTCCTATGACAGATACTCTAATTGCCCCTAATTTTTTGACAAGTCTAAGACCTAGTAAAAGAGCTTCATATTATGCCATATTATTGGTGAACTAAAAGTTTAATCTGTAGGCATGGCCTTCAGCATGATCATTTTCAAGGTTGTGCACCCAAACTCCTGCTCCTGCTCCTAATTTATTAACTGAACCATCAAATTCTAAGTGCCAAAGAATTTCATGTTCATAATTGGTATTAGGAGTTTCAGGAACTTTTTTAACAGTGAGATCTGGTTTTTTACTTTCTTCTGGTTTCTCTTGGGTATTTGATGTTTCATTGTTCTCAGATATTTCCTGGATTTGAACACTAGATTTTTAATTTTTAATTTCTTTTGGATCTGCTGCTAGAACTTCTAATTCAGTGGGAGGATCAATTTCAGCATTATAAAGAGTAAATGAATCCATATCAGAGTGTACTAAGTAGATGCGGAAATTTTCGGGTTTCTCTTGACTACTAACTACATATTTCATTAAAGTTTCTCTGTATAGTTTCTTAGGTTGGCTGAACACTGAAATAGTAGTGTATGACATGTCCAATTGAAGAGATCCTTGAAGCTTTGCACCCCAAGATATGGACAATAACATGCCATACTTTGGAGGAATATCTGCTACTACTATGTCCATCAAGATTGTTTTTGCAGGGTATTGAACCAGTGAAACACACAAGTCTTTGATTAATCTTAAACATCTCACCTGACTTGAGTCAAAAGAAAAGAGGTCTTTGTATGGCCTGGTGATATCTAGGTTTAATTTCTCCATTACATATTTGGGCATTAGGTTGTGAGATGCCCTGGAATCCAACATGGCATTATGAAGTATTTTATCATGTATGTTTAAACTTACATAAAATGGAGGAGTTCCTCCATTTACTGGTTTTCCATTTACTTCAGGACCAAAGAGTAATTTAGGTTGCTCATCAAAAACGTTTACTGAGTCTTCACTTCCAGTGATATTGAATGATCTATTGATTTGACTTCGGTAGACATCATGTTTAGCTAATTCAGACAATGGAACAATTATTTTTAATTTGCCTACTTTAGCCTCCAGATTAAAAGGTTTTTCAGTCAGAGTTCTTGTATTTCGGAGAGTTGGATTTTCTTTATCTTCTGTATTTTCTGTATTTCTCTCCTTCTCAGGAGTGGGGTTGTGGGCTGAGGTTGTTTCTGAATCAACTTCTGGGGGTTCTTCTACATTTCCTTTGGGAGGAAGAGTATTGGAAATTTTTCTGTTATTAGGTTGATTATCGGATACATCTTCAATAATTGGATTAGCAGGATTAGGATCTGATCTAGAAAGAATATGTACAGGGGTAGTATTGGTTTTACCTTTGAGGGGATGTTTTGTAGCTTTCTGTTTATTGGTTTCAGGGACATCAATTCTTCTGCTCCTCAGATTATATTGCTTTTGGACTTCATAAATGTCTATATCATATCCTTCCTTGAAGTCAAATGATTCACCTGACTGAGTTTGAAATTGTTTGAGAATGCGAGCTTCTTGATCCTCTTGGGTCAAGAAAACTTGTTGTTCATTATTGAGTCCCGTTAAGTTGTTTATTTGAATATCTTCTATTGGTTCATCAGAATTTGAGGCTTCAACATAATTTTCTTGAAATGGGGGCCTAATGTTTTGGTCAGGACCAGTATTTCCAGTGTTTTGGTTTTGGTTCTTTCTGAAATTTGGATTTCTCCCAATATTGCTCATTTGACCATCCGAGGGAGATTTCCTTTCAATTGTTTCTACTCTATCTCCTATCCTTTCCATCCCTTTAATAATAACATCCAATTTCTGTTCAAAGGCCGAGGGTTCTTTTAATGGTGTCCTTTGTTCACTTCTGGCTTTAGTTCATTTTGATATCAGGTTGGCTTCAACAATGAAAGCTATACTTTGCATATATTCTAAAGTCCAAGGAGATCTTTGCCTAAGCTGGTACGCCATATCAGAATCAAATCCATCAGGGAATTTGATTAATGCTAAATATGGAGGAGGTCTGAGGTTTTGGGGGATAGCATTGTAAACATTATTGAACCTAGTTCAGTAATCTTGTACAGTTTCTTGTGTTCCTCTCTTCAGGGTTTCATATTCTGATAAGATTTGGAGAGGATCTTTCTTCTTTTCCCATCTGTTTAAAAATGTTCTATAAAGAGCTTCTGGGTCATTGATAATATTTGCAGGAAGGGCTCTAAACCAGGTTCTAACTTCTCCAGTAATACTTTGAACAAATATTCTCATTCTTACATCATCTGCATCTACTTCATATATTTCAAAATAGTCGGTCATTTTTTTAGTATGCTGTTGTGCAGTGTAGGTACCTGAACCATCAAATGGAGTGATTTTACTTTGGTAGTCTTGGGGCATAGCCCCTGGATTGGCTGGTAATACCAAAGGAGCATATATGTTCGCCATTGTAGTAGGTAGTGATGAAACAACAGTCGAGGTTGATATGGGAGTGGTGGATGGAGGGGTAGAAGGGGTGGTTTGAGGTTGATATGTTTGAGGAAATGTTGATGAACTTGGAGAGGCCGAAGTGATCACCGAAATATTTAGTGTTGCTTCAGAGGAAAGCTCAGATTGTATGGAGTTACGCAAATTTTTTTCAAGATGTGAAGCAACAAATTCAAGTTGTAAATATTCAATAAATACTGGGTCTTGAACCAAGTGGGTCAACTCAGATTTGGAAAAAGTTACAAATAAAGAGGTTTCAAATTGCTCATCAAAGGGTTCATCCTCAAGGTAAATCCACTTCACAGGACAGGATATTGATCTATAGAGAGGCCGAGAACTAGCAGAACTCTCTTGACTCTCCTCTCTCCTAAGAATTTTGGGGATCAGATTAGGATTATCAAACACAGGTGGTGGATTTGGATCAGGATTAGCCCTGGTGTAATGAGTCCTTTCTGAAACCAGGTTTCTAGGTGATTTTTTGATTTTTTGTCTAAATGAAATTAAAAATACAACTTCAACAATATCTTTAAGAGGTTTTAGATATTAGATTTAGATTTTCTTAAGGATTTGTTTGACTAGAGGAACTGATCAAGTGTTTGAAACCGAATGTTAAGTTCATAAACTAGACCGGAGATAGACTGAAGCAGCATTCATTTACTTATGAAATTGCAAAGCAAGAGCAGTTCAAAGGCAACCTGGCTAACTTCAGGCTCCATCTGTAGTTTATAAAGTAAAAAATATTAACAAGCAAATTATTCAATTCCCCAGTGGAGTCGCCACTATGTTATCACTCAGATTTTCCTTGAAGTTGTTGGGAAGAGGAAAGGGGTCCGAGGTAACCACAAACCAACTTTTAGGTACAGAATCTAGCCAATCTGTACCTAGAGAGGGCTCTCTCTTTAAGTTTTAGGTTTTTTTATAAAGATATTAGGCTAGTTATGAAATTTTAGGGATTTTGATTATGTTTGGGTGATGAAATTCAATAGCATAGGGGTAGGACTGAGTAATTTAGGCCATTGGGCTAATGGAGTCAAAGAATATGGCTTAACTGGATTTAGTTTCTTAACAATGGATGGTTTCACAGGGCAAGGTAATCAAATAGGGAAAAAATAAAGATTTAGAATAAATGGAATGGACTAAAAATGGGCGAAGGGAAATTAAGAATCCTTCAACATATTCGAAAGAGGAAACTTGAATGATTATTAATAAAGAGAAATTAAGAATTCTTTGCCAAATAATAAAAATGAATAAACTAGAAAAAACGAGCAATTAAGAATTCATTGTTCATACTAGTTCACAGGAAAACATTAAGAATAACAACGATTGAAAACAGATTGCACTGAAGCACTTTCTAAATTATTCTTTTTCGTCTATCATTTAGATATGAAACATAGATGGTATAATAAAAAATAAAAACTTTAAAACATAAGAGATAGAAGAATTATTGATCTAGTGTCTGACTCAAGAATCCTGTGAAAAGTCCTTTGCATCAATTCTTTATGCAGCTAGCCACGAAAAATTGGTCCAACAACACTTTATTCCAAAATAATCAGTATTACAGCAAAGTTTAAGAATCCACCCCCCTCAATACTCTAATTGAGGGAGTATTTATACAAAAAATTATAAAAAAATATCTCCTAATAGAGTGAGATATATTTTAGGATGACTTATTAAATAAATTACAAGAAAATAGAGACAGATAGTCTCGTAGATAGAAGAAAAGATAAACTGATGTTGTGTTGTTCCTATTTTTGTGAGTGTGCTGGAGGCAGGCCCTATGATTTGGCTTGCTGTTGTCTTCTTTGGTATCTGTGCTAACTACCTTGTTTTTACTGATACTTTTTACCTGTACTGATACACTTTGACCTGTTTGATCTTTGTCTATCCTTTTACCATTACTTACTGTAGTAAATAACCAAAATTCATCCAAGGATATTTTTACAAAATGTCCAACATGTCTTCCCACCATTGTGCTTCTGGTATTCTGGTTCTTTGAAGCTTTCTCAGGGTCTCATTAGTTTCCGTGTATCTAAAAAAGGTAGGCTGAATTGGAAATAAGTGCTTTACCTCATGTTCGAGATAAAACAAGTTTTCCAGATTGTCATAAAGAATTTTTCCTGTAGGCAACGCTTTTGCTGCTGATGAACTTGTTGATGGACTTGCCTGGTTGTCTGCATACTTATTCAATTTCTCAACATATTTTTGATGGCTCATTAGTTTATCATGAGAAACTAAAGGACTTGGCAACCATCTACTCTGCCAAATATCAAATCTTTTCATAAAAGCATCGATTTCTTCCTACATATCATGGCATCTTCTTTCTAAGTTTTGCATCAAAGTTATTTTAGTAAAAACCTTTTTTACCTCCAAAATTGTCCCTGTTCTATCTTGAATGCCCAACTCTTCAAGTTGATATTTGTTCTTGGTATTTAAAAACTGTATGAGCTCGCTAGCTTCTTCAGGCATATTTCCTAATTCTGCCCTTGCCTTTTGAACTTCTTCTAGAGCCAGTTTAACTAAATTAATTTGCTCTTACATTATTTGTATTGATGGCCAAACATCATTTATTGATTGAATGATGTTGTCCCAAAGAATTTCCTTGATTTATATCAAAGGTTTCTCCAATGTGAGATCCTTTTCTAATGCTTTTATCATTTTTTCTAACCTGTTGATCTCTCTTGTCTTTTCTGCAACATTTATCTTTGAGAGATCATACTTTTGTTCCAAGGTAGTAAATTGTACCTTTGCTTTCTGGAGCTCTGTAACTTGGAGCTTCAATTCCTCCATTGATTTTATTAGTTCCTCAATGCTTAAATTGGCAATGTTGCCCTGTGCTAGTCATGCTGATTGCCCTGTTGTTGTTGTACCTGTGACCACTTCTGCTGTGGCTGCTGGGACATTTGGTGCTAGTGTTGTCCCAAGTGTAGAAGGGACTACTATTGAGACTAGTGGTATCACATTGGGAGGCTGAGAGGTCGACTCTCCCTGCTTGTCCTTCAATGATTTTTCAAGTTCTTGTTCAGTCTCATTCAGTCGTTCATTAATTTTTAAGAGCAAATCCATCAGCTCTTCTTCAGATTTTTGCTTTATGACCTCAGCAGTCTGTGGATGTCTTGAAGTTTGTATCTTTAGTTGTTTCCTTATGGCAACAATATCGTCATATTCCTTTTTGATTAAGGCTTCGGCTAAAGTCTTTATTTTGTTATCTTTGACCTGGGAGGAAGCTTTTTCCAGACGCAGTTGGGTAGATTTATTATTCAAGGAATTTTGCAACCTTTGGGCCATCATTTCCTTACCGGTCAAGGTTGAATAAATCATTTCTCCAATTTGTTTATGTAATTCAATCTGATCCAAAGGATGAATATCCTTTGCCATGACTTCAAAATTGGTTCTAAGATAGTCTGCTGCTGTTGTACTTTAGGCTTGAAATGACTCATTATCATTTTACCTTCCTTGATGTCATAGGCTGACATCAATCTCTGTTGATTTGTGGGGCCATATTAAAATATTGATTATAAACTTGAAGTATTAATGGATCATTTCTGGCCTTTATGTCTATAAATGTCTTCTTGATATTCCAAGCATCCTTCACTGGTGGTCTGAAGGATGACACCTCTGCACTTTGTTGTCTTTCTAGCTCCTTTTTCTGTGAGTTGGTAGATGTCCCACTGACTGGGAATTTTTGTTGGCTATCTACTCCTTCTTTCCTCTGACTATCAATGATTTCTTCAACAATTTCTTCTTCTGATAGAGGATTTAATTTTTGCCTTTTGGTACTAGGCTGTTCTGAGGGTCTACTGGTAGGAGTAGTTGTTTCACTATCTCTCTTTTTACTTCTTTCCTCATTCAGGGGAGTTTTCATGATTGGAGTTTCTGCCATATTGACCTGAGTGGGTGAAGTCTGCATTGGGGCCTGTCCCTTGGAAGTTTCAGGCTGCTCCGACATCGTGAATTGCTCTGTGGCCTGTGTACTGATATCTTTTTCTTTACCTTTGGATGTTGTTGTTGCTGGTGCGCTGGTTTCCTATAACTGTTGCTGAGAGGTTCCAACAGAGGAGGGGCCAATCCCTGATCTTTGTACCTGCCCAAAAGAATCCAGGTCAAGTATTTTCTCAAGATCTTTTATAACATTCTCAACATTGACCTGTTCACTATCCTTTTCTACTAGGGTTCCTTCCATCCATTCATCAATGTTTGCAAATTGTTCAATCTCTAGAATCCTATGGTGAATGTATGGTGACAATTTGTTCTTCCTTCTTCTATCACATATAAAGTTGTTAGGGTCATATGGTACCCACCGAAAACTCTTTTGCAACTTAAGATAATCTTCTAAAATTCTTTCTGCTTCTTTCCATGCATCACTACTATTATAGATAAAAGGGCCTAACCAACTCTTGATTCTAAGCTGAGATTTCTTCTTGGCATTGTAAAAATGGATCAGGTCTGAATTTATCATTTGCCTGAAATATTCCAAGGCAAAAAACCTCATTGGAACATACTTTGGTAGCTTGAAAGGGCAGATATCACATCCATATATCCTGATTTCTATATGATATTTGTATAGGTACCAATCACCTATCCTGTATTGCTTGGAGAGCTGGAGGATTTTCTTCATATCACTATTAATCTTAGGAGGGGAAACTCGTGTTAATGAGGTGGTTTCTCGATGAAAAAATAGGTCAATAAATTCATTGTATTGAATAAGGGGACTCAAAGGAACTATGGAAGACTGTAGACCAGAAAATTACAGACCTTGGATTTCCTTTGGTGTCAAGTTTCATGACAGGGAAGGGGAAATTCTCTGACTGATAATAGAGCATAATATGGTATATAAAAGTGGAGTATTTGAAAACTCTTTCATCTTCTAGTCTCATGAACTGGTCATGAATCTTGTCAGCAATGTAAGAGGAAAAATCATATTTGACAGCAAGGGGTTGTCCAAAAGTAAAAATTGATAACAACACTAGGGTTATTTCATAAACGTACTCGCTAGTGTTGAATCCCATTATTAAAGATATCATATCGAATATAATTCTGCCCATCTCTGTGAAAAGGGTATGTCCATAAGGAGGGGGGCCTTTGGGTTGATGTTCTTGTAGCATGAAAGTTTGACAAAGGTGATTCAGTTCTTCTTGGGATAATTTTGTGGATTTTTCAAGTAAATATCCCATAGACAGGGGAGTCAGGGCTTGACCGGGATGAAATTGTAACATTTCATTGATGGATTGAGCAGTTATTGGAAAAAGAATGGTTTGACTTGGGGACATAACTGCTCGTTGATTTGGGTCGTAATTGGCATGGAAGTGATAAATTATTTCAGGAAAAACATGAACTGAGGGTAAAAAATACATAGGAAGGTTGGATTCCCATAGTCCAAAAATATCAGAGCCATTCAGGTAATTATCTCTGCATTGGAAAAAGATTCTGAGAGGATTTTCGCTAAAGATGAGGTCTTTTATCTGGAAATCCCTATCCGCTAGAGGCAGATAGTCTAAATATTTATGGGGGGCATTCAGAGGTGCAACATTCAAAGCCATAGGGGTTTCAATTTCTGGTTCTTGTGGATTCAGAAAGGAATTTGGGTTTTTAGTGGAAAAATGGGCAAAATTATAGGTCTGGGAACTTATGGAGTGAAACAAAGACCGAATTGTACTATTTTTTAATTTTTTCTGTGGAATTAAAGTAAAAAACAAGACTTGCAGGGTTCGATGGAAATTGGATAAATACCTGTCTCAGGAAGTGAGTAGTGAGGAAATAGGTGCGGGCAATAGCTGACTGGTTCAGGTGAAAATCGTTTGGCAAAGTGGCGGTTGGAAATCTTCAACAACTGATTTTGATGTTTTGCGTGGGAAAACTGGTCGCAACATAAAATGGTGAAAATATGTGCATTTGTTTGTTTTATTCACAAATTCAAGGTTGGCAGGGATTCTGTTATTTCAGATGGATGACGTACGCGGGAAAAGGTCTTTTGTCGTATGTGGAAGGCGGTAAGTGGTATGACATCGCATCTCTTTTGGGGATGAGCGGTATTTGGCCGGAAGCCAACGATTCCATAGATATTGTGACATGTGGCGGGGTACTATTTAAAAAACCGCTCCTCAATCACATGTTATCATTCAGTCGTGGAGGGCGATGCGATATGGACGATGACCGTTGGATGCAGGGTGTTTGATCAAATGACTATCGAGGAGGTGGGATGACGGGTGTTTAATGAGGGCGGGCCTAATACAACAACGATCATTTAATCATATCGGGAGAAACATGATTGGTCGGGTAAGTTATTAATTAACCATGGGGGTTAATTAATCATTTTTTTAAATTAATGTTGTATTATGGTTATATTTCAACCAAGGGGTGGGATATGTAATATTTGGAAATTTTATATAGTTAGAGTAATACGGGAATGGGTAGATGTTATAAGGGAATTAGATAATATAAGTTAAAAATTAATATGTCAAAATGAATGAAAATCGCTAAGTATAAAAACATCAGAATTGTGTATTTAACTTAGGCTTGAATGAAAAAAGGGTTTTTATGGGATATTGCGTAATTTTCATAAGTAAAATAGGATTTTACTTAAGAAGAGACTTATGGAAGTAAATGAATGACTTATAAATGGTTTTAAGTACTTAGGCTTTTAAATTATTGGGCCAAGAGTCTGGTCCCTCCAAAAATCAGAGAAATGCTTTGAGCCCCTCTAATTTTCAAATGGCTTAGTATTTAAAGGAAATTAGTGAAATTTTTAGGGAAAAATGAGAAGGGAAGTTAATCGTTTGACTTTGTTTTGCTTGAAATTCCTCTAGTATGAAAGTAAATATTAACAAATTTGGAGTCATTATCCATCACATGTAATTCTGTGACATCATCTACCTACCCTACCTACTTTAACCTGACATTTTTTCTTCTTTATTAGGGTGCACTTAGACTGGAAAACCCTTATCACACTTTCTTTTATTTTACATGTAGAAATCTATCTAATTCTAACCTTATTACATCCAAGGGCTCAGATTAAGCTGTTGAGCTCCTTTTATTTACTCTATCTATCTACTTATCTGCCAAGATTAAACAATTTGGTCAGATTTTATTCTCTATTTCTAAAACATAAAATTCAAACATGAACTAGCCAAGCTTAAGCTGTTTGACTGTTCACCAATTGTGGCATAAGTTACAAGTTGCACACAATTTGTTTATTGCATAAGAGCAAAAAGTAGTGGAATTTAGAATTGCACACTTTCCTTGGCCTTTCTTTTGGTGGGGTTCATTTGCTTTCACTTTTTTGGGCCATTTTATTCTTTTCACCCTTTTATTTTTCTTTTAGGGTATACCTTCTTTACATTTTTTAAATTTTTTGATTTTTTTGATAATATGGAAAACCTTTGCAACAAGGAAAGGCATGAACATATTACATAGTCCATCAAGTCAATCATGATTTATGACACCTATTGGTATAGAAGCATAACACATCTCAAGATAGAAGTGAACATCCTGGTAGCAGAGAAACTACCCCACTTGATTTGCATTTCCTACATAATTTCGGTTTCTCTCATCCTAGATCTGTTCAACAGTCTCTTGCTGGTCCATCCACTTCTACTGTCCATACACCCACTATTCAAACCACCTCATTCCATCAACCCCCTCCTATCTTACACCCTCCACCTGTAAACCCTCCATTTTTCCCACAACCTCCTATCATGGCAACATGGTATGCTCCCCTAGTCCTTCCTTTACCTTTAGTCAATATTCCACATGACTATCAGTCCAAGAGACCATTGTATGATGCCAGTGGTACTACTATTTCTTCCCAAAATGTGGATATTATGAATGACTATTTTGACAGAAATGAGATTGATGATGAAACTGTCAAACTTAGGTTATTTTCTCAAAGTCTAGGGGAGAAGCAAGAAAATGGTTCAAAATCTTAACCTCTAATAGTATTAATGACCTCCAAGCCTTTAATCAGTTATTTTTAAACAAATGGGAAGTTAGGAAAAACCCCCTCCAAATATTTTCAGACTACAACAATCTCAAAAGAAACACTGGGGAAAGTGTCCAAGCTTATTGCACTAGGTTCAATAGTGTTTATAATGCACTGCCCCCAGACTTGAAACCTCCACAAGGCTCAGCTTTAAACAAATTTCCTGAAGGATTTGATCCTGAAATGGCCTATCAGCTGAGAGAGAGAGATACTTTGACTCTAGAAGATATGCAGAAAGGAGCCTTAGCTGTGGAAGTAAATCTGATGGAGAAAAGAGCAAGGATGAGGAATGAAAAGAAAGTATCATTTAGGGAGGAATCTGCACCCTCCACATCTAGCTAGAAAATGGAAAGGATGATAGAATAAATGATGAAAAATGTGAGCATACTTGAGAGAGCACAAGCTAGAGAAAACCAATCAGCTCCCCAAAACATAAATCAATCTCAAAATCAAAATTTGAATTTCAGGAGAAAACAACCTCAAAATAGACCAAGAGACCCTGATCAAAAGATTATTCCTTCTTTTCATCAAAACTATGTAAGTGAGGCTAAAGAAACAATTGAACTAACAGAGGAAAATGACATAAACATGTTGGGAGTAGACAATGATACTTTTGATGTTCCTCACCATAGGAAACAAGGTTTATATACACCCTATGATGATGGAAGAATGGAAGATGAAAGTTATTATCAAGAGCTGGAAAATTTCATCATAGAGACTCCAAAGGAATATGACCTTAGGAGTAAAAAGAATCAGGAAGTTCCCAAGAAAAATACCTATGAAAATTCTACAAAAAACACCCTTGGGAACAAACCCAAAGTTATTAAACAAAAGGACAAAACAATGGCTGTAAATTCTGATCAAAATAAAGAGAAAGACACTCAAATTAATGAAAAACAAAGTGCAGATCTTAGTAGCGTTAGCACCTCTGCTAGTGCTCTTATTAAAACAATTTTGACCAATGTAAATAGAGGAAATTAGCACACTGATTTTGCTGATAGAGTGGTGATTAACAAGGCTGAAACAAACATTGTAAAAAATCAGATGCCTTTTAGTTTGGAACAGGAAATTGCGAAGATTAAAATCCTTGTTCCCCTCACTGAATTAATAACCCAAGATGTATATAGATCTAAATTTTTGAAAGCTTTCAACATAGGAGAAAATAATGACACTGTCAACCTCAATGATGACTAATTAGAGCTCTTTTTTGGTCCTAAGATTGAAGGAATATACCAAGAAGGGCCAGTTCCTCTTTTTTATGTTAGTTTGAAAATTCATGATAAAATTTTACACAATTCTATGTATGACTCAGGGGCCTCTCATAACTTAATTCCAAAAGCAGTAATGGAGTGTCTAGGCCTTGAAATCACCAGACCATACAAAGATATGTACTCCTTTGACTCCAATAAAGTGAAATTTTTAGGCTTGATCAAAGACCTTTGTGTGAACTTACCTCAAATACCAGCCAAGTGTTTAGTGATGGATATTGTAGTGGCTGATGTACCCCCCAAGTATGGTATGCTGTTATCAAGATCACAGGGAGCTAAGTTACAAGGAACAATGCAAATGGATATGACATATGCAACCATCCCTGTTTTTAATCAAACTAGAAGACTTTATAGGAAATCTCATATGCAATATATGGTGAGTAGCCAAGAGAGACCAGAAAACTCTCCTCTTTATTCTGTGCATACAAACCTTGACTCATTTATTCTCTTCAATCATGAAACATTTAATGAGCAAGAAACCTTAAATGACTTAGTGGCCAACCCTTACTATAACATAGTGGCAGACACAGAAAAGGAGGAAGACAAGATAGAAGCATCAAGACAGTTTTCCAAAACAAAAAATCACAGCAAACAAATCACAGGTCTAGGGCTACAAAACAGTGATTCATTGGTTGTCAACTTTGAGAGTCAAGAGAAGAGTCCTCAACATGATAAAGAACATGAGGGACTAAACCAAATTCAACATAGTGCTAACTTACAAGAACAATTTGAAAGCACAATAGATAAAGAGGATAGTAGCCAAACTAGTCAATCTGAAACTAGTCCTCTTTGGAGTATGAATTTTGATGGGTCTTGCACTAAGAATAATGCTGGAGCAAGCATATGGATACATAACACAGAAAAAAATCATGCTGAAGGGCATTCCTACATGTTAAAATTTCAATGTAACAGTAACATAGCTGAGTTCGAAGCCCTCATTTTAGGCCTACACTTATTGAAGAAATTAGGGGCCAAAAGGATAAAAGTTCATGGGGATTCAGAGTTGAATATTAAGCAAGTGAATGGGGAATATAGTGCCAAACATCCCAGACTTAGAGCCTATAGAAATGATGTCATGGATTTATTAAAAACATTTTATGAATTCCAACTTGTCTTTGTCCCAAAAAACCAAAATGTCCTTGCCAATGGTTTAGCTTTTGCTGCTAGAACTTGTCTAACACCTTATGAAACCAAACAATGCACCACCCAAGTCAAATTTAGACTAGCTGTCCCAGACAATGAAAAATATTGGCAGGTGTTTGAGGGAGATAAAAAAATAGAAGACTTCCTATAGTCTAGAAATTAATCTGAGCTACCCAGTTCAGATTCAGATTATGAAAATGACTGTCCTATTGAAGCAAACCTTCTTGATGAAGAAGTAAAGTCTCCAGAGATTGCTGATATAAATATGTTAGCTAATAAACTTGAACATGCCACAGAAATTAGTGCAGATTTAGAAAAATAAGACTTAGAAATGCTGCAATCTAACACTCAAAGCTTGCCAAAAGGACTGGTCCCATTAGAAGAGTTGTTTGATTTCAATGATGTTGCCAAAAAACCAAAACTGGAGCCTGTTGAAACTAAAGTTGAAGAATGTAACATAGGCAGTGAACTAAAGCAAAAAATGATTAAACTATCTAAAACATTGCCAGCTTACATTAAACTGAAATACATTGAACTCTTTGAGGAATTTTCTGATGTATTTGCATGAAGTTATGAGGATCTAAAGTCCTATGATACAGAAATAATTTAGCATAAGATACCCCTCAAAGAAAACCAGAAGCCCTATAAACAAAAATTGTGCAGAATAAACCCTATTCAATTACCCCTGGTTGAGAAAGAAATTAAGAAAACGTATGATGCTGGAATTATAGTCCCTGTTAGATATTCAGATTGGGTATCTAATCTTGTGTCAGTGAGGAAAAAGATAGGAGAAATAAGGCTTTGTATTGATTTTAGGAACTTAAACAAAGCCTCATTAAAGGACAACTACCCTTTACCCAAGATGGATCATATTTTACAAAAGGTAGTTGGTTCTAAAAGGATTTCTTTGTTAGATGTATTTTCAGGTTACAATCAGATATTAGTACATCTTGATGATCAACTCAAAACAACCTTTACTACACCTTGGGGTACTTTCATGTATGTAAAAATGCCCTTTGGTTTAATGAATGCTGGTGCTACTTTTCAGATAGCCATGGATATAGCATTCTCAGAAGAATTATGATATTTCATCTTTATTTACCTTGATGATATCACTGTTTTTTCCAAAACAGATGAAGAACACCTAGAACACTTGAGAAAAGTCTTTGATAAATGCAGAAGATTTGGGTTATCTTTAAATCCAAAGAAAACAATGTTTGGTCTCCAAGAAGGAAAACTACTTGGACACATCATATCAGAAGAAGGGTTAAATATCGACCCAAAGAGGATTGATGGTATATTGCAAATCAATCATCCTAGAAACATCAAGGAACTACAATATTTCATTGGGAAGATTAATTTCTTGAGAAGGTTCATACCCAATCTAGCTAAACTCCTTAGAAACATGACAAATATGCTCAAAAAGGAAGAAGGAGTTAAATGGACCTTAGAAGCAAAGAAATCATTTGAATTGGTAAAACAAGCATTAACCAAAACACCAGTTCTCATTAGTCCTGATTTTACAGCATATTTTTTTATTTTTTCATTTGCATCAGAGCACATAGTGGCTACTGTCCTATTACAGAAAAACTTGAAGGGACAAGAGCAACCAATTGCATTCTTTAGTAAGGCATTAAGAGATGAACCTCTGAAGTACAATATCATGGAAAAACAAGCCTTTGCCTTAGTCAAAGGCTTAAAACACTTCAGAGTTTACATTTTACATTCCCACAGAATTGTATTTGTGCCAAATTCAGTTGTAAAAGACATTTTAACCCATGACCCAGATGGAAAAAGAGGAAAGTGGGTTGCTGTGATACTTGAATATGATTTAGAAATCAAGCCCACTAAGCTCAGAAAAGGCCAAGGACTAGCAAGATTAATGGCTGAGTCTAATTTTGAAGCTCTTGAAATAAACATGTTAGATGCTTTAGATGAATAGGAGGAGATGTCAACTCCAACTATTGAATATTATTTTATGAATTCATCTTGGTATGCTGATATTTTGTATGTTTTTCTCAATCTAAATACACCTCCTGGTTTGTCTAAAACAAATGCAAGATTTTTAAAGTTGAAAGCTGTTTATTACTGAATTTTCGATAAATGTCTATATTGGAAAAATTCTAGTGGATTATTTCTTAAATGTTTGCTTGAGAATGATGTAGATAAGATCAAGCATGAGTTCCATGAAGGAGAATGTGGAGACCATCTCTATTGGAAGACAACTGCTAATAAAATCCTTAGAGCTGGTTACTATTGGCCCACCCTCTTTCAAGATGTCCATAAAATGATTATTGCCTGTCATAAATGCCAACTCTTTGAAGGGAAAAGAAATTTGTTTCCCTTAATTTTGCAACCAATCATTGTTGAAGCTCCTTTTCAACAATGGGGTCTAGACTTCATTGGGGAAATCCATCCTCCCTCATTTTCCCAACATAGATGGATCCTCACTGCAACAGACTACTTTACCAAATGGATAGAAGCCATCCCTTCTAGGCAAGCCAATGACTCTGTCATCATAAAATTCCTTGAAAGTCATATCCTATCTAGATTTGGCTGTCCTAGGAAGATTATCACTGACAATGCTGCTGCATTTGGATTCAAAAATATGGTTGAATTTTATCACAAGTATCAGATTACATTAGGTCATTCTATTTCTTATTACCCTCAAGGTAATGGGTTGGTAGAATCCTCAAATAAAAGTTTGGTAAATATAATCAAGAAGTTGCTAGAAGAAAATAAGAAATCATTGCACACAAATCTAGTACATGCATTATGGGCTGACATATTAACACTTAAGAAATAAATTGGAATTTCACCCTACCAGCTATTTTATGGAGCAGATGCAATTTTTCCAACCAGTCTAAGAGTGCCAGTCATGAAGCTGATCCAAGAGGTATAGTCTGAAGATAATGATATAACAAGAAGAATTAATCAGACCATACATCTTTAACAAAACAGAGAGAAAGTCTACAACAGAGCATTGCACAAGCAAGAAAACATCAATAAACTGTTTGATAAGAGAACAAAGGCCAATGATTTCAACATTGGTGACAAAGTTTTGAAGTGGGATTCCAGGAGAGAAGATAAGGGCAAACATGGGAAATTTGATAACTTATGGATGGGCCCTTATCTCATTCATTCTGCTGCTGGTAACAACACTTATTTCTTGTAGGAAGTGAATGGAATTGAATTCTTTGGAGGTCCTGTCAATTGGTAGGATGCTCAAACATTATTTTTCTTAACTATACCAATTTGAAGCTTTTTATTTTTTATCATTGTAAATATCATATCTGAAAATTGCATTTAAAGTTAGAAAAATAAAAATACAAAAACAACAAAAAAGAAAAGAGGGCAAAGTAAAAACAAGAAAGGTATAGCCCCATACCAAAAAAGAGAGACAAAGTCTGAAAGTGTGCAAGCTCAAATGCCATTCCCAAAAAACACACTTCTAATTAGTCATACAACCTAATCATGACTAATTAGCCTTTCAATTTACTGCTGATAGGTTAGTGAATTAGATCAGCCAAACAACACAATCTTTGCTTATTAGTAAGGTAGATTAGGATAGAGGAAAAAAAGGTTCAAACCAATTCAGTATCTGAACCTATGGATCTCAAGGAAGAATGGCTCAAATTAGATCGAATCTTGAACCAAATATAGAAAACAAACTGGTTCTAATATGCCCAAAAATTGAACCAGGAAATAATGAAAGACAACTCAAACAAATTGAAATAGAGTTGAAGAAATAATGAAGGATGCTTTAGTTTTTAGATCTTAAGCCTTCACAGTTTTGTTTTAAAATTTCTGTAAATTTTAGTCTATGTATAGCTTTTTTTTATGCCATAGATCTGCAGCAAGTCAAACTGTTTAATCTTGGCTTGACTGTTTTTTAAATTTCTTGTTTTAGAATTTAGAGAATAAAGGTCCGTCAGACAGTCTAATCCTGACAGATAGTAGTTAGGTAGAGAAATTTATGAACTCAACTGTTCAATCTGAGTTCATGGAGAAATAAGGGTAGAATTAGACTAGTTTTATGTTTTCAATAAAAGAATAAAATGATTGATGAAAATGTTTGCAAGTCCAAATGCATCTACTGAAGAAAATATGTTAGGAAGTAGGTTGTGTAGGTAGTTGTTTGGGAAATACTTTTCTACTGATGTAACAAGTTCTAATCATTTCTGTTAGCAGCTGATAAAATGATTATCAAAGTGCAAGGCACTGATCAGCTTCCAGAGAAGAATTGTTTGTGGTTCTTGACACCTCCAAGGAGCTGCCATCCCAAGTTGGAGCCGCTGTTAGCCACCTATAGAAATTTGTCATATCAAATGGTGGCTAAATCTCTTTTAGCCTTTAAGAAACAATTCATGTTCAAATTTTTAGTTCTTAAAGTATTATGAAGATCTTTACCCTTTGAGTTAGTTTTCACTGTTGTTTCTCTCATAAACCTAAAGTACCTGCTGTTTTACCAAGAGAAAGACTGTTTAAAACCCCATTTTCCATCATTTTCACTCCTTTCACTAATAAAAAAATTCCATTGTTCATCCTTTTTCCTCCATAAACCCTTCATAAAATCCCTCCATTAACCTTCATTTAACCTCTAAATTATTCCAAAGACCTTTTTTAAACCTTATGTTCTCCTTTCATTTGGTTTAAAAACTCTTTTTTCACTTATCGGAACCGCCGAAAACCCTTCAAAAACCTTTATTTCGGCCTAAAAACCTTCATTTTTCTATAAAGGCCTTAAGCCCCTTTCGACCTTTGTTGGGCCGTGAATACGACCACTTTTTAACACTTATTTAATCCATTTTTACTCTTCTTTATCATGTCATTTATTATAATTTATCATATAAATCCATTTTATAATGATTTATGCTCTTATGGATGAATATTTTTTCTTCTCCTTTATTTTTAATAAATTGATTATTATTATGCATAATTTTATCAATGATGATTTATTAATATATTTTGTAATATCACTCACCATTTTAGCCTCCAAGATATTTTCCAGACTGTAGATTTGATTTCCAAATCATCATGAAATATTCCAACTTAGAAATTTGATGGAATAAGAAGTGACAGTTTTGCGGTTGAGATTCTGGGCAAATGAAGAAGAATATGGAAAATCCGGAACATGGGTTTTGTCTATCACGAACCAAATTAATTTTATAAAAGAATGGTTTTCCAAAATTCAGCCTGTATTGAGAGAAACGCAAGGTTCGTTGAGCATGTTTTTCTCAGATTTGTTGTTGCGGCCGTCCTCCAAATCTCAGCTGCAAAGCCAAATTTGCCTTGCTCTTGTTGAAAGATTGTTGCAAATATATTTTCTGGTTGATAAAGTTGTTGGGAAGAATCCAATATTGTTATGGGAGATCATATTTGCTATTTAATTTCTCCTCATTCTGATTATAAAAGGAGAACATATATTGTGTATTAAGAACAATGGATGATTATTGAATTCCATTTGTAACATTGTAATTCCTTGACTCTTGTGAGTAAAGAGAAAATGATGTAAAAGATATTCATGTTTGATTAATACAAAGAGGCGTTCTTGTTCCATTTCTCAAATTCTGCAGTAGCCCAGCGACGCTTTCACTGGCGGTTGACGACCTGGCCCTGGTGGAGTGATCCGCTGTTTGTTTTTCTATTCTTTTATTTCTGTTGTGTGATAATTGCATTTAGATTTATTACGATTACAGAGTTATTTGATTGCTGTTGGATTGAATTCAGATTTGATGTATACGTTGCACTGCTATTCTATCTTAGCAAGGATCGTATTTATTATCTTATTCATCTTGCTATCTTTTATAAAGCATTGCTGTTTCATTGATTTATGATTCATTCCAATGAACTGTTTCATAGTCTTGGCTGTCGACAGGATTGAAGTATTGAGATTATTTTATTGATTGTGTTAGAATTAGAATTGATGTTCATATTGCTGTTCCATTTCTGTTTATTGTCTATTTCTGATTCGTAGCTTCAGATTAGCAAATAGATGAGTTACAATTGGTATGCATAGGAATTACAAGCTGCTGTTCCTTTCCAGATTTTGTTCCTTTCAGTTATTTTCATTAGCACGAAGATTGAGTTTGCTTTCATTTCGATTGCTTTAAGATCACCAATTATAGAGGGAACTGGTTATTGCTTCAAAGTTCCCAAATTGGTTATCTTGCATCGATTTCTAAGGAAAGGAGTTATTGCTACTATATCCCTGATCGATATTTTACAGATTGGTTTAATTAAGATTTCAAAGCATTTTAGTTTATGTTGTTGTAGTTAGATTTCTTTTTCAAGCATCCATTTACTTTTGCATTTGAAATGCTATACTACATCTCACACAACATTTCTCTTGGATGAATTGCAGCCTCAGACAGAGTACACTCTTGAAATAAAAAGTCGCTCCCGGATTGATAATTAATGTGAGATAAATAGGCGTTAAAATGACACCTTTTATACCTCGATATTTTGGCACCATTGCCAGGGAGAGTGTATGCCATTTAGAAGGAGTGATGCACATTTGACCTTTTTTCTTCTTGGGAAGAATTGGGTATTAAATACAGAAGGTAAGAACCTATGCACCGAGCAAGGAACATACTTGCTCACAGCCCGCTTCACAACAGAATTGGGTAAATTTCTTTCTTTAGGTAGGAATAAAGGCTTGTTTTTTTTGAATGAATAGAAAAGCTAAACAAGACAAAATTCCTCCCAAAACTAAAAAACCTAAGGGACTGGTGACTCTTGGGAGAAGGACCTTTATTGACGAAATTCTTAAGAAAACTGAATCTCAGCCATCAGTAGGACCTAGGAAATTTATTTTTAGACGACCTACTAGTTCCCTTCAGGCCATAGAGTCACCACCTGTAGCCTTTGCTGAGGTACATAGCCAAACAGAAGAGACTGAGCAAGATTCCCAAGAAATTGAGAATTCTCGCCCAATTTTTTTACAAGAAGGGAAGTTGGCTTCTCATACCCTACTATTTATCAACATGCATTTTCCAAATCTGGGTATGCACACACTAGAGGCCTTATTTTGGAAATGGCTCCACTGAGAATACTCTTATACATAATCATATTCGATTCTCAAAGAAGAGTAGGATAGTGGAGAAAATAAAATAAATAAGGAAATAAAACAAACACATTTTTTTTATTTTTGTAAAAATAGTTGTTTCTTTGTTGCAACACGCTGTGGAAATCAACATTGATAATAAATATTATAAATTATTTGTGTATGTAGATGAATTATATTACAAATAACAATTCTAAAAACACTTATATTAATTTTTATCATTAATATGGAAAAATTGCTTGAATATCATTTTTTTGTCTTGTAGGCTTGATGAAATTCCTGAAAACAAAGTTGGGACAGTCATGTTTTGGGGGACCAAAAGTGAATATTTTTAAAACATGTTTCTATATGAAGTATCCCTTGATTTATAATTTCTAACCCAATTTAAATCACTCAATTTGGATTTGAAACGAGAAAGTTAGAACCAAAACATTGACAGGGTGTCTAGTAGGCAGCTCAACAACAGAGTTGGGACAGTCAGTTTTCGGAGGTCTAAATGACTATATTTTTAAAAATTGTTTCTACGGTATATTATTCTATGAATATAGTTTACAACGCAATTTGAATCACTCAATTTTGATATCATATGAGTAATTTATGACCAAAATACTGACTGCCTATCATAAATCAGCACTCTTGAAACTTTGTTTTCTTTGCTGTTCCCTAGCATATTTAACCCATCAATTCTTCTTGTCTTCAAAAATTGTTTCTATTGGAGATCAATAAACGAATCTATTTCAATATCCAATTTTAATAGGTGCAATCCGCTATCAAATGAAAAATTTATGCTTGAAATATCAACTGTTGGTCTGAGCTGGAAAATTAAAAATGACTCTATTAGGCAAGTTGTTCTAAGAAAATTTAACATACCATTACATAGAATTTTTAAAACCTATTTCTATTGGAGATAAAAATTTGAATTAAAACTCATTTGGCTTTGGAATCACTCAAATCAGACGAAAAACAAAGAAGGTATGATTAAAACACTGCTGGTTAGTATAGTCGACCACTGCTCTCCCGTAGGTGACAAATAAAATTTGTTTTATTTTTCCGTGGATTTGTTCTACAGAGTAACTACTTTCTAGTTTTTTTGCATAATTATTGGATTAAGGGAGCCCATACACCTCTCTTCCTCCATGATTTAATGTTTTATTGTAGGTAGACACTCGTTTTTTTGCAGGTCTTAGAAGAATAAAGAAGGTCAATTTATGGACGAGTGATTCTTGAAAGAAATTTTAGTGAAATAAGGGAATTTCATCCAGTTCATTACCTAACAGATTCATAATAATAAGAAATGAAGAATTGGTTTCCATTTGAAGATTCATGTCACTGCTGCCAAACATTTTTCAAAAGATCATTTTTTTTTCCATTAATAGATTTGATATTCTCATGGGTCAATCTATTCAAATTATAATTTCTGCTCCAGTGGCAATTGAACAATAAGGACCCCACCATGCAAGTTTCAATTGTAGAAGGCAATTCTTCAGTAGCACCAATTCTGTAAAAAAATATTTTTTCTTGAAACCTGTACATAAACTTTCCTTTCTATTTGATTGGATTTGCTTGACAATGGATTGCACATTAGCTTTGTTCTTTCCCCAATTTTTTTTTTCTTTTTGCGTGTTTATAGCGGTTTGTTGTTCCTTTTAAGGAACAGTTGTTTTTCCTCTTAAGGAACAACAACCGCTCCTCTTAAGAAGCAATGTGTTTATGTGTTTATTTTTGTTGATCCTTCTAAAAGGAACAACATTTTTGATGATTAGTTTTGTTGTTCTTTTAAAAAAGAACAACATTTTTGCTACATGTTTTTGCTGTTCCTTTCAAAAGGAACAACACTGCTCGTTTTTGTTGTTCCTTTCAAAAGGAACAGAAGTTTTGTTGTTCCCTTCAAAAGGAACAACACCGACTGTTCTTGCTGTTCCTTTCCAAAAAAACAATATTTTCGCAAATTATTCTTGTTGTTTCTTTCCAAAGGAACATTATTTTCGCAGATTGTTTTTGATGTTCCTTTCCAAAGGAACATCACTTTTTTGAGTGCATTTTTCTTGTTTTTTAAACAACATTTTTATAACTTTTTTTGAATTTTTCATGAATTTTTGAAAGGCAAACATATAATTTATGGAAGGATACACAAATTAGAGCTTACTGTAATCAGCAAATAAAAATAAATCGTCATTTTTAATAAAGTTTTTTAGTAATGATAAGAAAAAGGAAAAAGGGACATAATCGATAACATGATCTTGTTGTCTTACTACCACTAAATTCATATGATCGATTGTATTTATCATGTTGGTTCTTTCCTATATTTTATATCTTTCTTTGATTTTTACTTATGGAGTAGGAACAAGGGCATATTCTTTTCTATTGAGTTGTTCAGACTTCTTCCACCATCCCTACTCTTAAGGAGTGCCGAGCCATCCTTTATGAATAAATAGGAAAGTGCTATATGAAAAGAAAAATATTTACATATTTCATTAATAATTTTATAATTTGGCAGATGGAGGATAGGGGGTCTCATCAAGAGCCGGCCTACCATATACATAAGGAAACAAGTGAAGTGGCATTCCCATCATGGCCACCAAACCAGGGATATGGTCCAATGGACAATTAAAAAAATTAAGAAGTCCTTGGAACAGGAGGTCTCATCATGAGCAGGCCTGTCCACTTTTCACTTCTTCCCAGTGAATGACATTGTGATTTATCTAGTCACCAAGCCAGCACAATGGCCTCCGTTATGACAATTAACAAGCACTTCCTCAGCATAAATAAAGGAGAATGGTTCCAAAGGTGAGAGAGTAACTCTGTCAAGGTTATGGACACTTGTGGGAAACATAGCTCTGCTGATGGTATTAGAGTCACCTTTATACACATCAATAGTAATATTAAACCCTTTTTCCTATATCTCTATTTAAATATCAGATGAAAGTATGAATCCTTAACCTTTGATTTTGAACCTATTATACATGAAAATCATCATAAATCGATCACATTAGTTTAAGTGGGTAATAAACACATTTGTACTGATGTTTGTATTAATCTGTCCCTTCTCCTTATCCTTGAATCATTACAAAATGCTTCTATATCTGTTTACGATTTATCACATGCATGGATTTCAGTAAATGCTATAATTTCATTGATTGTCTCATAAGTATGTATGCCTTTCCATGTTGTATAATTGCTGTGCAATACGCTGCTCTTCTATTTTGCTGATTTGCCACAATATTGATACTGCATTTTTACAGAATTATTTTTCTGCTTGAACTTTTTTCATGCATCTTATCTGTTGCCATTCCAAGCTGAAACTGTGGATTCAAGAAAATTGCATACATAATTGTGATTTGTTTTCAGGAGAACAACAAATATGGGGGGAAATTCTATTCGCAACACGACCACACTATTGCAATTAACAACGAAGGCTCGTGAACGCGCACAATTCTTCAGACATGATGTGATTGCATGGCTTCCACCTTTTTGCATCACTTTTAGTATTCGCTCAGCCTACATCAGCTTCAATAAAGGCCAGTCCCTACATGTTATTTCATTTTTTCGGAGGTAACACTTGAGGTAAAATACCATAATTTTCTGATTTATTATGAATTTAGGAGAATTTCATGAAAATCCATTGAGCATTATTTACTATCATTAATTCCACATCTTTACCACTTCCCATTTTTTTAGACACGTATCATATTTCAGTTTGGGGGAGTGTTGCTTTCATTCATTTCTTTCTTATGACCATATCAGTAATATTCTTTATCATCCATTGATATTATTATTCATTCTCAACACCTCCCTTATTCCATGTTGTTTTATACCAAACATCAATTTCAACAGATTGTAGCAACCACCTCTCTTTTTTTTCTAGCATTGCATGAGGACATGCTAATTATTCAGTTTGGAGGGGGGAATTACTACACATGATGGATCTTTTCTACTCTCTTTCTCATTTAAGGCATACAATTTCGTTTGTATATAGTGAAGAAATTGATTTGCATATATCTCTAAAACTATGAACTTAATTCTTGTGATTTCTGAATAACAAAGAGGTATCATTAAAACACACAAACCCAGATAATTTCACACTAAATTAGTTCATAAAATTTCGAAAATTATGCACTATCACCTACAACCATTTTGTTTATATCTCATGATCTATGCATCAAAACGATCTGATTTTTGAGAAAATGGTTAATGAAGTTTGTTGTTACTTATGTCACATTTTTCTGCAACTTAATATACATATAGTTGAACGTCAACTGTAAAAATTGTTATGCCTTTATCAAGATTGCTAAAATTGAATATTCATTATTTAAGGAAAAGTTCGTTTGTTCCATCTATTTCATGAGTTGGGATGAACAATTTTCTTTGCTTGGTGAACACATGGGTTTTGTCTTTGGGTTGCATGAAGACATGCAATATATTCAGCTCTAGGTTGCATGAGGACATGCAATATATTCAGTTTGGGGGTATGTTGGGCTATGAATACGACCACTTTTTAACACTTATTTCATCCATTTTTACTCTTATTTATCATGTCATTTATTATATTTTATCATATAAATCCATTTTATAATGATTTATGCTCTTATGGATGAATATTATTTCTTCTCCTTTATTTTTAATAAATTGATGATTATTATGCATAATTTTATCAATGATGGTTTATTAATATATTTTATAATATCACTCACCATTTTAGCCTCCAAGATATTTTCTAGACTGCAGATTTGATTTCCAAATCATCATGAAATATTCCAACTCAGAAATTCACTGGAATAAGAAGTGACAGTTTTGCGGTTGAGATTTTGGGCAAATGAAGAAGAATCTGGAAAATACGGAACATAGGTTTTGTCCAGAATGGACCCAATTAACTTTGAAAAATAATGGTTTGCCAAAGTTCAGCCTGTTTTGAGAGAAACACAGGGTTCTTTGAGCATGATTTTCTCATATTTGTTGTTGCGGTCGTCCTCCAAATCTTAGCTGCAATGCCAAATTCGCCTTGCTCTTGTTGAAAGATTGTTGTAAATATATTTTCTAGTTGATCAAGTTGTTGGGAACAATCCAATATTGTTATGGGAGATCATATTTGCTATTAAATTTCTCCTCCTTCTGATTATAAAAGGATAACATATATTGTGTATTAAGAACAATGGATGATTATTGAATTCCCTTTGTAACATTGTAATTCCTTGACTCTTGTGAGCAAAGAGCAACTGATGTAAAAACTATTCATGTTTGATTAATACAAAGAGGCATTCTCGTTCCATTTCTCAAGTTCTGCAGTAGCCCAGTGGCGCTTTCACCGGCGGTTGACGGCTCGACCCTGGTGGAGCGATCTGTTGTTTGTTTTTCTATTCTTTTATTTCTGTTGTGTGATAATTGCATTTAGATTTATTACGATTACAGAGTTATTTGATTGCTGTTGGATTGAATTCAGATTTGATGTATACGTTGCACTGTTATTCTATCTTATCAAGGATCGTATTTATTATCTTATTCATCTTGCTATCTTTTATAAAGCGTTGCTGTTTCATTGATTTATGATTCATTCCAATGAACTATTTCATAGTCTTGGCTATCGACAGGATTGGAGTATTGAGATTAGTTTCTTGATTGCGTTAGAATTAGAATTGCTGTTCATATTGCTGTTCCATTTCTGTTTATTGTCTATTTCTGATTCGTAGCTTCAGATTAGAAAATATATGAGTTACAATTGGTATGCATAGGAATTACAAGCTGCTATTCCTTTCCAGATTTTGTTCCTTTTAGTTATTTTCATTAGCACAAAGATTGAGTTTGCTTTCATTTCGATTGCTTTAAGATCACCAACTGTAGAGGACACTGGTTATTACTTCCAAGTTCCCAAATTGGTTATCTTGCATCAATTTCTAAGAGAAGGATTTATTGCTACTGTATCCCTGATCGATGTTTTGCAGATTGGTTTAATTAAGATTTCAGAGCATTTGAGTTTATGTTGTTGTAGTTAGATTTCTTTTTCAAGCATCCGTTTACTTTTGAATTTGAAACGTTGTATTACATCTCACACAACATTTCTCATAGATGAATTGCAGCCTCAGACAGAGTACACTCTTGAAATAAAAAGTCGCCCCCGGATTGATAATTAATGTGAGATAAATAGGCGTTAAAATGACACCTTTTATACCTCGATAGCCTTAAGCCCCAGCGCCTTTTCCGCATATGACCAGCGCTGTGATCAGGCGTAAAGCGCTCATCGCATCAAAAATATTCATCGCATCGCAAAAACACATTTTACTTGTTTTACATGGTTATTTGCCTCTCGCTGATGCGATCTCGCGATCAATTCTCCATGTAATGTTCCAAATTTTTGCAAACAAATTGGAACATTAATTTTTTCTCATATTATGTCGCAGATAAATAAAATGGGTAAGGAGACCCATTTGCATAAATAAAATTCCACATAAAGTGAGAAGGGATCTATGGAGTAGCCATTTTTGCACCTCCTAGTGTGAAAAGGGGGCAAACACATGAGGATGGGGCCATGTTGACCAAGTCAACAACGCAACACAAGAGGGTTTATCTTGCTTGGGAAGACAACGCAGTTAGAGAGGGAAGAAGATTCCTTGTGGGAGAAACCCTAATTGGGTGGGGTCCATGGCATAGAGGCATAATTTTGCATATAAGGAGGATGAGGCAACCATAGAGAGCATTATTGAAGTTCTGGACTTTGAGTCTATTTGCAGCCTCTAGCTGTTCAGTTGAGTTGCAGTGCCTTTGGCATGAGGGATTCTTGTTTAGGAGCTCCTCTCCTCCCTTGAGTAGCTCAAGGAGGATTGCTCTTCATTTATCCATATTCAGGCATTTGGACATAGCCACTTCTTCATCTATAGCACAGTCATTAGATTGTGTTGCAGGTATTGCTGTGGAGGAGATTCCACAACACCATTCCTTGTATCATTTCTCATAGGAAGGAGTTCCTATTCTTTGGGAAGATTTGCAAGGAGGGTTTCTAGAGCTGATTTGCATATTTTTGCAGAAGGCCAAGATTCTCCCACCTTCATCAACGTATCCCACTCCATAGACTGCGTTATCTTAGAGTTTTTCTACAGTGGGGGTTTGCTCCACCATTTTGGAGGAAGATATTTCTTGTGCCGGGATCAACCTTGCACTTAAGGAATCCATTGGAGGAGGTTGTTTCAGTTTGCAGACCGTATTCATTCTCCTCCTTCTATTATATATTTTGAGTTGGTGCTGCTACCCAGCAACTCTGACATTATTGTGTTTCTATATTTTGTACATATATGATAGCCAATCCTTTAGAGGATTGTTGTATTATTTTTTTCGGGGGTTGAGAGCTTGCTCCCCCTCATTTCTTGAGCTATTATTGTAATATCATTTCATTACCATTTTACATGTTGCAGTGTCTCCATTGGATTGCGCAGTCATAGCCGGGTTCACTTATGTAGTTTTGTTTATCTCATGATTATTGTATTTCTGCCTTGAGAATTAGCATTGTTCATCTTGAGCATCATTTCCCTCAAGATTTTGTATACATTTGCAGCTGCTATTATTATAATGAGATGGCTTTTAGTTCTCTGGAATTTTCTGAAGTTTGAGCAAGTTACTCTTCATGCTTATGTTTTTCATATTGCCGTAGCTCATTCCCTTGAGCAAGATATTCCTGGGGAAGAAATATTTGCATAGCTATAGGCAGAGTCTGAAGAAGGGCCAGATAGCCTCCAGTTCTCATCCTCTCTTTAGAGGTGAAATAAGTGGTAAAATCCCTCTCAGTCAATCTCTGACATAGCCTTGTTCATATTTCCTACAAAGGAACATTTTAGTGGTGAAAAGATGCTGATATCCATTTTGGAATATTACAGTGGTATCAGAGCATCTTTCTTGGCTCAGCCTGTGGCCTTCAAGCCCAAGAAAGAAGAAATCAAGATGATGAAGAGGATGAGCTTGTTCTCATAAATTTTTAGATCCGGAAAGAACCTCTCCAAGGGGGTTGAGAAGAAAGAAGAAAGAGAAGAGGAAGGACCCTGCACTTCCTATTCTCATCAAGAAGGAGACAGAATTTTGAGCAGGAAGAAGACTCCATTTTCTGATGGAGGAAAAGGGGATAAGATTACAATGCTTCTTCCTAGATCTGCAAAGAAAATTTATGAAGATCTTTAGGAGATTAGGAGGGAAACAGATGAAGAATCCCCAAGAGGGTTTGATCCTAAAGCAGACTCCATATTTGTACATAGTTGGTGTGAGTATTCAGCCACACACTATGAGGGTTAGCGCAGTCATAGTCCCAGCAGTCCCATAAGGGAGGTGGAAGAAGAAGGAGTGACCAAGGAGAAAAGGCAGCATGGTAGATCTTATCTATCACATTTTGATGGTTCACTTGCTGATTCAACCAAAGCTTGGGTGGAGGAATTAGACACCTTTTTGTAGCAGCACCAAATTCTGGAAAATCATGCTACCAGAGTTGCAGCACTGCATATGAGAGGTAAGACCTATGCTTGGTGGATCTTTGAATCCTTTTCTTTGAAGAACAATGACATTGCATCTTATGCAAATTTCACTAAGTCATTAGTGAAGAGATTTGATGGGATGATTCTTGAGACACACATGATGGGTTTGCACAAAGAATACCAAACAAAGCCCTTGCATGAAAACACAATGCCTCTTCAAAAAAAAATGGAGGAGGCCAAAAATCTGAACCAAAACTTGCTGGAGAAGGAACTTTCATCTCACATCCTGGAGCAAGGGAGCATGGGAATCTCTTTTCCAAAGGAGGATCCAATCATTGAGAAGTTTCCCACTCATGTTGTAGATATTGAGGGCAACAACGCTGTTAGATCTAGAGTTGATCTTGCACCTCATGCAGAGGGAAGAGGAGCTCTTGCTCCACATAGAGGAATGCTTGCATCTTTGCAAGGAAGTCCCTAGGATCTCATGTGTGGAGATCAATTCACAATTCATGTGCCATTATTAGAGAGGTGTGAAACCATGGAGTCACAAGAAGGAGGTGGGGAGAAGAACCAGCAGCATGAGTTAAGGAGTACTCACCCATATCCATTTTTGGGGGTTATTGCACCAAGGAGGGAAGCTGGATTGCGCAGTCAGGGCATGTACATAAGTGTTCATCCATATGTTCAGTCTTCTCTTGATGGAGATGTCTCACCACATGGAGGCATTTCACCCAGGGGGCCACTTGTTCAGTAGAGGAGGATGGTTGCTTCACACTTGGAGGCACCACTCATCGATTTTATAGAGGTGGGAGCCTTGGGAGAGCTTGAGACAGTAGTGGGAGTTTTGGATAGACTCATGATGTAGGGATACATTTCCTCAACATCATCTACACCTACTCTCATTGCAGATTCTGCGTTGTGGCAGAAGCAGCATAGGAAGGATAGCAACCTTCCAATTGTGAGTTGGGCATAGGAGATGTCAAGAAGGAGGAAAACCATATGATAGATGTTCTTCATGAGGAACTACCTGTGCTGTCATTATGGAGGATAGATCTGCATTGGAACTCCCAGCTATTGGTGGGATATTCCAATGATTCTTTCACCTACAGGACATCTGAGGATCAACATAGGAAGAGATGCACCAGCCATATGGAGATGGGGGAATCAGCACAGCCACCCCTCTTTCCTATATGGATGAGAGGAGATTCATCTATGAGTCTCTAAATTTATATGAGCATAGATCATGGTAAGGGTGTACATTGTTTTTCACATGATCATTTGTATGATATATATATGCATCCCTTAACCATACGCATGTTGGAGAATGCTCCAAGGAGGATCATACATTTTGCTAGACCTCATGGTTTATTGGGGCCCATAAGCATGGCTAATGGCCATTATCTTGGAGAATTTGGGGAGGATATAGATCATGGAGGACATGCTCAATTTTCAGTAGATATCATTTACCTTCCCCAAGCTGGTGAGGATATTGATGCAACACACCAGTGGTTGAGCAACCACAATTTTTATCAGTCTCTATGGTAGTGGAGCACTAAGATGTGCTGGTTGCACTTGAGGGACCATTGTCCTTCTCACTTGTTACACATGGCAGTAAGCATGATGCTCCTATTTTATCCCTATGATTCTATTGTTCATGCCTTTATGAGGAGCAGGGTTGAGGAGGAGACACATAGGATGGATGTGTCCACTGAGGGAGGAGCCCCTCACATCTTTTGCATTACATGTTATAATGGGAACATGAGAAATGGTATGGCCACTGCAGCAACAACAATGTTTTATTATGAGGTGAGCCATATGATGGGTATGAGACCATATGAGGATGATTCCCGACTCATCACATATGGAGATGTTTGGGCCAACATGTCTTGCAGCATTGGGGGAGAGACCTTGGGAGGTCCAACCTTCTTGCCACTTGATGGAAATATTATTGCAACCCAAGATTAGCTTACACTCTACACTTATCTTAAGTGGAGAGATGGACAGTGTAGGATAGACTATATGATCTACCATGTGCAGATTTTTAGCCCACCTTCTTTGCTGGAGCCAAAGGTGGATGACAGTTTTCCTGAGTTGCCTAGTTGGGAGGTGACTCAATTTGCATGTCACATAGCTTGGGGATGGATGGAACATATGGGGGAGACCAGTCCCATTAGATTTCCGACTCCATTCCTCAAGGAGGGACCTCTAGACACCACTTTCTATCCTCTTGAGCATTATACCTTACATGATGATGGCTTGAAAACTACTTGCATGCTAAGGAGGATCATTGTGGAGGATTGGATTGATGAGATAGCATCACTGCACTTAAAGGAGATCATCATACATGGATGCTACAGGTAGAGGAGAAGAAGACTTTATCTACCCTTTCACTTGCTTGAGAGCAAGCAATCTTTGGGAGGGGAGGACTGTAATGTTCCAAATTTTTGCAAAGAAATTGGAACATTAATTTTTTCTCATGTTATCTAGCAGATAAATAAAATGGGTAAGGAGACCCATTTGCATAAATAAAATTCCACATAAAGTGAGAAGGGATCTATGGAGTAGCCATTTTTGCACCTCCTAGTGTGAAAAGGGGGCAAACACATGAGCATGAGGCCATGTTGACCAAGTCAATAGCGCAACACAAGACAGTTTAGCTTGCTTGGGAAGATAACGTAGTTAGAGAGGGAAGAATATTCCTTGTGGGAGAAACCCTAATTGGGTGGGGTCCATGGCATAGAGGAATCATTTTGCATATAAGGAGGATGAGGCAACCATAGAGAGCATTATTGAAGATCTGGACTTTGAGTCTATTTGCAGCCTTTAGCTGTTCAGTTGAGTTGTAGTGCCTTTGGCATGAGGGATTCTTGTTTAGGAGTTCCTCTCCTCCCTTGAGTAGCTCAAGGAGGATTTCTCTTCATTTCTCCATATTCAGGCATTTGGCCATAGTCACTTCTTCATCTACAATGCAGTCACTAGGTTGTGTTGCAGGTGTTGCTATGGAGGAGATTCCACAACACCATTCTTTGTATCATTTCTCATAGGAAGGAGTTCCTATTCTTTGGGAAGATTTTCAAGGAGGGTTTCTAGAGCTGATCTACATATTTTTACAGAAGGCCAAGCTTCTCCTACCTTCATCAATGCAATCCCTTCCATATAATGCGTTATCTCAGAGTTTGTCTGCAGTGGGGGTTTGCTCCACCATTTTGGAGGAAGATATTTCTTGTGCCGGGATCAGCCTTGAACTTAAGGAATCCATTGGAGGAGGTTGTTTTAGTTTGGAGGCCATATTCATTCTCCTCCTTCTATTGTATATTTTGAGTTGCTTCTGCTACCCAGTAACTCCGACATTATTGTATTTCTATATTTTGTACATATATGATAGCCAATCCTTTAGAGGATTGTCGTAGTGTTGTTTTCGGGGGTTGAGAGCTTGCTCCCCCTCATTTCTTGAGCTATTATTGTAATATCATTTCATTACCATTTTACATGTTGCAGTGTCTCCATTGGACTGTGTAGTCATAGCTGGGGTTCACTTGTGTAGCTGTGTTTATCTCATGATTATTGTATTTCTGCCTTGAGGATTGGCATTGTTCATATTGAGCATCATTTCCCTCAAGATTTTTGTTTGTGCTCAACCTAGTGTTCCTAAATTGAGTTCATTAATTGTCAACTAGGGTTGGTAAGCTGCTGAAGTGTGGTGCACTATATGTGCCTAGGTATTTGTTTCTGAATACGTTGTGTTTAGTGTTTTATGGTGTTTTTGGTTTTATGGTTTTATGTTGAAAAGGGAAAGAACTAAGTGCTGGTGAAAAGAAGCTATTGGTTGTGTTAAAACATAACAAAGCCTAAACTATAAATGGCAAACAACAAATGCAAATATTGATAATGAATTTATTGCGAGGGAATAAATCACAACATGAACCTGAACTTATCCAATTCATTCATTAAAGATGTGTTGGAAGAGCTTGAGAAATGGGCAAGTTAAGTGTAAATGAAGTTCTCCTAAATAAACAATCAAACAGTCAACTTACAATGTTACAACATCTCATCCATGGTTAAAGGTTTATTGGAACATATTTGGAAAAGAACATTTGTAGCATAATAAGATTTCTACTCTAAACTAGCTTCTAATTCTATTCTGAAACTCAATTTAGCACCACTAGGCCTCACTCAAAAGTTATAGATTTCTTTTTAGAATAGTATTTGAGAAAAGGCTTATGTGTGAAATGGTAAAAAGGTTGCAAAATACTCCAGGTCTTAGACTGATACTAGCTTCTGTCCAGATGATTATATATTAATATGAGTTTGGAACAAAAGAAGTTTTGTAAATAATGAAGACCGTGGTATTTAAATTTAACAACTAATACAATTTAAAATGCAATGGATAGCAACTAAACTTGGAATGTTAATACAGTGAGCTAAGACTAAACTAGAGTGTTACTAGTCTACTTGAAGTACAGTGAACAATGTTAAACTAAAAAGTCATTATAAAACTTGAAATGAAATGACAGAGCTGAACTAAATGCATTCTACCTCCGGAGTGCTGTAACTAAATTAACATGCAACTAGTCTATGGAATTCTACAGTCCATCTCGTTCAATAGGAATGATATTTTGGAAGAGTTTGTAAAACAAGTATGGCTGTATTATTCAATGCAGTTGAACATAAACATAAGACTGAAAACAAATACAACTAGAATCTAAGAGACCACAACTGTTTCTTATTCGTTGTTAATGATGTTTTGGAAGAGTTTGTAAGAGTAAGACCGGCTGTGACACTTAGTGTAAACAAGCAACTAAAACCTAAAATACCACAGCTATGCCTTATTCATCGTGATGATATTTTGGAAGAGTTTATAAGAGTAAGTCTAGCTGTGATAATTAACGAAAGGAAATGAAACTAAAACATACAACACCACAGCTATGCCTTATTCATCGTGATGATATTTTGGAAGAGTTTATAAGAGTAAGTCTAGCTGTGATGATCAATGTAAACAAGCATGAAACATAAAATTCAGAAACATGCTTAAGCTAGAAATGAAAAACGAGACTAAAATACTTATCTAAACCGTATAAAAAAGGCTGATCAGGAGGCAGGGGCCCTCTACCACCGGAGTAGCACGCAAAATCTACTTCAAGATTGATTCAGTGCTTTCAATAAAGTGATACTTCTTGCATTAGAGAGAAATTACTTCAAAACAGAGTGTTTTCGGACTTTTGAAATCTAGTAAACAATCACAAAATCTAACCTTGTCCCTCGGTTTCCCGAGCCATATTTATAATCAAAATTACATAACTATCTTGAGATAACCTAGGGATAATTGTCTTTCCAAATAAAAACCAAACTAGGACTCTGATGGTGGTCACGTAATAGAATTAAGGACATCTAGACTGTCCTTGTCCTATTAGGATTCTCTCTCCTAGTTTGAGTTCCCACATACATAACTGCCTACAGAATTCCGTTCAAACTTCGTGGAGAGCAACGAATGATGAGGGAATGATGTGGAATACGCCCATATGTGTTTTTCTCCAAGATGACACATGGAACCTGCGTAGACATAAAGACAGCTGCAGAATCGGCAACTAGCTACAGAATGTCTGCATTCTGTAGCTAGATCTAGTTCAAACAGTACTACAATGACAAAATCATAGAAACATAGCATGTTAGTCATGATATTCATTCGTAAAGAAATTTTAACTAATTTCATTGATCATTTGAGCCCGTGATTAATAATGGACAAAAGAAATGGAGTGGAATGTGGTGGAAGAAAGAACATTCTTGGAGCTCAACATACCCCCACTGCTAGATTCTTGCATGTCCTCATGCAACTATTCCATGAACTCTGAGATCTCTGCAAGAACATCCAACCCTCTTCTTCTGCTTTGCCTGGCAGTTAAAGGCCTTTTGGGCTTCCTGATGACTAACTTGAACCTTAAATTGGTAAGTGCCCTGATTAACTTTTTGTTTCTCCTTTTTAATTTTTCATTGGCCTTTTCCACTTTTTCCATTTGTAGAGACATGGTTGAATTCATATTGGTTTTTAGTTTAACTTGCTCCCTCAAAATATCATTTTTAGTCTTGATATTCCTATTAAGTACTTCTAGCTCGTACTTATCTCTTCTTAGCATATCTATTTCAGACTCTGGTGGACTAGGGGTTCTGTCTCTACTTTCTGAAGCTTTTCTCTCCAATGACTCAACATAGTTGTAAATTTCTTGTTGTGCAGGGTATATTTCAAGAGCTTCTTCATCAAAATCCTGCTCAGTAGGTGTTTCTTCATCTTCTATGTTTATGACTCCAGTTTGTTTAACTTTTGTTTTCTTTAGTATCCCCCTCAATATGTGGCTCCTCCTCGGTTGAGATGGCCCTTATCCTATCTCTCTGGAAAATTTTCTTATGATCTTCTCTTTCTTAAGCTGCTTCTTAATCTGAACTAATTTTTCAGAAATCATTTCTTCACTGCTTTCTTGTATTGTTTTACCAGTTTCAGTTTTGGAGGATTTCCATTTTCTGCTTCTTTTTGTAGGTTTATATTCAGGCGGAGGTTCCTTTGGTTCCTCAAAGTGATTTCTCACCAAGAAGTCATCCCAAGTATCTCCCATTTTTTCTAAATGATGTTCAATTAAAATTTTGACTAAACCATGGTGGTATAAGGTTGTCTCCAGAAATTGAATTCTCTTTTGAACACTTGAAGCCATTTTCTTTAAACTATGAAGCAAGAAAAAGGGCAAGTTGAGTTCTTCTTCTAGAAAATGCATTATCAATCGAATATGGTAAACATAGAAAGTACCATATCTACCTTCACAAGTGATGAATTTTTGTAGGATAAGAAACATGTTCCTCCATTTGTTCTTTAATGCAGAGCTAGGGATACCCTTTTTAAAAATGGTGACATCCATACCTGGTGACTTGAGTATCTACTTCCATGCTTCGTTATGAAATTCTCTGTTCTTAAACCACCTTTCTCCTTGTCTAGGCAATCATGTTGCTTCTGCAATAAAAGCCTCTGTGACAGTGAATTTAATATCTCCAACTTCAACCTCGGCTCCATTAAAGGATCTTGCAAAAGTTTTAGTAACCTCTTTGTGGAAGCCACTGAATTTTTCAAGGAATTGCAACCATCCTGCTTGTTGTAAGATTTCTCTGATTTGGGGATAACCTTCCAAGTACTTAGTGCCAACTGGTTCAATTCTCACGATGAGGCCCATAACTCTTCTTCAATCTTCAATTCACTAGTCTTCTGCTCATGGTGAGAATGGTCGTTAACAAGTTGTTTTTGCTCCACAAATGTTTCCTCTGTTCACAGTGACAATGGTTGTTACAAAGATGCCTCTGTCTCATAGACCGAAATGGTTAAAAGTTTGCTACGGGAAAGAGTGATATGGAGTAGTTACGGAATGAATATAATGAGGTGAGGATGATGTATATGAGTTGAAAGATATCACATAAGGAAAGACCGCAGAGATATTTTGTAACGAATTCAAAAATCATCATTAAATGCTTAGTGACGTGACTAATCCAATCACTTCAGCACTTTAATCGTTTAGATTTTGAAATGATGATCGGATATGGGTTTTGAAATGGCGGAATAGAAGGAGTTTTATCCAAATTTTTTGCGGGAGGTTTGTTAGGCATGATCAACAAAATTAATTAAAAAAACTTTTTTGAATAATATATAACTAAACTATGCTAAAATTTTTCATGATATGTCATTATAATCATTTTATACCTTTGCCTTTGCTTTGATATTCTTGTGATCTTCATATGCTTTGTTCTCTCCTGAAAATCATTAATTTTTGAGTCTTCATAACCTTATTGATTTTGCTTGTTCTTGGATATGCAAGATCATTTTGTTGCAGATCAAATGATTACTAGACATTGCTTTCAGGCTCTCTGGCTGCAGAATGTCTGTCTGGATGCATAATATCTGACTGGCTGCAGAATGTCTGATTGATTGCAGAATGTACCTGTAGAGAACTTGAAACATGAAATGGAATGGTTTGGAGCATGAGTGGAATGTTGTATGGAATGAGTGAGGATGGATAATAAAATATGGTGTAATGGGATATGAATGAAGTGAGTAATGGAATGGAATGGATCACATCTTATGAAATGGAGTGAAGTATGAGAAGTGGCCTGAAATTCATGATATGTATTATTCAATTTCAGAAAACATCAAACTTTAAAAATCTGGAATGAAAATGAGGTGGAGCATGGAGTGAAGTGAATGAAGTGTGGATGAATGAATGAAATGGAGTATGGATGAATGAATGAAATGGAAAATGAGATGGACCATAAGTGAAATGAATCTGCACTTATGATTTTGTAATAACTACTTGCAGAAAGAACATATTTGAAAAGATAGAGTGTCAGAAGGATTCTGATTTTCACTCCACCTTTTCTGTATAAACATGCCAATCAGTGATTGGTTTTCATGTTTATACTTTATTTTTTTATTTTTATTTTTATTTTTATTTTTATTTTTTCAATATCTGACTTCAAAAAATTCACTTAAGTTGATGAAGAAGAAAAATTCTTCTTCATTAACTTTATATCACTGCTTTCTTGGAATTTCTTGACAAATTATTCTCTTGAGAGTGGATGATGATACAGCTTCAATCTATGACCATTCACAAGAAAATTGACCTCTTCTTCATCTATTGTCCTAATTTTTATTGCTCCATTGTCAAAAATTCTTATAATTTTATATGGCCCAAGCCAATGTGTTTGGAATTTACCTTGAAAATCCTCGAACTTTGAATCGAACAAGAGAGCCCAGTCACCTTCCTTGAACTTCTTTTCCTTGATGTACTTGTCATGCGATCTAGTCCTTTGCTGTTGGAATAGACTTGTTTTCTGAACTGCATCTTGTCTGATCTCATCCAATTCATTAATCTGCTCCAATCTGTGCTTTTATGCCTCTGATAGATCAAGTCCTAGCTGAACTGCCATTTTGAAAGTTTGAATCTGGAACTCTATGGGAAACAAAACTTGCTTTCCATAAACAAGTTCATAAGGAGTATGGCTTGTTGTGCTTCTCCATGTAGTTCTATAGGCCCACAAGGCTTCAGGAAGCCTATCTGCCCAATCTCTTCTATGCAAATGAACAGTCTTCGTTAGGATCCCTTCAATGACCTTATTAGTAGATTCCACTTGACCATTTTCTTGTGGATGATAGGGAGTAGATTTTCTATGTCTGATTTTGTACCTCTCCATCATTTTTTCCACTAGCCTTGATGTGAATTGAGCTCCTTGATCTGTAACAATTTCCCTTGGGACACCAAAACGAGTAAAAATATCCTCAAAAAGAAAATTAACTACAGATGCTTTAGTAGCAAAAAGTAATGGCTTGGCCTCTACCCATTTGGTAACATAATCAGTGCAAACTAATATATATCTTTTTTGTCTTGATGGAGGACTAATAGGTGCTACGAAATCCAAAGCCCATTTTTCAAAAGGTTCAATATGTACCTAAGGTTATAATGGCATTTCACCTGAAGGAGAAGGTTTCCCTACCCTTTGGCAACTGTCACACCTTTTGACATACTCTTTAGCATCTTTAAACAAGGAAGGCCAATAATATCCTAAATGAAGGATCTTATAGGTTGTCCTCTTATTAGCAAAGTGTCCGCCACAAGGTTCATCATGACATGCTTTGAGACTCTCAGGCATCTCATCTTCCCGAACACATCTCCTAATGATAAAATCTGGACCAGTCTTGTCCAACTCATTCGAAACCCATGAATATTTTGCACTGTCATGAATGATTTTTCTTTTATCTCTTGCATTCATTATTGAAGGAAATTTTCCTGAAACTAAATAATTAGCAATGTCAGCAAACCAAGGAGTTTGGGTAGAAATTGCAAAAAGATATTCATCAGGAAATTGATCTTCAACTGGAGTGTCATCTTTGATCTTTTGGAGTCTAGATAGGAAATCAACTACTGTGTTTTGTTTTCCAAACCTATCTAGAATGGTAATGTTGAATTCTTGTAAAAGCAATAACCATCTTATGACTCTGCCATTAGTTATTGATTTGTTCATTAAGTATCTAATTGCAGAATGATCTGTGTGAACAAAAGTTTCATAGTCTGTTATATAGTGTTTGAATTTGTTTATGGCATGAAAAACAACTAAAAACTCTTTTTCAGTTACAATATAGTTTAACTTTGTAGGAGTCAAATTTTTACTGGTATAGTAGATGTGTTTTGGGAAAAAACACCCTAGAGGTTTGTTGGGTCAAAACCTCCACATATCGGGGCATGCTATTCAAGAAGGACTCACACAACCACACTTGTATGCTAAAAACTATATAACATCGATAGTAGAACTCACCCGTAATCCTACGTTTGATGTAGATCCCGCGGGGTCCAAACCCCCAACAACCCTTCTTCCTCCTTAACCTGAAAACCAAGAAGAAACGTGCACGGAAATATAGTTGTACATCATATAATTACCCTAAATGTCAGTGAAAACCATGTGAAAAATCATATAAACAATAATAAATGCTTAAATAATAACCTTTTCACATATGCAAGCAAATATTAACACGTGACTTCAAGAACAAGATGGTTCTTCTTCATTACGAACAGCATGTACAGTAATAAAAAGTGGAGAGATCACCTGAATCCTTCCACGATCTTCAAATAGACCGTCGTCCAGATCCGTCGCGCCCTTGCCTCGCTAAGATACTTTCAAGACTTGTGCATTCGAGATGGCATATAAACTGATGAACATCTCCAGGAAACAATTGTTTCTTGTAAAAATCTGGGAAAGTGCAGGAGGCATGGGAATTCAGACTTGAATTGGGGCTCCAACAGAGTATAATATCTATAAGATTTCTCCCTCCCGTAGGCCATACACATGAGGGGCTTTTATACTCCCTCAAAGTAGTTTCAATCAGTTGGAAATAGTTGGCCATGTGCTGGGGTGGTTGAACTACTGGAGTAACCATCAACCCAACCCGAAAATAGGGAATTTTTATATATATTTTTAATGATTTTAATGGCATACATGGAAAAGTACATGTGGACTCGCGTATACATGTGGAAAAGTCTGGGCATACCCTCGTATGGGAGTTTTAACACTTTTTTATCAATTTTGTTGAAGTCTGTGGGAATGGGTGCCCAAGGCCATAGAGACAATCATGAATCACATGAGGGTGAAAAATGATGCTATAACATATGCCCCCTAATATATGAGGTCAGAAAGGGTACATGATGGCCGAAATGTATTATGCACATAGAAAGAACTTCACAAGGATAAGGGATGACTTCACCAGATTTCAGCTTGTCAAAAACCAATGAAAGAAAACAGAGAGTCAACTCATGCTGAGGCGGGCATACCCATGCTTAGTCAAAAATACATCATATCGAAAGTGTAGAATAGATCCAAAATGTATACAAGTATAGCTGAACTGAAAATACACAATGAATCATCTGAGCATGGCCTGGAAGTACAAGTTAGAATCAATGTCTAAGTATCACATATATAAAGCTGATCAATGATGTTGAAACTGGATGTCTGATCATATAAGTAACTGAATCTCCAAGTACCAAATCATAAGAGGTGGAATAAATGGTACATTCATGCAACTCGGGAGCCAACATATAGGATGCTGCTGTACTGACACTGCAACATATAAGGGTGAACGGCATCACTGGCAGAAACTGAATGGATTGTCAAAAGTGAACCGAGAAATGCTTATGCAACCTGAGGTATTCACCGATCACTATGGCACAATTCTACACAATGGGAATAAATGAGCTGAAGTCAACCATGTGAGAAATCGTTGGATTATCATTCAATAATGTATACCATTAACCAATACGAGACAACCCACCAATAATGAAAATGAGTGTCAAGGTGCCCCAGTACAATCTAACAAGTGCGAATGAATGAGTTGAAGTCGAACACTTGAAAGAATCTACCGATCAGGAGGCAATGATGAGTCCCCACTGTCGATAGTGAAGAGTCTGCCACTGATGATTGCAAACCCTAAGGTACTGAAAAAAAGACTCTAGACCTTATTCCCAGAGCAATGAGTCAGAGTCGATGGGAAAATATCTACTAGAAGGAAGGCATTAAGGCATCCCACATCAGTCCAGCGTGAGTGTAACCCGTAGGCCAAGATTTGGAAGGAATCGGACGAAGTAGAGTGACAGAACCAAACCGAAGTACGTTTCCGACATGCACAAGATGAAGCTAGCGCATGGAAGAAACCCTCTGAACCAACCAATAATGAAAGCTGACACAGAGGTGAGATATCCACCAATAGGGTCAAATGGAAATCAAGGTACTGCATGAATCCCAAGTGTGATAATGTATGCTGACGTCAAACACAGGGAAAACCACTCAGTAAAAGACCCATAATGATGATCAAATGCTGAGCATAAGGTCACCTATCAATGATGGAAATAGGGCCAGGGTGCGGCTCTAGGTTTGCTCTCAGAGCAATGTCTCATAGTCGATAAGAGAAAAACCCACCAACGAGAAGTCAATGGAGACCTTCTCAAACCAGCGCGAGCAGAAGACCAAAACATCTGATGTGGTAGAACAAGATACTGACAAAACCAGGAAGGTTGACTGAATAATGAGTCAAGAGACACCACAGAATGGCCGAATCTGGTTAGACTTCCCTTGAACAAAAGCACGACTCGTGATGACCATGGTAGTAAAAAGTGACACTGTATAAGTCTGCTATGTAGGAGGCAAAACAAACTCTCCATATGATTGGAAGAGATAACCAACCGGGGGAGAACTAACCAGTGAAACAAGGCAAATGCTGAACCTAGGTCAAAACTAAAACCATCCCAAATGAAGGAAAAATATAAGTGTATGTGCTTTGTTCAAGGGCGACAAACTGACACTGTACTGCCATCAAATTACGAAGTTACATCCCGTTCCCGCTCTTTTTGTTATATTTGATTTTTTTGTCTTTTTCATATAATAAGCCTGAAAAAGAATAAAAGAATGCTATGGTACAATGGATAGAATGAGTATCAAGAAACATATGCACTAGTTCCTGCGATTGGAACGATCCTATGCTCAATGCAAGGTGGCAGAAACTGGTAAGCGATACTCAGAGGAATGTTCCATCCAGGGGTAAAAGGGTGTCAAGTCATGATAGCTAAATGCATGCAATGGTTAACTTGTACGGACAGTCAAGGTCAAAAGTTGGCTTAAACATTGAGTCCAAATGAAGCCGGCTAAAGGCCAGGATAAACAAGTAGCCAATATGCAATGCAGTAATACAACTCAACAACACCAAGGAGCCTCTAGGGTAAGAGCCAGAAAAATGATAGTGGAGAAGAAGAAGAATGAAGCTTCAACACATAAGTCATGGCGGGACTAAAGAGGAATCCCGAGCCTACATAAAATGCAGCATGGGCAACAAGTGATAGCGAGGAACTAACTAGGAAGCCCATGTAAAGGAAGGCTCTACCACCAAGTCATGATTAAATAATCGGCAAGTGAAATGGGTGTAATACTCATGACCTGATGGGATCGACCCTATGGCAAGTGATCAGAATGGAGGCTAGTATGAAAAATGCAACGGAAAGTGGATTCCCTAACCTATATGCCAATGAAGATCATATACCTGCCATGACGGGTCAGCAGTCATGGATCAAAAACTGGAAAAAATCTCGAGTTCATCAAAATGTACCTGAAAATATACCAATATGGGCACTTCCAAGCATCCGGGTTATGCAGCTTAAGATAGATTGAAAAAATAATCATAACAAATTTTTGCAATTTTTTTTTTTCAATTTTGGGCATAAATACACAAGTTACCTCATATTTGGTTCATTGTTACATTGTTGATTTGGGAAAAAGTGCTCTGGAGAAAAAGCCTCTTTCGTCAAAATAGGAGCAATCGATCTTGAAACTTCACCGAATTTGTTAGGTAAGCTCTTAATTCATCCTTGTTATTTATTTTGTCCGTTCATAAGTTAAAAATTAGGAATTTTCATCATAGAACCATTTGTTTAAAATTATGGGTTTGCGCATACGCGGGTTTATAATGACCAAGCCGCATATATACGCGACTGTGCACAAAGAAAGTCGCGTATGCACAACCCAAAATGAAAAATCGCGTAGCTAATGAAAAAATTATTGAATCTTTGCAGGATGAATATATCTTGGAGAGAGCATGAGCATAGTGCCATTGATAATGAAGTCATGCAGGACCAAGTATCACTAAATATTCTCTGAAATTGTGGATTGCTCAAGTTTTTCAAAATACCAAATATGAAGAGTAATGTCCGGTTGCTCGAAATTCTTGTGAACTATTGGGAACCGGAAGAAGACTACTTCATAATATATCAAATGCCCATATGCATCGAGGTGGAAGATATCTATTTTATTACTAGACTCTCCTAGAGGGGGGAGCCAGTAGACTTGCATGATAAGCCTTTGGGAGGGCTAACCATGGAAGATTACATCCACGTCTACTGCGTAGAGGGTTCCAAGAAATTTGGAACTCAAATTGCTATCAAATATTTAAGAGACTTGCACATGAAAATTCTCCTTTTTACCATTGGTAGGGTAGCGGGATCTTCTTCCCTACACCAGGCATCCAGGACTCAAATGAGTATAGCAGTGGAATTCTTAACTCATTTATATGATTGGTGCACAACTCTATTGATGAACATGAAGCAACAATTGACTTCTATCCGAAAAGTAAAGACAAATTTTTTTGGATATGGTACAATATTGATGACATTCTTCTTCGAGAAGATTCCTGGGCGGAGACGCAAAGTGATCTCTTCTATCAGCAGCCCGAGAGACCCAAGAATTGCCCGATGGGCTGACTTGATGAAGAGATTGGGGGGAAGTGAAGTTCCCCGAACCACTTGGGATGATGAGTTCTTCCAATGGTGGGGAGAACAAATCATCGCTATGGAAGACTATCCCTATGCCGGGATGGATTTTCGAGGTGATCCAGACCTCGTCATTCCACCAAGCGCGGCATGGGGCACAGTCGGTAATTTTGCAATTTTTGACTTATATAATTTTTTTGGATTTTTTCAATATGTATGAAAAAATGTGGAAAACAAACATGTTTTTGATTGGATTCAAAATGACTTACAATTTTATAATGATCATGATACAGATATTGGACCAGTTCGACCTGAGGGTTACCCACGACATAAGCATCGCAGAGGCGAGGTGGATACAGTAGATACAGACAGGACCCTCCAGGCTGAATAGAGGAACTTGGAGGGGTTAACCCGCCAAGTACCTATGGCTGCAATGGAAGATCTGCCTGAAGCCATCCAGAGACGGGTGGTAGGAGTACCCCGTGACTGGGTACGGTTATTCCGTCGAGTTGCCACCGCGATCATGTTCTATAGGAACACAACTTCTGGGCAGGGACCACAGGAGTAGATAGATATGATATATCAGATGACTATATATTTTTTGAGATTTGAACATGATCGGGCATAAGCCCAATTTTTTGTATGACTTATGAATCCAAAATTTTGTATAGTTTTGAACACTCTGATGATATATATACAACGATGTTTGATGTGATGTGACAAATGTATAAAAATGTATGATGTTTTTGATGATTAAATTTTATTGTATGGAATGATTAATATGCCAATCAACTTCTTGATTAGCTAATGAGTCTGCCATCCAATTTTCTGCTCGAGGAATATGAATGAAAGTTAAAAATTGAAATGATCTTTGTAACAAACGTACCCTCAAGAACAACCAGAGTAAAAATGGATCTCGAACCCGATAAGTATTGTTCAACTGCGACACCACCAGCTAGGAGTCCAAGAAAACTACCAACGAATCAACACCCAAAGATATTGCCTCCGAGAGTAGATAAATAACTGCAATGTATTCTGCTATATTATTAGAAGCAGGACCAATGCAGACCCCTCTTGATACTAACAGCTGACCGGATGGATAATGAAGCATCCAAGCCGCGGAAGCCAAGTTCCAGGTGTGTCTACTAGCACCATCGGTGAAACCAAAATGACTCATAACATTCGACACAAGCCGCCAAAGCCGATAAAAAAACATCACCATCCCATCAAAGATCGAAAAACAACCAGATATGTACAAAGTAAAACTACTATAGACAAAAGAAAAATGTCAGAACGAAGCCTAGGCATAATACTTTTCAAATAGAGCCCATTTCTGGGCTCCGGCAACTCGTTTTCTTCAAAATCAACCAAGGTATATGCTCCTTTTTTAAGGAATTTTTTAACGATGAAGGGGCCATACCACATAGACTTAAACTTTTCTGCCCCCAGGGCATCTTTTTCTTGGGCATAGACCAAAACAAGGTCACCTTCCGAAAAAACCCTAGGTTTGACCGCTTTATCATACTGAACTTTAACTCGGTTTTTATGTGCTTCATTCATCGTGGCGGCATCCCGACGCTGCTCATCAAGATGTTACAGATGAAGGAGACGTTCCTCAAGAATAGAAGTGTCAGAAAGAAGTTCAACAGCTAACTTAAGAGAAGGAATCTCACATTCAATGGGAAATACGGATTCCAACCCGTAAACTAGCTGAAACGGAGTAAAGCTAGTTACAGTTTTCACTGACGTCTTGTATGCCCAAAGTGCAGGATATAGCATAATATGCCAATTGGATCGAGCTTTATCGATTGTCCTTTGAAGAATTTTCTTCAAGGATTTATTCATGGCTTCCACTTGCCCATTGGCTTGAGGATAATACGGAGATGAATGCTCCTGCCAGAAACCTAATTTTAGAGACAACTCAGCCATCATGCTATTCTGAAAATGACTGCCATGATCAGTGAAAATATCTCTAGGAATACCAAAAAGAGCAATAACCTGGTTAAAAAGAAAAAGAGCTGCAGTCTCACCATCATTCCCAAAAGTAGGCATAGCCTCGACCCACTTCGTAAAGTAGTCTACTGCTACAATAATGTACTTGTGACCTTTAGCCGAAGGCGGGTTACAAGTAGTATAATCAATACCCCACTTTGTAAAGGGACCGAAAGTAATGACTGGAAAAAGCGGAGCTAGATGAGCGCGCATTTTTTGAATATAAACTTGACACGGATGACACTTTTTGACCAACTCCATACAATCTTTGAAAATCGAAGGCCAAAAGTATCCAACACGCAAGATTTTTTGGGCTGTAGCAAGCCCAGATAAATGACCACCACAAGCTCCACTGTGGCAATCATTCAGCACAGCCTCAGCTTCTTCGAGAGTTAAGCAACGTCTCAGGATTGAATCAACCCCTCGACGGTATAAAGCATCACCAATGATCAAGTAATTCTTAGCCAAGTGACGCAACTTACGACGCTCATCTTTCGAAAAAGTAGAGGGAAACTTCGTAGTCTGGAGATACACAATGATATCTCCATACCAAGGATCCTGTGGAGAGATAAGAAACAAATGTTCATCCGGGAAGGATTCATCATAGACTATCTCTTCCCCACAGGGAAACTCGGAGATCAATTCCGCGAAAACCAATGACTTCTTGGACTTGGCAGACATAAACTCAAGATCAAATTCCTGCAAAATCACAATCCATCTATTGTATTTGCCCCCAATCACTCGCCTTCTGAGGACAAACTGAAATGGATTGGTTGTTGCCAAAACATAAGTTTTTCGTAGAAGAATATAATGTCGGAGTCGCTGCACAGCATGAACAACTGCTAAAGCTAACTTTTCTATCGGAGTATACCGGAGCTCAGGACCTACCAATCCTCGACTAAGATAGTATATAACATGCTCTGCAAGAGCATCATCTTCCTGAACCAGAACCATACCAATAGTAGATTCTGCTGCTGCAAGATACAAAAGGAAATCCCTGCTATAATCAGGTGGACTCAATAAAGGAGCAAAGGTCAATGCTTTTTTCAAAGCATCGAATGAGCGTTGAGTGAAGTCATCCCAAAGAAATGGAACTCCCTTCTTCAACAATCTCATAAATCCCTTGGTAACTTCAACATAATTTACGATAAATCTCCGAAGAAAATTAGCCTTTCCTTGTAGACTTTGAAGTTGACGAATAGAGGACGGGGGAGGCAACCGAAGTATTGCCTCAACCTTGAAGGGATCTACCCTAATCCCTTCCCTAGACACAATAAATCCCAATAACCGACCGGATGTAATCGCGAAAACACACGTATTCGGATTCAACCTAGTCTTGTAGAAACGACATCGTTCAAATACTTGACGGAGGTCAGTAGGATGATCCATCCTCTTTCGAGAATGAGAAGCTAAATCATCAAAATATGCCTCGATAATCTGTTTGATGTCATGGAAGGCGTATGACATGGTCCGCTGAAACGTAGCCCCAACATTTTTAAGACCAAAAGGCATCTTCTTGTAAGAAAAAGTACCCCAGGGACAAATAAAGGCAGTCTTATGCTGATCTTCAGGACAGATAGTAATCTGATTATATCCGGAGAAACCGTCCATGAAGGAGAAAATTTCGTTACCGGCACACTCATCGATGATTTGATCTATAAATGGTGTTGGGTAATTATCTTTCGGACATGCTTTATTAAGGTCTCTGAAATCAATGCAAACTCGAATTGTTCCTTGTTTTTTATCTACGGGAACAGGGTTTGAAACCCATTCTGTCAAAGGAATAGGGAAAATAAATCCCACCTTAAGCAGCTTCTCCACCTCGGCTTTGATAGCTGCAGCCTTCCTAGGATTGACCGGACAAAGTTTTTTCCTCACAGGCTTAGCGTTTTCGTAAGTCTTGATCTCATGCTGGACAATAGATGGATCTATACCAGGCATTTCCTCATAAGACCAAGCGAATACATCCTTATACTCTTTAAAGAGATCGGTGTAAATATGAATCTCTTCAGGGGAACATTCAGCTCCGATGAAGACATTCTCTATAACATTGGGATCCCTGGAAATGTTCACCGGGATAGTTGGAGAAATCACAACCATGTTCCCTTCAGCATATACCTGTGTTGGTGCTAAAGGGTTCAAGACTGGGCGAACAGGACCAGGAAACGGAGGACTTGGAAAACTTGTTTCAACTTCGCTCAAATCAGGTAAAAGGTAAGACCAATGATGCAAATCATCCCATGGTCTATCTATACCAGTCATAGCTTCTAGGATGGCCTCTTCAGATGGAAGAGTGGTATCAAGGCAATCCTGGGCCGAAGAAGAACTAAGTGTCCAAGCCGGAGCCACATCTCCATCCAACTCCTCTGGAGAAAGAGGAGCTGGAATGGACTCTGCAGAATTAACAATAGATTGATAAGCAATCTCAGCTGCAGACGTTGGAAATGCCATTCCACCCACTTGACCTTTCGCTAATGTGGCGGTAGGGGAAGGCAAGGTCCAAGGGTCCGAAAAATAATGAGTTCTGAAGAACTCTCTTCGAGGAGGAGCCCTGGAGGATGAAATTGCATTTATATGAACAGTAGGAGGAGGAATATCAAAATTACCCATCAAGGAAGAATACATTCCTACCCCTAAATTCTCAACAAGCGACTTGGTATTATCCAACTTTGGAATAGTTGAGTCAGTAGATGCATTCAGGTCTACAGGAGGACAGTCTAGTTGGTCCACTATAACAATCCTCCCTTCGCGAGGGAAAAAAATAATCCGAAACAATGAAGATGCAATGGCATCCATCTCATAAATCCAGTTTCTCCCCAACAGAAGGTTGTAGTCCAAGCTTGCATCAACTATCTCAACCACTATATTTACAGTTTTTCCCCCAACACAGATAGGCAAAGATGGGACAATACCATGTGGTCTGTGAAAATGACCGTCAAACACAGTCAGAAGAGTAGCATATGGAACAGCTGCGGGAGATCCAATTCCCTTCCAGCATGTGAGAGACATCACACATGTGGAAGCACCCTCATTAATGACCATTCAAAAAATATTGCATTTTCGATATGACGATTTGATATGAAAAGCCATATCATGAGGGAGTCTCTTTTTAAAATTAGACATATCGAAAGTAATCATAAGAGAGTTCTTTGGATCAACAGCCCCAATGGTAGTGAGCAGAGTGCTGCGCTGAGAAGGACAAGACTGGAGCACCTCAAGAGCCGACATGGCACAAGGACTCTGTGCCAGATCTTCCACAATAGAGTAGTTCTGGGCAGCCCTAGCATTTGGATTAATCATCATACGCTTAGTAGATGCTTTTGGCATCCTAGGTATAGGCTCAACAGTAGGCCTCGTAATATGAAGCGACTCAGTAGCATCGGGAACACCCTTAGCTTTCGAAGACTCTTCTTTGCCATAATCATGGGATCTTGTAGCGACATCCACATGAGCACTCATCATGTATATGTTTGACGAAATTTCCCCTTCCTGGGTGCCCCCAGAGGAAGCCCCGGTATTTTGATTCGCGCCAACAACTAGTTGTTGCCCTTGGGGAAACGTTTTTGTCAACACAGCCTGGGAACTAGAAGAACCCTGCTGAGCTAACAAGCGCTGCGCATATTGAATTTTAAGGAAAAGGTGAGTAAGATGGTCTCCAGCACATAACTTGCATGGAAACTTCACTTTCTTTTTATCCTTTGGACCCTCACCAACATGCTCGTTGGTTTTATTTGCATTACCCTTCCCATTCTTGCCCTTTTTCCTATTATTCCGTCCCTTCTTCTTCCCTTCGGATTGTTGATTTCCTTTGGGATCAGAAGTTTGGACGGCATTTACTGACAAATATTGGGAAGGTGATGACTCAGCAGGCACAGCCTGACTAGAAGGAGCATATTTTATAGACAACTACTGCAATTCAGTAAGCAGGTTAGCTGCACAACTATTGATCGACCCAATAAGTCCATCACCATGAGGACCAAGCTTAGTCGTGGATAAATCTAATTTGGAGTGAGAAGCATTGGGAAAATATTTATGAAGGACTCCAGACTGAGAATATATCAATTCAAGCTGCTGGGCCCTAAAAATGGCCTACTCCTCGGAAAATACCCCAGATAGGGATACATACTTAGAAATATCCGACTGCAGAGATTTCAAAAACCATTCCAAAAGGAATTCTCCTGGAATATGAGCTTTAATAAGCCTCTTTCTTCTCCGCCATTCCAGAATATGGTCAGAAATGTGGGTTGCATCATCCTGTTTAAAATTAGCTAGGATTTTAGTCCCAGCATCATAACGGATGGGCAACTGGAAATGATTTAGAAATGTAACAGCCAGATCTCCAAATGTAGTAAAACTTCCCCCAGTTAACTCAATATACCACTTGGCAATGTTTCCAGTTAAGGTGCGTTGAAACAATCTCAACCTAATCGAATAATCAACCAGGGAGTTAGAAGAGCACCATAAATGGAAGGTGGTGATATGGTCAGTCGGGTCCTCTCCATTCTTGCCTTCAAACTTTGGAATGTCTGAAGGTAGTTTGGACGGAACTGGAGGCCACCTCGGACTATACCGGATTGGATCATTCGTCAATTTCGACAGATCTGGCAAGTTTAACGTTGCCAGAAAAGGTAAACGAGGCGGAGCCTGAGGATTCCATCCTTGATGGGATGAATTCCCTACATTCTGAAAAGAATACCCTGGATTTGATAAGGCACCAGGTTGCCAGAAAGAAGTCGTAGAAAAAGGAGAAGAACCTCCTCCCAACGCAGAGTTACCAAAGACCAGACCAGTTCCCCCTCCTGAAGTATTGAATGAAGAGGAAAGCCCCTGATAGGGGTTCCAAGCATTGGAAAGAGGGGAAAATTTCTGATAAGCACTCGACGAAGGGAAAGAAGCATCTCGTTGGTGACCAGTGTAAAACTGATTCCCTGCCCCCGCTGTAGTGAATACAGGGTTCCAACCTGTAAAAGTAGTCGAATTCTGACCACCAGACCAGGGGTTAAAACTCTGAGTCTGAGAAGTAAATAGAAAATACCCTAAAGAAGGATTCGAAATAGGAATATGCCCAGTTTCGAAGGGAACCCTTGAAAAGAAGCTGATCCACTAGCCATGGAAGACATGGGTGTAGATCCAGCTGCAGCAGCGGAAAAGGAAAATGAAGGAATCCCACTAGTGGGCATTCGAAAACAAAAGGGACCAGATTGAGAAGCATGTGCTTAGGTGAAACTAGAGCCAAACACAACATTTGTAGAAGCAATCGAAGATATAGCAATAGTGCCTCCTCCTTCTACAGAGGCAGGAGTCTGAATGCTTGCAGCACTCACAGCTGAAGCTGCGTTCCCAGTCGTGGCCATCGAAAGGTATGAATAATATGGAGGATCATCTGGTCTTTCAAACTCAGGTCCGATGTACTGAACAACGAATGGATAATCAGGAGGAAGAGGAGATGGAAGTGACTCAGAGGGTTGGGATACTTCCTCTACTTTTACTTCTTCTTCCTGCGGAAATAAGACTCTCGAGGTGAGCGAAACACTCCTCTCGGAACCAAAACCGAAGCCAATTACAAAACCTTCAATCCCTTGTGGAGGATCTCTCTCCACTGCGTTAGATGCCACAGAGAGATATTCACCTGCTAAATTACTCCTACGCCTTCTTTAAGAAGGCTCTGGACTCTCGGGAGATAATCCCCAGATTCTCCTCGACCGATGAGGCGCTTGATCAGCCACTTTTACAAATTTTAATTAGACTCAAAAAGGTATCAAGCTAGGCAAGCTAGAAGCAAAGAGCACTCACTACAAAAAATCCCTGAGATACAACCAAGCAAACAGCCTTTAGGTATTTCCGCTCCGGGTGATTAGGACCGGACACCAAAATACAAGAAAGCGAAGAATAGGACCTCCCGAAAGTAGTCTGGGATAATTACGGCCCAGGCCTACTATCGAAGGTAACATAAACAGTTACGCCGACCTCCTAACAATAGCCTTTGCCGGCACAAGTACCCAAGCTTCACAAGGGCACCCCCCAGAAGTACTGCTAGAAGTGATACGACGTCTGCCTCATGTACCATGGGTATTCCCTCCCGCAGTCACCTATGTGGAACCTATGAATGGCAACTATGGGCACCAATCCATGTCAAAATATGGGTGGAACGGTCTTGAGGTCAGATCCAACAAATCAGAGAGGGGGTATCTCTCTTCTCGACCTTCACTTCCCCTCGCGCTTGACTCTCTAGAGGAGAGCTTTCCCGGTCCACGTAACGGAGTTGGATTTCACTCAATTAATAAACTTCTATGTTTTTGTTTGAGCGGACTTGGAGAGTTAACTCTCCACTCACCTAATCCAAGGCCCTACAACCTAGCTAGTTGGTGTATGACACTTAATAAAAAACTTGCTAGTTATTTTTAAATTTAGCACTTATTTTAATCGGCTGTTATATTAAGTCAAAGGGATACGGAAATGAAACTCGTGGTGTTTTGTGACACAGAAAAGAAATTAATGAAAACCAAACTACATGCAAATGCAGTAATTTCCTTTCGATGAAAAGAAATTTCTACACGGGTTCTACAAGATTATATATTTTTTCTTTTCAAATATCAAACTCACACTCACAAAATCTATGAAAGTGATTACAAATTCTTAATTGCACCTAATGCAAATAACTAAGAGCATGAAAATTCTAAGATGAAAATTCTACTAAAGCAGAGAGAAATTTCCCAAAGATCCTCCAGTTTTATCTCTTTTTGGTTGTCCACAAAGCTAGTTCCCAAAATCAGTAACTCTCAGTATAAAGACACCAAAATATGCTTGAAACAAGAGGAAGAAACCAATGACAATTCCTTTCCAAAATCAAGTCAAAAACCAAAGGCAAGAAATCTCAACAAAGCTTCAAAATATGTAACAAAACGAAAACAAAAATGGAAAACAAAAGCAAATGACAAAACAAAATGTTTTTGAGCTTTTGAATTTTTATAAAAAAGAAGAGCTCGAAGAGACCAAGAAAAGTATCAAATCCCAAGCCAAACAACTCTGAATTTCAAGAAAAACTTCAAAAACGCTCCAAATATTATAGGGCTAGCTAGTAGCAAGATTTATATGAGCAAAAGAAGACAAGAAACTCAGTAACTCAGCCCATAAGAATAGTACAACCTTGCTTCAAACAAAAACTTCAAAGAACCAAGAAAGACTCTTCAAAAAATTGCAACAAGACCTAGTCAAATGAACTCAAGAAAACTAACCAAAAGCAGGCAAAAATCCAAGTGCAAAGAAAAACATAAAATGAGGAAAGAGTATATGAGCAAAAGCTCTCTGTTCTGATTAAGCAGAACAACCAAGAATCCCCAAAAAGAGATCTTGGTACTCGAACCAGAAATGCAAGCACTAAAAAACAAGATTTTCCTAATAAGCCAGTCTTCAACCAAGAGAGAAAAAGACCAATAACCAATATCAACCTAATCTAGAGACTCTAAAGACACTGCAGGAACAGGTCTCCACAGGTAGACAAGACTAAAAAGTCAAGAAATCAAAAATTTCAAAATTTGCCCAGGAATACGCTACTTGAAAGTTTTGAAACAAGCGTGCATATGCGACTGTGTCAAAGGAAACCCGTGTATACGCGACTTACTTTGAAGCAAACTGCATGTATACGCGTCCGTGTATAGACAAACTCGCATATGAAAAGGTAAATAATGAAAAATAAAAAAGATAAAGCCTGGATAAGGAACCAGGTCTTTAGTCTGACTAAGAAAGAGTTAATTGGACTGGTAATAATGATTCAAACTGTTGGAAACCTTTAAAACAGCTGAAACCACCCAACAAGGGAATCACAAGAATGCGATCCCCAGCGGAGTCGCCAGTTCTGTTTTGGGAAAAAACACCCTAGAGGTTTGTTGGGTCAAAACCTCCACAGATCGGGGCATGCTATTCAAGAAGGACTCACACAACCACACTTGTATGCTAAAAACTAGATAACATCGATAGTAGAATCACCCGTAATCCTACGTTTGATGTAGATCCCGCGGGGTCCAAACCCCCAACAACCCTTCTTCCTTCTTAACCTGAAAACCAAGAAGAAACGTGCACAGAAATATAGTTGTACAACATATAATTACCCTAAATGTCAGTGAAAACCATGTGAAACATCATATAAACAATAATAAATGCTTAAATAATAACCTTTTCACATATGCAAGAAAATATTAACACGTGAATTCAGGAACAAGATGGTTCTTCTTCATTACGAACAACATTTACAGTAATAAAAAGTGGAGAGATCACCTGAATCCTTCCACGATCTTCGAACAAATCGTCGTCCAGTTCCATCCCGCCCTTGCCTCGCTAAGATACTTTCAAGACTTGTGCACTCGAGATGGCATATAAACTGATGAACATCTCCAGGAAACAAGGGTTTCCTGTAAAAATTTGAGAAAGTGCAGGAGGCACTGGAATTCAGACTTGAATTGGGGCTCCAACAGAGTATAATATCTATAAGATTTCTCCCTCCCTTAGGCCATACACATTAGGGGCTTTTATACTCCCTCAAAGTAGTTTCAATCAGTTGGAAATAATTGGCCACGTACTGGGGTGGTTGAACTACTAGAGTAACCATCAACCCATCCCGAAAATAGGGAATTTTTATATATTTTTTAATGATTTTAATGGCATACACGGAAAAGTACATGTGGACTCGCGTATACACGCGGAAAAGTCTGGGCATACCCACGTATGGGATTTTTAACACTGTTTTTTATGAATTTTGTTCAAGTCTGTGGGAATGGGTGCCCAAGGTCATAGAGACAATCATGAATCACATGAGGGTGAAAAATGATGCTATAACAAGATGACATAAGGAATCAGGTCTTTTTGTCCCAATACTGCTCCTAGAGCTGTATCTGAGGCATCTGTTGAAATATGAAAAGGTAACTTCCAGTTAGGTCCCCTTAAAATAGGTGCTTCAGAAAGTTTTGTTTTCAGGGTCTCAAAGGCTAATTGGCAATCAGAATTCCATTTGAATTCATAGTCTTTGGTAAGTAATTTGAAGAGTGGAGATGCTATCTTAGTGAATTTTTCTATAAATCTTCGATAATATCCTGTAAATCCAAGAAAACTCCTAACATCTTTTTGACAACTTGGAATAGATAAGTTAGAGATGACTTCAACTTTTGACTCATCAACTCTAATCCCATCCCCTGAAATGTGATGTCCTAAAATAATTCCTTCAGTAAACATCGTAAAACACGTTTCATGACTAAGTGAAAGATTTGCTTCTTTACATCTCTTTAAAACTTTTTCCAAGTTTTCTAAGGCTTCTTCAAATGTGTTTCCATAAACTATGAAATCATCCATATATACCTCTACACAATCATGTATTAGATCTGAAAAAATTCCTAATACTGCCCTTTGAAATGTTGCAGGTGCATTGCATGATCCAAATGGCAATACTCAGTAAGCATAGGTACCCCAAGGACAGGTAAATGTGGTTTTGTCTTGGTCCTCAAGTGCTACTTGAATTTGATTATAACCACTAAACCCATCTAGAAATGAAAAGTACTTTTTTCCAGCTAAGGTATATAGCACCTGATCTATGAAAGGTAGGGGAAAATGATCTTTAAGAGTAGCTTTGTTTAATTCTCGGTAGTCAATACATACCCTCCATTTACCATTTTTCTTTGGCACAATTACCAAAGGAGAAACCCACTGACTATCTGAAATAGGATAGATAAAGTTGACATTCAACAATTTCTGCAATTCTTCTTTACCAATCTCCCTAAGATTTGGATTCATCTGTCTTTGAGGTTGTCTGATTGGTTTACAATTTTCCTCTATGTAGATGTGATGAGTGCAAGTCTTGGGGCTTATCCCTTTCATATCAATGTACTCCCATGCATATGCAGAAGAATGTCTCTGTAAGATCTTGACTAGCTCTTCTTGTTGAGATTTTTCTAGGTTCTTGTTTATGTTTAAAGTTTTGCCTGGAAATATCTCAATTGTAGAGCTGCCAAATTTATCCATGGAATAGAGAGACATTTGCCTTGATGACAAAAACTCAATGTTGGATTCTTCTTGAAATTGTTCATGTTTATGTTCCGAAGAGGATTCAAAGTTTTCTAAAGTATTCAGAATTTGACTATCTTCACTAATTTCTAAAATTGTGAAGAGAGGTTGTAAGTCTTCTTCATCCTCTATCCATTGAGTATCATCTAAATCTGTAATTGTCCTTGTTGGAGGATACAAAGTGAATTTCTTAGTTGAACTACTATCAGAGATGTACATATCACCGGATCGACAACTAATGAAAGCATCAGCTGTAGCTAACCAAGGTCTTCCTAATATAATTGGATTCCCTCCTAGATTATTCTTAGGAGTTAGGATCATGAAATCCACAGGGTACTCCCAAGAATCTAGGGACACTAGAATGTCTTCTATTACCCCATCAGGTTTGATCACAGATCTATCTGCTAATTGTAATAATGTGGGTGTAAAAAGAAGATTAGGAAGTTTCAATTTATCCATGATTTGTCTACTCATGATATTGATTGCTGCTCCTAAATCAATAAGTGTGTTTTGGATCTTAATTCCATTGATGTGAATTTTAACAACTGGATTTCCTGGGTCTAGATACTTTGGAATAGCAATCTTACCCATCATGATATCTGTTATTTTTCCTGCCAGTTGAATTTTCTTTGTCTCTCTTATTCTTTTTCTTGTTTTCTTCATGCTCAAATCCTTTATTGTCTTTGCTAAAATTGGAATTTCCTTGATAGATTGTAATAATGGAATCTTACTACAGACATTTCTTAGCTCATCTAGGAAATCATAATTAGGCACCATAATTTGTTTTTCTACACCTCTATCAATTTGTAATCTTTCTGGAAAGGGAGGTGTAGGAGTGGATGTTGATGGCTGCTCTAATACAGGAGTTGAAATTATTGGTTCTTTTTGTTTTGATTTTTCAATGTTTGGGTCTTGAAAAGATGTGTCTTCTTCAAGACTTTTATTTTCCCGTAGAGAATCTTCCTCAGAGTTATCTTTTTCTTGTATGATCACAGAAGGTTTCCTCTTTTCAAGTATTCTTCCAGACCTAAGTTGAACATAACTAAGGTCTAGAGGAGTAATTAAATAAGTTGGAAACTGTTGGCCTTCTATCATGTATGTATTCTGAGGATTTTTATTGTTGGGGTTTGGTATGGGTTGAGTAGGCAACTGATTTTATTTCTGAGGAAATGGTAAGGGGAATGGTTGATTTTGATGTTGTGGATTTTGAGGATTCTGTTGAGGATTTTGTTGAGGATTTTGAGGAGAAAAATGTGGGTATGGTGGGTAGGATGGTGGATATTGATAGTACTGGGAGTATCTTCCATAGGGATTTTGTGCTCCTTGTGCCCAAGCTTGAGATTGATTTTGAAATTGGGGCCAAGGTTGCTTCCAAGAATTCCAGTTTGGTGGGGGTTGATTATACATTTGATCATGAAATCCTTGTGTTTGAGGTCCTTGCCAAGGCCTTCTAGAGACAAAATTGAGAGATTCTGTGGAACTTGTAGGAATTTCCTCTTGAAAGACAGCTTTAAGACTAGGAAGTGAAGGACAACTCTTGGTCTCATGTTTTTCTGAACAAATGACACAGGTCTCTACAAATTTTTCATCCAAAGGACACTCTCTCAAGGCATGCTTCTTTCTACATCCGGGACAAAAGATTGCTAAGGCATCAGATTCAACTTTTTCCTTGTTTTGTAACTTAAGGGTGTCTATTTGTTCACTAAGACTCCCTAAGATGTCAGATTTGAAATCATCAAGCATATGTACTATTTCTGCCCTACTTACTATCCCAGAAGCAGACTTACTTGCCCTTGCAAGAGCAGGGTCTCTTGGGCCTTTTACAGTTTTGGATTTCCCTCTTGAAAGGTTAATACATAACTCAGATATTTCAGGTAATGTGAGCTGAGATATATCCCATTTTCCCATCATGTTAAGGATATCCAACCATTCATCCCTAATTTTCTTCAACAAGAGAGCTTTTAAAGTGTCTTGATCTAAGTTCTCCATTTTTTCTCTTTTGATATTGTAATGAAATCTCTCCAACAAATCTTCCAGGTTTTCATCTTCTTTTTGTAAAATCTTAAACACTTCCTCCTTATGATTGATTGGCATACAATAATCCAATTACCTCTCTAGAAATTCTTGTTTCATGTCTTTCCATGTCCTAATAGAACTATTAATCAAACTCATAAACCACTTCAATGCTGCTCCTTTCAATGTTGAAGGAAATAGTTTAAGTTTTTGAGCATCTTGTAAGTAGTGATAAGTTCTGCATAAGACTTCAAATTCAAATAGGGAAGTTTCAAGATCTTCAGTTTTAACTCCATAAAAGTTTGGAAGGACAGAGGGTGAAATATTTTTCATAGTTGTATTGGTTTCTTCATCTACTATAGGAAACCCAAAAGAGCTTCCCATTTCTCTTCTACCTCTTCCTCTACCTCCTTCACCTTCTGCACCTCTACCTCCTTCTCCTCTACCTCTACCTTTACCCCCTCCAAATAATGTGTGTTCTCCATTAAAGACTCCTCCTCCCCCTTCTTCTGCCATAGTTGATTCTTCTGTGGAAGTGGAAAACTTTGTGTCTCTAGCAAGGGTCCTTGAATCTTCTTCTAAGACAGGTTCAATGGATGAAGTGGAAGGTCTTTCTAATGGAATATCTGATCTTAAGTCTTCTGGAAGTATAGGATCAGTAAAGGATTGAATGTGGGTCTGAGTTGGAGGTGTGATGGCTCTAGGTCTTGATGAAACAAGTGGTGTTCTAGGAATCAAAATTTTTCTTCTACTTCTTATGAATCTACCCCTTGAGTCTCTCTCTCTACGCATATCGTTGTTTTTGGGAGTTAAGAAACAAGGCTACCTAGTTACACTTCCCTGGCAACGACGCCAAAATGTTTGTGCTCAACCTAGTGTTCCTAAATTGAGTTCATTAATTGTCAACCAAGGTTGGTAAATTGCTGAAGTGTGGTGCACTATATGTGCCTAATCTTCGAGTCATGTTCCAAAATGAACGACGCTGTCTCTCCTTATCAAGCGGGGATTTTATATTTGAATAGTGTTCACGCCCATGGTTCTCTACACAGACCTCACCTGCGGGTGGGGTGGATTTACAGGGTTATCCAACCAATTTACGGGAATTCAAAGAGAGAGAAACGAAATTTCAGTGCACAATCGCCTCACAGTTAAACAATCCTTCACAATTATCAAGTCAGACAGTTTGAAAATCAACAGGACTCGAAGTCTATTCAACCGGAAGCAATTGCTCAATACACAGAGTTTTTTTATTGCAGAATTTCTCCTTTTTCCTCTCCTCTCTCCTTAATACATCCGAGGGATTACATTTATATACATAAACATATGACTCTTCGGTTCCTTTGAGAGGACCGTTCTAGAAATCAAAGGTCTATTTACAACTTATTTCAATAACTGAACTGACAGCTGGATCGAACCTATTTGTTCGACTTCTAAAAACTCTAACTAGTCTAAATAATACAGTTAGCTAAGGTATTGACACCTAGCTGTTACAATTCAAGTGATTTCGAACCCTCCTAGCCACAACATGTGGACAAAACCTCCTACATTGCTGGCTAGTGTCTAATGCCCCTGCATTAGACTCCCGAGGGAAAATTTCTTCATGGGCTCCTATCCATGAGCTCTTCCACTGATCTGCCTATCTTCTGCAACATTCCTTCAGTCATCCAAGTGGCATATTCCTCTGGCTTGTCCTTCCATTTGATCAAGTACTGAAATTTACTCTTGTCCTCTGGTCCTTCTGAATGGTCTTTTATCCAATATCTTCTTTGGTTACAATGGTTGCGCTGGAGGTAGCTACTATTTCCACTCAATATGTTCCTTTTTTGCTGCTCTCTCTTCTGTACCGTCATCTTCATACTTGTACAAATCTGCAACATTAAAAATGGGAGATATTCCAACATCAGGAGGTAATTCAATCTCATAAGCATTTGCAGAAAACTTCCTAAGTATCTTGCATGACCCAATCTTTTTGAACTTCAATTTGTTGTACTGATTCTTTGGGAATCTCTCCTTTCTCAAGTGTGCCAAAACCAGATCTCCTACTTCAAAATGAACTTCCTTTCTGCTCAAGTCTGCTCTGCTTTTGTATTTGATGTTGCTGCCTTGTAGTTTTTGTTTCACTTGTTCATGTATGGCTTGGATCTCTGAAGAAAATTCCTCACCATCTGCACTCCTTAGCTCCGCCTTTCCCAGATTTATCAACTCTGATATTCCTTTGGGGTGCATTCCATAAACAATATGAAATGGAATCTGCCCTGTGCTCCTGTTCGGTGAGTCATTATATGCATATTCTGCCTGAGGCAAAATATGATCCCACTGCTTGGGATGCTCTCCTACAAGACTTCTCAACAAATTTCCCAGACTCCTATTCACCACCTCAGTTTGTACATCAGTCTGAGGATGATAAGCTGAGTTGGAACTCAGTTTGGTACCAATTTCATTCCACAATGTCCTCCAAAAATGACCCACAAATCTGGTATCTCTGTCTGAAACAATACTCTTGGGCAACCCATGCAATCTAACAACTTCTTTGAAAAACAAGTTAGCAACATGGGTGGCATCACTAGTTTTATAGGATGGAATAAAATGTGCCATTTTGGAGAATCTATCCACTACAACAAAGACTGCATCATTCCCTCTCCGAGTCTTGGGCAATCCTAGAACAAAATCCATACTCACCATGTCCCAAGGCCTGTCTGGAATAGGCAAGGGAGTGTACAATCCTGCATTCTGGCTCCTTCCTTTAGCATACTGACAGATTTTTCAATTCTTCACAAACTTTTCCACTTCTACTCTCACCTTGGGCTAGTAATAGAAGTGACTTAGCTGCTCATAAGTCTTATCAGTACCAAAGTGTCCAGCAAGTCCACCACTATGCTTCTCTTTGATCAAATTTTCCCTCATGGAACATCTTGGTACACACAGTTGGCTTCTTCTGAATAACAAGTCCTCCTGCAGGAAATAATCCAGCCACTGGCTTCTATCTGTTAAAACAGGGTTACTACATGCCTCAAATGCTTCCTTAAAATCTGGATCTGTTTTATATAATTCTTTGAGAAAATCAAATCCTACAACTTCAAAATTTGTTTCTTGAACAAGCATGTGCCTCCTACTCAAAGCATCAGCTACTTTATTGGCTTGGCCACTTATATGTTTCAAAAAAAAATTAGAACCTTGGAGATACTCAACCCATTTAGCATGCTTATGTTTCAACTTGGGCTGCTGTACAATATACCGCAAAGCAAGATTATTAGAATATAATACAAATTCCCAGGACATCAAGTAATGTCTCCATTTCTTCAGTGCCTGAACAATTGCATAGAATTCATTCTCACAAGAGGAATACTTTCTTCTGGTGTCATTTATCTTTTCACTGAAATAGGCTACAGGCCTATCATCCTGACTCAACACAGCTCCAATGGCCTCTCCATTGGCATCACATTTTACTTGAAATGGTTTAGTAAAATCAGGTAGAATCAAAACAGGCTTCTCAGTTATCTTTTGCTTCAAAAAATTAAAATTTATTTCCGCATCAGCAGTCCATTTAAATGGCTATTTGCTCTTCTTTATTGTCTCAATTATGGGTGCATTGATATTACTGAAGTTTCTTATAAACTTTCTGTAAAAACTAGCAAGTCCATGGAAACTTCTTACCTCAAAAACATTCCTGGGTGAAGGCCACTCCACAATTGCCTTAACCTTTTCTGGGTCCATCTTCAATCCTTCTGCAGAAAAAAAAAAACCCAAATACACCAACTCTTCCTTCATGAATGAGCATTTATTCAGATTTATCAACAGTTTCTCTTGGTCCAGCTTCTTCAAGACATGATTAAGATGTCTTAAATGTTCTTCTTTAGTTCTGCTGAAAACTAATATATCATCCAGATACACTATCACAAATTTGCCAATGAATTATTTCAATACTTCATTCATAAGTCTCATAAAAGTGCTAGGTGCATTTGACAACCCAAAAGGCATTACATCCATTCATACAGTCCTTCATTTGTTTTAAAGGAAGTTTTCCACTCATCACCCTCTCTTATTCTAATATGATGGTATCCACTTTTTAAATCTATCTTTGAGAAATATTTAGCACCACTCAAATATTCCATTAAGTCCTCAATTCTGGGAAAAGGGAATCTGTACCTGATTGTGATCTTATTGATTGCTCTGGAATCAATACACATCCTCCAGCCTCCATCTTTCTTTGGGCTCAATACTGCTGGTACTGCACATGGACTCAAACTTTCTCTAATCATCCCCTTGTCCACCAATTCCTGTACTTGTCTCTTGATTTCCTCATTTTCCTTGGGAGTCATTCTGTAGGCTGCCTTATTTGGAAAATTTGAACTAGGGATAAAATCTATTTGATGACTGATCTTTCTCACAGGTGGAAACTCATCAGGCAAATCATCCACAACAATGTCACAATAATCATCTAACATCTCTTGGATTTCTACTGGTAAATCAGAAATATTTGTAGAAGTAAGAACTACTTTAGGTTTGCAAACTAAAGAAAAAATTACCTCTTCTTCTTCTATCTACTGCAGATATTCCTTCCCGCTCAGCAACAAGGTCTTTAGATCAATCACTCTGCTGGATGGCTCTCCTTCTTCCATGGGTATCAATGTATGGTGTATCCCATCCTTGAATAACTTGTAAGTTTTCTTCTTGCCATCATGCATTGCTGCTCTGTCAAATTGCCAAGGTCTACCCAATAGTATATGACACACATCCATGGGCATTACATCACACAGGACCTTATCTTTGTATTTGCCCATTTGCAGCTCTATCTCACACTGCTCTTTTACAACCAGCTGGTGCCCTTTGTGCAGCCAGTACACCCTGTAGGGAGTTGGATGCTCTCTTGTCTTCAACTTCAACTTTTCTATCACCTCAGTGGAAACTAGATTGTTCGTCCTGCCACTATCAATGACTAGTTGGCATCATTTCCCTTGGAATTTGCATATGCTCCTAAACAAAGTCTTCCTTTGTGCAGGCTCAGTGACCTCTTTAGCTTGATTCAACAGGACCTTATTTACCACCAAGGATTCTCCCCTCTCTGGAATAATTTATTCTTCAATTTCTACCTCTTCTCTAGCCTGGGCAACAAAAACATTTCTTGGACCAACACCCACATTCTCTGGACATTCATAGTGCTTGTGTCCCACTTGCTGACATCTATAGCACCTCAATTCTCTACCTCCTATATCTCTGCCTCCTCTTCCTTTTCCTCTATAAGAACCCCTTCTGCCCCTTGCATCATCCTCTGTAGATGCATTTTGAGGTGAGCCACTGTTAGCTCCATCCCTAGGTGTAGTAGGCTTTCCTCTACCACCCTGACTTCCCTTTCCACGGAAAGTACCTCTCTTCTTGGCAGACTGTTTCCTCAGGAGTTTCTCCTCTGCTTTCAAGGCCATCTAGTAGGCCTCTTCCACTGTCTTAGGAGACAGGAGACCAATCTCATCTTGGATCTCTAGCTTGAGACCATTCACATATCTGGAAGTATTCTCAGGTGTGCCTTGGAATTGCCCAGCCCTTATGCTTACTCTGTAGAATTCCTCTGTGTATTCCTTTACTGTCAGCAACCTCTGTCTCAGGTTCTGCATTTTTCTATACAATGTCAGCTAGTAATCACTAGGCAAGAATTTACCCTTTAATTTAGCCATCATTCTGGTCCAGCTTTTGATAGGTTGCTTGCCAACTCTCCTCCTTTCTGCCTGCACTCCATCCCACCAAAGTGCAACATGTCCTTTCAGCTTTGTCACCGTAAACTTGACCTTCTTATCCTCACTTATTTCTTCATAATCGAAGAAATTTTTCAATTCATTTATCTAGTATACTAGTTCCTTTGGATTCAGTTCCCCTGCATAACTCGACACTTCAATTCTGGGCTTGACTGTAGACCCCAGAAAAGTTCTAAGGAGCCTCATGTCAGGAGGAATCTCAACATTTTCTTTAGCTTCTTCTATTTCAGGTTCACTGATGTCTTCAGGATCTCTGGGCTATCTTCGTTCCATGGCATCCATTCTGGCTTCAACCCTCTGCAAAATCCCCAACAACTCTGCGTTGGCAATGGGCCTCCTTCTGCCAGCACCTCTACCAACTCAGATCGCCATGTCAGCTCTTCTGCAAAACAATCTTAAAACAATGGCTCTGATACCACAAATGACGCAACAATGCTGAAAGTCAGCCCCACGGAGAGCTGGTCAATGATAGCGTGGCTCTGTCAGCATTTACCCTTGGTTTACCCACGTGGCTCTTTATCTTCTTTTTAATTTTATTTATCAATTTCAAAGAAATTGACAAATAAACATATTCGCAACTTTCGAATGTTATATTATAATCTCAGCTTATATATATTATCTCTGAACTTTATATTATGCCGCCAACCTTATAGCCAATGTTAAATCTTCGAACTTTATATTAATCCCATTCGCTGTGTAATAACCCTCACACCAGGCCCTACCTCTATGCTCGATAGCCCAATCAACCGCACGCACTGTACCAGTTATCTCCCGCGCGTCTTTATCCAATGATCATCGTCCGATGGCCCTCTCTCAAATCAACGGCTCGTACGCATATCTCTCGGCCTCCTGGTACGAACGTTAACGCGCGATGGCGCGCTCTGAATGATGGTTTTCCGGGGGTCCACCTTGCCACACGTCGACAGCTCTATGGAATCGCTCCGCGGCCGGGAAATACCACTTACTTGCCAAAAGTGGTGCGATATGGGCAATCCGCCTCCTCAAATCCACTCATGGTTTTGTACAGTGCCTTACCAGGGTTTTTCCGGGTTACGTTATTCCTTTTGGTTTTTAAATCATGTCTAATCTTCGGGTCAGGTTCTAAAATCAACGACCCTGTCTCTCCTTATCAAGCAGGGATTTTATATTTGAACAATGTTCACGCCCATGGTTCTCTACACAGACCTCGCCTGCGGGTGGGGTGGATTTACAGGGTTATCCAACCAATTTACAGGAATTCAAAGACAGAGAAACGAAATTCCAGTGCACAATCGCCTCACAGTTAAACAATCCTTCACAATTATCAACTCAGATAGTTTGGAAATCAATAGGACTCGAAGTCTATTCAAGCGGAAGCAATTTCTCAATACACAGAGTTTTTTTATTGCAGAATTTCTCCTTTTTCCTCTCCTCTCTCCTTAATACATCCGAGGGATTACATTTATATACATAAAAATATGACTCTTCAGTTCCTCTGAGAGGACCATTCTAGAAATCAAAGGTCTATTTACAACTTATTTTAATAACTGAACTGACAGCTGGATCGAACCTAACTGTTCGACTTCTACAAACTCTAACTAATCTAAATAATACAGTCAGCTGAGGTATTGACACCTAGCTGTTACAATTCAAGTGATTTCGAACCCTCCTAGCCACAACATGTGGACAAAACCTCCTACATTGCTGGCTAGTGTCTAATGCCCCTGCATCAGATAAGCTTTATCTTTTTGTTTTCCTCCTTTGTGTGTTTAAGAATGATTTAATACAGTCCAAGCAGTCAAGGAATGTTGGTGAGCCCATGCCTTACTGTCTGAGCTTTAAACATTGTTCTTGAATGATATTTTCATTACATGCTAAGTAGAGTTGGACTAGGAAAGTTTATGGTTTGCCCTGTCTTCTAGTTTCTTTCTCCAAAGGTTTTTTGAAAGTTTCCCTAAAGAGTATGTTAAAATAAGGCTAGTTTCAAGGTACTTACCTGATCTTAGATTAATTTTTATGTTTATCATGAATGTTCTCCTTTTGAATATGCTGAAATTAGGCTAAGTTAAAAGTCTTTACTTGATCTTAAGCTATTCTATGTGTTTTAAATGTTTTCTCTTGAAAGTACATCAAAAGCAGGATAGTTTCAAAGTACTTACCTGATCTTAGATTAATTTTGTGTCTTTTCTTAAGTGCATGCCAAAAGCAGGATAGTTTCAAAGTACTTACTTAATCTTAGGCTGCTCTTTGTTTCTTCATCTATTTGATTTCCCTCACTCCATTTCTTATTGTTCCATTCCATAAAATCAACTTAAAGAGATCCTTTGACATAGATGACTTGCCCCATGGACCACTCTTGAACCTTGATGTTTCAATTAAATCCTCTTATGACTCCATAGCCCAATGGGTTAAAGCTGCTCCTTGCCTATCTTATTAGATGAACCATTATTTCACCTACTTACACCTTCACCCTTCATATAGACTTCCTTCACCTTGATCATATCCTTGCCCAACCAAAACCAAACAAAACCCTTGTTCTTAATAACTAGCCTAATATCACACTAAAAACCTTAAAAGATAAATCAATATTTGCACTTATAGAGAGATCCCTCTTTGGATTTAGGAGGGCTAGATCCTAGAATCCCAAAGTGGTTTTTGATGTAGTCTCTGCAGCATTTAGTCTTGTCACTCTGCTAAATTACAGAGACCTAATAGGGAATTTCTTCAACAATACCTTTACAATTTACAAGCTATAATCTACCCTTGAGACTGAAACTTGAGCTCAAGTTATAGGGAAATGGAAGTAGTTTTAGCTCCATGAAGAGGGGGATGGATTCCTCTCATGAAGGGATTTGAGCTCCATAGACCAAGGGATAAGCTCCATGAGTTTAGGGATAAAGGTCGAACTGATCGCGCCTCTCAAAGCTTCGAGTTGGGAGAATATTCGACTAGCTAGGCTTCTATAATTTACTTTTTCTTTTATTTTACTTTTTACGGGGGTCCACAAGTTTTAGTAGCAGAACATGTGGGGGTTTCCGTAGTTTATAGACCAAGTATCTGTGAACCCACAGGAAAAGGCTATAAAAAGTGCGGAGGTATAATTTTAACGGTTTTAAAGATATTTTCTCCAATTCGAAGACTTGGTTTAGGAACATTAAGGTTTTTTGACTTCTAAGGGAGCATGATATAGGTGGTGATAGACCTTTAAAGAGAGTCAAATTTCATGGTTAAAAAATAACATGTAACATATTTCCCCCTAAAGTGCAAACTCTGAGGTTATTCTGAAGAGTGAAGTGCTTTATCATTCCGAGGATTGGATTGGAGACACTGGTCGAAAACATGTAAAAACATTCAGTGCAAGCATATATATATATATAATCGCTGAGGTAGTCATTCCTGTACTTAGATCAAAACTAACTAAATGTTCTGGTATAGACATGGTTTCAATATTACGTCAAAGTAGACACAGTATGGGCGCAACCATCTGTCATGAGTAGTCTACTTTATCATGAATAAAAAAACTCCTCGTAGCCTGAATGGTGGAAACTAGATACAGGGTATTGATTTCAACTTCTTGGACTAGTACGATTCTATCCATGCGATTGATTTTGTCGAAGTCGAACATGGTAGAAACCACTTGATTACCAGTCAATGATGTGAATTGTTAACAAGTGTGAGATAAACAAGAAATAATGACAATTGATCTCAAAGTAATCCACTCAAAACTATGAAGTGTGAATGAATGATTTGTTGTCAAGCACTCATAGAATAGTTTGATCGAAGGTCAATGATGCAATCTATTGTCGAAGGTGAGAAACCTGCCATTAGGGCATGCAGATCCCAAGGTACTAATAGTGTTGAGAATTTAGAGGGTTGTAGGTTAATACAAAATTCTCTTCTTGATAATTACTTGTGAGGTTACTTGAGTTACTTATGTCTTTCCTTCATTATCTTATTAAATATTTCATCAAGTCAATTACCAAACGACACCATACACAGGAATTAGGATCCTAGAGCCAGGGCAAAACCTCCCCCTCTTGAAGAGGAAAACCCACGAGAAATTCTTCTTATAAATTTCAGATGACAAGTACCATGACCCAGAATTAGACTCTTGACCTATTTATGCATCCAAGACCTTGTCCTTCTTTAATATCCTTCAATTTTGATCCTTCTTCTCTTCACCAAGTTGCATTGATCGGCACTAGTACTTCCATCAGTTGAATCTTTAGTTGCTTGAGATATATATAGGTTGTATTCAGGAAAGTAAATATCAGATGTACTTTCCTCCTTTCTTTCAATTTTTGACTACTTCTTCTTTGCAAACCACTATCCTAACAGCTTCAAGTCTGCAAACTATCTTTGGAAATAAACATACTTCACGATGATATAATGCTCATGCTCATGCACTTGATAGATCCACACTTCAACAATGTTGTTGCAGATCCACACTTCAATATAGAAACAGATCCGCACTTTAATATATATAAAAACTATTCTTGATTTAACCTTTTCTCACTGTAAATTATTCAGTATAATACGCACTTCATCTGGTGGATAATCCACACTCTTATTTCAATTAGTCATGGTACTTATTACAGTAAGATATCACCAGAATGTATATCTCTTAAACATGCATGTAAATTGTCAAAGATCTGCACTAAAGGCTGTCCAAAATCTGCTTTAAACTCGTACTGTTATCCGCATTAAACTTTAGAGATGACCGAAACTTGTGTGTAAGAATGGTCCGCAGAACAGTGTTATTTATAGAGACAGATTCACTGTCTTGAGGCTGACCATACCTTTAGTTTGAAATCTGACTTATCTTGTTGTTGAAGGCCGACTTCAATATTGTGCTTTAGGCCGACTATAACCCAACATTGTAGCTTATCTTCTAGCGTGTATTGAGAGCTTAATAAATCGTCCTCCATGATTTCTTTGACAAGGTCTTAGAGCATATACTAGACTAGATTCTTCATACACATATGATGCTAAATTACATTTTTACCTAGAAGAAAAAACCCTAGATAGACATCAAGAAGAATTCTATTTAACCTATAATAAAATCTTGCTCATGAAGTACAAAATACATTTTATTATCTTTGTCTTCTTATTTTCATAATTACATATTCAATATGAATACCGATCCTAGTTACACTTTTCAACCAATAGGATTCTAGATCAACTTTTTGGATAATGAATAGACATCGATAGAAAGTGATCCGTCACAGGAAAGCCTATGACATGAAACCATTAGAGAAAATTTTGAAGAAATATTTTCAAGGACTGACTCAGGGATAGTCAACGTGGATGGAGACAAATGTTTGCAATGAATGGTTTATTTGAACTCTCTCTTGAACACATAACGACACTGTAGATGGTTTGGAAGCATTTGACCTAAAGATAATACCCATAAACCGGCTGAAGAATTTCAATGTGGTTCTTTTAACTGTTAGAAAAATAATTTCCCAACCCAGGTAGAAGTGTGACAAAGTGTCGCGTTCAAGAGTGGCATGCTGCTTTCTAAACAAGGATGACAACTGGATTCTTTTTCTCTCTTGCCCCCCCACCATTACTGGCAAGTACGTATTTATTTTTTACAAGCTTGAGGAGGATAAAATTTTCTTGTTTGTGTAAGCTCATCCTTCCGATGTGTCCATCTTAGTATTAAAATCGAACCCTAAGAAGGAGTGGTCAGGTCCTGTTTGTAATAGATAGGTCCTTTACTGTTAAATTTTAACGAGTCCAGTATAGGATAACTCGGCGTTTTTCAGTTTTAGGGAGTTAAAATAAAAACATAAGTAAACTTCATGGTTGTTCTTTTTCGTAAATTTAATCTATGAGGCCTGAAAAAGGATAAAATAATACATGAGAGAACCCATGATTAGTCAACGTATACCTTTTTCGTAATTAATCCATTTCATTTCGGAAAAGGGGTAAACTTATACTGAAGGGATGATGCTCATTTACTTTAATGAGTTCGAATAGCCAAGTACTCATCGATCTTTTCATATTTTGAGAGTCTGAAAAGGGCTTAAAAGAGAACTCCAGGGTTTCACTTTTTTGTAATTTTACAGAGCCCAAAAAAGTGATAAAATTATACTCAGCATCAAAATAATTCTTTTCACCAAAAAATCCTGTATCTTGCACAAAAAATCAAAATATTACACATACCTATTTCCAAGAAGTAAAAATATTTAAAAATAGCATTTTAAAGTGAAAATAAATAAAATAAAATGTTTTATTTATTCAAAAACTATAAAAAGGAGTTAAAACAAAATGATTTTCACTTTTGTGTTCAGAGCAGTGTATTAAGAGATTTTGGCTAAAATGTTCCGAAGAAAATACCAGGAGAACCGACCGTCCATTCCTTGAATCGTCAGAACCAGGTAATCCACATCATCTTCTTCTTCATTTCTATCTGTTTCATTTTTATTTTTAAGTCTTAATTTCATTTTTTAGGAGGAATTTATGTTTAAAAATTCACTCTCAGGGGTCTGCAGGTCATGCATGCGATAACTGTGGACCCCGATAATTTTTTAACTAAAAAACTATCAGGCTGCCACAGTTTTTATGTGGAGCCCATGCGGACATTTGCACTATCTCCTTACAAAAACTATGGAGGTGCCGTGAACGTTTTAAAATTCAAATTTCTCTTAAAATTGGTTCAAGTTTTGCATCCAAATGGTTTCTAACTTTAAAATGTGTTGATTTGTAGGTTATTCCACCATGTTAGAGTGGCGTGAACGTGAACATGAGCTTATAGAAAATGAAGCTATGGAAGATGCTACAACAATATGTGCACCGCAGACTTGTGGTTTATATAAGTTCTGGCCTATCCAAGGTATTAAATCACAAGTAGAGTTGATGACATGGCCAGTAAATGCATTGAAAGTTAAGGACCAATGCTTCATCATTGGTGACCATCAACTCGAAATTGAGCTAGAGGATATCTGTTTCCTCACTATATTGTCCTGGAGAGAAGGAAACATATCCTTGTTTGGGGCCAGACAGGGAGGCCTTCCCGTTTCCAGCTAGAAACTATAGCATTGCAGTGATGAGGCAGACTTAAAGGATAGTCACATATATATTACAAATATCTTGCAATTGGATCTCAAAGTGATTGCATTTATAGTAACCAGATTGTGTGGGAGTGCAGATCCACATGCAGCTACTAAATCACAAATGCAGGCCACAGTAGAGTGTCTCAGAGGGACCATATTTAACTGGTGCGAAGGAGTATTGGCCAACATAAAAGGCCAATTAACTAGAGAAAAGAACGCGAAGTTGAAGAAGTTCGGGTATGGCGCCATTATCATTTCATTTGCTTTAGAGATAATCCCACTTCTCGCTCCTCAGCTGATTCCAGTAGATCGTGGGGAACCTCAAGAACCTTGAATGGCACGTTGGGTGGCATTAATGGCTCGCCATGGTGGCAATGGTAGTTCAGTGGTTCGGTTCACTCTGGCATACTTTATGTGGCTAAGGAACGAAGTCTTCACGATCGAAGATTTCCCCTATGCAGGAATGGGTTTCAGAGGTGATCCTGAGTCATATTTTCCTCCAGGGGCACAGTGGGATGAGTTATGAAAGCGAATCATTTTGATGTTTTTAATCTAATTTTTTTTTTTTTAATATCATCCAATACTGACAAAAAAATTTAAATATAGATGCCGGTCCATGATGAACAACTAAACTCTGTCACTTTGATAGGTGATAAGCACAACCTATAATACCTCCACAAGATCAAGCAGCAGAGATTCTAGCAGATAAGTAACACAACCTAGAGAGGTTAACCATAGAAATTTCTGGGGCAGGAACATATGACATTCCTCTCAGGCTTCAAGACATGTAACAGGTAATACAAGACCATTTAGGAGATTTTTGCACAAGATGGCATGTGCCATAGTCTATTACCATGGTCATCATCGCGAATAGTGGATGATCATTGTGGATCTATATTTTTTGTTTTTTTGTATTAGTATATATTATATCATAAGGTGTTTGAACCTATTATCATAGAAGATGTAATATTTTTTGAAAACAAACCTATCTATGATAATGATATTACTAATTTCTCTCAGTATCTTGTTCAACATGGATCGAATGTTGTTTTGGTTTACTATGTTAATGTTGTAAATGTCTATTTAGAACACGATTAGCTAATGTATCAGCCAATGTATTTAAATTTCTTGGAATATGTTGATATTCGATATAATCAAATTGTCGTTCCAAGAGACGAACCTTCAAAAATAATCTCAATAACACTGGATTTTTAATTGCATATAATCTGTTTAAATATAATACAATGAGTTCAAAATCCAACCTAATGATTAAACCTGGAATACCAAATGAAATGGCATCAGATAATAACTCAATGACTGTGCTATATTCTAAAATATTGTTCCTTGTTTGACCAAGGCATACCCCATGCATAGAAACTAACTCATCGGTGGGTGAATAGATAACTCAAGCCACAAAAGAGATATTCCATGTACTACGATAGGCACCATTAGCAGAACCAATGTATGTTTGAAGGGATGTCGACATCTGCAATATCAAGAGTAATCAAGATAAGCAACGATAGTAGTAATAGAAAAACTAATCTAGCTACACTTATCTAATCTAAGGCACACTATCTAAAAAGTAAATATTGTACAAGAGAGATCTTCACATGAAAGTCAAGCATATCTCTTAAGATAAAGACCATTTCCGGAGTAGAATTATCATGGCGCAGGCCAAGTTGATCGGAAATTTTGGTCATCATTATATTTCGAAAATGAATCCCATGGTTTGTGATAATAGCTTGAGGCACACCAAAATGAGCAATCACATGATATATACCATGAATGTAGGCATCGCCTTGACCCATTTGGTAAATTAATCTACAACGAGAATAATATACCCATGCCCCCCAGCTGAGTGAGGGTTACATGTAATGAAATAAATGCCCCATTTCACAAAAGGACTAACAACAATGATTGGGTGAAGAGCAGCTAGAGGTGCACACATATTTCGATAAAAAATTTGGCAGTTGTGGCATTTTCGGACCGCAATAATACAATATTTGAATAACGACGACAAAAAATAACCAGCGCACAATATATTTTGGGCTGTGGAAAACCCATACATATGAACACCACACGCTTTAGAGTGGCAATCATTCAAAACTCTTTCAGCCTCTTCGTGAGTTATACAATGTCAAAAAATAGACTCGGCACCATGACGGTAAAGAGTGTCTCCAACATTATTGTATTGTTGGGATTGATATCGGATCCTCTGTCGATTTGAATGTGAAAGCTCTAGGTGAAATGTTTGGGTTTGGGATTCTCTACCATAGTTTCTGTCTCAGTATTGGGAAAGTCACACATAATTTCTGCAAACATCAATGATTTATTTGATTTATATTTCTCGAATTCCAAATCAAAATCTTGGAGGATAATAATCCATTTAGAGTATTTTCCCCCGAGTAATTTTTTTGTTAAAATATACATCATCAGGTTGCAATTAGATATCACAGTTGTTTTACATGAACGTATGTAGTGACAGAATCGTTGGACAACTTGCACTGCTGCCAAGGCCAATTTATCTACATGCGAATATTTAATTTCTGTTGAGTTGAGATTTCGACTTAGATAATGGATCACATGCTCATTTTGAGATTCATGCTCTTGAACCAGAACCATTCCACTGGTGGAATTAGAGGCAGCTAAGTATAAGAAGTAATCTTGATGGTAATTGGGTGGATGCAATAATGGTGCATGGGTCAATGCGTGTTTTAATGCATCAAAATATCTATCAACAATATCATCCCAAATAAAAGGAACACTTTGTTTCAACAACTGGGTAAAACCTTTTGTTAACTCAACATAGTTCAGGATAAACCTTCGTAAAAAAATTTTGTTCCCTTGCAAAATTTGGAGTTGTTGAAGTGTGGAAGGAGGAGGTAAGTTGATGATGGCCTCAACCTTCGAGGGTTCGACACAAATTCCATCTTTCGAAATGATGAATCCAAGTAATCATCCTGATTGCACACAAAAAACACATTTGTGCGGGTTCAAACGAATCTTGTAATGCCTATATCTCATGAATATAGCTCATAAGTGTGTAGGATGTTCGTCCATGTGTAAAGAGTGAGCAGGTAAATCATCCAGATAAGGCTGTACAATATGTTTGATATCATGAAAAGAATAAGACACGACCCTTTGAAAAGTTTCACCAACATTTTTTAATCCGAAAGGTAATTTGCAATAAGAAAATGTCCCCCAAGGACATATAAACACTATTTTTGGTTGATCGGTAGGGCATATGTTAATTTGATTATACCCAGAAAATCCATCCATAAATGATAAAATTTCATTTCTGGCACAATCATTGATAATTTGGTCGATATAGGGTGTAGGATAATTATCTTTCAGACATGGTTTATTAATATCCCTATAATTGACACATAATCATATAGTCCGTAATTTTTTGGTAAAAAGAACTATATTAGATACCTAATCTGTCAATGGAATTGGATAGATAAATCCTGCTCGTAATAGCTTTTGAACTTCAGCTTTAATAGGTACAGCTTTTTGCGGATGTATTGGATGCAATCTTTGTCTAATAGGCTTGGCATCCAGGTATGTCTTAATTTCATGAATGTAAATATTAGGATCAATTCCTGGCATCTCTTCGTAACACCAGGAAAATATGTCTTGGAATTCTTGAAATAGGGCTTTGTATGTGTTAATCTCTTCAATCGTACAAGAAGCACCTATATGAATGTTTTCCCAAGTGTCATCGAATGGTATAGTGCTTGATGTTCGCACTACCCAAGTGTCATCAAATGGTATAGTGCTTGATGAGATCATATTGATGTTGGCAATGGTACACGTACGTTGGGTGGAGGCATAGAGAAATTTCCCATAAGAGTGGAGTCCTTTACTAAACCTACACCAACATCTTCTTATGGGATAGTCATTTTGCCAACATGTTTGACACATAAGACGGATAAACGAAGCAGGGTTTGACGAATAATATGAAAACTGATCGATTTTCACAATATTCCCTTTATGAGTAAACATGATTAACCAAAATATGGATAAAATGACAAAATTCATGGCATAAGACTAGCTAAAACCCAAAAAAAGGTTGTAATCCAAAGGGGCATCAACAACTTCCACATCTAGATTAATGGTTTTACCTTCTACTTCTATAGGTAGATCCTGGAGTATTCCATATGGATGAAATCCTCTTCCATAAAAGGCTTTAATTATTTTCGATGTTTGGTTGAGTGTTGGAGAACCGATATTTTTCCAATAGTTTAATGAGATTATTCACGTGGATCCCCCCCCATCAATTATAGTACAAAAGACTCATCTGAATTTGACTAATACTAGTATCTGAAAAACCATCTGATCATGGAGTCTTGGTGTAAAATTTTCTAGATCAAAGACCATGAGGTTGGAATCCTAAGGATCGATAGCTCTAATAGCTGATAATAGTAATTTCCTTTGTGCTGGACATGATTGTAGCACTTCTAAGGCCGACATTGCTGAAGGGAATATCACCAAATCTTCAACAATGTTGTAATTATGAGCATCTCTTTCATGTGGATTGAAAGTTGATTTTCGAAGTACACCTTTAGCAGGCGGTTTAATCACTAGATCAGGATTAGGTTTCTTGATGTGAAGTGGATCAGAAATCGAAGGAGATATAGCTGGTGTTTGACTATAATTTTTTGTCTCTTTACAAGTTACATGATTTTTAGTTCCATATTCTTGTGATCATGTCGTAACCATAACATCAGACATCATTAACATATCTGCCGATGAATTTGAAGAAGATACTATCATTTTGCTATCTTGAGTAGGAAAAGGATTCTTCAAGATGGCGGGTGTGGGTGAACCTTTGACAAACTTAGAGACCTCGGACTGATGTGGGTATTCTTTGGTATAGTGATCCTCATCACAGATAAGACAAGGATAACAAGGTTTCCATTTTTCATCAGTTGGTTCATTCTTTTCAGTTTTCTCTTTCGGAGATGTAGTTTGTTTGTTTTTATTCTTGCCTTTCTTCTTATTACCGGTTTTGGATTTAGCTGTAGATGAGTCTACAACATGAATGTCGGTAGAAGTTTTAAGGGAAGAATATCCTTTCAGTGAATCTAGTAAAGTTATGATACGAGAAGTAGTTTTGAAGGACTTCTTCTTACTCTTATTAGAGCTAACTACACCAATTACATCGTCTGCAACATGAGAACCAGAAGGAGTTGCGCTTGTTTAATCGGGATGTGGTAAGTCAGGAATTTTTTCGTATAAAGTACTAGACTATGTATATACAAGGTCTAAGTACTGTGCTTGAGAAATGACATGTTCTTCCTTAACAACACCTCCCTTAGCCACATCTTCAGTGATATTTGGAAGCAATGATTTGATAAACCATTCTGTCAAAATCTGATCCAGAATAAAAACTTTCACTAAACATCATCTTTGTCTCCATTTATGTATGTGATATGAAATGTATGTAGATTTAGATTGTTTTAATGAATTTAAGAGTTCCGTGCCATTGTTGTATCAGGATGGAAACTGAAAGTGTGTTAAGAAAGTTTTTTCTAACACGTTAAAACTTTTGAATGAGCCTCGTGGTAGTTCAATATACCACTTTACAGCTAAACCTATTAGTGTTCTCTGAAACAATCTTAATCGAATGGAATCATCGATTAAAGAGTTGGATGCACACTAGAGGTGGTAAGTCATGACATGGTTTGAGGGGTCTTCTCTTGATTTACCTTCGAACTTAGGAATATCATTGGGAAAATTCATCGGCATTGGTGGCCAAAATGGAAGATAATAAATTAGATCATTCGTTAGGTGTGAAAAATCTGGTAAATTCAAAGTTGCTATGAATGGTAACTGACGGTTAGGGTCCTGTTGAGCAAATTGATAACGTTGAGGAACTATACTAAGACCAAGAGGAGGATATCCAGGATAACTTGGAATACCCTCTGCGGTTGGGATTGTAATGCCTCTCTGATAACCAGGGTTAGCCGTACCATACTGAGGTTGAGATGGTATTTGATATGTGTAACCAGGGTACGGTTGATGTTGGTATACTGGATTTTGTGCTACAAGTCCATATTGATACTGCCCTTGATATTATTGATAAACAAACTGGCCTGTATAAGGTTGGCTTGTTACAATTGTACTTGTACCAGGTTTTCCCGCAGACATCTGAACAGTAGTATGAACTATGGGTCCAAGTTGATGAGCAGTGACTTGAGGGATCAGTTGTGATACTTGAGGGGTTGTAGAAATAGGGGCTGCATAAATTCCAGGGATAAGTGTGGTAGGCTATTGAATAGAAGTTGGTACAGCAGTTTGAGGTGGAGTTCTAGGTGTACTCAGACCAGGTTGCTGAACACTACTAGGTGCAGATACCTGAGGTATAACTTGAAGAGTAGGTTGTGTTAGTCATCAATATTTTTCACTATCTTTGGATGACTATAAGATGGTTATAGTTTCCTGAAAAAAATATTCCTTGAATATCTTGAGTTTCAGAAATCTCACTACCTTCATTATCCTAATAAAACATTTTTCACTATTCTATCAGTTTTCCATCTCAAAGTCACCCTGTTGCTCTTAAAAGTCTTATTATTGGCTTATACCTCTCATTTTCATCTTTCTTTCCTACCTGGAACCTCATTTCCCCATTTCCCCGTGTAAATAAACTCCATCCTCCCTCTAGGTTTTCCTATTTCTGACTCATTCCCATGTCCCTTTGGCCATAATAACCTATAACAATACTCTATTTTCACTTGAAAATCTCCAAGTCAAATTTCATCCAAAATCAGGTCAAAGGACACTCCCATTAGGTCATTAGGGTTTTAAATTTTTTTAAGGTCATCCTTGGATGTTTCAGGCACTGATTTTCATTTGCTAGAATTTGGCTTAGATGTAATAGAATGTCAAGACATAGTTATTCAAGAAGGACCTAAAATTTCCAAAGAGGATTATCTTCTCAGTTCAGAGTCTGCAAGTCAGAAAATTTGACAAAGTTTGGCACTTCTGCAGAAGTGTTGAAAGATTTATCAGTAGAAGGTACTGATGATGTAGACTGTCTACTCCTGCATGAACACAACTTACAACAAGGGAAAGAGGAAACACTTGGTCTTGTAGATGACTAGCGTTATGAACTGGTTAGTCCATTTGAGTGCCAAAGTAGTGATCACTTGTAGAAAATGACATGGAGGAAGCACACAAGGCCAAACATGAAGAAAGTATATCACAAAAGATTGATGGAATATGGAAAAAGTGAGGTGAACTGGATAGAAATGAATGAAATTGAAAGGACTATAGAGAACTTAGAAGACAACACTAATGATTGTTGTAAAAGAACTGCAGAACTGAAAAAGGTGACCATAAAAGGTGGAAAAGTTGAGTTGAAATTTATGGTGGAAACTACAAAAGATTTTGAAGATGCTACTATGTAAACATCCTAAGGTTTTCAAAATAAAACATGTGAAGTCTCAATGATCAAAAGAAAGGCCACCTTCCATGATTTCAGCAACTTGCAAGGTAAAAGTGTCAAAAAGGGTTAGAGAGAAAAGAAAAAGGACTTTAGACATTAGAAAATGGGTTTTCAAAGTTAAATCAAATTCCTCTTGTCTATAAAATCCCATTTCACACTTCAAGAGAACTATTTTTACCTCTCAAAATATCAAGAGGGCTCAACAAGGAAAAATTTGTGAGTTTGCAAGAAGAATTTGGGAAAATTTTCTTGGCATTGCGTGCCTGGGAGTTGGCATTGCACCGTTGCCAGTTTTTATCCATGAAAATTTTGAAGGCACTATGCACCTGGGAGCTAGCACTGTACCCTTGCCAGAGCACTATGCTCTTGCCAAAAAGAACCCCGTGAAGATGTCTTGGCGATGTGCGCTTAGAGACTGGTGTTGTGTGCTTAGCTTGGTGCTGTGCGCTTAGGCATAAAGGGTTTCTAAGTGATCCATCCATCCAAATCACATCAAAATTCATCAAATTTCCTCCAAGATCCTCCACAAAAATCTTGAGGGGTAAGTACATGACATAAAATTTCTTTGAAGCTATTTTGGTCATCATTTAATCAATGGAAATGAAACCCTAAAGGAAACCCTAATCAAACCCTAGTTACAAATCAGAGATCATTTTCTATATACTTATTTCATCCTCCTAAATAGAGTATCAATTATAGACAGGGTAATTACACTGCTTTAGGGTTTTTATTGAGTTAGTTTTCCCCTCACTCTTTTCCTACACCTATACCCCTTCACTCATTCCGTTCATTTTTCAAAGCTGCCATTTCATTCATTTCCCCTCATCTCATTTCCACTTACACTCTAGGGTTCTATAAAATAGAGTTTAACATGTTTGAGGGTGAAGACAGTGGTGGTGAGGCACAAGTTCCAATGAGACATGATCACGAGGGAAGATAAACAGATTTGAACCCCTCAATACAAGAGAACTCATGTAATCTCCTCTTACTGTTTCTTGCTTTAAACATGTGGGCTTCTTTGAGTTTTTTGAGAAGGTGCAACAAGTCCAAAATAACCCTGAGCTAACAAGACTATTCATCATTAATCTACATGAAAAGTAGGTCAATATTGTGGGGGTTACATTTGAGATGTCCATTGATTCCATTGCAGCTGCTAAAGGGATACCTAGTGTGGGAGAGAAGTGGTTCAAACAAGCAAACCTGGACATGAGTTATTTTGAACCATACCTCAAACCTAGGTTTAAAGACCACCATAAGTCCATCTTTCCTTTTTCTCATCTTCTTGATATATATGCACCCATGATTAGGATAATAATGAAGTATTTCACTTGCGAGGGAAGGTTTTCTTGCCTCTACTCTTAGCACATCCGTCTTCTTATGCATTTCACTAGAGTTAGGATGCTGCATATACCATATTATCTTTTCTGTAGCATTGAAAAAATGGCTTACATTGTGCAAAAGAGAGATTACAATCAGAAAATGCAGAGCCTATTTCATTATTCACTCATCAAGATGGTGGTTATGCATTAGCTACAACAGAAAAACATTCCATGGGATACCTTCATTTCCAATGAGGTTTTTATCACTCCACCTATTCATCATGAGCAGGATATCCATTCCTCATCTCACACTCCCATTCCTAATTCTCCATCACATCCCACTACTCATGCATCACCATCCACTCACATCCAATCACCTCATGTTGATCCTCCCTCATCACCTTTTCACAATCCTTCACCATCATATCCTGATACCAGAGCCTCAAGTAGTGAAAGAAACATTGAAACAGCTGGCACTAAAGTGCATGATATTGAGTCTTTTCCTTTGACCTATCAGAGAGGCCATAGGCATGTGTTTGCTTCACTTGAGGTGAAAGGGGCCATGCCCTTTTCATCAACAAAATAGGTTGATAAAATCAAGGAAAATGTTATAGAGCATGTCATTGTTGAAGAGGAGGATAATCATGAAACTGAACAGGAGTTTCAGCTAATTGACCTTGAGGATGAGGATGAGGAGAGGATCACCAATATGTTGATCAAAAGAAAGGATGCCAAGATTAGTGAACTTAAAGCTAATCTTGGTAGGGCAAATAATGTTATCTGTTTTCCTGAGCTAGAGAATAAACAGTTGGAGACAAAGCAGGCCATCAGTGAGGTTAGGGCAATTAGAGCTCAGAAAGAGGCCAGAAAGCTAAGGATTTGCTAGATGAGATCATGGGAACTTTTGATGACAGTGATGATGAGGAAGAATAGATTCCTAGGTAGAGAACAAGGAAAATTGGGGTGAAATAAATGAGTTTTAGATATTTTTCCTTGGGCCTTGCATGGTCTCAAAGGTAAAAATGCATTAACTATGTAATGAATGACATTTGAAACCCTAGGTGGGGTTTAACTCCTCATTTTGCAGATAAATGCTGCATGTATGCTTCATTGTTTTTGTTGGTTGATTGTTGAGCTAAATATTATTTATACTTTGAGTTGTGAAAGAATTTTGGCTTTAGATCCTTGTAACTGTTTTGACCTGAATGTTAATGGAGCAAGCACATTCACAAGATTCATGGACTTTGTCAAATGGTGATGTTATAATAATCTAGTTATTGTTTCCTCTTATGTTTTCCATATTGTTCATCCTTTCTCTTATAACAGAGCAGAAAATTTAGGTTAAGATATGTTGTTAGAGGCACCTTAACTCTATCTTTTTTTTTTGTTTAGATGCTTTCCTCTGCTAGGTCTGATTGGAGAATTCTTAATTGTTTTCTGAACCACCTAGCTTGTTGCCTTGAAAATTGTTTAATAAGAGTCAAACTGAAGAAGTTTATGGTATGCCCTATCCTTTGGTGTAGCTTGAAACATTGTTTTTAAGGCCTTTCTTTGAAGATTTCTTACTATGGTTTAGGCTAAAAATGTTTATGGTTTTCCCCGTCCTTTTGTTTATCTTGAAAAGTCACTTTGAAGGTATTTTATAGTTTTATTAAAGAATTTAGGAGTTCCCTGCTCTTTAATCATCACTTACTTGTTATCTTGAATGTTTTCTTTCTCTAAAAGTGAAAAGATAGAGAATTTAGGAGTTCCCTGCTCTCTAGGGTTTGCTGGATTGTTGTCTCAAATTTTACTTGATAAAGCTAGGCCAAAGAATTTTATGGTGTGCATTGTCCTTTGGTTCTTTCTTAAGCATAGTGATATAAAAGGCTCTTATTGTTCTAGTATATGTTAAAGGATTCTTAATTTCCCTTTAAACCTACTAAAATCACAATTTAATGTTCATTTCACACCCACATAAGCTATTTAAGATCCATTTGGATTTGTTAACCTGCCCTATGAAACACCCTTGATTTATTGTTGTACTTTTCAAGCCTTTCACAGACCCCATAACCCAATGGTTTGAATTTATCTTACTCTATCTATTCTAATTAACAAGCAACCCAACCAAACAAAACAAAACAAACAAACCCTATCATTTTAACTAGCCCAATATCAACATCCGAAATCAATCAAGTTATATCTTTTATACAAATATAGAGAGAGCCCTCTCTGAGTCCAGGAAGGCTAGGTCCTAGGAATCCAAAGTTGGTTTGATGTTACCCTTGTCTATTTGGTCTTGCAAATCTGACAAATTACAAGGACCTAACAAGTTGGATAGGTTGCTCAATTTGATTGTAAGAAATTGGATGACGAGACTGATTATAAGGTACTTGCACGGTAGGTTGCAATGTAATATCCAAAAAGGGATAATGTAGTAATAATGAAACACAATATAAGAACTGAAACTAAGTAAACAATAAATCTCAAGACAACATCAGAATTTACAAAGAATCTGAGCCATTTTATTATATTGGAGAAGATTCAGTTACAGAATGTACAAAATATGAGGAGATCTAGCTAAAGAGATGGCCTAGAATCACCCAAAAAACATTCCACAATAGGCACTCGTAACTGGAGAGCTACTGAAGCTTGTCCCTTCAGAAAAATATGAATATATGATTGCAGGCTGAAAAGGAAAATGCAGATCTACTCAAATATGGAGCTTAGCTCATGCCAAGATTCAAGATCTGGCTAATGTGATGGGTTCCCAAGATAACCCAGAAAGGATTTTCCAGATCTAAAACTTTGGAAAATCCCCCTCCTAAGATTTGATCCTTGATCTGTTTGGAATTACAGATCTAAAGCTATATCTAACAAATAGATGGCTGAAATATGTCAGAAAATCAGATCTAAGCTTGAAGGGTTGATCCCTCCTTCAGATCTACAAGATGGAAGCTCTAGATCTAGCTTCTCAATCCTCCAATGATGATTACAGTTGCTGCAGCAAAATTTCTCATAGAAAATGCACTGTGAAGGAAAGAGAGGCCTTTTTCCTACTAAAATATGATGCAATAAACTCCAAGCTAATGGAAATACTGATGGTAAGGTGAGGGGATGATCCCTCATAGGATTACTAACTGAAATGCTAGCAACTTCCTTCCTCCTTTTCAATCTGCAAAATGGACAACATAATTCCTGAAGGTATTACTGCTGCTAGGAGGTCAATAAATTTTGGCCTGACTCCAAATATGATACGAAGCTCTGGGAATGCTGATATTTAAGCCCAAGGTGATAGGAATAAACCTTCACTATTTCTCCAGTTGAAATACTGAAGACAACCTCCACCTTCCAAACTGATCTTCAGAAATCTGCAATTTCTGAATATGAATGTTCTGCAGAAAGTAGGAAAAGATATGTGGCACCAATGCCTGATGTAGAATGAAGTACAATACTCTTTCTAGAGATACTCTAAGAAAGAGGTGGGATTCCCATCCAGGAACACCCTGTGCTAAACAACACTTGAAATCTCTGCTAAACAACCCAAGAAAGAAATGGAATGTCACATGAGAATTCCAGATCTAAAAATATCCTCAACATCAATAATCACAAGCATGCATTCCATTTTTTCCTTCATCACCTTTATATAATGTTTGAGCCTTCCCATGCCTTGGCCCTCGTCTAGACTGCGTTGTGTATGTGGACAAGATCCTCCATGTGTGACTGCGTTCTTTGACCAAGTCATCCATCATGTCTGGGTGCAATGTACACCCTCTCCATCATGTGTGCATTAATTGCACAACTTCCTCCATCATCTTATCATGAATGATCCATGATCTTCTGTTTGACATCTTCAAGATCTTAGTTGACTGTATCAACCTCCATGATCTATCTCAATTAATGAGACATAATCTCCAATTTCATTCACATTATTAGTTTCTCAACTACCTAATTATGTAAATCTAGGCTTAATTAATCCACATTCACACACAAAAAGTGGATATTTATTCATATTGAGTATTATGGGTCCCACCACCCTTTTATTTACTTAATTCATTAAGAAAGTTAAGAACTATAATATTCCAAATATCAGGTGAAAATTTGGGAATATTACAGTCCTCCTCGACAAAATGTTGCTTGTCCTTAAGCAACTGCAAAAGTGGATGCTACAACAAACATCCTCCCTCCAAATGGAATCCTCATGTGGAAGGCCTTCCCATCTATCACAATGTGTCATGTATGTCCAGCTCCAAAGCTGCCTCTCTAGAATGTCTAGAATGGCTTCCAACTGAAAAGTTAGATACCCTTCCTAATCAATGAATCTTCAAGTGGCAACCATATGATGACCAAAGTTCTCCCCTATACATGGGATACATAAGATAAAGTGGTTTATTCCCAAAGTGGAAAGTCCCAACTCATGAACTATCTCTCCAACCCATGATACATAGAGTATATTACATACACCAATGCCCTCATCGTTAGCCATGTTGGCCATGTAGGAATTAAACATCACATCAACATAGTGAAAAAAAAGAAGTAGAGACATATGGGAAAACATAAATAATTGTTGGAGAGGTAAATCCCCTCTGTAGACAGAGGTGATCCCTACTAGCCTAGATCTGTTGTAGCAACAACTGAGTCACGCTAAGATGCAAGTTCCTAATTTCAAAAGACCAAGATGCGACAAGAGGCCTACCTTAAGTCCTACGCTGCCGTCGTTTGTGGAGAAGATGGCGCTTCCGTCCCTTGCTTTGGCAGATCACAATTCTCTCGCTCGACGCGATCGAACACCTGCATGTAAAAGAAGAAACAACAAACACATAAGCGTAAAACCTAATACATGCAATTATGTATCAATCAGAGAAGATACAACTCATAACATAAAACATAAACATCTGAGTGGAACCATAATCGAAGTCGCTTATTATTAATCAGAACAAAGAAAGATACAACTTGAGCTCTGATGTTGGATCTTCCTTCGGCGGGTCGACAGAGGAGTACATCTTGGTAAAGCTCGTCGGGAAAAGGACGAGTCTCTCTCTCTTCGGTTGTCTGATGATAATATACTTACAATTGATTCAGCTCTATTCAGGCTACCAAGACTACTTAGCTCAACCATTCAACCCCTTCATCAATGGAATATAGCTATATTTATAGAGGAGAGGAGGAGGTTGGGATCCCTACAATAGTGGAAGGGAGGCCTTATCCCTTGGGAGGTTCCCCATAAGGTGGAAACAAGAGGCCAAAGGAGGAAGGCCGTGGTTATTCAGTCGAAACCACTCCTCATGGCTCATCCATGAAGTTGTTGTAATTGAAACTTCGCCTCTTTTTTAAAAACAAATTCCATAAGAATATTGGCGTGGGTGCTTAACTGGGACATAGTGCTAACTGGCGCGGGCTCAGTGTTAATTTTCCTCATTGGTGCGAGGACATAAAGGGCTACCAACGCCAAGGAAAAAATAGGTGTTTTTAGGGGCCTACTCAGGAAATGATCAACAAAAGGAATGTTGTCCTCATGGCAAGGGATGCAATGATGGTATTTGCAAGGCATGACACTGCTTATTGGTCACATAAATGACCCTCCAATGGGTGAAATGGGGATTTCAGGGATGGTGAAAAATTACCGTGTAACAGATGCCCCCTAAAGCATGAGGCCCGAGAGAGAGAGAGGGGTGAAATGCTTTACGAGAACATGTCCAACTGAAAACACTGCCATTGGAAAACCTGCATAGACAAGTACAACTAATATCTCAAATACATGATATATGTGGTATGGGCATAGTCATCCATAATAGAGTATACAATAATCAAGATCCAAGGCATGGACACAGCCATCTAGGAAGGATCGATAAATAGACTCAGGTATGGTTGCAACCATCCATTCAATGAGTCATGTAACTAATCATAATATTCCACAAAATCGCAGCCTGGATTCTAACAGACAAAATCCAAGGTCCTGCGCTCCATCTTGACCCAAACAAAGTACAAGTTCAAGCATGTGAATAAGTGAGCTGAAGTTGAACATGCAAGAACATTGTCTGATTACCAGCCAGTGATGAAAGCTGTTAACAGACATGAGAGGAACCACTAATAATGAAAATGGCCCTGAAGGTACTATAGGTACAATCCATGAAGTGTGAACAGTGAGCTGGCGTCGAACACTCGCAGAATCATTCGATCGAAGGCCAATGATGAAAACCTTGTGTCGAATGTGAAGAACCTGCCATTGAGGCATGTAGGCTTCAAGGTACCGGAAGGGAGTCTCTAGATCAAATTCCTGGATAATGAGCTGAAGTCGACAGGAAGTGACCTTGATCGAAGGTGGCCCATAGTGCTTCCCATATCATCGACGTGAGACAAAGGAAAATAATGTTTGTGAATAAGGAACAGATGAGAATCAGAGGAAGGTTGAAACTGCAGAGGTCAACTTCTCTTGAACATATTGGCGACACGACAGTGGATTTGGCAGTATTTGACATCAAAGGATCAGAGGTCATGATGATGAGGAAAAAAGCAGATGAGAGGTCAAAAACGATACCCAAACCCATGGAGGCAAATAGAGAGTGAGATGAGATGTCCCCAACCTGACACGAATGCAGACAAGTGCCATTTTCAAGAGCGACATACTACCGACATGGCGACGATACTGGTTCCATTTTTCCCCACCATTTATGGCGAGTACCCCTTTATTTTTACACAAGATTGAAGAGGATACCATATTCTTGTCATATAAGTTCGTCCTTCGGACGAATCCATCCTAGTACATTTAACGAGCCCTAGGAAGGAGGAGCTCGAATATCGTCATTACAACTAAATCTGATGTCATCAGGGTTTAACGACTCTGACAAAGGAAGAAGTCAGCGTCTTTTCATATTTAGAGAGTTTTAAAAGACAGTGGAAAAGTAAACTCCAACAATCCCTTTTCGTAGATAGTTCCTCAGATCCGAAAAGGTAGAAAACTGTGTCTGAGAGAACCTCCTAGTCGCAATAGGCTAGGGTATTCCTTTTTTGTAAATAATCTATCCCAGCCCGAAAAAGGGGTAAACGTATACTGGGTAGATATCGTTTCGCAGCCAATTTAACAAGTTCAAAACGACAAGAGTCTCGACAATCTTTTCAATTTTTAAGAGTCAGAAAAGAGCTGAAAGTTGACTCCTCCTGAAGGAACGAGTGGTATAAAGGGTAGCAACTGGTTCCAGTAATGGTGGAACTGCTCAGAACAAGTAAAGGTTAAGAGGCTGGCTAACAATACCACTCATCGTAGCGTCGAAGAACGGGTAAAACAACCAAGTGAAGGCATATGATCGGCCAAGCAGATAGTGACGATGGAGTGAGAAAACCAAGGCTCATCCGGTAAAAACAGGCTGATAAAATGACAATCACAAGGGGTAAAAAGGGAAAGGTTTCATTTTTACACAAGCTTGAAATCAGGAAACTCTGCTTGAAGTTGGTTTCATTTTTACACAAGCTTGAAACAAAGATAAACTATGCTTGAAACCGGTTTCTTTTTTACAGAAGCTTGAAATGGAAACAAACTATGCTTGAAAAAGAAATCACGCCCCCAGCATGATGACTGAATTCGAGGCACATGGCTATCTCCCCGAATGCTGTGTCTAGTGTATCACAGGTATAAGGTGGCAGAATCGGCTTCCTACGGACAAAGGATAGAAACCTAGTGGGGTCTCCCTTTATATATGCGATGGTATGGGGAGCACAAGTCCGTACTAGAACTATCTAAAGCCAAAAGGTGAATGAAAACTACTAGGTTTAATGATGCCGGAACACGTCACTAGCCTAGACCTCTAAATATTTCATCAATGTTTCAATGCTTCCTTAGGTTGATTGAATAAAATTTATGGTTGATATTCAATTATGTCTCGGTTTCAAGGCCCTATCGTATGTCATTTGACAATCTCCTATATGCAGCTATATGAGAAAAGAAAACTTTTCAATTCGATGAATGCTATCTAGTGAAGGGAAGAACTTCAAACAATGATGCAACAAACAACAATACTGAAAATGAAAATTTTCAAAACTAGATGACTTTCACTATCCAAAAGTAATTTCAAACATTCAACAATGTGAATAATGCGATGTAATCTATGCAAAATCCTCTCTTTTTTTGAAAACTATGCAATTGTAATCTATGCACAATTTCCTTTTTCTTTTCAAATGATAAGAATGCACTCAATGCATTTTTTGATGAAATGAGAATCTACTTAATGCATGCTTTTAATGAAAGAGAATGCACTCAAAGCGATTTTTAGTTTTCAATCATTAAACAATGTAATCTGAGTTCAATGATAAATCTCAAAAAATACTTTTCAATGCAATGTGATCTAATGCATTTTAACGAAAATAAAACTTTGAGATGAAAACTAAATAAATGCAAATCTTTATTGATGAAGGATGAAGGAAAAAGGGATGCAAACAAACACTAAGAATGCAATCGTTGTTTCAAAACACTTTGTAACAAAATTCCTCAAAAGGTGACAAAACACAAAGAGGACTTCCAAAGCATGAGATCAAAACAAGGCATTAATTCCCTTTTACATCAAGCAATCAAGAAAGAATACTTTCCGGCTAAACAATGAGAAATGTAATCTATGCTCATACAGAGAAAATATCGGAAGGGAAAGACAAACTAGTGAAGGATTTAGGGAAAAAATCTCAATTTTCACACACCCTGAAATTGGCACGACTTTCTCACTAACAACTAGCACCAACTGGCGCGACTTGCTCACTGACAAGTAGCGCCAATGGAAAATTGGTGCGGGTTTCTAACTGAAAACAAGTGCCAACGCCTGAAAATGAAAAAACAAAGAATTTCTCCCAACCAAGACCAAACTCACCACTTCAAGAAAAATCTAAAACTAACCTAGAAGCAAAGTACTGACCAAAAAAAACTTTCGAACAAGGGAAAACCCTAGCACCTACAGGAAATGGTATGAATTTCTAGCTGTAATCTGCGCCAGATAGGGGATGGTGCGAGTGATGAATTGGCAACTTGCGCCAATGGGCGTGATTGTCAGGGTGGAAATCGCGCCAATTAAGCCAACCATGAAAATATGAAAAATTCGAAAAAGCAGAGGTCAGATCTAATCCTCTGGGGCTGAACAGAGGTTTAACACTAGAAAAAAGTGAACCAAAAGAGTTGATAAAGCAGACAAAGACCAAAATCAACTAAAAAGACAAGACGAACTCCAATCAATGTCTCCCCAGTGGAGTCACCAGTTTGTTGGAGAGGTAAATCCCCTCTGCGGACAGAGGCGATCCCTACTAGCCTAGATCGGGTCTAGCAACAATCGAGTCACGCTAAGACGCAAGTTCCTAATTACAAAAGACCAAGATGTGACAAGAGGCCTACCTTAAGTCTTACGCTGCCATTGTTTTTGGAGAAGATGGTGCTTCCATCCCTTGCTTTGGAAGTTCACAATTCTCCCGCTCGACGTGATCAAACACCTGCACGTACAAGAAGAAACAACAAACACACAAGCATAAAACCTAATACATTCAATTATGTATAAGTCAAAGAAGATACAACTCATAACATAAAACATAAACATCTGAGTGGAACCATAATCGAAGTCACTTATTATTAATCAGAACAAAGAAAGATACAACTTGAGCTCTGACGCTGGATCTTCCTTCGGCGGGTCGATAGAGGAGTACATCTCGGTAAAGCTCGTCTGGAAAAGGACAAGTCTCTCTCTCTTCGGTTGTCTAATGATAATCTCCTTACAATTGATTCAGCTCTATTTATGCTACCAAGACTACTTAGCTCAACCATTCAGCCCCTTCATCAATGGAAGATGGCTATATTTATAGAGGAGAGGAGGAGGTTGGGATCCCTACAATAGTGGAAGGGAGGCCTTATCCCTTGGGAGGTTCCCCATAAGGTGGAAACAAGAGGCCAAAGGAGGAAGGCCGTGGTTATTCAGTCGAAACCACTCCTCATGAATCATCCACGAAGTTGTTGTAATCGAAGCTTCGCCTCTTTTTTTAAAAAACTTTCCATAAGCAGATTTGCACAAGTGCTTAACTGGGACAGAGCACCAAATGGCGTGGGCTCAGTGTTAATTTTCCTGATTGGCACGAGGACATAATGGGCTACCAGTGCCAAGGCAAAAACAAGTGTTTTTAGGGGCCTGCTCAGGAAATGATCAACAGAAGGAATGTTGTCCTCATGGCAAGGGATGCAATGATGGTATTTGCAAGGCATGACATTGCTTATTGGTCACAAAAATGACCCTCCAATCAGTGAGATGGGGATTTCAGGGATGGTGACAAATTACTGTGTAACAATAATTTCAAATCATATTCTCCTAATAACAACCAATGCAGAAAAGCCTTCTGCTGCCATGCTAGATCATCATGAAAATAAGTAAGAAATCCATACTCCCTCAAAAGAAGCCACCTCAACAATGCTTCTTGTTGCCACGCCAAATCATCTAGAAAAATATGACAGCCATATTCTCTCAAAATTAGCCATATTAGCAATGCCTCTTGCTTCCATACCCCATCATCATTGTACCAAATGTAGTAGTCATATTCTCTTAAGAGAAGCCACCTTAATAAGGCATCTTGCTACCCCATCACATCATCATTATACCAAGTACAATGACCAAAATCACCCAATAGAAGCCAATGCTGTAAGGCTTCCTATTGTCATCCTCCAGCAATTTCATGCAATGTATAGGAAGAATTCAACCCATACTCTCCCAATAGTAACCAAAGCAACAAGGATTCCTGCTGCCTTCTTCCATTAACATGATGCAAGTCATGGAGCAACAATAAATAAATGGACATGTGAGATGTCTCATCAACATAATACAAACAAGCTCCTCTATGCCACATCATGTGAGAGTGGTACCTTCTCCCAACCCCAAGTACATACATGAACATAAGATACATCCCAAACATAAATATATGTAAATGCATGAGACATACCCCAAATAAGATTAAATACATGGACATAAGATTTAACATGTGATGTCCAAACTCTCTTCTTAACAACCAAAGCAACCATGCCTTCTTCTTATGCATTCTATCATTGAGACATAAGGCATGAAACAAGAAAATATGAATCTTTGGGTAGTAACCATACTCACCCAAGAGAAACCAACGCAGCCATGCTTCTTGCTGGCCTGTGTCATAGATTTGCAAATGGTTTGGCAACCCCTTGCTCCATACTATCAACCATTCATCCCAATGTGGATGATGGATCTCATTCTGAAAATACTTGGCGTCCTCCCATTGTAAGACACCAACCTCCTCAAACTGATGAAGAAATTTGCACCTCATGAAAGATTGAAGTGCACCACCCATGTGATCTCTTAATGAAAACTTCTTCTCATCCACGGCCTTCCAAAACCAATGAGGCTCTGGATCTGCTGCAGGTAGAAGTCTCTCTTTGAGCTGCGAGATGCTCATTGAGAAAGTGTCATCAAGAAAGGAGGGGGGATAATATAGGGTATAGAGGGAGGTACCCAAGGGAATGATATGATGTAATACTATAATAATGATAAATAAATGGGCCATAGTTAATAAATAAAGTGGTTAACCCACATTATGTAAGGGACCACATGTAGCTAGAGAATAAAGTGATAAGCCCATTGTATTGGATGTATGGTATTGAGAGAACCATGGTAACTACCCATGGTATTGCATATATGAAACATATATAGAGGCTAGAGACTCTCCATTGAGATATGTCAAGGATTATTGTATTGACAAGCATATGGCTTGTGGAGTGATCTCCTTCCACAAGGAGTGAATGTATGGTGTTGCCCTACCTCAAGGGTTTTGATATTAATAAAGATCTGAAGTTTTATCTTCTATGGTGTTATTTATTGAGTATATTTTTCATTTATATACATTTTCTTGTCAGATCTATTACAAGTGGTATCAGAGCACTTTATTGGGCAGAGTTTGGGAGATTTGTTTTTTCATTTTTTGCAGGAAATTTTTGGGCGACGAGTTTGCAAAAAAGATCCGAAAATTTTGGCACAAAATTTTCAGAAATAAATAGAATATCTAGATTCCTTGCACAAAAATACCTAATTTAAAAAAAAAATTCAGTCGAATCAGAGTGTGGATGAGGGCGATATCACTAATTTAAATTTAGCTGTGTTGCAGAAATGTTTCTGACGACAATCTGTATATGGTGGCTCTCCTGAAATTTTTTGTAGATTTTGGTTCATAATTTAAAACAAAAAATTATATATCTGGACTCCCCTTGAAAAAACACCCAATTTAAAAAAAAAAAATCGGTCAAATCGATGTACGGATGAGGGAGTTATCACTGATTTAAAATCAGCCATTTTTTTTAGAAATTTTGTGACGACGGGACTGTTGTAGCACAGATTTGTGTTTTCAGAGTACCTAGATCGGGATTTCAGTCACATAGATAGATGCAGAATGACTATTCTATTTCTGAAAACAAGTTGTATTAAGGATTCTAATTTATATTGACCAAGTAATGTCCATTTTAAATGTTTTCCAAATTAAGTGATTTTCTTCAAAACCCTTACTTTGTTTTAGAGGTTCTCGCAAGATGAAGTTTATAGGAAAAGATGATGGCCCTACTATTGAATATTTTTTACAATATCACAAGGCTCAATACCAAAAATTTTGGATATGCTCCATAGGGCTTCATATGAAAGATGAGGCAAATAAATGGTGGACCTCACTTGATAGCTCAGTGAGGAAACTTCCCGATAAAAAACTTGAAAAAGTCCTTTTGGACAAGTGGTCTCAAATCGAAAAGGAGGAAAGTAAGAGCCATAAAGACTTATTTTCTACCAATATTTCCATATTACAGGTTCATCGAAGTATTCAGAATGAGAACATCATTGTGTCTATCACTCCTAGTTGCAAGCATAATTGTATTAATGTGAATTTGGCTAAAAGATTGCAAGTTCCAGCAAAGCATATTGAAAACACACAGGTTGATAAGGAAGATGTTCAAATTTATAAATATTTGAAGATTTCTATGGATAAGTATGTGTTGCATTTTAATTTTTATGCTTCAGATATGGCTATTATGGATGTTGTTTTGGGACACCCTTGGATGGAATCTGTTGGTACTGTCAATTTTAATGTGCAAAAGAAATTAATGAATCTCTGGTATAAAAAGAAGAAAATTACATTGCACGATTTGCATCAGGAACCATGCAGAGGCCATGGAGGAAGAAGCAAAAATATCTAACAACACATATGCATCAGATGATGAGCCTTTGATGGTAGATAGCCAAACACAGACATCAAAGCAAGTACCAACAAAAGAACCAGACACCACTCCATCACCAACAATGGAGGAATTAATGAAGGATATTACATTAGTTAAAGCTTCAAAATATCACCACCCACATCACCCAACAAGACAACAACCAGCAAGATGGTAACAAAATAGCAACAAGGAAAACAACCCCTGGACGACACATAGAGAGGTGCAACGATCCACTGACAACACATCAACACAAAAGAACCACCAGAACCCGCTTCCATCTCAAGTGAGAGAGGCATCGACTAGATCGAGTGTTTGCCTTTCTCTTGGATGGCTAGATGCACGTGAATGGTACCAGTGGAATACTCTTTTCAGTGGATCTTATTATTTGTGTTCTTCTCATGTTTCGAGGATGAAACATGTTTAAGGGGGGTGTAATGTAGTATACCTAGGGGGGATAATATAGGGTATAGAGGGATGTACCGAAGGGAATAATATGATTTAATAATATAAGAATGATAAATAAATGGGCCATAGTTAATAAATAAAGTGGTTAACCCACATTATGTAAGGGACCACATGTAGCTAGGGAATAAAGTGATAAGCCCATTGTATTGGATGTATGGTATTGAGAGACCCATGGTAACTACCCATGGTATTACATGTATGAAACCCATATAGAGGCTAGAGACTCTCCATTGAGAGATGTCAAGGATTATTGTATTGGCAAGCATATGGCTTGTGGAGTGATCTCCTTCCTTAAGGAGTGAATGTATGGTGTTGCCCTACCTCAAGGGTTTTGATATTAATGAAGATCTGAAGTTTTATCTTATATGGTGTTATTTCTTGGGCTTATTTTCCATTTCTATACATTTTCTTATCAGATCTATTATAGCCTATGTCATATATTTGCAAGTGGTTTGGCAACCCCTTGCTCCATACTAGCAGCTATTCATCCCAATGTGGATGATGGATATCATTATGCAAATACTTGGTATCCTCCCATTGTAAGACACCAACCTCCTAAAACTGATGAAGAACTTTGCACCTCATGAAATGTTGAAGTGCACCACCCATGTTCTCTCTTAATGAAAAATTATTCTCATCCATGGCCTTCCAAAACCAATGAGGCTCTGGATCTACTGCAAGTAGAAGTATCTCTTTGAGCTGTGAGATGCTCATTGAGAAAGTGTCATCAAGAAAGGAGAAAATATTTCTCATATCAAGATGTCTACCATTCATCATCTTAACCTCCATTGCTTCATGAGTGAAGCTATCTTCAGAATGCTCCAAGAATAATGGGACCTCATTATTATCACTACTACTAAGTGACAACGTTGTAGATTTGCAAGGTAATACATCTACTGTCTCAAATCAAGGTACAATATTGATCTCATAACCAGTCATTGTACATAGGATCATGCTCATCCCTTCTTTTGAAACTATACACTTAAACTCAAGAGGTTGAATGTAGTCCATCCATGACAAAATGGGATAGCTTTTCATCTCCTCCTTTATTAGATCAAGGGTCCTCTGCGCTATGATAGTTTGTTGCTTCAAATCAACATTTAGATCTAACCATTGGTCATGCATTGGCCCTGATGGCATATTCCCATAAGTTTCAATAAGATCTACTGAAACAACAGGTTATGAATGTGTATGCATACCTTGGATCAACTGATATGTGGGAACCTCTTGACAGAACACAAGAGTTCCTCCAATCAGGACAATGGTGTCTCCAACTGCTAGTAAGAGAGATGGTTTCTCTTCTTCGAATGTACCAGTGCTGGAATCTCCCTCCTCTTCCTCATGCATCTCCTGAATCATGCATGGGACTCTATGTGTCAAGAGATTAAGACTATCTTGCAAGATTGCAAGTGTCTCTTCTCCAGATGTAAGTACTTCTGTAGCTGGTGGTGAATGTAGTGACTTCTTGTCCAGAGTGACAAGAATGACATCCTCCTTTGTTTCCTTAGGAAATGTCTCTTTGTGGCCCCTTTATGTCTTCTTCACATCAAACTTCTTCCTCAGCTTGTGAAAGAAATCTGAATATTTAGTCACCTTTGCATGATCCATGTGACTAAACCACTAATTCTTGGCTTCACCTAAGAGATGAAGTGCTACAATTTGGACAACCTCTTTTTCAGCCACAGGATGTAGCATGAAAAACGAATCTAACTCTTTCCTCCAAGCCTTAACATTGCTTGAGGAAGACCGATCAAATGTAGGAAAATAGAATCTATTGTGCCTCTTTCTTCTATTGCTGCTATAGGACCTTCTTTCTTCCTTGAGTTCAAAGCATTCTTGCAGAGTTAGATTTTTCTTGAAGGCTTTAGACTGTTCCTTGTACTCCTTAAGATACAAACTGAGAGTCTCATGAGTCTCAGGTTCTCTTCTTTCTTCATTTCTATACCTCTCACCTTGTTCAAAGAAAGTGGGCATAGTAGATCTATGAGGAGATCTATGATTCTCTGGTTTTCTTTTTTGCTGATAGGAAGTGCGTGGACCTTCCTCTTCAATTCTTCTTACTGGATCCTTCCTTTGCCTTTTCTTCTTCATTTGATAGACCTCCTTGGAGAGATCTTGCATGGATCTAAAAAAAGGAGTGGAAAAATTATCCTCCTTCATGATATATCTCATCTATCTGCTTCTTCTTTTGATGCAAAAGATGAAGTGTCCACAAGCTGAGCCAAAGATCATGCTCCGATACCATTGTAATATCCCAAAAGGGAGAATGTAGTAATACTAAAACACAATATAAGAACTACAACTAAGTAAACAATAAATCTCAAGACAACATCATAATTTACAGAGAATCTGAGAAATTTTATTATATTGGAGAAGATTCAGTTACACAATGTACAAAATATGAGGAGATCTAGCCAAAGAGATGGCATAGAATCACCCAGAAAACATGTCACAATAGGCACTGTGTAACTGGAGAGCTACTGAAGCAAATAATGTGCTGTCCCTTCAGAAAAATATGAATATATGACTGTAGGATAAAAATGAAAATGCAGATATACTCAAATCTGGAGCTCAGATGATGCCAAGATTAAAGATATAGCCAATGTGATGGGTTCCCAAGATAACCCAAAAAGGATTTTCCAGATCTAAAACTTTGGAAAATCACCCTCCTAGGATTTGATTCTTGATCTACTAGGAATTGTAGATCTAAAGCTATATCTGACAAATAGATGGCTGAAATATGTCACAAAATCATATCTAAGCTTGAAGGGATGATCCCTCCTTCAGATCTACAAGCTGGAAGCTCTAGATCTAGCTTCTCAATCCTCCAATCATGATTACAGCTGCTGCAACAAAACTGCTCATAGAAACTACACTGTGAGGGAAAGAGAGGTCTTTTGCCTGCTGAAATATGTTGAAATAAACTCCAGTCTGATGGAAATACTGATGGTAAGGTTAGGGGATGATCCCTCACATGATTACTAGCTGAAATGCTAGCAACTTCCTTCCTCCTTTTGGATCTGCAAAATGGATGGCGTAATTCCTAAAGGTATTAATGCTGCTAGGAGTTCAACAACTTTTGGCCTGATGCCAAATATGATATGAAGCTTTGGGAATGCTGATATTTAAGTCCAAGGTGATAGGAATAAACCTTCACTAGTTCTCCAGCTGAAAAACTGAAGACAACCTCCATATTCCAAACTAATCTTTAGAAATCTGCAATTTCTGAATATGAATGTTCTGCAGAAAGTAGGAAACGATATGTGGCACCAATGCCTAATGTATAATGAAGTAAAATACTATTTATAGAGCTACTCTAAGAAAGAGGTGGGATTCCCGACTAGGAACACCCTGTGCTAAACAAGACTTGCAATCTCTGCTATACATCCCAAGAAAGCAATGGAATGTCACATGAAAATTCCAGATCTAAAAAAATCCTCAACATCAATAATCACAAGCATGCCTTCCATTGTTGCCTTCATATCCTTTATATAATTTTTGAGCCTTCCCATGCCTTGGCCCTCATATAGACTATGCTGTGTATGTTGAAAAGATCCTCCATGTGTGACTGCGCTATTTGACCAAGTCATCCATAATGTCTAGGTGCAATGTACACCCTCTCCATCATGTGTGCATTAATTGCACAAATTCCTCCATCATCTTATCATGAATGCTCCATGATCTTCTATTTGAAATCTTCAAGATCTTAGTTTACTGTATCAACCTCCATGATCTATCTCAATTAATGAGATATAATCTCCAATTTCATTCACATTAGTAGTTTCTCAACTACCTCATTATGTAGATCTAGGCTTAATTAATCCACATTCACACACAAAAAATGTATATTTATTAATATTGAGGATTATGGGTCCTTCCACTATTTTATTTAATTAATTCATTAAGAAAGTTAAGAACTCTAACATTCCAAATATCAGGTGAAAATTTGGGAATATTACATGCAAATTCTGTTGGTTCAAAGATGGATTCCACACCGTGTTTAGTCCAGGATATGGAGCTCCCATTGAAGGTTTTGATGCGTAATATGGACCATAACCAATTTGATAATTTGGAACATAAGTTTGATAGTTGGATGGATAATTTCCACTAAAAGATTGACCTCCTTGAAACAATTTTTGTTCTTGATAAAATTGCGGCCCCAAAGGAGGGTGTTGTCCTTGAAAATATTGTTGCCCTAGCATAGGGTAATTTCCTTGAATAGGTTGTGGACCCTGAAAAGAGTACTTCCCTTGAGGTTGACATTGTCATTGAGGTATGTACTGCCCTTGCAGTATATACTTTCCTTGAGGTTGCCCCCCCGGGCGGTAAATTACTACCTTGAGGTTGTCCCCCAAGCGGTAAATTGCTACTTTGAGGGTCAGGGTTGGGAATGTTTCCAGACTTCATGTAGACTTGTTCCATGTTCAAATTTTTGGTATGAGATTCATTTGGACCAGGTGATTGTATAAGTTTTTCAGGAGAGGGAGATGCTCTTGATAAAGTACCAAAAAGCGACTGGTATCCTGAAGGAATAGATGGAATACCATACAAATAAGTTTCTGGCGATGCAGAAAACATGGATGACTCACCCGACATGTTTAATGACGGTCTGTAATTACCTTTAGGTATGGCGTAAAAAGGAATGTGGGGTGGTGAATATTTAGGACTAGAATTTTGTAGAAATTTGGTTAACTAAGAATACCAAGGATCCTGTTCGAAAGGGCTGTAATAGTAAATCGATTCACTTGGCCTAATATCTAAATATTCTTGATGTGAAGGAAGTATAACTTCTTCTTTTGTGTCAGTAATCTCTTCGATGTTAATGAGGCTAGGAGAAAGGTTACCAGTGATGTGAAACTTCACTCGAGGTGAATTAGGACAACCAGGGTTTGGGGTTATGAACTCTAAAGCAGGCTCAGATGTAGCAGGTTCAGTTTTAGGCTCAGAAATTTAAGGTTCAGAGGTTGAGAACTCACTAGTTGTGGAAGCAAGCTCAACTAGTTCAGAAATTTCTAATTTTTTTGGTTGAATTTTTGCTGTTTGAGGTTGATATACTTTGTAATCAGGATGTATTATTACTGATGTTTCCTCTTGTTCAGTTGATCCAGTCCCTGATGGCTGGCCTTTTTCAAATTTAAGCTTTTCTAACTGACTTGGTGTGTACTCAGGGGGTTTCCCCTACATTCTATGGGAGTGTCTCGGTAATTCAACCATGGTTAAAAGTTTAACACAAGAAATCAAACAAAATTTCAACAAAATAAACCTAAAGTCGCTAAGGAAACAATCAAATCGAACACACGCCTACAAAATCCAAGAGAGAAATGCACACACAAACAATATGTTTTGACACTAAAAACACTATTTGGTGATGAAATCCAACATCGTAGAATTATAATGTGGAAAACTTTGCAGTTGGAACATTTACCCCGATAACCTGCTTAATGAAATATTCTGGTGCAAGTCTTTCCACTTATGCCATCTCTAAGTGAAGAGTACACTCCAAAAAGTTGAAGTGAGTCTAGCTGACATCTATTCCAGGTACAATGGGACCTTCCCTCCACCGTCACTTTGGAAAAAATCCTGAGGATTATGGTCACTAAGGTCACCAACAGGAACAAATGTACCTGGGGGAACAATATAAAATTTGATATACACGCAAGGGCATAGTAACAAGCTCAATCCCCTTGAAGGATCATTGATATGGTAAATCCAAGGTTTTCCAACAAGTGACCCTAGGCTCCTCGACAATGGTCTATCCAAGGTTTACCATTTGTATTATGTACACATATGCTATCTTTCCCAATGATATACGTACTATTACCTCACTAGTTTCGACACGATCTCGTGCTTGAATCTTTTAAGAAGAGCTTCCCAGAGCACAAATGCTATAACTGGATTTTCCTATCGCAAGATTGCTACTTGTTTGTTTAAACTGTCTTGGAATGTTAATTACAGCTTGTTCCAAAACACTAGCCTAAGCTATGTTGGTGGAATGAGCCCTAGAAAACATCTAGATTGATTTTATTAAAGTGTTGTTTTTAATTTGGCTATTGCTTAAGACAAAAGGTATGGAGTTGAAACTTCAATGATTTTTGTGACTCGACTCAAAAAATACGCTAAATTCATCTAAATGAGAAGTGCAACTCTTTTCTTTTCAATGAATCTTATTTAAGTGAAAGATTGAGAGATTTAACAATTTCCAAAGCACCAATGCTTTCATTCATAAACAAAATATTTGAAGAGAAGACAATTTCATAGAGAATTCAATTTGAAAAATGATTAATTACTCTTTTTGAAATGAAATTCCTTAATCAATCAGCTAAAAAACTACAAATCAATAAACAAATTGTTTCCAAAAGAAAACAATATCTAAAAAAACTCTAAAAGCATAAAATTCAAAATCAAAGAAAAATATAATTTTGAAGTCTATCTAGAAAGTTCGAGGACGTTTTCTCCTATTTTGTGATCCAACTAAGAAAAATTTCTACTTATCTCAGCAGAAATGAAAACATCCAAAAATGATTTGGTGTGAAAATCAGGCTTTAGTAAGCTAAAAGCTCTTCTAAATTTGCAAATGAAAAAGGAATCAATTTTCATAAAAGTAAGGTTTGCTTTGATCTTAATGGCTCAGAAAGACAATATCATCATACCAGTAAGCTAAGGTAAATGAAAATATATTGTATGGAGAAGCAATAAAATAGGGAAAACACTCACTCATACGATGCAAATAGGATGATAAATCACAGAAATGAAAAAGTTTCTTAAAAGAAATTCACACATATGATTTGACAGCTAAGATATACTGGGGAAAACAAAAAAAATCAGGTGATCTAGCTCCTAAAAAGAGAATTTTATTTTTTTCAAAAAATTTTCAGGGATCCACAGTTTCTAATGGAAAACATCGATCTCCCTCTTGCGGACAAGAGTGATCTCCCTAGTATTCAACGAATAGCTAGAAAAAAACATCCATTTTGAAATTTTTTTCTCTAGAATAATTGGATTTCCAAATTATTATAAGAAAGTAAAGAGGACATGCCCCTACCTTGAAATCCAATGTTCGATGCAGTCTTTTCTCCCGTCATTCCAAAGTGGCTTCTTCAATAAGTAGAACCTGCAATCAAAGACAAGAAAAAAGAATCAAAACATCTGCAACATATAATAATAAAGAAATGCTAAGCCAACTTAGTGATCAAGGAGTCTAAGTATTGATGTTATTTCAATAAGAATAAGAACAACTCAATGAGAAAAAGAGATCCATATGTATTATCTTGAATAAAAAGAGTAATCTTACAACCTGATGCCTTGATGTCATACATATTTCTCTCGGGGTCCTGAACAATCGTTCCTCCTTTAGTTTGATAAGCCTTCCTCTCTAAATACCAGCATGGAGTTATGAACTTAAGGGTGTGATCATTCTCATGCCAACAACAACTAGTGTAGAAAGTATGCACTCTTGAGATTTATTAAACAATACTACAATTTACAAAGCTATAATATACCCTTGAGAGTAGAATCGTCAGCTCAATTTATAGGGAAATGGAGGTAGTTTTAGTTCCATGAGAAGAGGGGGATGGGTTCCTCTCCTTGAAGGGATTTGAGCTTCATAGACCAGGGATAAGCTCCATGAGTGGAGGGATAAATCTTGAACTGATTGTGCCTCTAGAAGCCTCCAATTGGGAGAATATTCGACGACCTAGGATTCTAGAATATACTTCTTTTATTCGAATTTTTACAAGGGTACGTGGATTTTAGTAGCAGAATGTGTGAGGGTGGCCACGGTTTATAGACCAAGTATCCGCAGACCCGCAGGAAAAGGTTAGAAAAAGTGTGGAGGTAGAATTTTAAGGGTTTTAAAGAGATTTTCTCCAATTCCAAGATTTGGTTTAGGAACATTAGGGTTTTTTGACTTCTAAGGGAGCATAATATAGGTGGTAATAGACCTATACAGACAATCAAATATCATGGTGAAAAAACAACATGTAACATGGGGTTGTGAAGGTGTTGATGGAGCGAATACTTGCAGAGGTAATGATGGAATGAAAGTGAAGGATGATGATGTAGCTGTGTGAGAATGTGTGATAGCAGGTGGTGAAGCAAAAGCTTGTTTTTGGTATTGGAAATAAGATTTTTCAGAGGTTACTTGAAAATTATCAAATAAACCCTAAGGTTTATGAAAATTAGACCAGTCTTCACTATCAAGCCCAAAATAAGAAGATTCAGAAAATGGAAAGTGGCTCTCAAGATTAATGGGGTCAAAGAAAGTTTCTAAAAGAAAAGATTCAGAATTAGACCTCAACAAAAATATCTCAAATTTGAAATTGAAGGATGAACTTTCTGGAGCAATTAGCCTCGTAGGCAAGGAGTTTGATTTCACAAGTGGGGGTATAGCCTTTCCAACATTTTAATACTTTTTTTCTTATTTATTAAAAGAATATCATGGTCATTAACAATTGGTGAGGGATTTGCATTTGGATTTTCCCTAGTGTGTCTTTTGGGAGCCAATTTTCTTGAGAATTTTCACTTTGGCTCGAATTTACTAACTCATCCTTCTTTGAATGTTAGAACTTGTCACCCACAAGTCTAACCTTCAACTAAATAAAATAAGTATCCCTAGGGAAAGTTTTGCAATTGCTCCTCGGAAACAGCACCAATAATGTTATCACTCCCCCAATTTCCCAAGGCCAAGAATGGAATTGAAGTAGGTAACCTCAAACCAATTTTTAGGTCTGGTAGCTATCCCTAGCAAAACGAAACAGGGTTCTCTCAATATCACTTTTACAACTAATGAGATGGCTGGATATGTAATGATCTTAGGCTAGTTATAAAGCTCTGTGAATTAGGGTTTTATTTGTTTTGAGTTTTTGCTGGATAGGAATGATAATCAAGGAACTAGGTGTAGGTTTCATGTCTAATTTCAAAGGTTTTGTTGCAAAGATGAAGATAAGGCTAGGTAGGTATACTTAAGAACATATTTTAATTGCCATTGTGTATAGTGTTTTAAAAGAGAGAGAGAGTCAAAATGAGTATGTTCAATGAATTCATTCATCATAAGAGTAGAAACACATTTATGAAAATCTTATAAAACAGAGCATGGAAAACAAGATTTCTATTCATAGACTCATAAGATCAACATATAGAAGCATTCATGTGATGGAAAGAAAACATAACATTCAACTTGACGAGGTTACAAAGAAAAAAAAATCTCATAAGCATACCACTGGAGTCCCAAGATTATAGCTACAACATGTCTTTGATTTCAGTGAAAAACATTTGTACAATATCTCCACATTGAAAATAACAACTATAAAGCCTCTAAAATGACTTGATTTTGACTAAATATATAAAATATAAGTTATGAAACCTCAGTGGGTCGAAACCTGATCCAAAATATATCATAAATTCACTCTATGAGTCATTACCTAGAATCTAGGGAAGTTAGAAAAAGTCCCCTCAAATTTAGCTAATAACTAGGAGTGTATGTCTCCTTGATTAAATACATGATTCCTCCACAATGAGAGGCAAAAAAAAACTCTCCTATCAAAAATACACATCATAGGACATTTTCAACCTTGAAATATGGAGTTTTCTAGCTTGAAAAATATCCAAAAGGAATCCAAGGCAGAAGCGTCGCGCCACGCCAATAAGCAGAAGCGTCGCCCCTCCTATCAAAAGTGTCGTGCCACTTTGAGGGTGATTTTGGCTGAAATTTAGGAATCCATTTGAAAATATTAAAGCTAGGATAGGTATTCCTGTGTGTCCTCTTTCCATACCAACCCTGAAACTGAGAAAATACTCCCTGAAAGGCCTTCAAAAGGTCATTCTCCTAACCTTACTCTAGAAGCGTCGTGCATAGGAAAAATCAGTGGTAGAAGCATGAAAAAAGGGCTATTTTTTGGAATTTTATTCAAATATGGAGGTTTACATGCCAACTCGAGACCATATCTGTGAAATAGAAGTCAAAATGAATCTAACCATATAAAATTTTTCCCATTTGGATGCTCTGAGGAAAAGCGTCGCACGACTGTGCGATGCTTCTGCAGGGACCAATTTTCCATATTTTTCAAAAACTCACCAAAAATGCTCAAAATGCTCAAAATATTCTAAATTTTTTTTCATGAAATCCTTGGATGATAAACTAAACAAATAGGGATTCTTCAACTAGCAGATCCAATTTAACTTTCTCCTTAAGCTTTTTCCTCAAATTCTTCATCCTCACTTTAGTGATTTGGTTCCTAGTGAAATAATGTCTCACCATAGGCCTTTGGAGGTTAATTATCCATTTCTACCTTCTTCAAAATCTTCTCAAGATGAATATTACCCTGTCAAGCAAGAACTCTTTATCTTTCTCAATTTCAACAACAATCAATTCATCAAAGGTTAGATGACCTAATGGTGGAGATGGCTCTCTTTCTTGCTCTTTTTGCCTGGTTAACCCTCTTATTCTTGGCCTCCTTGGTTTTGTTTCAGCCTCTGTGTCCTCCAACTAATAAAAATATACCACTTCTTTGCTTTTACCTTTGTCTTCCTCAAGGTTTACCTATGGTTTGATTTGGAGGAGTTGTTTCACTTTCAACTGCACGTTTTCTTGTTGTAGGAAGGTAATCATGAAGTTTTCCCTTGAAAGGCTGTCCTCCATCTCCGCTATCTGTGCATCCTTTTCCTTTATTATCTCCTCAACTATCTTGCATTTCACATGCTCTAAGATTTAGGTGCTTGTTCGTCATGTTGTTGCAATGGTGACTCATCCTCATGTGTGAGTGGCTCACTATCATGAATACGTGGATTCTCCATGGTTTTTCCTTGTTCAGCTGTAGTTTCAGGTGCAAGTACACCTTTAGTGGTCTTAGGATAAAAATCAATCCTCTTACCTTTATCATAGGTTTGAATAATTTCAACCCTAGGCACCTTTGGAACCTCTACTTTCCTACATGAAGAGCCAACCTCCTTTGGTTGTGCTAATGTTGATTATGTGCTATGAATGATGGGTGGACTAGTAGTAGGTGTTGATGCAACTATCTCCATGAAAGTTTACCAAGTCATATTGATTGCTGAGAGCTGATGCAAAAAAATAAGCTTGACCAAACCATGGTGGAACAAACTAGGGTGATGATCTTTGCCTTTTATCTATAAATTTTTCGTCATCTTGACCAAACTTTTGAATAAATAATTAGGCAAACTGAGTGGCTTAGTAGCAGTGAAGTGCATCAATAACCTGATATGGTACTGGTACAATCTTGAGAATCTCCCTTCACATGCTAAATAATTTAAAATTAGATTCATAAAAGGGGCATATTTATCAAGTAAATTCCTAAAAGGAAATATGTTCTCAAGATCCAAGTCCATCCCTTTGAACTAGATTTCTCCATGGTTCGGGATACCTGTTGTTGAACCAATAAAATTTGCTGATATGGTGAATTCAATTCCTACTATGATGGCCTTGTCTCTCCTGAAGCTAGAGGAAAAAATGCTTGTCATTTGAGCATGTCAACCTACCTCCTGGATTCTCTCACAAGACCTCAAACAAACATTGTTTTCAAAACATCTATTGGCATAAGGAGAAGAATTGATCTACTGAAAGTTGGATGGCTCAAACATGGAAGTGTGACCTCCCTTATGGATCTTACTTTCACTCTCCGTGATGTTTTTCAACAATGAAAACCCTAGCTTGATGTAGTGGATAGGGAAGATGTACAATTAGGAAAACAAGGGATAATGGTAGAGTGGTTTTAGGGATAGAAATGGGATGGAAAGAAGCTAGGGAAAAAACCCTAAAACATTGGGGAAGTAGGCTGAAGCATTTTATACAATATGCAAGTGGAATGTTTGGAAATGGGCATGATGAAGGTGCCCAAAAGGTCAAAACACAGGGTTTTCCTAGTTTTCCTACAAAAACTTAGTGAAACTAGGGTTTTAATGAAAATGATGGTAAGGAAGGATATGAGTGAAAGGGAGTGTGATAATAAGGTCTATGGAATATGTATGAGGGTTTTATATGGTTAAATTAGGGTTTTATTAACTAAAACAAGCCAAATATGGAAAACAACAAAAACGTACTAGAGAAAACCTAAGGAGGGAATCCACCCTTTTGCTGAAGAATTTGACTTGAAAGATGTGTGAGGAAGTATCCTCTTACTAATAGGAGGTCTCTAAACATTTGGGCAAGATTTTTTGACCCTTGGATGGCTATTTTTGAACTTGAAATGGAAAACATAGCACCCTTGCCAGAAACATAGTGCAACCTTCCAGAAGCGTAGCACAACCTTCCAGAAGCATACTGAGAGTAGTTTTGGCACAAATTTCTTGTTTGTCATCGACCTTTGGTAGCTTTGGAGTGTGATGATGATAATAGAGGATCTCTATTGGAAATAAAATAATTAAATGACTATAAGGAGCCTCTTTTCATTTTATAACATCACGAATTTTCTTTTTGTCCTTTAGTGAAATCTTAAACTATTTTTGAAAAACTTTAATTAAGCAACATACGTCTTTGAGAAAAGGAAAATTTCCTTTATTTTATTTTCCTATCTTTGCTAAATCCCAATGAGAATGACTTGTATGGTGAAAATGACATTCTGTTTTCCTTATTTTATGACATGATTGGACATTGTGGTGATGAAACAAAAGAGACCTAGACCTTGACCTAGATGAAGGTGTGGCGATTGATCTAAGACACTAGGTGATAATGGATTAAATGACCTTGAAATGATGATGACCATGAATGGAGTGAAGGGAGTAGCATTTTAGACCTAGACAACATTAATTGAACTAAATTTTAGCTGTAAAGTGATTTGAAAACATGAAATTTTGACCTAGGACCACTACCAAGTAAATATGAAAGAGTATCTTTGATCACTGGAAATTTAGACACTAACAATATCTATGAATAAATAGACTATAATGTAGTTAATGTGATGTAGAACCAATGCTTCTTAATGATTATTAGATAAGTATGAGACCCCTATACTCATATATGTTATTTAAACTGTACATTACATCCTTATGACATATTTCACGAGATTCCTATCATGGATATTAGGGGTTCAGTCAAGTCCTTGTTCAAATGTTTCCTTGTGCACCTTTGTTTCACTATTAAATTTCATTTATGAACTTCTCATTGAGCTCTGGAGAGTGACCTGAGATCCGGGCCTGAAAAAGTGGCTCAAATCTTGGGGACGCTGGCACAACTCTATGGGAAAAATTCCATGGACGCACACATGCATATGCTGTGGGAGCATCCAGAGCCTCCTAGACACACCCGTGGTTATACTCTGGGATTTTTCAGGGGTTTGAAGGAAAAAAAATCAGTGGGACCTAGGGTTTGGATTCATGAGTTGTTGGGATGGCTCCTAAGAGTTCTTTTATTGATGTGGAAGGTTTGTTTGATGTGTTTCCATCGATTCCACTTCCTTAAGTACACCTAGGAGGCTGAATATGATCATAGTAACTCTTCATCACATGTTTACCCCGGTTGGCCAGTTACTTGGGTAGATGTGGGAGGAGGGTGTTACACATGGTGTATGTGTCAAGATTATATAGAGCTCAACAAGCTCGCTATTAAAGATAAATTTCCCATTTATGTCATTGCTGAATTGTTGGATGAATTACATGGAAAAATTTACTTCACCAATATGGATATTTTTTAAATATATCATGAAATTAGAATAAAGATAAAATACATTATGAAAATATCATTTGGGTGAATGCATGAATATGGGTTACACTTTTGCGCCAAATGTGGTGATGAAATTTCAAGTTTTTCCTCTTTTATTATTGTAGCCCTCAAAATTTAAATAAGAATTGTGAATTTCCATTCAGAGTAAAAAAACAATATGTGGAGAATTATGTTGGTTTCATAATGATATTTTTCGCAAAAAATAAGAGGTATGTGTGTATTCACGTAACATAACTTAGTATAATATGTGTAATTTTTCATATATATATATATATATATATATATATATATATATAGATATACATACACATATACATATATAAGCATGATCTACACTGAGAGAGCTAAGTTTTTCATATTAAAAATTTATTTTTTTAATGAAAAGTTATATTTTTTATTATTTTTAGAAATTGGAAAAGTAATATTTCAATTGCATTTTGAAGACACATGTTTTCGCGTAAGATTTTTTTTCAACTCTTTAAATAAATTGAAAAACGAAGAGTACCTTTTGAGGAGGGCTCATAAACGAAGATAGTGGTATTTTTTGAAAAATTTTCATTTTGTATATTTTATGTTATTGATTTTTTATTCAACCCCTTTGAAACTGTTCAAAAAATTTTCAAGCGTTATATTTAAAAGAAATTAGATGAAAAATATCATATGAATTTGAAAGTGTCCAATTCATATTCCATAGGATAGAGTATTCTTTCACGAATCCAACACGATCAACTCTGCCACGTAAGGAAAACTTGTTCCCTAAATCCGTTAGGGTACAAAATGGGGTTGCAGAGAAAACTGTAGAAGGGGTGTTGAAACTGTGATTTTTAAGACCTCAGGAGCTCGATTGAATGCTTCAAATGCTTGATTGAGTACTTAAATTAAAAATTCAAATTGCTCGATTAATCATTAAAGAAACCCTCGATAGAGTCGTATACGTGGTTGATCAACGACTCGATCGAGCCTAAAGGATCAATCGAGCCATTAAAAGCCTAAATATTGCAAACCTTCTACCACATTTTATTAATGATATTAATGTAAAATGCTATGGGTCAAGGGCTCGATCAATCCTTTTCCGTCAACAAATAAATTAGTCTATAAATTCGATTTTAGAAAAAAGACAACAAACATTCATTCATAGATAAATATCAGAGCATGGAAATTGCAAAAGGATTCCAAACAAACATGGGAAAATAGATATTTGGATCTAAAAAATGAAATAAATTTCCATCCATAGAGGAAATATGAGAAAAAACTAGAGAAAAGATGAGAAAAATACGTCAGACATTGAGAGAAAAAAAAGATCATGCAATTCAAGAAATTTATACAAATACAGGTAATTCAAATTATCTCACTTCTCATTTTACTTGCTCCATATTGCATGCATTAGGAAATATGATTGAAAACCACAAAAAAATGGAGAATGAAACAATAAAACTAAGATAAAATAAGCGTTGAAAGTAATAACATGTAGTTAAAAAATGATATGTAGATACAACTAATGAAAACCACTTAAAACCATGAAAATGATTGAAAACCATGTGAAGCCATGAAAATTATTGAAAACCACTTGAAACCATGCAAATTATTGAAAACCAAGTGAAACCATGAAAATTATTGAAAACCACTTGAAACCATGCAAATTATTGAAAATTACTTGAAACCATGGTTTATTGGAATTTTCTAAAACAACTTGAATTCATGCAAATTATGAACCACCTTCAAATTTTAATGGTTTAGGATAACCCATAAAAACTAAGGATGTGATTTAACCAAAGAAAACCATTGGAACATATTTTCCATATATTATTTACATGAATTACAATTCATGGAAATTTATTTACAAGAGGGATTAGCAAAAATGGTTTTCACATAGGCGCTCCTAAAACTATAAACATTAGTTCTATTAATGTTTGATATCCTTGTATGAGTAAAAAAAGAGAAAATGTCTCAAGATCTAGAGGGAGCGAGAATATCCCTACTTTCAATATGCATGAACTGAGAAGACATTTTTTGTTAAATATATGTATAAACATTAAATTACGTAACATTCTTCATCATATATATCATTTAATGGTTCCTTGAATCTTAAATGGTGATCCTTACCTTTGAAAAGCTCACAATTTTCTTCTTTCAATTCTCACATGAAGGCTATGAGAATTTTTTAAAAAGAACAAGTTTTTTAAAGACATACAAAATGTAGTGCAGATTAATGCTTGCACAAAAATGAGTGTATTATTGCATATACCTATATGGTCCATCGAAGACTCATGTGATTAATAAATATTAAATTCACAAATAATAAATGAAAAATAAATAAATTAGCATGCATCTATTGAGGACATGTTAGAAAGTTTTACATGGTAATATTCTTAGATTGCGGTAATCTAATGTCGATTAAATTCATCTAGTTGTTTCTCAACATGTATTCATGAAATATATTGCAAAATATGGTTCATACATAAAAAAGAGGAGTTATTTATTTTAAAATTTGTCAATCTTTGATGAAAATTATTGAAAACACAAAATACATTGGATATCCACATTTGCACGTGTATAAAAAAGGTTCCTTTGACCCCTCCTTGTGCCCTACTTGATTCCCGTGCTAAAATTTCCATGTTCATTCTCCAAAAAAAATACTCAAATCATTTGTGCCCCTCTTCACCACAAATGGAAACAATGTATATTCATTGTTAATAAGAACTTGAAGCATCCTCTTTGTTCCCTAAATCCACTAAAACCTTTATCTCTTTATTTATTTTTGTTTCTTTATCAACAATTTAACTGTCCTCATCCCACAGTTCTTCCACTTTTTATTTAGAATTGTGAAATTCTCTGTAGTTATGATAAGTTATTCCTTTAAGAAATTTCTTGTTACTATTGTTTTATGGTAATTTTAGTTACATGTCTTAAAACGCTAAATGATATGGTGCTTCTAACGAGGAAAATCATTTCCAACTAATTTGATTTTGTATAGTAAGATGATATTAACATACTTAAAAATTAATTAAATAGGTTCCTTATTGTATCATGGAGTGTGTATTTATGTATTGTATAGTTTTTTAGTCACAATTTATCTTATAGTTGATTAAATTTGTATAAATTTATAGATATAGATTTTGTTTTTTCTCATTAAATAAATTTGGCCCTTCAATTTGGTAATCTCTAGCTTGATTTTTCAAGTATCTCCCATTCTTTCAAATTCAAAAGATTCCCCACATCATTAAGTTTTTTAAGTAATAATTCTTTCTGAAATATTCATTTAGAAGTTTCCTATATAAGTGTATAGCCTCATGATTGCTTCATTTTGACACTCTCTTTTACCTATTTTTCCTCTTTTTGACCATCATCATCAACTCAAATAAGCATAAAATTGTAGGTTTTTGATATGGTAATGTATTTAAATGTCTTGTCTTTCATATTTAATGATGTTCCTTATTATTAAGTTAATATTTGTATTAGCTACGGAATTGACATGATTCTGCAGCTAATCCGCATTTCTGTAGCCAACTCCATGGTTTGCCACACTCTGAGGTGCCAACTAAGTGAAGAAGTACATGGGAAGGTGGATATTGATCTCCTCAAGGATTTCATCCTATTCATCCAAGCCAGATCATGAAAGAAACCGTTTGATTGCATGGTTAAAGGAGTGGGTCAACACATTGCTGAACAGGTGAGTGAGAGTCCGAGAGATTCATGATTCACGATTTGATTTTCCAAATATAAAGTCGTGAATAGGCGATATTATGATTTTTCTAGAAGTCAAATTACATTTTTGATAGCTTAAGTAGGCATGCAAACCTCAAACATTTATAAGAAAATGATTTTATAAATACATTGCAAACAAAACCCGAACGATGTGTGTGTAATTTTTGATGCGACAGTGATATTTTAAAACTTTGTTTTTCATCCTTTTCAATTAAGAGGTGCCTTGAAGATTTGATGCGTAGCTGACAGTTGGAGTAAATTTTTGAGACCACCTGTTTATGGAGCCCCCCTACAAACAATGAAGTTTCTGCATTTTATGTTTCTTATATAGTTATTTTTTTAATTTTTTCATTTGCTGTGGTTGATTCCATAATTCCATTTTATCATTTGATGTAGTTATTCTCATAAGTTTCATTTTTTCATTTGATTTAGATAGCTTCTTTCATAATTTCATTTTGACATTTGATGTAGATTAATTAGTCTTCCCTTTCGACTTCTCAAATTGCAGAGTATTTTTTTTCACAAATTTCTTCATAGTTTTATTTCAAAGGCAGTTTTGATTTATCACAAATTAGTTTTACAAGTTCATGAGTGATTTTATTTCAACATATGAGTGAGTTAGTTTCAAAGAAGTAGTGGTTTCTTCACAAGTTTATGAGTGATTTCGTTTCAAGAGAAGTACTATTTTCTTTACAAGTTTCCATTTCCAGTAGATGAGAAGATGTATGGTTTCATTCCTAGTATTTGTTTTTGTCTTTATGCATAGGTCTATTAGAACAATAGATTAAGTAACTCTGTTTTTAGAGACTAATGATAGATTGGTTAAGTTTTCTTTAGTTCTATTTTTCCGAGTAAAAAACATATTTATTTTAGGAAATTAAATTGTGATTTGAAAGCATAAATTTCATTAGGAACATAAGAATAAAAATCATACTTAGAAGTAATTTCTACGAACTCAATCATCACATCAATAAACTGAATTAAAAGAGGCTTGTAGCATATATAGTGCACTTGCACTTCACAAGTTTACCAACTTCGGTTGATAATTTATGTAAGAAATTTAAGACCATTAAATTGAAAAACGTTTTGGTGCCATTGTCGGGGAAGTGTAAATAGGAGACTTTTTCCTTCTTAAAAAGAAAACATAATAAAAAAAAAAAAAGGATGTGTATAGGGAAAGAAATTCTAGAGGAATATTTGTAGCTAGAGGTATATTCTCAATTCCAAAAACACCACTCACCCCATCATCACAACCTCATAGTGTCACACCATCCACCCAATCTCGCATACCATCCATTTCAGGCAGACATAGGCTTGATCCTAAGGTACTAAGATCTGAAATCCAACCTAGAAATTCACCTTCTTCATCAATCGAAGCAGTTATAGAAGAAAAAGATCCTACATCCCCAACAAAAGGAGTAGCTTTCCTAACTTCAACTGAAGAAAAAATTCTAGACCAAGTACTAGAAGTCCCTAGTGAAGAAGAGGAAGAAGAAATATATTTTAATATACCATTGATAGAGGAACCAAAAGAACTAGAAGGAGAACAAACAATCCTAATTTTGGAACCTTAAATTAGTTCTGAAGAGTCTACAATGGTTGGGGAAGGAGAAGGAGAAGTAAACGATGAAAATGATGAAAATTTATGAATTGGAGGAGGTGGAACTAGGATTGAAGGTGGAGGAAGTGGAAGAGGAAGAGGTGGAGGAAGAGGAAGGGGAAGAGAAGGAGAACGAGACAGAGGAGAACCCGATCCTATTGGGTTTCCTTTCTATGATGAAGATACTATAACAAAAATGAAAAATATCTCACCCTCTATCCTTTCTAACTTCCATGGATTAAGAAGTGAGGATCCTGAAACATTTCTTTTTGAGTTCGAAGTTTTATGTAGGTCTTCTGACTATTTTCTCAATTCTCAAAAATTGAAATTGTTTCCAACAACTCTTAAGGGTGCAACATTAAAATGGTTCATGGGTTTAATAAAAACTCTATTAGAACATGGGAATAAATGAAAAATTCATTCTTATCAAAGTATAAGGATTACTCCATGCCCCACAATCGTAAGGATGAAGTTTTTAAAATGATGCAAAAAGAAGATGAAAATATTAAGGATTTAATTGAAATATTTAGTTATAATCTTAAGAGAGATAAAATGGAAAATTTGGATGAAGATACTTTGACAAGTCTCCTATTAAAATACGTTAAATATGAGTGGATAGATATCCTCAACATGATGTGAAAAGGAGATATTTCTTAGTTATCATTACCAGATATTTCTGAATTATGCATACATATTTCAAAAGGTAATTCAAGAGTTGGAAAGAGTTCAAGAGACCCTATTATATCTAGAATTAATAAATCTGCAATAGGAACAGTAAGTAGGGCTAGAATAGGAAATTTTATTCATGAATTTAAAACAAACAGTTTAGGGAGTCTTAGTGAAGAAATAGACACCTTGAAAATTAAAAAATAATAAAAAAGTTGAAAGTGATTCCTTATCTATTTTTTGTCCTAAGTGCAGAAAGAAAAATTCCTTGTGATAATGTCCTCTTGACTTAAAGAGTGTAGAAATTTGTGTTATATGTGAAGAAAATCATGATACAAAAAATGTCCTTCAATACTAGGTCTTAAATTTGTTTACCAAGAGGAAGTAGTTCCAAATTAGGTAGATCCTTGTTGTTTTGTTTCCCAAAGACCATGGAAAAACTAAGGATTCAACACTCAAACATATGCATAACCACCACAAAACAATTGGCCTGTACCTATGCCTTGGAAACCTTTGCCTCAACCTCAACCTTGGGCTGAAGGATGGAAAAATACTTATGGAATATATCCTCAGTATTCTCAAAGCCCTCAACATTATCCTACTTTCTCACCAAAATATTTTCCTCAATCTAGTCAACTACCACCCCAAGCTCAAATTCAAAATCCAAATCCACAACTTTCATTACCATTTCTGCAATGACCAAATCAATTTCCTTCTCAACCACTTCCAAACCAAAATAATAAAAATTCATAACCTATTTACAACATGGAGGGAAAAAATTTCTAGACCTATATGATAACTCCATTAGATCTGGAAAAAGTTCAACTTAGATATGGTAGAGTATTGGAAAATAAGCCACCGTCTATTGTTATTCAGGAAAATAAAAAGGATGATCATTCTGAGGAGGGTACATCTCCTCATCAGAGTGAAAATCCTCAAAAGAAAAATAATCTTCCTGAGGAAGAGATCCCTCTCCATCAGAAATAAAATCTTCAAACACAAAACATTCCTACACATTTTGATGATACTCCAATAAACTCAACTCCTATTATAGAACAACATTTAGTATTTGTCTCAAGACCACCTTTCCTTGAAAGAATAAAGATTTATAAAGGGGTAGAGAAACAGATCATGTCACCTAATTATGATATGTTAGATGAGTTGAAGAACATTTGCATACAAAATCCTTTGCTACGAGCTATCAAAGAAATTCCAATTTTTTCAAAGACAATTAGGGTCGAGTTAAGTATTAAAAGACCAGGAATAAAAAGAAAAGAAGTCAAAATAATTTAGTTAGTTGGGAAAATCGCAGATATAATGATGGGAAAAACAACTATTCAAAAATATTTGGATCCAAGAAGTCCCATTGTGAAAACATGCATCAATGGTATTGAAATACCAAACACAATGATTGATCTAGGAGCAACTATAAACATCATGAGTTAACAAACTATGGATCAACTAAAACTTCCTAATATCCAATATACACCAACATTGTTACAATTAGCAGATAGATCTGTATTTAAACCTGATGGTTTCTTAGAGGACATTTATGTATTCTTGGATTCTTAGGAATATCCTATTGATTTCATGAAATTGAAACCCAAGAATAACTTAGGATAATATCCATTAATATTAGGAAGACCTTGGTTAGCTACAACTGATGCTTTTATCAGTTGTAGATCTGGTGATATGTTTATCTCTAATGGAAACTCAAAAAATAAATTCACATTGTATCCACCTGAAAAAACAATGATAGAGGTAGAAAGTGAAGAATGGATGGATGTTGATAATGATATAAAGCTTATTTTTACTATCTCACAAGTAAGTGAAGGCAATCAAATCTTAAATTCAATAGAAAATAATGAATCCTCTTCATACTTTGAGACTAGTCAAAATTTTCAAGCACAATGCAATATTTAATATTTATCATCTCGACAGATGTCTTTACATTCTATGGAGGAATTTGACAATTCTTCAATAGAAATTTTCCAGAAAAAAATTTAAATGTAAATAAAAATCTGGAAGAATTTCAAAGGAGGAAATTAATAGAAATATTACAAAAACACTCTTCTGAATATGCATGGGAATACACGGACATGAAAGGAATTAATCCTACAACTTGCATGCATCACATATATATTGAAGATAATGCTAGACCAATCTGACAACCTCAAAGATGAATGAATCCAAACTTAAGGGAATTTGTTAAAGAGGAACTACAAAAACTGATAAATGTAAATTTCATTTATCCAATATCAGACAGTCAATGGGTTTCACCTTTAGTAATTGTTCCTAAAAATAATGGAAAATGGAGAGTATACAATGATTATAGGGCACTCAATAAGGCCACTTTTAAAGATCATTTTCCAGTTCCTTTCATAGATCAAGTTTTAGACACACTAGCAGGGAAGAAATATTTCTCATTCTTGGATGGTTTTAGTGGGTATAACCAAATTCAGGTAGCACAAGAAGATCAAGGCAAAATCACATTTACCTGTCCATGGGGAACTTATGCTTATCGAGTACTTCCTTTTTAATTATGTAATGCACTAGATACATTCCAAAGAGCAGTATTAGTTATTTTCTCTGATATAATTCATGATTGTGTGGAAGTGTATATGGATGATTTTATAGTATATGGAAATTCTTTTGAAGAAGCTCTTAAAAATTTGGAAAAAATTCTTATAAGATGTAAGGAAGTTAATTTATCACTTAGTCATGAAAAATGTTTTATGATGCTTACCGAGGGAATTGTTTTAGGACACCACATTATAGGAAATGGAATTAAGGTGGACTCATCTAAAGTAGAAGTTATTTCTAAATTATTAGTTCCAATTTTTCAATGAGATGTTAGGAGTTTTCTTGGTTTTACTGGACACTATAGAAGATTTATAGAAAAATTTACAAAACTTGCATCTCCACTCTTCAAATTGCTCACAAAATATTGTGAATTTAGTTGGAATCCTAATTACCAAAAAGCCTTTGAAATTTTGAAAGAGAATATTTCTCAAGCACCCATTTTGAGAGGACCAAATTAGAAATTACCTTTTCATCTTTCAATTGTTTCTTCAGACATATATTTCAGAGTCGTATTAGGACAAAAATACTTGAATCCTTATGCCATTTACTATACAAGTAAAAAACTGACTCCTGCAGAGTTGAATTATACTTTTACTGAAAGGCAGTTTTTAGTTGTTTTACATGCCATCAAAAATTCAAACATTACATCATTGGCTATGAAAATTTCATTCATACATACCTTTATGCAATTATATATCGATTGTCAGAGTCACAAGATGGTTATTGTTGTTACAAGAATTCAATATCACTATTTTGGATTGACCTGGAAAAAAAAACACAGTTGCTAACTTTTTATGTAGAATTAAAAATGATAACAATGATAAACCTATTAAGGATAATTTTCCTGATGAATATATTTTTTCAATATCAATTAAATCTCCATGGTTTGCAAATATTGCTAACTATTTGGCTACAGGGAAATTACCATCATATTTTTTTCCTATAGAAAAAAGAAAGATAATTCAAATGAGTGCATCTTATTCATGGATAAATGAGGAATTGTACAAGACAAGGCCAGATCTCATCCTCCAAATATGTGTAAGAGAAAAAAAAATACCTAAAATACCAAAAGCATGTCATGCTAAACCATGCAGAGGACACTTTGCTGATAAAATAAATACTTATAAAGTCCTTCTCTTAGGCTATTATTGGCCTTCCCTTTTTAAGGATGCTAAGGAATATGTTAAGAGATGTGATGGTTTTCAAAGGATGGGCAGACCTGTTCCTTCAGATGAAATGCCTCTACAACCTCAGGTACTTATTGAACCCTTTGAAAAATAGGCTTTGGATTTTTTAAGACCAATCAATCCACCATCAAGAAAAAATAGGTATATTCTTGTGTGCATTGATTATGTTACTAAATGGGTAGAAGCTAAAGCACTTTCTTTTTCTACTGAAAATGTTTTAGTCTCATTTATTTTTGAGGATATTTTTACTCATTTTGGTGTCCCAAGGGAAATTGTGATAGATCAAGGTACTCAATTCACATCCAGAATGGTACAGAATATAGTGGAGGAATATAAAATCAAGCATAGAAAGTCAACTCCATATCATCCACAAGCAAATGGACAAGTAGAATCTACTAACAAAGTGATTGAAGTGATTATTACCAAGACTGTCCATTTTCATAGAAGGGACTGGGCAGAAAAGCTTCTAAAATATTTATGGGCCTATCGTACCACATGGAGAAGCACTACATGACATAATCCCTATGAAATTTTTAATGGGAAGAAAGTCTTATTTCCTATTGAGTTTCAAATAAAAACTTTCAAGACAATAGTTAAAAATTGGATTGGACCTATCAGAGGCACAAAATAAAATAATGGAACAACTCAATGAGCTTGATAAAATAAGGTAGGATGCTATTGAGAATACTAGTTTAGTTCAAAAACAAAGATCCAAGTGGCATGAAAAATATATCAAAGAAAGAAAATTTAACACAAGATTTTGGGCAATATTTCTCTTTGATTGTAAGTCTAAGGATTTTCAAGGAAAATTTTAAACTCACTGGCTTGGGGCTTATGAGATTGAAAAAGTCTTGGATAATGGAGCAGTAAGGATTAAGACCATTGATGAAGGGAAAATTCCTCTCCTTGTGAATGGACATCGACTAAGAATTTATCCCAAGCCATTAACAAAGGAGGAATTTGTTGAGATTTTTCAAAACAATTCTGATTTGAAGTTGGTTGGGAAGAGTTATTCTTCTTCTCTAGCCTCAAGCCTTTTTAATGCAATATATATATATATATATATATATATATATATATATAATTTAGTTTAGTTATCTATTACAATCAACTCTTTAAATTAATGAGAAATAAATCAATAAATAAATAAATTTTCAAATATTTTTTACCCTTTATATAATTCACTTAAATAAAGTGAGAATAAATTTAACCATGATTAATTACATTAACATACATAATGCAAACTTCACATAAAAATTTATATTAATTCAATAATTAAAATTAACAATTGATTATTTTGTTTAATAAAAATTCAAATATCTCTCATTTATATAAGAATTAATAAATGTATAAAAATGAAAAACAACAATTGTTGGCATGTTTATACATAAAATATAAGGTGAAAATAAAGAATTCTTGGCATCTTAAATTTTCCTCATACCTGTTCTAAATCCCAATTTCTTTTCTTTTCTTTCTGGAATAAAACAACTACAAATTGTTGAGAATCTGCAACTCTGATAAATTTCTGCAGCGAATGTTTGATAAGAAATTTTGATTAAAAAAATTGAATAAATGATTGAATCCACCACTAAAAGCACCTGAAGACAATGCAAAAATGAGCAACCAAGGGTTAGCAACATCAATTCAAAAGGTATGTAAATATTTAATTTGATAATAAGGGTCAAAAGAATAGTATATTAATTATATGGACATTGTACCACCAGTTCAAAAACAATTATTGCTAAGGTTTGACATGAAAATACCTTGTAGAATCAAATAAAATCCAAAAAATGCCATTGAATCCTCATCATTACATAAACACTCCAATCGAATACCAACTTCATTGTTAAGATCTCCCAACTCACATTCATTCATACCTTGACAGTCACTCATTTTCCTCTCACTCTCATTTGCATTCTCATCAAGCCATCATTCTGAAACCTTCAATCATACCCTATCATGAAGCGATTTTGAGGTAAAACTTATCAACCATGGGGGTCATATTAAGGACAGAGCCAGAGGGGAGAATATTGATAGAAGGATACTCACATGAGAAGAAAAGTTGCAGAAATCACAATGGCTGGAATTTGTGGAGAAATTTGATGGCTTTAACAAGGAAGTAACCAAATCATTTTCCAGGGCCTTTAATGGGATGGAGGTTGAAATTGGAGACATTAAATTTGCAGTGACAGAGTCCTTCATTGCTGAAGCTACCATATTTCAGAGAATATGAGAAATATGGTTCAAGAATAGAGGCATTGAAGGAGAATAATGGAAGACCTTGTTGAAAAATCCAGGTATGGACACCAACATTTTTAAGAAAGGTATTCCAAGTACAAAAATTAAGGGTAAATGGAATTTTTTTTTGTTAATAATTCAAAAATTTCTCACTTGTGGAGGGAGATTTGGGTGTATGTTCTTCTATCACATCTGTCTATTGATGCATTTTCTTGAAGGAAATGAATTAAACCTTCCATAATTTCTGTTAAATAGTTTAATAAATATGTAAGGGAATGTTCAAAGGAGGATCCAATTCATAGAAAACACCATGTATCACCATGTATTTATCAAAATACTAATTGAATTTCATCTTGAAAGTTCGTGAGATAATTGGGATAGTTTCCTTGTTAGGAATAATTTCAAGGAAGGAGATCAAGAGTGACCCAAAAACAGTAAAACAAGGAGAGAGAGGAAGAGAAAAACTAAATATCCTATTGAAAATATACCACAACAACCACAAGAGCAGTCAGAGGATGAGATTCCTATTGCCGAAATTTTTCGAAGCATTAAAAATCAAGGTGTTAGAAGAAATAAAGACATCATAAAAGAAGAGAGTACCCCCAATAAAATAGAGGACATAAAACATATAAGAAAAGAGATAAAACTCAAAACCATCGTCCAAAAAATGTAAGAAGAAGTGCCACGCTTAGCCAAGCAATGAAAAAACCATCCTCAAAAGGTACAAAGTATATTTATTTCGAGGAAAAAGAGGAACCAAGGATTCCATCACCTATTTCCATCTCACCTATTCATAGCCCAGGATGAAAGACACCAGAAATTGATCCCATGCAACAAGAAAGCTATGATTACATTGAATCTCTCGAGAAGAGAGATGGAGGAAAAACACCAGTTTTAAATCAAGAGAAAGAAGATCAGTCTAGTAGTCCACATGAACCTCCTGTTATAAAAATTTTGAAACAAGAAATCTTTGAGCTGGAGACACTCAATAGACACATACAACATGATCATGAGGCCTTAAGGATACAAAATAGAATTGAAAAAAGTAAGAATGATAAAATTCTTTTACATTTGGGCTTGTGGTATGAGAAAAAAAGGAAGTTTAAGCAAAATAATAGAGCTCTTAAAATGAAGGTCATAAACATGAAGTACAAAGTCTTAATGAAAAATCCAAGAATTATAGTGGCTAAAAGAAGATAAATAAGATGAAACATGATGTACTAGCAGAAGTCTCAGGAGAAATGTAGTAGCTGACAGGGGTCATCAATTTTTCATTTTTTCATGAGGACATGCAATGACCTCCATGTGGGGGAATGTAGAGCCTCATGATTGCTTCGTTTTGACACTCTCTTTTACCTATTTTTCCTATTTTTGACCATCATAATCAACTCAAATAAGAATCAAACTACAGTTTTTTGACATGGTAAGGTATTTAAATAGATTTTATTTCATATTTAATAATTTCCTTATTATTAAGTTAATATTTGTATTAGCTACGGAATTGACATGATTCTGCAGCTAATCCACATTTCTGTAGCCAACTCCATGGTTTACTGGACTCTGAGGTGCCAACTAAGTGAAGAAGTACATGGAAAGGTGGAGATTGATATCCTCAAGTATTTCCTCCTATTTATCTAAGCCAGATCATGAAAGAAACCATTCGATTGCATGGTGAAAGGAGCAGGTCAACACGTTGCTGAAAAAGCGAGCGAGAATCTGAGATATTCATGATTCACGATTTGATTTTCCAAATTGAATATCGTGAATAGGCGATATTCTAATTTTTCTAGAAGTCAAATTAGAGTTTTTTTAGCTTAATTAAGCATGAAATCCTTGAACAGTTATAATTATAATCTTTTATAAATACCATGCAAACAAGGCCTCAACGATGTGTGTGTAATTTTTTATGCGATTGTGATATTTTACAACTCTTTTTTTCATCCTTTTTAATGAAGAGGTACTTTGAAGATTTTATGGGTAGCTGACTATTGGAGTAAAGATTTGAGACCACCTGTTTGTGGAAGGCCCCTACAAACAATGAAGGTTTTGCATTTTATGTTTTTGATATAGTTATTTTTTTCATTTTGTCATTTGTTGTAGTTGATTCCATAATTCCATTTTATCATTTGATGTAGTTATTTTCATAAATTTTCTTTTTTCATTTGATGTAGATAGTTTCTTTCATAATTTCATTCTGTCATTTGATATAGATTCATTAGTCTTTTCGAATTTTCAAATTTCAGAGTAATTATTTTTCATAGATTTATTCATAGTTTTATTTCAAATGAAGTTGTGATTTATCTCATAATAGTTTTACATGTTCATGATTGATTTTATTTCAGCATATGACTGAGTTATTTTCAAAAAAGTAGTGATTTATTCACAAGTTTATGAGTGATTTCTTTTCAAGAGCAGTGGTAATTTATTTACAAGTTTTCATTTCCAGTAGATGAGAAGATGTATGGTTTCCATTCCTAGAATTTTATTTTGTATTTATGCATAGGTCTGTTAGAACAATAGATTAAGTAACTATTTTTTTAGAGACTAACAATAGATCAATTAAGTTTTCTTTAGTTCTATTTTGCAGAGTAAAAATCATCTTTATTTTAGGAACTTAAATTGTGATCTGAAAGCATCAGTTTCATTAGGAATAGAAGAATAAAAATAATCCTTAGAAGTAATTTTTACAAACTCAATCATTACATCAAAAAATTAAATTAAAAGAGGCTTCTAGCATATATAGTGCACTTGCACTTGACAAGTTTACCAACTCCAGTCAATAATTTATGTAAGAAATTTAAGACCATTATTGTGGAAAAAAATAAGAATTTAAACTTAATATCTATTACTATTTAGTTCAACAACCGTGAAAATTATTATACAAATGAGTAGATTTAAATAATTGACATTGGATTTAAATAATTGAAATATTTGGTATATGATATATATGAACAAAAATATAATACCATTCTTGTTACAGTAGGGATCACTTTTAGTTTGGGATTTATATAGTCTTTTGAAGGAAAAAAAATTGTTGCTAAGAAGAAGTAAATTTTAAAAAGGTATTGAAATGCTTCAATTCGTAAATGTGAATTGTTGTACAACCAAAGAAATATTCAAACCTAGATTCAATAGTAAAATTTTGGGGTTATATCTAACAATAGATCACCTTTATCACACATCCTTCAATCCTATTCACAAACAGCTTTAAGGTTTTTCATTTCTTAAACATGTGTTAGGGGAAGAGTGAAGAGAGATTATTTCTTGCAGGACTATATTACTTGGGAATATGCATATATTAACAATTTACTCTCTAATTCATCTAATTTTATTCTTAACACCTATTATTTTTAAATTATTTTTCTCTTTCCTTAATTTCTCACAATATTTTTTAGTTGGCATTGGATTTTAATTCAAATTTTTGGTGAATGAGATATATTAACAAAAAAATAACTCAATCTTTGTTGTAGAAATTTTTGGCACTTCGTAATTACTCCCAACTGAGGAGAGGAACCCAAAGGTAACCAAAAATCACTTTAAATCTAGGATCCATCCCTTCCAGCTTCAGAGAGGGATATCTCTATGTGAATCTCCAGTCACTTATGTTTTCTAGGCTAAGTATTAAGATCAAAGGAATAGGTTTAACAGTTGCTAGCAGGGAAGAGGGAAAATCCATTGGGCATGGAGTCATATTAAGTTGATTGATTTTCCAGTGAGAGGATGAAGAGATGAGGGATATTTTGACGGGGGCAAGGTAGGAGGCCCTTCTAGTTTTTGCGATTAAATTCGTTGTACAAGGGTGAGCAGAGGAATGGTGGAAAAATGACATATAAAGCATCAAAATGAAGGATGAATTCTAAGTGTCATTAAATAATAAAAACATTAATTTTTCAGCAAGTTATAACAGAGCACTTTGACAGTGAGTTTTGAGATAAATACTTGCATAACCAAACATGAAGATACACTTTAGATAAATGTCTTTCAGATTTATCACATCATTAGGATTAGGTTGACGTTTCGAACCATCTAATGTGGTTCATCCTCAAGACAAGGTGTACAAGCAAGATTATAACAAGAGATAAAAAATACAATACAAGAGAACACATCGCCATTAGAAACTGACACATAAATCCCTATAAAATCATACCTCAATTTTTTTCATTCACTTGAAAAACATCAGAAAAGTACAATGCACAATGTTTCTTCTCCTAACCCTAACCAACGCTCTGCTTCATCAAAATTTCATCCTAAATAGATGAAAAGCAAGTTGTTCCTTCCCTTAGGGACTAAAATACCCCAAAATATTTATGTTTCTCCCTATTGCAACGAATATAGAACTGCTTCTCTAAACAGTAGGAAACTGTTTTTACCAAACATTTCTCAAAAAAATTACAATGAATGCAATTCTTAAAACAAGTCTCGAAGTACTTAGATGCCTCATAACATTAACCATGACCATAAAATAAATTACACAATATTTAGATACAAATTTCACGGTCAAAGGGTTGACTACATGGAACCACAACGTCGACATTGTGTTACTTCCTACTCTAACAGAAATGCAACATAGAAGCGCAACGAGTTGATGGTTTGACTAGTTATGAGCACTTCCTGAGCCTATGAATGAGTCATGAATCTATAAAATAACATGGAAATCATCAAATTCCCCTTGATAAACCTCTTTTCATTATGCAAATCTTCCATCTTTCAAAAACTCCACCTACAGTAAAACCACGACGTGTGTATGAAAGTACAATAAAATATGTCCTTCACGATTCTGACTAATGTTAAGGTATATGAACAAAAACAAAAGCCTGATGATGATGCTGACAATATTGAAAGCCTTTTTCAAGTCCCCGCTCACCAAACATATGCCAAAACTTCACATTTCCATCAACCCCTAATGCCTTGTCAAAAGCACAACATTGTTGTGTAAACTGCTCCCCTTGGAAAAAGTTTCATAAGCTTCTAAAGTCTGACTGATTGTGCTCTAGAAAAAATTCATACAAAATATAAAACTACTAACCTCCTTATCCATCCCCATTCAACTAGTATACTTGGGAAAAAGGGAAAAAACAAAACTTTTTCAATTACCTACTTCAAGGTTCAGACTTTGGCTGCCTTAGCCAACAAATTAAGTTTTCCCTTGTCCTTCTCTTGCATTTAATAAAAATTTTATTTAACATCCCTTAGCTCCTTCCTCATGGTGAGGTTTTGTTTATATATGTTTGTGAGCTTCTTGTGTAAGGGTAGATTCCTTTTCAACATACACTTAGCATTTGACAATGTTGGCTCACACATGTTCAAATGGTCATATATATTTTTCTTGGCCCTTTCATCTTCTTTCTTAATCTTAGTGATATCATTTTTGGATTTCTTCAAATGCATCCTTAGCCTATGTAAATTATGCTTCCCTTCATCTACCTCAACCTTCTTCTCTTTTTTCACTGACTCTTCCTTTTGTAGCTGCAACTTTCTTGTTGAAGACCTCGTCATAAGAACTATTGTTGATGGAGCCCGTAACTCTTGAATGTCCTCTGTTACTACATTCTCTTTACCTTTAGACTTAGTTATAGATGGAGCTACCTTTATCACTAGTTATACTTCACCAATATTAAGTGTCATTTCTAAAGCAATATTATTTAATTCCCTATTGTCATGTTGTAGTTGGGAAATTACCAAGTGTGACTTCTTCAGTTGTTCTTGTAGTTCTAAAATATCCTTTCTTTTTATCATCTAGAAAAATATGCTCTAGTATGGTATCTAAAACTTTAGTTGGATTCTCATTTTTTTTTTCCAAAGGAAATTTACTTGCAGTAGCTCCAGTTAGTGGCTTCTTGGGAACCTCCACAACCTCAGGAGAAAAGTGAATATTTTTAACTTTTTTATTTTCTAATGGATTAACTAAAAAAGATGGACTTTTTATTTATATTTGAACTGGCGATTGAACATAATTTTACCACAATTGAAGGTGTGTCCTTTTTACTCCAAGTGCTAGTTGGTAACTCAATTGCCAACTTTGATGAATCTAAGAATGTTTGCCATGATAGATTCCTTTTCCTTAGTTCTTCCACCACCAACAATTTAGTCAAAGAGAAATAGAAAAGACTGGGATCAACTTGGCTTTTCTCACCTTGAACCTTATCTTCCATCTTACTAAGGCTTCTGAATAAATAGAAAGTTAGATTGAAAGGGATTTTTTTGTGAAGTGCATCAAAAGCCTAAAATGATACTGATAGATCCTCCCAAATATGCCTTCATAAGTAAAGTATGTATGGATTAACTTCAAAATTTTATTATAGGGTTAAAGTAGGTATTATCTTGGTACAATAGCTCCATATCCCTTGTTTTTCTACTTTAGTTTTAGGAAATATGTGTAGTTGACTGTGTCTAGAAGCATGCCCTTGAACCACTGTTATCATTGTAGAGGGATCTTTGTATCAGCTAAAATGGTGACATATGACACTGGAAAAATCATCTCTCTAATATTAAAATCCACTCTGGTGAAATTTAAGGCAAACTCTTTGGTGAGCTGCACACTATAACCCTCAGGATCTTCTCACAAAATATCATGCAACCAACCTGTTCAAATGTAACTTTAACTGTTTGGTTTGAGTTTATCAAGGTAAGGTCATGGGGATAAAACCTAACTATGTCTCTTCCCTTGTTATTCTTCTATATCTGGAGTTTTCATGACTTCACAATAGAGATGAATCATAGGGTTTTTAATGCAATTTTAGTGTTTTCAAATTGAGCGCATCAGTAGGGTAGAGGTTATGAAAATAGGGCTTTATATGAGGGATTTATCGCAATTTCGAACAAAAAGACCTATATTAGCAGACTCAAACTTAGACATCAAAACTCGTTTATCAGACCCAAAGAAACAACTTGTTGTTTTTTTCCTATAGTGGAAAATTAAAAACACAGGCGTAGTGAGAAATCGTAGAGCATGGGGGAAAAATCAGTTATCCTTGAGGGCAGTAGAGACAAAATGTGAGGCTCCAAACAAATTAAATATAATGACAGGCTTCAAAATATGGGTGGAAAACAAATATTTGAATGTTTGATGTAGGTAACAACCTAAAATGAAGCAAGTGAAAGAAAACACAACATATTTTTCAGACACAACAAAGGAAACACAACGAGCTAATAATTTGAAGCTTTCAAGGTCATCTGAGTGTTTTATTTGACTAGTAAGGAAAAATTGGAATACATGTAATAAAAAACATCCGAGAAAATGGGAATTAAAACCTGGAAGTGGCGATAACCCTTTGTCTTGAAAAAACACAAAAGCTGTCTCTTAGCGCAACGACTCCCCTGCAAAGTTTGCATAGCGAACCTGAAACGAATGACTCAATGCTTTTGATGGAATACATAATGGATCTCTATTATTTTTTATGCTAGAACAATTTTTTTAACTTACAAGGTGGCTAAGCCTGACTTTCAAAGACAATGATTGCAATTTGGATCCTCAATCATGAAAGCGCAACAACTGAAAGAAGTGCAACACATGTTCGATAATTGTTGTACTTGTGGTGATGTCATGGCACAATTTTATTTTACAACCTAATTGACTATCGTGACCCCACTTTTTTTGTGCCAATGATGAGAAGACAAGACACACGAAGACCTCACTCATGATCTTGTATGAGAAATCGACCCTCGAGTCACTTAACTCAATATTTTGGGAATCCATAACTATTTTTACATAACCTTTCACACACTCTGACATAATTACATCAATACTGAAGTATTTATTTATTTCATAAGACCAATAGTTTGATCTCTAAGATATCATAGAAAAACATTTACACATTTACCAAAAAAAAATTAAAAGACTAAACTTGTGTTTTGACTACTATAACATAGGACAATAACATTGTCTCCAATGGGGATGTCATCCTCCTTATGAGGTGCTAAGAACACCATAGAACATGTGCCTAACCATTGGGATTTATTGGCTCTTGACTCGATGCAAAACTGACACATGAATTATTACATTATGACAATTGGCGGCAATTCATCAAAATCTTAGGGCCTTCTCCTCATGCTTCAAATTCTGGTGACAATGGCCAACACCTACAATACTAAATTTTTTATGGATATATACAATGAAGTGATAAAAAAAAACTAATTTTAATTAAAATAATGTTAGATAAACCTACCATTTACAAGCCCTCCAATAAGAAATTCTCCTTTCAAATCCTGTAGCAAATATGCAGTACTCCCATGGAAAGATGCAACCTTGAATTGATGTTTCCAAATATTTTCAATTTTTCCGTGTTTACCTTTATCCCCATTCCTAGCATCCCACTTTAGAACCAAGTCACCACCCTAAAAATATTCATCCTTTGTCCTCCGATCAAAAATATTTTTAATTTTATCCACTATTGCGTGATTGATTATTGTTATACACTTCCTCTCTTGTTTGTTTCAATTGAATCATCTTATTTATTCTTCTTTATAAGTCATGTGGTTCTACATTTACTTCTTGCAAAAAATTCATTACTGGAATTCCCAAGGAAAAAGGAAAAACAACACATGTTCCACACAGGAGTTGAAACAATGACTGTTAGGTCCCCATATTATTATTATAGTCCCTTATTGTTGTTATTGTAACCCCCTTATTTTTATTATTGTACCCATGTAACCCCCATATTTTTATTATTAAGCCCTTAAATTATTGTTTTTAGGTCGGCTAGGATTACATTGTGGCCCCATGGACTCCTATATATAGAAAGGAGGTTTTGTAATTTGTATCAACGGAGAATTGTTCATTCATGTAATGTATTGGAGGTTTCCCCCTCGAAGTGGCTTCTTTATAAGGTGTTGATATCTCTTTTATTCTATTTTTGGAGTTCGTTTATCAACATTTGGTATCATAGCTTTGGATTCTAGGGTTTTTCTGCTCCAAACAGGTCATTGTGGCATTTTCGCTATAACTTTTTTTCTACGAAGGTTCAGAAGCTGAAATTTTTAGAGTGCGAAGCTAAAATCCTGAGGAACATTGTTGCAAAATTTAAGAGCTTGGTTCACAATATTGTCGAAGATATGATCTATGGAAGAACTTACCCACTGAAGATTATACATGGGAGGATGAGAATTTTATATAGAAGCACCCAGAGCTACTCAAGCATTGAGGACAACACTTTTTTTAAGGAGAGGGGAATGTTAGGTCCCTATATTACTATTATAGTCCCTTATTGCTATTATTGTAGCCCCCTTATTGTTATTATTGTACCACTGTAACCCCCATATTGTTATTATTGTGCCCTTAAATTATTGTTTTTAGGTCGGCTAGGATTACATTGTGGCCCCACTAGGATTACATTGTGGCCCCATGGACTCCTATATATAGAAAGTAGGTTTTGTAATTTGTATCATCCAAGAATTGTTCATTCATGTAATGTATTGGAGGTTTTCCCCTCGAAGTGGCTTATTTCTAAGGCATTGATATCTCTTTTCTTCTATTTTTGGAGCCGGTTTCTCAACAATGACATACCAATTGAATTCTTAGTGTTCACTATATTAGCCCACAGTGCGTAGATCAACTTCTTGTGCCATATTTTCTTATTTTCTTCCAACAATTTATTTATAATATTCATGAGAAAATTATTTGAATACTGAGCTAAACCATTAGCCTGTGGGTAATATGCAATAGAGTGGCTACGAACAATATGATATTTATGAAAAAATTCAATCATTTTCTTGGACTTGAGAGAAACATCATTATGAGTGATTATTCTACGAGGACAACCAAATATTTAGAGAATATTACCGTCCAGAAATTGAATGATGACTATTTTTTTTGCCTACTTGGTTTGTATTGCTTCTATCCACTTTGTAAAATAATTCGTAGCTGTCAGAATCCATTTTTGTTGGGCTGAATATGATGGATGGATTTCCCCAATGAAATCTAGACCCCATTGCTGGAAAGGTGCTTCAACTGCAATTGGTTTAAGGGGTAAAGAAATATCTTCCTCTTTCCTTCAAAATTGACAATCATGGCAGCTTTTTACCTTTTTATAGAAATTAGCAAACAAGGTTGGCCAATAAAAACCAGCTCTCAAAATATTCATAGTTGTAGCTTTCCAAAAATGATGGCCTCCAGAATCTCCTTTGTGAAACTCTTCCATAACCTTATGTACCTCATCCTCCAGTAAAAAATTCAACGAGACACCTCCTGAGTCTTTCCAATACATAAATTGATTCAAAATGCATATTTTTACATCCTTCAATTTCAGAAATATTGCCTTTTTTTTGTCATCTCCCAAGGAGCTTGTAAAGTAAATGCTGTAAAACATAAAATATGTTAGCATACCATGGAGAGGAAATAAAATTTCCAAATACTTGTTAAGAAGGTTATGAAATGTTTTCATCAGAAAAACCAACTATGAAATTTATGTCCAGTACACTTAGATTTAAATCTTCAATCAAATTTTCCAATCCATAACCCTTTATCAACTTGTTAGGCTTGATATCCACATCGTACTCAAGAATAGTTGTTATCCATCTGCCTCTTCTACCTTTAGGATTAGGTTGGGTTAGAATTTGTTTCACAACAAGATTTTAGACATAAGAAATCACATGTGAATGAAGCACATAAACTTTAGAATATTTCAATTCTTTAACCAATGAATAAGCCCGCTTCTCCAGAATATTGTATTTTAGAGAAGAATCTCTCAAACCTCTTCTAAAGAAGGTTATGAAGCCAACTCCAAAAATAGAAGAGAATAGAGATCAATGCCTTAGAAATAATCCACTCCGAGGGGGGAATATCCTTTACATTACATAAATGAAAAATTCTTGGATGATTAAAATGGAAAATCCTCCTTTCTAAATATAAGATTCCATGGGGTCACAATATAATCCTAGCCGACCTAACAATAATAATGTAAGGGAACAACAATAATAATAATGGGGTTTTATGGGGCACAATAATAACAATATGGGGACTACGGGGTTATAACAATAACAATAAGGGGATACACCAATACAATAAGGGACTACACTAGTAAGATAGGGACCTAACATGCCCCTCTCCTTGAAAAAAGTGTTTTCCTCAACACTTGACTATCTATGGATTCTTTTGTAAAAAATCTCATCCTCCCATGTGGAATCTTCAATGGGTAAGTTATTCCACTTGATGGGATCCTCTCAAATTGATCGATTTCGTAGTGGTCAAGTTCTTTTTTCCGTGACTACCTCAAGCTCCAATATGATTTTTCCTTCCTCATTAAGTTCTGGCAATATTGTTTGAATTGGAAGTTTGTCACCTATAACCTCCTTTAACCATGAAACATGGAAAAATGGCTGCACTTGAGAAGAAGTAGGAAGCTCCAATTTGTATGGCATAGTACCAATATTTTGCAACACCTTGTAAGGACCATAGTACTTTGGTGATAATTTATTATCCTTCTTAGCTTTCTTTAGGAACAATTGTTTTTATGGTTGTAGCCGTAAAAATACCCAGTCCCCTACATAAAAAATTATGTTTTTTCGATGTTGATATTACTGTTGTTTCATCCAATTTTGTGACAAATTTAGGATATCCTTTAAGAGTTTGAGAAATTTTAGTTGATGCTCGATGTGATCTTCCACTGCTTGAACCTTATAATTTTCTCTTAAAGATGATGTGATGGATGACAGATGATATCCATAAAGTGCCATAAATGGGGTCATTTTTGCTGTAGTATGGAAGGAAGTGTTATACCACCATTCAACTAGAGGTAACCACTTGACCCATTGTGTTTTTTTATCAGATATAAAACAACGAATATATCCATCCAAAAATTTGTTCACTATCTCAGTTTTCCCATCGGATTGAGGATTATAAGATAAGTGATGGGCTAGTTGAGTACAAAAAAAAGAAAATAATTTCGTCCAAAAATTTCTAGTGAAAATGGGATATCTGTCGCTTACAATTATCTTTGGGTTTCCATGTAGCTTTTGAATTGTTTCCATAAATGTAGTAGCAAATGTACTTACTTTAAATGGATGAGATAATGTACAAAAGTGTGCATACTTGGTAAGTCTATCAACTACCACCATGATGGGAGTATTTCTTCAAACTTAGGTAAAACTATGATAAAATCCATTGAAACCTCCTCCCAACGTTGACTTGGAATGGGTAAATGTTGTAGCAGACCTGGGGTCTTAATTGTCTCAACTTTATTTTGCTGGAAAACAAAACACTTTGCCACAAAATTTCGAATATCATATTTAAGGCCATCCCAAAAATTTCTTTCTTCACCCTTTGGTAAGTTTTTAAAAATCTCGAGTGTCCTCCTATGGGAGAGGTGTGAAATTCAAAAAGAATATTTTTTTTTAGTTGGGAATTATTACAAAGATATAAGCGATCTTTGTACCATAAGGAATCATTTTTCCAACTAAATGTATTAGATGTACTGGGAAATTTCTGCAACTTTTGAGAGTGTCCATACTTCTTCATCAATCTTCCATTCCTCCCTTGCTTCAGTTATCCAATCTGGTTGGATAACAGAAATGGCACAAACCAATGCTTCCACCTCCTCATCCTTTCTTGAGAGTGCATCTACAACAAAATTTAGCTTCCCTTTTTTGTAGATGATTTCAAAGTCATAACCCAACATCTTTGTGACCCATTTTTGCTGCTCTTCTAAAGATATTCATTGTTCCAAAAAGTGTTTAAGGCTATCATGATCATTTTTTACCTTGAAGTGTCTTCCCATTAGGTAATGTTGACATTTCTTTAGTGCATGTAATATTGCCAACATTTCCTTCTCATAAATAGATTTTTGTAAATGCTTTCCTTTGACTGGATGACTTTCAAAATCCATAGGTCTTCCTTCTTGCATTAAAACATCACCAATTCCATTTCTTGAGGCATCACATTACAAAATAAAGGTTTTTGTGAAGTTTTGCGTAGCTAAGACCGGTGCTAGGCACATTGTCTAAGTTAAGATGTTCAAAGGCCTTAGTTGCTTCAGTAGTCCATGAAAATGCATCTTTCTTCAATAATGTTGTTAGAGTTGCTGCTATTCTACCATAATTATTAACAAACTTGCGATAATACCCTATTGACCCAAGAAATCCTCGCAACTGCTTTATGGTTGTGGGGACTTTACATTCCTTAATGGCTTTAATTTTGTTAGGGTCTACCTTAACACCCTCCTGAGATACAATATGACCTAGATATTTCACCTCTTGTACTCCAAAGAAACATTTGGAGGGTTTTTCATATAATTGTTTCTCCTCCAATAGTTTTAGCACCCTGTCAACATGTTGAACATGATCCTTCCAAGACCCACTGTAGATTAGTATATCATAAGAAAATAATAACATACATTTTCTAAGGAAGGGTTTAAAAATGGAATTCATCAACCCTTGAAATGTATAAGGTGCATTGGTAAGGCTAAAAGTAATGACCAAAAATTCATAATGACCCTCATGAGTTCAAAATGTTGTTTTCAAAATATCTTCAATCTTCATTCTAATTTGATGATATCCTGAACGAAGATCCAACTTGGTAACATAAATTTCTCCATGTAATTCATCCAATAATTAATCAATCACAGGAATGGGAAATTTATCTTTAATAGTGAGCTTGTTGATCTCTCTATAATCTGGACACATGCGCCATGATCCATCCTTCTTGTGAACCAATACTACTGGAGCAGAGAAAGAACATTGACTATGTTGAATTATACCAGCCTCTAACATTTTTGCAATCACACATTCAATTTCACTCTTTTGGACATAAGGATATTTGTAAGGCATGATGTTTGGAGGAACACTTCCTGCAATCAAATAAATAGCATGATCATGATGATGAATAGGTGGGAGTCCTTTGGGAGTTTCAAACACCTTCAAATGATTTTCCAAGTCTTTTTGGAGATCTGGAGAAATATATGATTTTAATGTTGGAAATTCTAGTGAGAATAATTGTGAAACTACACCTCGTTGTTCTTTCTTCGGAAGCTTTGTCATGAAATTAGAGCTTATTATCTTTTCTAACTTCCCTGCGATACCCCGTAATTCAACTTCCTTTCCTTCCAATTTTTTTTTCAAGAAAATTTCTTGAAAATTAAAAGCTACCGTCCCCAGATATTGTAACCATTGTACTCCTAGCACAACATCAACACCTCCCATCGGAATGGAAAGAATTGTGCTATTCAATACATATTCACCCATTGGAATGGAAAGAATTATGAATTTTCCAAAGCAATTTAAAGTCCCTCCATTTGCAACCATCACTTGACATTCTGGTGTTGGGTATATGAAGCAATTCAATTCCTTGGCTAGCTTCCAATGAATAAAATTATGGGGACTACCAGAATAAATCAACATCATTACATTTTTCTTCTTGATATGTCCTTCTATCTTGAGAGTTTGAGGAGTTGTAATTCCTACCAATGCATTATAGGATATGGCTAGACTCATTTATTCTTTCTCTAGGGCTGATTCCTGGTGTATATCCTCTTCTTTTGAAGTTTATTGTTCATTTTATTCCTCCTCTTCCCAATCTATGTAAAATAATTTCTTCTAAGCACACTTATGACCTTTAGTGTATTTGCTATCACAACTTTAAGAAAATCCTTTTGCTCTTTTTTCTACCTATTTTTGTAGTGTCAAACTTGTAGGTTCTGGAAGTTTAGGAGTAGCAACACTTCCATCTTTATAGATGTGAGTGGTAGGCATCCTTGTCGCCATAATTTTACTTTCAATTTTTCTTGCCAACCTGAATGCCTTTTCCAATGAGTCAGGTTCCCAGAGGCGAACGTCATGTTGGATGTTATCCTTTAAAGTCCCTATGAAGACATCAATCCTATGTTCCTTTGGAATATCAGTTACCCTTATATTCAATTTTTGGAAGTACTCAATGTGCTCCACCATTGTACCCTTTTGTTTGATATTTATCAATTGGATAAAGAAGGTTTCACTCTTTGTATCCTCATAATGTGCTATCATTTCCTCTGTAAAAATTGACCAAGTGATAATTTATTTACAAGAGCAAAGCCATCGATACTATACAAATGTATTTTGTTCCAAATTTAAAGTTGCAATGCGTACCTTTTGTGTGTTTTTCACATTATGGAGATAAAAATATTGCTCCATCTGTAGTATCCATGTTACAGGATCCTTTCCATCAAACTTACTCATATCAATATTTGAAATATGGTGGGTCTTGTAGCCAACATTAGAGTTTATGAAATCACGATTAACATTTATTTTGTTCTCATCATGAGTTTCTGTTACTACCTTTTCACCATTAGGAATCATTTCTTGTATCAACTTTGTTAAACCTTCCATGTCTAATTTATATCATTCTTCATGTCTTCCATGTTGTCTTTCATTTTTTCATCTATATTAGCTTCCATGTAATCCATATTAGCTTCCATGCCATCCATATTAGCTTCCATGCAATTCTTCAAAACTTCCATGCCTTTCTTCAAACCATCCATCTTAGCTTCCACACCTTTCTTCAAAACTCTCAATTCATTTTTTGTTTATTTTTGCGAGAGAAAAATTTGGTGCAACTGGTCTTGTAATTTTGATATATCATGTTTCACTTCTTCCTCTTCATGAGTCATAGTATATTCTTATTAGGGCTTAATGGGTGATAAATTATTTTTAGAGGCCATTTTAGTACCCAATACTGATGTTTATGCTTCAATATGACTTTGGAATCCCTTCAAATTGAATTTTCAAACAAGACTTATGCAATTTAAAAAAACAAATACACACCTTTTTCTTTCTTTTGAGGATCTAGATATTGAAACTGATGTATCTCTGCATTTCAGATCCCCAAGAATTGATCTTCGGTCTTGTAGTAGCCCTTTGAGTCTTCTTTCCAATGGCACAGGTCTAACTTGATTTGGATTCTTCAAGAAAAAATTATTCCCAATCTCCCACAATGACCTAATTATGGATTGGTTCAGTAGAGAGAACTTGTGTGACGTGCCACATGTCACTATTTCCTCCTTTGGCTCTGAAATTGATAAACGGGAAACCGCAGTCCGTGTAATTTCGTCCAATTTTTACGGAATTCCAATCCGATGCTCAGAAAGAGAGTTATGATGATTTTCCCAAGGTCACCCCTTTGAGATGAAATTCCGGAGCCTCCAAAAACCATAACTTCCATAGATCAATCTACGAAAATATTGCGAACTAAGACCTAAAATATTTACATGACGTTGCTGAGGATTCCTTCATAAATGGGTTTTTTTTAAGCTTCTGAACCTTCGTAGAATTTGTTTTTAGCGAAAATACCATGATGACCTATTTGAAGTAGTGAAACCCTAGAATCCAAAGCTCTGATACCAAATGTTATGAAACCACCTCCCAAAATAGAAGAAAAGAGAGATCGATACCTTAGAAATTAGCCACTTCGAGGGGGAAACCTCCTTTGCATTACATAAATGAACAATTCTTGGATGATTCAAATGAAAAATCCTCCTTTCTATATATAGGGTTCCATGGGGTCACAATATAATCCTAGCTGACCTAACAATAATAATGCAAGGGCATAACAATAACAATAATGGGGTTTTATGGGGAACAATAATAACAATATGGGGACTACAGGGGTATAAAAATAACAATAAGGGGGCTACACTAACACAATAAGGGACTACACTAGTAATATAGGGAACTAACAAAAGGCCTTTGGTCATTCATTACATTGATGACTTTTCTACATAAGGACTGTTGCAATTGTGTGTTCTGATGCGAAGGAGAAGATGATACAATATTTAGTATAATATAAACTAGCTAAAGTAGGAGCACTAGCCAAGGCCTGCTTTACCTCATCAGAAGACTTCTTTGTTTCAATATTCCATCTGATCTCACTTTCCATTCTTAGCATGTTAGTAAAAAACATTATAATTCTTGCTAAGTTAGGAATTAATCTTCTCAAAAAATTAACTCTTCCCAAAAATGACTCATCCTCCTTCTTATTCCTTGGAATGTCAAATTTTTGAAATGAAACCACCCTGTTTGGATAAATTATAATGCCCCAAAAAATTTCCCTCCTCCATTGCAAAATGTGACTTATTTGGATTTAGGGATATGCCAAATCTCCCGCACTTCTCAAAAACTTGTCTTAAATGTTGCAAATGATTAAAATCAGATTTCGAAAATACATTGAGATCATCAAGATAAATTACAATGAACTTATCCTTTTCATCAACAAATGCAATATCCATGGCCCTTTGACCCTTACATTCATCATCCAAAAATGAATTTTAGCATACATAAAGGTTCCCCAAGGTGTGATGAAATTTGTCTTTTCCTGATCATCGGGATGCACAAAAATCTAATTGTAACATGAGAAGCCATCAAGCATATATATCCTCTTATATCCAACTACCTTTTTTAGCATATGGTCCATATTAGGTAAGGGATAATTATATTTTAGAGACACCTTGTTGACGTTTCTGAATTCAACACAAAGCCTTAGCTCACCAGTCTTGCTTCTTACATGGAACAAATTAGTAACCCATTTTGAAACCTTAAAGGAACAATAATTTTTGCATAAAAAATTTTTCTCACTTCTTTTTCAATAAGAGGAAGCAACAAGGGATTGGTTCTTCTCAACTTTTGTTTAAAATGATTTTGATCTTACTTGATTGGAATTGCATGTTGAATGATTCTCTTATTATACACTTTGAGGTCCTCATATCCCCAAGAAAAAATATCTGAGTATCCCTTCATGAGATCAAGGTATTTATTTCTATCTTCATGAGTTAAATATTTTGAAATCTTGACAATATTATGTTGTTTTTCTGTCCCTATATTGCAGTATTCTACTTCAGTTTCAGTGGGGACTACTTTGGGGTTATTTGCTACATCATTCTGATCAAATAACTTCTCAAGAGGAACCAATCCTTTCAAAATTTTATTATTTTTCAATTGTATAACTTCCATATCTGTCATTTTATTTTCAAAATAATCTAAATTTGAACTCAAAACCTATTTTTCATCCTCATCAAAAAAAAGTTCCTCATCTATGCACAAATTGTAAAATTCCTTAGTTATTTGCAAAAAATTCTCAAGTTGTTGTCATCTTTGAACACTTTCCAATAATTTACATTTTCTGGGACTGATGGTCTATGTTTGAATTCTATTTCATACTTCCTATTTTGATATATAGGAATCTTAAGAGCACTAGTTGAGGTGGCCAATGGATCAACTATCATATTATTCCCTCTAGGAATAAAAGATAAATCATATTCTGAAAACAATTGAAACATTTCTAGGACAATATTCCTATAGGACATCATCCTAGGGTGTTTAGTTTTATACACACCTTTAATCTAATTCATAATCAACTTTGAATCTCCATGAATTGAAATCCTCATTGCCCCCAAGTCTTTCAAAGTCTGCAATCCCAAAAACAGTGTTTCATACTCGACCACATTATTTATATAGTCAAATGCTAGCTTGCAACAACATAACCTTGACTTGTCCACCTTTGGGCTCATTATCCACACACCAACTCCAGTCCCTTATTTATTGATTGCTCCATCAAAATCCATGTTCCAAATGCCATCACCATCTTCGTTATGTTCTGATTTTTTCCCCTGCAACTCAACTTTTTATCCTCTGATATGTTGTCCATGTTTTGACTGTCTCCCTCCAAAAAAAAATAATTATAAAATATGAAAGACTCCGTATAAGAATGAACTAAACAAATAATATGGTTATTATGCCTTTCATTGTGACTTACCATGTATTTCATCAAGGTTTCTTTGTACAATCTCCTTGGTTGTCCGAAAAATCGAATCGTGACATATGACATATCCATCTGTAAAGTACCTTTCAATTTTGCAGACCATGACCTTGATAAAATAATACCAAAATTTGGAGGAATATCAACGACAAGTATATCCATCACTAGGATTTTTACTAGAAATTGAGTGAAAGAGACAATAAAATCCTTGATTAAACCTAAACATTTCACCTTACTTGAATAAAAGGAAAATAGATATTTATATGGCCTTGTTATGTCCAAACCAAGATTATCCATAATAACCTTTGGCATTAACGGTTATGTGATGCACCTGAGTCTAACATTCCAATGTGTATAATCAAATAATGGACATTTAATCTAACATAGAAATGTGATACATCTCCTTATTGAGAATCTCCACCAACTTTTGGACCAACAATAAGTTCAGGATGATCATCATTCAAGTTAACAATGTCTGAAACATGTCCTATCTTTAGTTCTTTAACAATTTTACTCTTGTATTCCTCATTATTGACCAGTTCATTAAATGGAACATATATTTTGATTTTAGATATTTCATTTTCTAAACTGAAAGAAGAATGACCTTTCTATGCCTCTTTGATGGTCGTGTCTTTCTTTTCAGGAATCTATTTTGGAGGATCAACTTTCTTCTGGCTAGAAGTAGGTGCATTAGCTTGGCCTTTATTTGGAGGAGTTACTGGAACCTTTCTATTTCTCAAGTTATACTATATTTGTACCTACATGATTTTATTTTGGTACCGCTTCTTGTAATCTTATGATTCCATATGCATGATATACTCTTGTGGCTGAAAAAAAAAGTCTTGTTCTTCCTTTTTCAAAAATATATTGTCCTCTTCTTCACCAAAATAATGAATCTAATCTTGATCTTCTGCAAAATTCTCTTGGAAAGTAGGGCTGATTTTCTATTTATCTCCTTGGTTTCTTGGTTCTCTTTACTTTATTTGAACTTGAGGCCTCCAAAAATTTGGATTTCTTACTTGAGGAGGGGCTTGCTTATCTCTACCAACAACTTTGTTCTCTAATGTTAATATTTCCACTGTATTCACCATGACATACAACTTGATATCCGATGAAGATGAAGCCTCCTCTTTGAATCCTCTTTTTTCAGCTTTCATTTTTTCCTTTTTGTTCAATGTATTTGTTTCCACTCCATCAACATTTTTTTTCATATCCTCCAAAGTGGTTGGATTCCTTTCTCTAAGATGATAGGAAAGAACGACATCAAAACCATATGGGTAATGAAGCAAATTCAACCATGGAGGGGGTTTGATTTCTACTGGTATTGAATTATACACCTTATTAAATCTTGATGAAAAATCCTGAACTAATTATCCTGGATCTCTCTTCACTATATTCATACTAAAACAATATCTGTAGAGTGTTCTTCTTGAATTCCCATATGGCAAGGAAATTTTTTTCAAGCTGCTAGAAATTGGAAATACTCACAGTTGGAGGAATTCTAAACCACTTTTTTACCTCTCCAAAAACAGTGAGAAAAAATCCTCAATTCAACATCCTCATGGTCTACCTATTCTAGGTCTATGAAATCATTCAACTTATAAAGGTGTTGATGTGCTGTAATAACTCATGTACCATTGAACTGAGGCAAAATCTGACCATATTTTTGTGGAAAATCCTGTAATGGATTGTGTAGATTTAGTGGAGCAAAATAGGAACCCATGATTGTATGAGATGGATTTGTAGTGACTTCTGGGATATAAAATGAGGATTAGGGAGGTAAGGAGACTATTGTTTGAACAAATGATGAGGAAGGAGGAGTAAAAACAATAGAAGCAACTAGAGTAGAACACAATGGAATATTGAGTGGAGAAAAAAATGTTGGGACAAAAACAATTGGGACAAAATGCTAAAATTTGGAGGGCTTAGAAGAAGATTCTTGCACCTGATAGAAAAAATGTTCTAACTTATGAAATTGTGTCAAAATATCCTTGTATAATTATAACACACTTTCTTTATGAAAAGGAATAGTGATTTTAATTTTTCTTGATTAAAAACTATTTCTGTTAGACTGCTTTCTGATTTAGGTCCGAATAAAATTTGTTTAACCTTCAAGTAAATGAATGTGGTCCACTAATTCCACCCTCTTAGGTAGAGAAAAGGATATTTTTATGGCACTACTCTCTATTTCTTTTGTAGGTTTCCTCTTCCTAAATAACTTATATGGACAAGTCAATATCTTAGATGGATTAAGATCTAGATGATGCCTAGTGGTTACTCTTCTTGAAGCCATATTTTCCTACAGGAAATGATTGCAGCTAGTTCTAGAATAACTAAAAATTGGGTAAATATTTAGCCTATCAGTTTCTAGTTCACTATCACCCTCAGGAACTAGATTGATATTGGTAGTGTTGGTATTTGCATCCTCCCATCAGTGATCACAAATCCTCTTTTCATATATATTAGGGTATCATTAAAAAAATTTGTCATTCCACTAGGCCATCATTCCAAAATTTACTCACTCATGGTAGCCCTAAAATAAAAAAATTCACATTTCCTAAGTTTCCATTACTTGCTGGCTCATTTTCATAATTTGCTGAATGACCATCATTGATGAGTTTTTATCACTTGTTTAGTCACCTCACCATGAATATCATTCAGTCAAGGATCTCATTAGGTCTTTAGGGTTTTTCAAGGTTTCATTAGGTTTCTAGGGTTGTTCAAGGTCCAATAATAAACCATTTCCATTGCATAAGATCAACAAGTAAGAAAGTGATCAAATAAACTCTCTTTACCATGTAAAGTTGATTTGTAAGGAGTAATTCTTATTACAAGATGTAATTTTTATTTCAAAACATAATTTTTATTTTCCATTATGTAATTTCATGTCACTCAATTTGTAATAAGTTCATGGTTCCCAAGTTTCCAACTCAGAGTTACACATGCCAACAAAGCATCAAAAGCCAAAATCTAAAGAGTTCTCAATCATCAAATGATCAATTGTCAAAGAATGAAGTCATAGTGAAAGGTTAAAGTTTCAAAGTTTAAAGGTGAGTGTAAGTGGGTCCCAAGGTCCAGTTCATTCCAATGATCAATTATAAAGACCACCACAAGAAAAGAAAGAAGATTAATTTCTCTTGAATCCATTGAGCACATAGTCCCTTGGTTCAGAAATTTGAAATTCCAGGGTCAAAGGAATTTTTTTTGTGGCGTTGCGCTTTCTCAATAGGTGCTGCTCTTTTTACTGAAGGGTGATGTGCTTCTGGAAAGGCATTGCGCTTTTTCCACCTTGCCCAAAAATCACCAAGACTCAAGAAAAATCTTCCAAACCTTCAACAATTTCTTCTAACACCCTATAGCAAGTAAGTACATCATGTTTATTGCCTCCTTGCACTCCTCAAGCATTGATTTCATAGTGTTCTTGCTCCTAGGTAAAATTGGCATTTGGTTTAGTGAAGAAACCCTAATTCTATTCCTCATTCCCAATTTGATGCCCTTTGTCCTTGAAATGCCTTCCTACATCATTATTAAACCTATCCCTACCCCTACACTACCACTTCTTAGTCCCTAATCCCTTTCCCCTAAAAATCTAAGTCCTAGGCTTTTAAATTTCCTAGGTAGCCACTTCCTCAAACCTGTAATTTAATTTTCATTTCCAACTCCCTTGAAATTTCAACCTCCTATCAGCTCCCAAAGATCCATAACTACTTCCCCCATCTCCCTAAATTTTCCTAGACTTATCCCTATTCCCTATGTCTATCTCCACTCCCCATTCCCATCCCCCTCATCCCTAGGGTTTCTTGGGCACCAAACAATATGGAGGAAGACAAAGACTATGGGGAAGAGGAGGATAGACAAGAAGAGGAGGATAGAGAACAGAGAAGGCCTCACAAAGGAGGAAGAATCCTAAGGCTAGATCCCACCAACACAAATGAACTAATGGCCTGTCCTATGAATGTCACTAGTTTTGAGCATGTAGGTTGCCTTGATTTTTGAAACATGATTCAGAGGGTCCAAAATCATCCTATGTTGAGTAGAGTCTTCATCTTAAACCTTAGAGACAATCAGGTGACCCTTGCATGTGTGACCTTCATTTTATATACATCTATCATTGCTGTTGCCACAGGGATTCTAAAAAAGGGTGATAGGTGGTTTAAATCCAAAGATTCGTAGGATCAATATTATGAACCATTCATCAAACGAAGGTACATAAATGAGAGGAAGAGGGTCTTCCCTTTTAGCTACCTTCTTGATAGGTATTCCCCCACGATGAAAATCATCATGAAGTACTTTTCTTGTGAAGGAAGGTTATTTAAGCTCTACACATACCATATTAGACTGCTTATGCACTTCAAAAGAGTAAGCTTGCTCAATATCCCATACTATCTATTCATGAGCATAGACAAAATGGCATACATTGTGCAAAGGAGAGACCATGAACAATAGAGGAATAACCTTTTTCACCATTCTCTCATCAAGGTCATTGTCCTCCATCAGATTAACCAGTTTCATATTTCATGGGACACCTTCATAGCCAATTATATCTTCACAGCTCCACAAGCTCATCATGTTCAAGATATGCCTTCTTAATCTCATCTCACAGATCAACATGATGAATAATTTCCTCCTCCATATCATCCTACTATATCTATTCCTTAATCTTAGCCCACAACACCTACTCCTTCATCAAATCAACCTACTACACACATTTCACCACCATCATCACCATTTCATGGTTAGGTTGAGTCACCTAGAAAAAGTTATGATCAACAAGCCTAAAAGGGATAAATTGGGAAAATTGGCTAGAACATATCAGAGAGGGTATAGGAAAGTGTTTTATTCACAAAAATTGGAAGGGAACTTGACTTCTTCATTATTAAATAAAGTATATAAGGGTAAACAAAAGATGATAGAAGCAAATGAGCATGAAGAAGCCATGCAAGAGGATGATGATCCTCATGATGAGGAAATAGATTTTGACCTTGTTAACTTGGATGAGCAGCATGATTATGAGGCCTCAAATTTGATTATCAAGGAGAAGGTTATCCAAATTAGGTAGCTTCAGAACAACTTAGAGAGATCTAAGTTTGTGATTTCATACTATGAGAAGGAAAATCAACAACTCCAAACCAAGCAAGAAATCATGGAGATGCAACTTCTCAAGGCGAAAAGAGAAGAAAAAAAGGAAAAGGCTTTGATTGATGAGACTTATGAGAGGTATGGTGAAACTAATGAGGAATAAGATCAAGTGCCAATAAATAGGCCTAGGACTAGAGGGCTGAAAAGAGCTCTAGAACTAGAGAGGAAAAAATAGGCTGAACGTGCTAATAAACCAATGTTGAATGAAAAATTTGCGATAATGGTAAATGAGAACTGGGAGCATTGGTTTGAGAGAGTCAATGAGAATATTGAGAAGCTCCTATAAAAGGAAAAGAAGGAAAATTACATACACTTGAAGATGGAAAAACACTACTGCAAAAGAAATTAGATTGCAAGGTCAAAGCTCCAAAAGGAAAAATCAAGACTTGAAACCCTAAACAAGAAAAATGAAGGGGAAAAGCTTGATATCATTGTTGAAGCATCACTCATTACCTAAAATATCTCACTAGCCTCCAACAAAAGAAATTTTGAAGAAATTTGAGCAATTTTGGGAATTTTTGGAAATTTTTGGAAGTTTTGCACAGTCACACTATAAAAAGCGCCGCGCCCTAGGTGGTGCGCTTTTTTTAGGGACCTATAATGACCAAACTAAAAGCAGCATTGGATTCAGAAGACCAAATACAGTCAGAAAAACAAATTTTAAAAAATATTTTGGGTCAAAAAAAAGTCATAAAGTCAAAAAACACCCAAAAAATCACATTTCGTCTCTGTTTTGGAGGCTAGCATTGCGCTTTTGACCAGTCTTGGGAGAATAAATTTTTTGAGGGATCAAATCAACACTATTTTGGAAAATAGTCACATATCTAGAAACTAGACAAGTTACGCTTTCCAATGAGCTATCCGGAGCTCAATTTTGACACAGGGAACCCCTTCAAAAGTGGAGCTGAAGTTGGCATTGCGCTTTTTACACTGGCACTGTTCTTTTTACCAATTTTCTGAGTTTCCTGATATTTGTAATTTTTCTCAGTTTAAATTTTTCAAATGAAGTCTTACCAATGCAATTCAATGATGTAAATGTAATTTTGATGCTTTTACACTTACCGAGGGTAAATACTTTAGGTGAAAACTCTTCATGAGATGTAATGAATCAATTTGCAAAAAGTGAGGGATGAGTCAGTTTGACCTCCCTACACTCTAGGTTTCAGTTTAGTTTTTGGTGAAACAAATCCTCAACTTAGGGATTAGACCCCTAAGGTTGGGAGAAGTTATTTGATGTATATATCTATCACTTCTGGACTCATTTCACAAGATGTACATTGTTGGATGTTGTTGCATTGATGAGAGACTCTAGTGTAATCAATATTTGACAGGAAATTAATGAAAGAGTTGCATCTATTTCTTTGGGATACCCGTGGTATGGAAATTTAGCATAGTTTCTTCTTATGTCACATATGTATGAATGTTTTGTCTCCATGATCCATTTCATCTCTATTATATGTTGATTTCAAGTTGATAAGAATAATACATCTCTCATGCTTTGTTTTGGGAAAATCTTCATAGTTTGTCTCATTTTCTTCAGTTTAGAAAGAATACATTCTTTTCCTTGCTCTTTCTAGCTCCTCATCAATCTGATCCATCTCACTTTGAAACCCTAAAGTGTTAGCCTTTTTACCTACCTTTCCCCATTGAATTTCTGCAACCCTAATGTTATTTTCCCTAACCTAGCCTCTTTGACCTAATTCACCCATCCAGCAAACCAATTCAAACAAAAAAGCCCTTGTACTCACACCTAGCCTAAAACCATAATTTATACAGCCCTCTTGGCTGTGAATTTGTGGAGAGAACCCTCTCCGATTTGTTAGGGTTAGATACCAAGCTAAAATTTTGGTCTGTGGTTACCTCTTTATGGAATATTTCTCAGCCTTAGAGATCCGATGGAGTGATAACATATTGGCACCGTTGTCGGGGATGCGATATGATTGTTGATGGTGAACAACAATCAGACACAAGAAGGCTATGCATCAATCACTTGGCAACTCTGGTGTCGAAGAATCCAAAGGTTCAAAATTTTCATGGCGACTCCAATTTTCAAGAATTGGTAATCTAAATAGAATTCTTGTTGACTTCATTGTTGTCAAGATGAGTTCTACTGCAATAAAAAATCCCAGGTATGCTCCTATGGATCGATATCAAGTCCCTATATTTCCAAATCCTATGTCTTATGTTGATTGGTTTACACATATTCCCATATTCAAATATGAAGATAAAGATGATGCTGATTTGCATTTATTAAAGTCTCATGTACATGTATGTAGTTTGAGAGTTGAGTATCCTGAAGACTTTCTCATGAAGGTTTTTATGGCTACTCTTGAAGATAAAGCCAGGGTATGGTATGAAGGGTTACCAGAAAGAAGTTTATGTTCTCTTAAATATTTCCATAAGATGTTCTCCAAACATTATGTGAATTCTAATATTTCTTTATCTCTCTTACAAAGATGTTGTGATTATAATGAAGGTTTTATTGTATATTTTGAGAGTATTGATGATATCGAATGCATGAATGATTAAGAGATCATTGAAGCCTTCTATGATTTCTCCCTTCAAAAACAATCTGAATAAGCTATTCATTTTGATACACAAGATCATTTTCAACATACAGTAGCTTCCCCTTTGCTTGAAGATGAAATAATTTTACATCTTGATAGTCAAATGAAACCACATGAAATAAATCAGCAGTTTGATGAAAATTTATATGCTCCTTTTCTTGATATTAAATAATATATTCAACATCCTTGTGAATCTTTAGGAGGGAAAGAAGACAATGACTATTTCATCCAAAGAAAAAAATGAGTACTTCCTCCTTTGACTGAAGATGAGATAGATCAGCTCCTAAAAAGTCATGTTACAACCCAAGCTTATGCAATTTTGCAATGTTCACATAGTCAAGAATGTGTTAGTGAAACTTCTTCCACCATTGAAAATGAAAATCTGAGTTTAAATGATGACAATCATAAGAATGATGAAACTATACAGGAAGTTGTTAAGAGTAAGCCAATTTGTGATGATGATTTCCTGCAAGGAGATCAACTAACAGAGACCATTGTCTTTCATGAAGAGGATAGGGCTGTCATGTTTGAAAATTTTGAAGAATGTTTTATGTTAAAAGATGATTTAGACTATGAATTTGAGGAGCATGAGCCTAATAGAGACAACATGCCAGAGATAGAATGAGAGTTTCCCATGCTTAAAGAATTTACAACCAACACTCAGATAACAGAAAGTGATACTCCCCTATGCCTTCCTATGGATCAACAACCAAGTGTTCTTTCAGATCAGAATGAAGAGCGTGCTTTTGTTTTTGCTGAATCTCAAGACAAGGTAACATTTCATATTTTTGAAGATCATTTTGTTGATTTTCTACAGTTAGTAGGGAAGGTGCATTTTCTTGTTTTCATGGACCAGAAACACATGTTTAGTAGACACTTGGAGTGTCCTAGTTTTTGTTTTTTTTTCCTGCTCGAGGAAAGTGAGAGAAGAAATCAATTAAGTATCCATCTACTGGATTGGTTAGACTAGAAGGATCACTTCATATGATTGTACATATGTCTTCAGCAGGCAGGCAATTGTCATTAGGATTTGAATCCCTCAAGTCTCGGTGATAGACTGCCATCAATAAGTTTAGTAATTTTTTATTTGAGTTAGTCTATTTCATCTGAGTTATCAGTTTTCATTCATGTTTATTAGTTTGATTTTTTGACCATATTTTCACAATGAATAAGGCTAGCTGGTCTACGATGTTCTTGACACCTCTTTCAGAGCTACCATCCCCAATAAGGTCAATGTTAGTGTTGGAATTTGCATCCTGCCATCAGTGATCAAAAATCATCTTTTCATATCATATTAGGGTCTCATTCAGATCTTTTTTCATTCCACTCGGTCATCATTCCAAAATTTACTCATTGATGGTAGCCCTAAAATAAAAATATCTCACTTTTCCTATGTTTCCATTACTTGTTGGATCATTTTCATAATTTGCTGAATGACCATCATTCATGAGTTTTTATCACTTGTTTAGTCATGTCACCATGAATTTCATTTAGTCAAGGCCCTCATTAGGTCTTTAGTTTTTTTCAAGGTTTCATTAGTTTTCTAAGGTTTTTCAAGGACCAATAATAAACCATTTCCATTGCATAAGAGAAGCAAGTAAGAAAGTGATCAAATAACCTCTCTTTACCATGTAAAGATGATTTGTAAGGAGAAATTCTTATTCCAAGATGTAATTCTTATTTCAAAATGTAATTTTTATTTTCCATTATGTAATTTCATGTCACTCAATTTGTAATAAGTTCATGGTTCCCAAGCTGCCAACTCAGAGTTCCACATGCCAACAAAGCATCAAAAGTCAAAATGTAAATAGTTGTCAATAATCAAATGATCAATTCGCAAAGAATTAATTCATAGTGAAAGGGTAAAGTTTCGAAGTTTAAAGGTGAGTGTAAATAAGGTAAAGTGGGTCCCAAGGCCCAATTCATTCAAATGATAAATTATAAAGACCACCACAAGACAAGCAAGAAGCTTATTTTCTCTTGCATCCATCGAGCACACACTCCCTTGGTTCAAAAATTTAAAATTGCAGGGTCAGAGGAAATTTTTTTGTGGCGTTGCGCTTTCTCAACAGGCGTTGCACTTTTTACTGAAGGGCATTGTGCTTCTGGGCAAGGCACTGCGCTTTTTCCCAACATTCCCAAAAAGCACCAAGACTCAAGAAAACTCTTCCAAACCTTCAGAAATTTATTCTAACACCCTCTGGCAAGTAAGTACATCATGTTTATTTCCTCCTTGCGCTCCTAAAGCATTGATTTCATAGTGTTCTTGTTCCTAAGTAAAATTAGCATTTGGTCTAGTGAAGAAAACCTAATTATATTACTCATTCCCAATTTGATTCTCTTTAACCTTGAAATCCATTCCTACATCATTATTAAACCTATCCCTACCCCTACACTACCATTTCCTAGTCCCTAAATCACTTTCCCCTAAGACCCTAAGTCTCGGGCTTCTAAATTTCCTAGGCAACCACTTCCTCAACTTGTAATTTAATTTAAATTTCCAACTCCCTTGAAATTTCAACCTCCTATCACCTCCCAAAGCTCCATCACCCCTTCCCCAATCTCCCTAAATTTTCCTATACTTATCCCTATTCCCTAGACCTATCTCCACTCCCCATTCACATCCACCTCATCCCCAGGGTTTCTTGGCCACAAAACACTATGTATGAAGATAAAGACTATATGGAAGAGGAGGACAAACAAGAAGAGGAGGATGTAGAATAGAGAAGGCCTCACGAAGGAGGAATAATCCGAAGGTTGGAGCCCACCAACACAAATGAACTGATCGACTCTACTATGACTGTCACTAGTTTTGAGTATGTAGGTTGCATTGATTTTTGCAACATGATTCAGAGGGTCCAACATCATCTTATGTTGAGTAGAGTCTTCATATTAAACCTCAGAGACAATCAGGTAACCCTTGCAAGTGTGACCTTCACTGTATATACATCTATCATTTTTTCTACTACAGGGATTTTAAACAAGGGTGAGAGGTAGTTTAAATCCAAATATTTGGAGGATCAGTATTAGGAACCATTCATCAAACCAAGGTACATAAATGAGAGGAAGAGGGTCTTCCCTTTCAGCTACCTTCTTGATAGGTATGAACCCATGATGAAAATCATCATGAAGCACTTCTCTTGTGAAGGAAGGTTCTTTATGCTCTACACATACCATATTAGACTACTTATGCACTTCACAACAGTAAGATTGCTCAATATCCCATACTATCTGTTGAGGATCATAGAAAAAATGGCATGCATTGTGCAAAGGAGAGACTATGACCAATAGATGAATAGCCTTTTCACTATTCTCTCATTAATATCATTGTCCTCCATCAACTTAACTAGTTGCATATTTCATGGGACACCTTCATAGCCAGTGATATCTTCACAGCACCACAAGCTCAGCATGTTGAAGATATGCCTTCTTCATATCATCCCACTGATCAACATGCTGAAGATTTTCCTCCTCTATCTCATCCTACTATATATATTCCTTCATCTCAACCCACAACACCTACTCCTTCATCATCTCAGCCTACTACACATAATTCACCATCATCATCACCATTTCAGGGTCAGGTTGAGTCACCTAACAGAGTTATGATCAACAAGCTTAAAAGGGTTAAATTGGGCACATTGACTAGAAAATATTAGAAATTGTACAAGAAAGTGTTTGATCCATGGAAAGTGGAAGGGACCTTGCCTTCTTCATCAAAAAATCAGGTACATAAGGGTAAAAAAAAGATGACAGAAGAAGATGAGTGTGAGGAAGCCATGTAAGAGGATGAGGATTCTAATAATGAGGAAACAAATTTTGACCTTGTTGACTTGAATGAGCAGCATGATTATGAGGCCTCAAATTTGATTATCAAGGATAAGGATGCCTAAATCAGGGAGATTTAGACCAAATTAAAGAGATCTAAGTTTGTGATTTCATACTATGAGCAAGAAAATCAACAACTCCAAACGAAGCAGGCAATCATGGAGAAGCAACTTCTCAAGGGAAAAATAGAAGAAAAAAAGGCAAAGGATTTGATTGATGAGTCTTATGATAGGTATGGTGAAAATAATGAGGAAGAAGATCAAGTGCCAAGAATATTCCTAGGACTAGAGGGCTGAAAAGAGCTCTAGAACTAGAGAGGAAAAAAGAGGTTGAACTTACCAATAAACTAACCTTGAATGAGAAATTTTCCATCATGTTAAATGAGAATTGGAAGAACTAGTTTGAGAGAGTAAATGAGAATCTTTAGAAGCTCCTAGACAAGGAAAAGAAGGAAAATGACATACAGAGGAAGATGGCGAAACACTACTGCAAAAGAATTCAGATTGCAAGGTCAAAGCTCCAAAAGGTCAAATCAAGACTTGAAACCTTAACCAAGAAGAATGAAGGGGAAAAGATTGATATCCTTGCTGATGCATCAATAATTTCCTAACATACCTCATCAGCCTCCCATAGAAGAAATTTTGAAGAAATTTGAGCAATTTTGGGAAATTTTGGAAAATTTTGCATTTTTGGCGATTTTGCACAGTCAAACTGTCAAAAGCACAACACCCTAGGCGCTTCACTTTTTCTAGGGACATACAATGAAAAAAATGAATGCACCATTGGATTCAAAAGGCCAAATACAGTCATGAAAATAACTTTACAAAATTTCTTTGGGTCAAAAAAGCAGTCAAAAAGTCAAAAAACACCCAAAAAAATCACATTTCTGCCATATTTTAGAGGTTGGCACTGCACTTTTCACCAGTATTGTGAGAATCAACTTTTGGAGGGCCAAAATCAACACCATTTCAGAATCTAAGCATAGATCTTGAAACTAGACAGGACAATTTTTCCAATGAGCTATCCTGAGTTCAATTTTGACACCGATAACCCCTTCAAAAGTGGAGCTTAAGTTGGCGCTGGGACTTTTACACCGGCGTTGTGCTTTTTATCAATTTTCTAAGTTTCCTAATATTTTTAAATTTTCTCAGTTTTTCTTAGTTTCACTTTCGAAAATGAAATTTTGCCAATGTAATTCAATGATGTGAATGTAATTTTTATGTTTTTACACTTATCTAGGGTAAATACATTAGGTGAAAACTCTTGATGAGATGTAATGAATTAGTTTCCAAAAATTTAGGGATGAGTCAGTTTGATGTATATATCTATCACTTTTTGACTCATTTCACAAGATGGACATTGTTGGATGTTGTTTCATTTATCAGAGACTCTAGTGTAATCAGTGTTTGGCAGGAAATTAATGAAAAAGTTGTAGCTATTTATTTGGGATACCCGTGGTATGGAAATTTAGGATAGTTTCTTCTTAGGTCACATATGTATGAATGTTTTGTCTTCATGATCCATTTCATCTCTATTATATGTTGATTTTAAATTTGATAAGAAAAATACATCTCTCATGCTCTATTTTGGGAAAATCTTCATCGTTTGTCTCAGTTTCTTTAGCTTAGAAAGAATACATGCTTTTCCTTTCTCTTTATAGCTCCTCATCAGTCTGATCCATCTCACCCTGAAACCATAAAGTGTTTGTTGGAAATATGTTGCAATATGTTTAACTTGATGGCAACCTACTTGATGGAAACCTACTCGATGAGTTGCCTTTTGATAAGAAACCTATGTGTTAAATATGTAAAAAATGATGTTTCTACAGGTCAGTTCAGATGTGACAAAGAAATGAATTCTAGTAAGTGCCGCAGAAATGAAACAAAAAACATCTCTTAATGTATACACAGGTTTTATGAAGGAAACCCGCGTATGGATGCAATGTATACACTACTTTTGTGACGGAAACCCGCGTATACATTCAGAATAAATATATATGCAATTTTTATGAAGAGAAGTTGCGTATACATGCGGATACGAATGATCCAAGTCGCGTATGCCTTTTGTGCTCTAAAATTATGACACCAAGGGGAATTACCATGGTATTGACCCACAGTATTGAGCGTTGTACTGTCTAATTGATTCCGTCTAAGAATACCATCAACAGTTGTGTGGTTTTGACTCATTGTATTGGTAAAGGATAAATCTATATAAGGAGAAGAATATCATAGTGAAAAGCGTGCATGAGTAAGGGTTGTGACTGAATAAATTTCTCTAAGGTATATCTGCATGGGATGAACTCTGTTTTTAATTGATAGATCTCAATCTATGATGCACCCATGTATACAATTATGGTTTAGGATCTCTAGATCTGAAATGACTATGCTCTTGTGTGATCCATTGAAGAGATGATTAGATCTATGACCTGGTGCAAGTTTGCTGAAGTCAAGTAAAGAAATCTGGGTAAGTTCTATGGATCTGGTTCATTCTGAAAAGTTTATATTTACAGAGTCTATACGCTAATTTGTCTCAGTAAAAGCGCGTATATACATGGGTTTGCTTTAGAAAAGGCGTATGGGAGTTAGGGTTTTTTGAAGCTTATTGCAGAGGTTTTTCTGTTATTCCTGCTATTTGTTTGTTGTTTGTCAATGAAGTCTTCTTGTAGATCTGGGTTGTCTGAATACTGTATATGTTTCTAAGTTGATTATGTACAAATATGATCAATGAGAGAATAAACATGGTTGATGATGACTAATTGATGAAGGGTTCTACATTTCTGAAGATATCTGAATGAAAGCCTTAGATCTGGATCTGTGACTAATTACATTCTGAAAAACAATATTCATAGAGCTATATGCGGGTTGGTGTGAAGGAAATCACGTATACACATGGGTTCAGTGAAGAAAAGTACTGTATGCATTTTAAGTTGATGAATGTTTAGGGTTGAGTCTGTATCTACATATTTATTCTGAAGTCTAGGTTATTTCTGAGTTCTGGTTACAGTGGTCTCACTGTTTTGACTGAAGTATTGGGTAAAGTTTATGGTTGTTGATGTTTATGAAGAATTGTGTTGATTCTGTTTAATCCAGTATGAAAATTGACGAAACATGGTCTACAGTAGTTCTGAGGGTTGAAGCCTTCAGTATGGAAGCAGAAGCTTCCTACCAGTAGAAGCTAATGTTCTGATCAGGGGGTCGAAGCTCCCTTCCAGTAGTGGTCAGTAAATAAGATTAGGGGGTTGTAGCTCCCTTCCAGTAGCATCTGGAAAACAAGAGAAGGTTGTAGCCTTCTGTAGGTAGATTCTTGCGTACTGATACGAGTCTGCATCAACACAATATTGTAAACAATTTTCCATATAATAAATATTGAAGAGAGAGACGACAATAGCGGTGGTTTTCTCCCGAATTGGGTTTCCACCTTAAATATTGGTGTTCATGTGTGTTGCTCTTGTATGATGATTTATAATGCTGTTACTGCACATAATTACTGATTATCTAACATATGATTGATTGGTAAAATAACTTAAATATTGTTCTTGAAAAGTTTTAATTTGCAAAATTATATCAGTATACGCTAGTTTTTTTTATTATATACGTGTGTATACGCAACTTGGGTTCATCAAAGCCACATGTGGAATTATGTAAAGAAAAAGCTAAAATATTTTCCGTAAGCTCTAAATACTAATTCACCCCCCCCCCCCCCCCCCTCTCAGTATTTTTTCCAACAATTGGTATCAGAGCAGGTTCTTCTGAAGAAGGTTAATCACTAGAAGAAAGATCAGCTAAGATGAGCAATCAAGATGGGACAACATCTATCAGGCCTCCTCTCTTCAATGCAAACAATTTAATATTCTGGAAGACAAGGACAAGATCCTATCTTTAGTCTCTTGGAGCAGATGTATGGGCTATAGTTGAAGGAGGTTATCAATATCGAGCATCAGTTCCAAAAAATGCAGCAGAAAGAAAGAAATATGAAACCAATGCAAAGGCAATTAATGCATTATTGGGAATTCTGACTGAATCAGAATTTTTCAAAGTTATGTATTTGAATACAACAAAGGAGATATGGGACAAAATCATTCTATGCTATGAAGGTGATACCAAGGTAAAAAGTGGTAAACTCCAAACTCTCAGAATTCAATATGAAAATCTCAGGATGCATAATGAGGAAAGCATTACCAATTTATTTTTACGTCTAGATGATATTGTAAATCGTATGAGAAATATGGGTGAAATCATAACTGACACTACTCTGGTAGAAAAGGTTTTAAGATCTCTAACTCCCAATTTTGAATCAAAAGTGTCTACTATTGAAGAGAAGCAGGATCTACAAACTCTTAATATTGTTCAACTTCATGGTATTTTGACTGCTTTTGAAATGAGAAAAGGAGGTCCATCTGAAGTCAAAGAAGCTGTCTTTAGAGCTGCTACAAAAGGAAAAGAAGTAGAAGAACAAGGAGAATCAAGGTACATTTCAAAAGAAGATGAGATAAATTTTGTAAAGAAGCTACAACTTGGCATTAGAAGATTCAAAGGTAAGCTTCCTTTTAAATGTTTTTCTTGTGGAAGAGTTGGTCATTATGCTGCTAAGTGTCCTCATAAAGTAAAACATAAAAAAGGAAAGGAAGTGGAAAAATTAAATAATAATATGTTTATCAATAGAAAAAGTTATTATACTCATGATGATAGTGATGGGATATCAAATAGTGAAGAAGGAGAATTTGATCAAGATGTTAGACTACTCATGGCTTTTGAAAAAGATTCTAGTAAGGCTAAAGATACCTTTATTGATGCACTAGAAGAAAATTATTTTCTTGAAGAAATTCATCAGCTCAAAATATGTTTGGAAGAAAACAAAATTTCCATAGATACTCTAAAGAATCAGCTTATAGAAAAGGAGAAGCACAATGAGAAACTAGAATGTGAAATAGTAAGTCTAAGAAAGGAAATTGAGCAAGAAAAAAATTTAAATCTTAGATTTGCTAAAGGAACTGAAACCTTAGATGAAATTATCAAGGTTCAACGCTCTCCTTTTGTAAAGACAAGTCTTGGATATATCGGAGAATCCTCTCAGTATTTAGCACCAAGCTATCTAAATGCAGCTAAATCCAGCCTACAACATTTTTTCACTCAACAAGAAAACATAGAAACTTCACAAGTAAAGCATGACCACTTCAATAAAAATAACAATAGCAGAAACATCAAACAAAGAAACACCAATCTGCAGGTAAACACAAATAGAAGGTTTCATGATCGTATAAATTTATTCTTTAATGGGCAATGTTTCTCATGTCATAATTTTGGTCATAAAGTTGTTCAATGTGTTGCATACAAAACCATCATGACCGGAGAAGGAAGAATGCAAAGAAATGACACTGGAATAAAGAAGAATACTTATAAAAAAATTTCTCCTCTTCAAAATGAGATTGAATGTGCTTATTGCAATAACTTTGGTCATGAAGAATCTAAATGCAGGAGCAAACTTCAACCAAAAGAGCATGTACCTTCAAATTCCAGGGTATGGAGAAAGAAGGACTTATAGGTTGAGAATTGTGGCAAAGCCTTATTGGTAGAAGGGGAAGAAAATCAATGGTAAATTGATAGTGGATGTTCAAACACATGACAGGTGATAAAAATAAACTCCTTTCATACAATTCTCTAGAAAAAGAAAAGAATGTCACTTTTGGAAATGATACTCCTGCTGTCATTAGAGGAAAAGGTTTTGTTTTTCTAAAAGAAAAGGTAAAAGCTAACAATGTTATGTATGTGGATGGATTAAAACATAACTTGCTGAGCGTAAGTCAAATGTGTGATCAAGGTAATGAAGTTGTTTTTAGATCCAAAGAATGTGTGGTACGTGAAATTGACACAGGAAAAACCATAACAAAAGGAACTAGAACACCAAGCAATCTGTATGTATTGAAAGGTTGCAAAGAAAAATTTTACTTGGATAAATCTTCATAAAATTGGTTATGGCACAGAAGATTGGGGCATTTGAGTTTCTCTCAAATCAACAAATCAAGCAGACTCAAGATAGTTTGTGATCTTCCCAGCATCACTCTACCGAAAAGTATCATATGAAAATCTTTCCAATTCAGTAAGAAAACCAGAGTACAATTCAATGCCAAAGAAGGATCAACAAGTAAGCCTCTTGAACTCTAAGCCTCTTGAACTCATACATATTGATGTATGTGGACCTATGAGGAAAAAGTCACCCTATGGATAACAATACTATATTATATTTATTGATTATTTCTCTAGAATTTGTTGGATTGGGTTAATAAAAAACAAAGATGAAGCACTCGAAAAATTTCAAATATTCAAAGCTGTGGTTGAAATGAATTAGATATAAAAATCAAATGTCTTATATCTGAACGTGGAGGGGAATATATCTCAGATGAATTATTTTATTTCTATGAACAACATGGCATAAAAATATAGTTTTTTGTAGCTGGAACCCCACAAAAAAATGGCATGGCAGAAAGAATGAATAGAACAGTTCAAAAAATGGCTTGTGCTATGCTTAATGATTCCAGAACACCTGATACCTTTTGTGGAGAAGCAACACATACCGCAGTAAATATTCTTAACAAGGCTCATGTCTGTGTGAACAATGATAAAACTCCTTATGAGCTCCGGTATGGTAATATTCCAACTATAAAGAATTTTAGAGTTTTTGGAAGAAAATGTTTTATCAAGAACAATGATGAAAAACTTGGTAAATTTGAACCAAGAGCAGATGAAGGAATATTTCTTGGCTACTCTTCAAGAAGTAAAGCATATAAGTGTTACAATAAAAGACTGAGGAAAATTGTTGAATGTATTGATGTTGTAATTGATGAGTCTCTCTCAGCTCCACAAAGGGAAATACCAATAAAAAATGATGATGAAGGTGATGAATATCTTCCTGCATCAAGTAACAACAATATAGAAGGTGAAACCCATGAAGCACTAGAAGAAGATCTATCTGAAAAAGGCTCCATTCAGGTATGTTTAAAAGAATCATCCATAATTTCAAATTTTGGGAGAAAAGGGATCAGGTGTCCAAACAAGAAGAACTCCTGTAGGATCTCCTGGTTATCTAGCATTTCTATCCACTGTTGAACCATATAATTTCAATCAAGCTATCAAAGATGAATGTTGGATTCAAGCCATGAATGAAGAACTTGATCAAATTGAAAAGAATCATACTTGGGAATTGGTTCCAAGACCTCATGATAAAAATGTTATTGGAACAAAATGGATATTTAAAAACAAGTTAAATCAAAATGGAGATGTTATTAGAAACAAAGCTAGACTTGTTTGTAAAGGGTATGCTCAGAAAGAAGGTATAGAATTTGAAGAAACATTTGCTCCTGTAGCTAGACTTGAAGCCATAAGAATGTTTCTTGCCTTTTCAAGCTTTCAACAATTCAAGGTTTATCAAATGGATGTTAAATCTGCTTTTCTCAATGGTGATCTAGAAGAAGAATTTTATATAGAACAACCAGAAGGATTCATTTTGGGAAATGATTAAATTTTTTTTTGCAAACTTAAAAAATCTTTATATGGTCTAAAAAAAGCTCCAAGGGCATGATACTATTATCTTGACAAATATCTTCATCAACAAGGTTTTTCAAAGGGATCTGTTGATAGCAACTTATATACAAAAATTGAAAATGATAAACTATTGATAGTAGTTGTATATGTTGATGACATCATTTTTGGGAGTAATGAAGAGTCCATGAGTCAAAAATTTTCTTCTATTATGTAGCAAGAATTTGAAATGTCTTTACTTGGGGAACTAACATTTTTTCTTGGCTGACAAGTGTAACAAGAAATAGATGGGATATTTTTATCACAAGCAAAATATCTTAGGCAAATTTTGAAGAAGTATGGGATGGAAGACTGCAAACCTGTAAGTACACCAATGGTAATTGGGTGTAACCTCAGTTATCGTGATGATTCTCCCACGATGAATCAACCATAATACAGATCCATGATTGGAATTCTGCTTTATCTAATTGGGACAAGACCTGACATTATGCATGTAGTTTGGATTGTTGGACAATTCCATGCTAATCCAAAAGAGTCACACCTTCATGCTGTAACAAGAATATTCAAATATCTATGAGGGACTCAAAACTTTAGTCTATGGTATCCAAAGAATGTTGATCTCACTCTTCATGCTTACACAAATGCGGATTGGGCTGGAAATGTTGATGATAAAAAAGAACTAGTGGTGGTGCATTCTATATGGGGCCTCGATTGGTATCTTGGTTCAACAAGAAACAAAGATCTATTGCCTTATATACAGCAAAAGCAAAATATGTGGCTGCCACGTCATGTTGCACACAACTACTTTGGATGATGCAGACTTTACAAGACATTCAAATCAAATGTTCACATCCCATCTCCATTTTGTGTGATAATACAAGTGCCATTAGTATCTCAAATAATCCTGCTATGCATTCCAAGACCAAGCACATTCCTATCAAGTACCAATTCCTACGTGAAAAAGTGCTTGAACAAAAGGTTAAATTGGATTATGTTCCCTCCAAAGAACAAGTTGCTGATATATTTACTAAACCTCTTCCCACGGAAGAATTCGAATATCTCAGACAGAAGCTCAGAGTTGTCTTTGCGTCTCTGATCAAATTTTCTTAATTTCAAAAGATTAAATTTGATACGCGGGTTTCATAAAGGAGAATTGCGTATATATGTGATTTTCGATACATAAAATCGTGTATGGGCTTTTCTGACGTAATTTCTCTGGGTCAGCATTTCAAAACAGTTGTGGTGCCATTGGGTAATCTCTGTTGTTGTTTCAGTATTCATCTTTCTCTATCATTCGCTGATATTTTTCTCCTTGATGAAGATGCTTTGATGATTTGGTTGTTGAAGATGTTCAGGATGCACAAGCTAAGGGGGAGCACTTGTTTTGTGGAAAAGGATGCATTATTGGCATTACGATTGGTTGTTGTTTTATGATCTCATGTTTGAGATTCTTTGGTTTTGGTCATAAATAGTCATATCTGCAATTTGATGAAAAGGTCATGTTGAGACCTATGATGTAAAATTGTTATATTCAATCATGTAAGGACTTGTTCAAATTTGTAAACCCACTTGGTTGGGAAGTTGAGTCAAATTTGTAATTCCACTTGGTTGGATCATTAATGTAAGTATGAGTCCTTGGTGATAGGAAATGTCATACTCAGTTGAGTCATGTACTTCATTGAAAAATCGGTTTAAAGATCTAGCATGAACTCAGGGGGAGCATGGTAAAATGAGCACACATCAGATCTTCAGAGCTCATCTTTATACAAGGGAAGAGAAACCTTGTTTTGGTTTTGATTTGCCCTTTTCCCTTGATGTCAAAGGGGGAGAGTATTTTGGTGTTTGAATAATGGTTATGATTAATGTACTTATCTATTGTGATGATCAAACACCATCATGGTTTCCATCAAGTCCAAAAGGGGAGATTGTTGGAAATATTTTGTAATATGTTGTCCTTGATGGCAACCCACTTAATGGAAACCTACTTGATGAGTTTCCTTTTGATAAGAAACCTATGCGTTAAAGATGTAAAAATGATGTTTCTACAGGTCAGTTTAGATGTGACAGAGAAAGGAATTCCAGTAAGTGCCATAGAAATGAAACATGAAACATCTCTCAATGTATACACAGGTTTTATGAAGGAAACCCATGTATGGATGTAATGTATACACTACTTTTGTGAAGGCAACCCGCGTATACATTCAAAATAAGTATATACGTAATTTTTATGAAGGGAAGTTGCGTATACACGAGGATACGAATGATCCAAGTCACGTATGCCTTTTGCGCTCTAAAATTATGATACCAAGGGGCATTACCATGGTATTGACCCATATTATTGAGCGTTGTATTGTATATTTGATTCTGTCTAAGAATACCATCAGCAGCTGTGTGGTTTTGACTCATGGTATTGGTAAAGGCTAAATATATATAAGGAGAAGAAGATCATAGTGAAAGTGTGCATGAGTAAGGGTTGTGACTGAATAAATTTGTCTAAGGTATATCTGCATGGACTGAACTCTGTTTTTAATTGATAGATCTGAATCTATGATTCACCCATGGATACAATGATGGTTTAGGATCTCTAGATCTGAAATGACTATGCTCTTACGTGATCCATTGAAGAGATGATTATATCTATGACCTGGCACAAGTTTGCTAAAGTCAAGTAAAGAAATCTGGGTAAGTTCTATGGATTTGGTTCATTTTGCAAATTTTATATTTACAGATCTATATGCTAGTTCGTCTCAGTAAAAACGCGTATATATGCGGGTTTGCTTCATAAAAGGCACGTATGGAAGTTAGGGTTTTTTGAAGCTTATTGCAAAGGTTTTTTTGTTATTCCTGCTATTTTTCTGTTGTTTGTCAATGAAGTCTTCTTGTAGATCTGAGTTTTCTGAATACTGTATATGTTGCTAAGTTGATTATGTAAAAATATGATCAATGAGAGAATAAACATGGTTGATGGTGACTAACTGATGAAGGGTTCTGCATTTCTGAAGATATTTGACTGAAATCCTCAAATCTGGATCTGTGATTGATTACATTCTGAAAAAAAATATTCACAGAGCTATACGTAGGTTGGTATGAAGGAAAGCGCGTATACATGTGAGTTCAGTGAAGCGAAGTAGCGTATGCATTTTAAGTTGATGAATTTTTAGGGTTGAGTCTGTATCTGCATATTTATTCTGAAGTCTGGGTTATTTCTGTGTTCTAGTTACAGTGGTCTCACTGTTCTTATTGAAGTATTGGGTAAATTTTATGGTTGATGTTTATGAAGATTTTAGTTGATGTTGTTTGATCTAGTATGAAAATTGATGAAACGTGGTTTGCAGTAGTTCTAAGGGTTGAAGCCTTTAGTATGGAAGTAGAAGCTGGTGTTCCAATCAGGGGGTTGAAGCTCCCTTCCAGTAGTGGCTGGTAAACACGATTAGAGGATTGTAGCTCCCTTCTAGTAGCAGCTAGAAAATGAGAGAAGGTTGTAGCCTTCTGTAGGTAGATGCTTGCGTACTGATATGAGTCTGCATCAATACAATATTGTAAACAATTTTCCATATAATAAATATTGAAGATAGAGATGACAACAATGGTGTTTTTCTTCCGAATTGGGTTTCCACCTTAAATATTGGTGTTCATATGTGTTGATCTTGTATGATGATTTATACTACTGTTACTGCACATAATTACTGATTATATAACAGATGCTTGACTGGTAAACTGACTTAGATATTGTTCCTGAAAAGTTTTAATCTACAAAATTATATCAGTATACGCTAGTTTCTTTTATTATATGCGCGTATATACGCAATTTGGGCTCATCAAATCCACGTATGGAACTATGTAAATAAAAGGTTAAAATATTTTCAGTAAGCTCTACAAACTGATTCACCCCCCCCCCCCCCCCCTCTCAGTATTTTTCCCAACAGTGTTAGCCTTCCTACCTACCTTGCCCCATTGAATTTCTTCAACCCTAATATTATTTTCCCTGACTTAGCCCCTTTAACCTAATTCATCCATCCAGAAAACCAATTCAACCAAACAAACCCCTATACTCATACCTAGCCTAAAACCCTAATTCATCCAACCCTCTTAGCTGTGACTTTGTGGAGAGAACCCTCTCTAGTTTGGTAGGGCTAGCTGCCAAGCTAAAATATTGATCTGTTTTTACCTCTTTTTGTACTCTTTCTTAACCTTAGAGATCTGGTGGAGTGACAACAGGTACCTAATATCATATTTTTCTAGGGAAGTTTTCAAACTTTGCACTCCCCGACAACGACGCCACTATGTTAGCACTTCATAATTCCTCCAGGATGAGGAGAGGAACACAAAGGTAACCAAAAACCAATTTAAAGCTAGGATCTATACCTTCCAGCTTCATATAGGGCTCTCTTTATCTGAATCTTTAGTCACTTAGGGTTTCTAGGTTAGGTATTAAGATAAGAGGAATAGGTTTAATATTTTTTTAACAGGGAAGAGGGAAAATACATTGGGCATGGAGTCATATTAAGTTGATTTATTTTCTAGTGAGAAAATGAAGAGATGAGGGATATTTCGACAGGGGAAAGATAGGAATTCCTTCTAGTGTTTTCAATTAAATTCGTTGTAGAAGAGTGAGCAGATGAATAGTGGAAAAATGACATATAAATAATCTAACTGAAGGATTAATTCTAAATGTCATTAAAAAATAAAACATTAATTGTTCAGTAAGCTATAACAAATCACTTTGACAATGAGTTATGAGATAAATAATTTATTAACCAAACATGAAGATATACATTCAATCATGATGATAACAAGAGAGAGAGAACTTACAAGACAAGAGAGAACATCACCATTAGAAATTGACACATGAATCCCTTTAAAATCAGACCTCAATATTTTTCATTCACTGGAAAAACATCAGAAAAATAAATGCACAATGTAATTTTTCAGTAAGCTATAATAGAGTAGTTTGACAATGAGTTATGAGATAAATAATTGCTTAACCAAACATGAAGATATACATTCAAGCACGATGATAACAAGAAATAGAGAACTTACAAGACAAGATAGCACATCACCATTAGAAAATGACACATGAATCCCTACTGTAGTGAATATAGAATTGCTTCTTTTAAAACTAGGAAACTCTTTTGAACAAAAATTTCTCAAACAAATTACATTGAATGCAATGCCTAAAAAAATTCTTGAAGTTCTTATATGCTTTATAACATTAAATATGACCTAAAAATTAATTACATAATATTTAGACACAAATTTCATGGTCAAAGGGTTGACTATGTGGAAGCATAGCACTAGCGTTGTGCTACTTCCTACTCTAGCAGAAACGCATCACAAAAGCACAACGAGTTGATGGTTTGACTAGTTCTAACCACTTATTGAGCCTCTGAATGAGTCATGCATATATAAAATAACCTGGAAATCATCAAATTCCCCTTCAAAAACTTCTTTTCATTCTTCAAAGCTTCAATTTTTCAAAAGCTCCATCTATAGTAAAAGTGCAATGCCTGTATGAAAGTGAAATGAAATATTTCCTTCATGAAACTACTGATGATGCTAACAATATTGAAAGTATTTTTCAATTCCTCACTCACCAAAAATATGCCAAAACTTCACCTTTCCATCAAACCCTAATGCCTTGTCAAAAATGAAACTTTGTTGTGTAAATTGTTCCCTTTGGAAAAAGTTTCATAAGGTTCTTAAGTATGATTTATTATGCTCCCAAAAAACTTGATACATAATATAAACTCTCAACCTCTTTATCCCACCCCATTCAACTAGTATACTTGGTCAAAAGGGAAAAAATAAAATTGTTTCAATTACCTGCTTCAAGGCTCATACTTTGGCTTCCTTAGTCAACAAACCAAGTTTTCTCTTGTCCTTCTCTTGCATTTCCTCCAACTGTTGTTTAGAAACCCTTAAATCCTTCCTCAAGGTGATTTTTTGTATGTATATATTCTTGAGTTTATTATGTAAGGGTGGAGTCCTTTTCAGTATACTTAGAATTTGACAATGTTGGCTCACACATGTTCAAATGGTCATATATATTTTTCCTGACCCTTTCATCTTGTTTCTTAAGCCTAGTGATCTCATTTTTATCTTTCTTCAACTACATTCTCAGCCTATGGAAAATATGTTTCCCTTCATCCACCTCAACCTTCTTATCTTTTTGAAATGACTCTTCCTTCTATAGCTACAACTTTCTTGATGAAGACCCGGTCATAAGAACTCTTGCTAATGGAGCCTCTAACTCTTGAATGTATTCTCTTACTACCTTCTATTTAACTTGTGACTTAGTGATATATGGAGATTAATTTATCACTGGTTTTGTTTCACGAATCTTAGGTTTCATTTCTAAAGTAGTCTTATTCAATTCCCTATTGTCATGTTGTATTTGGGAAATCACCATGTGTGCCTTCTTCAACTGTTCTTGTAGTTGTAAAATATCCTTGTTTTTATCACCTGGAAAAATATCCTCTAGTATGGTATATAAAACTAAATTTGGTTTCTGATGTGTTTGTTCCAAAGTAAATTTCTTTGCAGTATCTCTAGTAAGTGGCTTCTTGGGAACCTCCACTACCCGAGGAGAAAAGTGCATCTTTTTACCCTTTTTTTTTTTGATGGATCAACTGAAACTGATGGCCTTTTTATTGATCTTTCAACTAGCGATTGCACATATTTTACCACAACTAAAGGTGTATCCTTTTTACTCTAAGGGCTAGTTGGTAACTCAGCTACCAACTTTCATGAATCTAAGAATTCTTGTCATGATTGATTCCTTCTCCTCAGTTCTTACACCATCAAAAAATTAGTCAAAAAGAAATGGAAAAGACTGGGATCCACTTGGATTTTCTTACCTTGAGCCTTATCTGCCATCATACTAAGGATTTTGAACAAATAAAAAGGCAGATTCATCAGAATTTTTCCAGTGAAGTGTATGAAAAGCCTAAAATGATACTGATAGATCCTGCCAAATATTCCTTCACAAGTAAAATATCTATGGATTACCTTCAGAATTTTACTGTAGGGTTCAAGAAAGTATATTCTTGGTACACTAGCTCCATATCCCTTTCATTTTTACTTTGGTTCTAACAAATATTTGTAGTTGACTATGTCTAGAGGCATGCCCTTGAAACATTGTTCTCCTTGTAGAGGAATCTCTGTAGCAGCTAAAATGGTGACATATGACACCGAAAAACTCACCTCTCCAATCTTAACATCCACTCTGGTGAAACTCAAGGAAAACTCTTTGGTGAGTTGCACACTATAACCCTAGATATTCACACAAAATCTAATGCAACCATCATCTTCAAATGTAGCTATAATTGTTGGGTTTGAGTTTATCAAGGTAAGGTCCTTGGGCTCAAACCTCACTAGATGTCTCCTCCCTTGTGCTTCTTTCTATATGGATTTTTCATGGCTTCACAACATAGATGAATCGTAGGGTTTTTTAATTCAATTTCATTATTTTCCAATTGAGCGCAACAGTAGGGTATTAGTTAAGAAAATAAGGCTTTAGGTGAGGTTCTTAACGCAATTTAGAATGAAAGGCCCTATATTAGAAAACTCAGACAACAAAGCACATTTATCAGACCCAAAGTAGAAGCTTGTTGTTTTTTGTCTACAGCAGAAAATTAAAAACACATGCACAACGAGAAATCACAAGGCATGGGGGAAAATATTCCTTTATCCTTGAGGGAAGTAGCAACAAATGTGAGGCTTTAGACAAGTTAAATGGAATGTCAGGCTTCAAAATATTGGTGGAAAACAAAGATTTGAATGTTTGATGCAAGTAACAACATAAAACAAAATGAGTAAAATAAAACACAATGTATTTTCATAAATTTCAAAAAAAGCACAACGAGCTAAGAATTTGAAGCTTGCAAGGTCATCTGAGTGTTTTCTGTGAATTTTTAAGGACAAAATGGACTACATGCAAGACAAAAAATACAAGAAAATGGTAATTAAAAGCTAGAAGTGTCGATAACCCTTTATCTTGAAAAACACAACAACTGTCATTAAGTGCAACGCCTCCCCTGCATACTTTGTGCAACAAACCCTAAACAATGTAATGAATGCTTTCGATGGAATAAATAATGGCTCTCTGGTATTTTGGATGCTAGAACAAGTTTTTTAACTCCCATGGTGGCCAAACCATGGTGATGATTGTGAGCATGGCACATTGTTTAAGCAACACTTCTTTTACCTTATTTACGAATCATTAAAAAAATGAAATATCAATAAGGAAGCATTGGATATGGTCGGATGGTTGTGCGGGGTAGTTCATGTCAGCACACACTTTTTATTTGTTGATCCAACTACACAAGAAGATGAAGATTCAACATTCTCGGAGTTAGTTCGAAACAAGACATGAAAAGGGTGAGAATGATGGTGTAGGTGCTTGTGTGAATCAAACATATAGGATGTACCAAATGAGTCATAATGCAGATCGACTGAAATCATCACTAGAGATGGTCAACTGTCGTGGATCCCATTTAGGACATTAGGGTCATGAATCTATTAGGCTTGTGCGTAGGTTCTTTTGGAATGTTGAAATTGGGGATTTGAATAAATCTATTCCTTGGTATTATAATACTGTAGAAGGAACAAAGGAATTAATTTAGTGTGGAGCAATAAAATGAGGGAAATATTTGCCATCGAGACAAGAAAAGTCACATCTTTTTGTGAGTTTTACATTGGTGTTGATGGATGTAAACTTGATCACTGTGAAAAACACAGGTACATGAAAGGATGGAACTATCTCCCTTAATCCAAAGGGACCTCATCCATTTCCAATGTGGAAAGAGATGCATGATGAAGAGACTATCATTTCACTTGATCCTGATCAAGTATCTGATCTTGTAAGAGAAGGTATGTGGCCCATCTATCATTAACAATTTCATTTATAAATTGAAATCTTGAATGTTTTTAACTAAACCACTTTTTGTATTTTAGTTGTAGGTGATGCTTTTGTTGTCACTGCCCCCACAGGAAACGAAGAGAATGTGGCCTACTATTTGATGTGATGCACATAGGTAAACTGTAGGTTGGTGAGACCATATGAAGATAGAAAATTAACATACCAAATTGGTGACATGGTTGTGATGGGCTTTTTTTTTAAAAAGGTTAAAAAACAAATAGATCACATCATTTATAGAGATTTCATGCATGAATATATATATCTTGTCAATATATTCATCTAATCATAGCAACTCAGATCAATAAACTATTATAATAATACAAGTTCTTTCATTTCAATAATTAATTTACTCATTATCATAATAATTACAAATTAGTTATTTCAACTTAGGGTAATTAATCTATTAAAATTGTCATAATTTAATTCAATTATCTTTAATTAATCAACTCACTAAACTAATAAATATAGACAAATTATGAAAAATAGGTCATTAAAAACAAATTTTTTACATTAAGATCATAATAACTAAAAAAAAAAAAATTTGACCTGTTTTAGATTTTCTAAAAAATATAGTGAGATTAAGTTAATAATTAATTAACTGCATTAACCCAGTATAATAAATTTTTTTATATAACATAATGTCACAACAAAATTTTATAATTAATTCAATAATTAAAATTATTTATTATCATAATAATTAAACTTAATTTAATTTTGTGTAAGTAAAATTATATATATATATATATATATATATATATATATATATATATATATAATTTAGTTTAGTTATCTATTACAATCAACTCTTTAAATTAATGAGAAATAAATCAATAAATAAATAAATTTTCAAATTTTTTTTTTTACCCTTTATATAATTCACTTAAATAAAGTGAGAATCAATTTAACCATGATTAATTACATTAACATACATAATGCAAACTTCACATAAAAATTTATATTAATTCAATAATTAAAATTAACAATTGATTATTTTGTTTAATAAAAATTCAAATATCTCTCATTTCAAAAACTTAGATTATATTAAATATCTAATTAATAATTTTTCCCTAGCTCCTAGAAAAATCCCTATTTAAGAAATTATCTGTGATATAGAGTATGAGATTAAAGATTTACCTGATGCTTCAAAAGACATCATTAGACATGATTGTGCTATGATCCTCAGAAAAGCCAAGCCCCCAGGAGAAACCTTAACAAACCTGAGTTTGAGGCTCTTAAATCCTTGAACAGTAACCATGACATTGTTGTTCTTAAGGTTGATAAAGGAGGTGCTATGGTCATCTTAAACAGAGAATATTACCATAATAACATGTTATATCACCTTCATAATAGCGGGAGCTACAAGAAACTGGACAAAAATCCCCTTAAGAAAGTTTGAAAAGCCGTTGCTCTAGCCATATATTCTAGTAGCACAGTTAGCTTCCTGAGTAAAAATCTTATTGAGAGTAACCGTCTTGCTACTAGGATCTATGGTCTTCCAAAGATCCATAAGGATAGATCCCCCCTTTGCCCCATTTTCAACACCATCGGTGGTTCGACTTACCTTCTTGCTAAATGTTTATCCAATAGGATTTAACCTCTTATTCAGACCAACTCCTTTGTCAAAGAGTTTTCCTCATTTATTAAAGAATTTAAAGGCATTAAAATGGATCCTAATGAAAGGCTTGTAAGTTTTAATGTTATCTCACTATACACTTTCATTCCCATTAATGAAGCTATTGATGTCATCAATCAAATCACTGTTCCTGATACTGCCCATTTGTTTGAGATTTGTCTCACATCGACCTTTTTTAGTTTTCAGGGTGATTTATTTGAGAAAACATGTGGTGTAGTCATGGGATCCCCCATGTCCCCCATTTTTGCTAATCTTTTCATGGAAGACTTCGAATCCAGGGCCCTTTCCTCAACCCTATTCCAACGTAGAATTTGGAAAATGTTTGTTGATGACACTTCTATGGTTTGGCCTCATGGCAAAGAAAAATTGTGCCTTTTCTTCCATCATCTTAATGATCAATCTGACTCCATTAAGTTCACCATGGAAATCAAAGTGGATGGAAGCCTTCCTTTTCTAGATGTTCTTATTTCTAGGAATGAGGATGGTTCTTTCTCTCATCAAGTCTTTACAAAGAAGATGCACACTGAGCAATATCTACATGCTGGTTCTCATCATTTCCCTACTCAAAATCTAGGGGTTCTCAACACCCTAGCTACCAGAGCCTGAATAATCTCAGATGAACAACACCTTGAAGGAAAAAATATCATCTCATAAAAATTTTCAATAAGAATGGCTATAACAAGGTTTAGTGTCATAGCTTTTCAAAAAGCAGAAAAATGTCTGATGAATAAAAGATATCCTAGTGATCTGTTATCTGGAGTTCACCTTCCGTTTATTCAAGGTACTACTGATAGAATTGCTAGGATCCTTAGGAGACATAATATTTCCTTGATCTTCAAGACCCTCCGCACCATTCAGAGTTCTCTTATATTAGTAAAGGATCCAGCTTTCCCTAGGGATGGTAAGGGTGTTTACTTGATTTCGTGCTCCTGTGGGACACCTTCCATCGGTGAAATTGGCCGATCCATTAATCAAAGAATTCATGAGCACATCGTTGTCCTTAAACATGGTAGATGACTCTCCTCTACCTTAGTAGAGCATGTTGAAAAGACAAAGCATGATATTTTCATTGAATATGCTAAGGTTATTGCAAGTATTGACCATTTCCATCAACGTAAGTTAATGGAAGCCTTAGAAATCGAGAAAAGACCGGTTAACCTTAATAGGGATGATGGGTGGAGTGTTAGCAGGTGCTAGACTCCTGCCCTTCATTCTTAGATGGTGTTTTTTCATCCCTCCTGATTTTCCCTCTTGTCCTTTGTCTTCCTCTTAACCCCAACCTCCCCCCTTTTTTTTTCCTCGCTCTTTTTCGCCTTTGGAGATTTTTAATAGATTAAAATTAATAAAATCTATAATGCAGATTAATTATAATATTTAAAACTATTCACTATAAATAATGTATTGAATATATTATTATTCTTTTATTTAACAAATCGAATTAGGATTTAATAAATATATTAAAATTATATTATTAAATTATAAAATATATATCATAAAAATATATTAAAATTATATAATATATAACTAATAATTATTTCACTATTAAATTAAAATAATTAAATGTCTTAATTTCCCTTTCTAGTAAAACTAGCTGTTATTTTACAATGGCTAGTTGGAGCATCTCTTTATCTATTTAAAGCGATTGCTAAATTTGATTTCTTATCTTGTCTTGATGATGAACCACACTGGCTAGTTCGAAACATGTCTAAAAAAATTCCTATATGTGATTATCACCAAAAGTTTTTATATACATTTTATGGATCACAGAAGCCAAACTCCAAATAATAATAATAATAATAATAATAATAAAAATAATAATAAATAATAATTATTAATTAAATTGAAATTTAAATAAAACCAGTCGACCCATATTTCCTTTCTTTTGTTACTAACCCTCCCTTATATTTATACTTTGATCTCAGATCTTAACATCTCATCATTATTCTCAAGAAATATGGTGGTCCCCTCAATATGGACTCCTTTTAGTAGTTCGAACGCCGAATTGAAAACGCCTCAACAGGTTATTCCACTCTTTACAAAATTTAGATCAATCTAATAGAAATCAAAACAAAGAAAGGCGAACCAAGGATATGGAAGATAACAAAATTATACCATGAACGTATTATGAAGACTTGCATTCTTATGAGCCATTGGCCATATGAGTAGATGATGCAAATGGGAAGCCCTGAAGCCAAGTCTATTTTAGTCAAGTGTAATATAATCTAGTATAAGGGATTTCAAATGTATGATTTTCGTAATTTATAAATGTGGCAGTTGAATACTCTTGTAATTTTGAATACATAAATGTTTCCCTCTTATATAGGATGGATTCATAATGGTGTACATATATGTTATATAAGCTTGAGTTTCCTTGAGGTGCTTAACTTTCTAAATTACACCAAATTTCAAGGAGGGTTTATTTTTAGGGATAATGTCCTTCTGTGAACCCCATAGATCTAAAATTTAGAATCAATAGGGATTTAGATTTAGATGTAGATTTAATTAAATTTTTTGATCTTAAAATTTTTAAATGTCATGTCTATAGTATTTATGTTGAGCATGCAAGAAATTTTATAGATATATATACATGTCATACATTTGGTTTCTAAAAAATATATTTCAGTATGTAACAACCAAGTTGATATATTATTTTACTTAAAATGGAAATTCAACTATTTAGGTTATGAATACCATTGAAACATTTTTATGTTATTAATAAATATGTCATGTGTTAGTTTGATATAAAACATGGAAAGAGTTACGCACATGCCTCATATTGGAATGTATAAAGTGCAATATATATATATATATATATATATATATATATATATATATATATATATATATATATATATATATATATATATTTATATTTGCACACACATCATGTTATGGCTATTAAGCTCTTTGAGATAATCTCAAAAGAAATAAAATCGAATATAACTTATTTGTAATTTACATCTTGACATCTAAATTAAAATCATTGTAATTTAACATACATTGATTGTGCACTGAAAGCCACTTTCTACAAGCCAATATGACAACTAAAATTGTTATTTTGTAAAATTTTACTTCTTGAATGTTCTTAATTGAAGGTCTTAAGATAAGGAATTGATTAAAATACTTGCATAGGAAAGTAAATTTAGGGAAAGCATAAAAATATAGAAACATATCATTAATTTTTTAAATTAACATACATTGATTGCACTAAAAGACACTTTCTACGAATTCAATATTAAATTGATGTACATGATAAATTTTAGTTCATTTTAAGTATAAAAGTGAATTTCATCATACTAATATTGTATTCATTTCCATAGTCTATGAAACTAGGATTCAAAATTATTATTTTGTAAAATTTTTCTTCTTGAATGTTATTAATTGAATTTCTTAAGTTAAGGAATTGATTAAAATATTTGGATCGACAACTAAATTTAGGTAAGTTCATAATATTATATAAAATTACCTAAAAACATATCATTAATTTCTTTTTAGTATATTAAATTCCAATACATATGAATTATATCATGTGTTATGCCTAAGCTTTTGTAGATAATCTCAAAAGAAATAAAATTTAATAAAACTTATTAGTTGAAAATTACTAGTTGAGGACATTTTTTAAAATTGAATTTAAATTGTATTTCATTCCTATTTTTGTTTTTTAATTGAACCATGAACACAAATTTTAGTTAGTTTTAAGTATTAAAGTGACTTACATCATATTCTAAGATTGTACTGATTTTCTTAGTTTATTTCATGAGAAGTCAAAATTGTTATCTTGTTAGTTATGTATGATAATAAACTATCCATATGAAATATATACAAATTACATTATACTTGAACATCCAAAAATTGAAATAATAAGAATCCATAAACTGAAATAATGTTCATGCATCCATAAATTTTCCATGTATGAAAATATACAAAGTTTGCACATCACATGTGAATGTGCCCTATTAAATGGGCCAAAAAATATACAAACTATCTATGATCCACACTAGAAAGTATCAGTTGTAGAACTCTTATGTGTGTTCCACTACGTAGAGTGAACATCCATAATCTGGTACTACAATATAACACTTTTGGATTCAAATTTATTAGAACATTACTTGTACAAAATTAACAATTTGGAAATAAATGATTTTGAACTGTGCATTTAAATAGTCCCTACCTGTGACTCAGTTGAGTGCAAATGGAAGTAAGGTGGGATGGGGGTCTAGTCAATCTGGGTTTGGTGCTACCTTGCATGTAGCTCAATGCCTCCATACCCAACATCCCACTCATGTGTCCACATAATTGCATCATTGACACCACTCTGCATCTGGGCCTATGTACACAATGACAAAAACAAATTATAATTAGTCTACAAATTAATTGACATGCATACATGTAAATTAAAAAAAGAAAATGCTGAAATCTTAGGAATAATTTTTTTTACCTCAAATGCTATTCCATGAGTGTTATGACATGGAGGTGGAGGTGGAGGAGTCTAAGCCATGGAAACATGCACTAGATGAGGTTGCTCTGGCTAGTCAAGTTCCCCCTTATATGGTCTCATAATCTCATATGTGTAGCTGGGTTGTGCATGCATGTTATCATGAAATTATTGATATAAATGTAATCTGAAATGAACTTATTAATATAAATAATGTATAATTTGATGATAAGAGTGAAAAATTCCATATATATGTACCTGGTTTGTTTCACGTACGTTGTGCACCCTCCAACTGTCACAGATGATATCACAATACGTATGTGCATATGAAAATAGTTGATCATGCCTTAGACCCTTGAGATATGAATAATCATGGAATGAAACTAGTGGGTCACGAGGAAACAAAGGTGGTCTCCTTATCTCTCCACGCAATGTAACATGTGCAATGAACAATTTCCTTTGCATGCTATCTCCAATGGTATGCCTAGTCGCAATTGATCTATCTTTTTAGGAAATACCACACTCTGATATGGTCATGGAAAAAATATTGGAGGTGGTGATACATGTGCAGGGTCCTTACGAGCCCTGACACATTCATAACTATGTCCCAAGTCGTGTCCATAAAACTTAGATCCAGTGTTGGTGTAATCCATCCTCATATGTAGCACAAAATATGCATATATATGCTTTTCAAAGTAAATGTGAACCTAGTCATGGTGGGGTAAGTAGCCCCAAGCTCCAATGGATCGATCATAAAAAAAGGGGTTGCATCAACATTATTAAAATATTTTAGCACAATCAAACAAACATGTCTATCACGACAATCCGGAGGGATGTCAAAAAACTCCCCATGAACATCAATGTTCTTGGTGGCATATTTGACTACCTTCTGATTATGTGAACCTCTAACTTACAACCTCTAATCCTATATATGGAGTATAGGAAGTGGATTTGTAGGCCCACACTCTGGTATGTATTGATCAACCTATTGGTGTTATCAAACATCAGAGATAAACTACGCCTAGTAGGTGAACTAACATAGATTTTATCCAACTCTTATGTGATCCATGTCTTCTTGACCCTAACATCCTCAAATTTGATACTAGCTATAACATCGTTCCACGGAGGGATTGAAAATTCACTTTGATCCTTGTCTTCACCCTACTGAGGGTCTGCAAATCATAAACATAATTTAATATATATATATAGCAAACTAGAAGCATAATAATATTTACATTAAATTCAACACATCAATTGAAGACAATTTAAAAGTTAAATATATTGAGTGTTTGAATATTTCTGTGGTAGGAATTTTGATGATGATGTTGATTTAGAATTTTATTCAAATTCTAATCAACTCTCTGTATGCAAGAGATGTTTAGATTAAGGTTCATTCTCTTGAGAAAATCAAGGTTGGAATTCAAAGAAGGGAAGGAAATATTTTCTTCCTGAAACACTGTTGTGGTTCCAATTTAACACCTGCATTCCTCACATCCTTATTTATCATCGTTCACTCATGCTCCTCTCCTTGAATTTTTTCCTGATGATGAGTCTTGTGATAGACTTGAAACATTGACACAAAAACGACTATTGTGGAACAAATTCTGAATCAACATCATCATCAAAATTCCTACCATATAAATCTTCAAACACTCATCGAATCTCTATATGCAAGAGAAATTTGGATTGATTTTTTTTCTCTTGAGAAAATTAAGGTTAAAATTCAAATAAGAGCATCATATATTTTCTTCTTGAAACACTGTCGTGATTCAAATTTTACTCTTCCATTCCTAACATCTTTATTTGTCATTGCTCACCCATGCTCCTCTCCTTGAATTTTGTCCTGAAGATGAGCCTTGTTATAGACTTGAAACATTGACACAAAAATGGCTACCGTGGATCATATTCTGAATCAACATCATCATCAAAATTCCTACCACAAAATATTTAAATTCTCATCAACTCTCTGTATGGAAGAGACATTTGGATTGAGGTTCATTCTCTTTAGAAAATTAAGGTTAAAATTCAAAGAAGAGCAACAGATATTTTCTTCTTGAAACACTGTCATATTTCCAATTTAACACCCATATTCCTCACATCCTTATTTATCATCGCTCACTCATGCTCCTCTCCTTGAATCTTTTCCTCACAATGAGTCTTTTTATAGACTTGAAAAATTGACACAAAAATGGCTACTGTGGATCAAATTTTGAATTACCATCATCATCATTAAAGATAGTTTCAAGACATAATTTTTTTTTAAGAGTATTTAAAATGTAATATGTATACTTGCAATAGGTGAAGAAGGTCCACTATTCGTAACAAAATCATCAAATGAGACAAAAAAAATACCTCTGACACTTTGACTGGTGTCAAAGGGATGATGTATGAGTGGAACAAACACTCTAGTATAGCTGCATGATCTAGCCCGACCATCTATAGAAGATCCCCCAACAGTCCGACGAGATGCAGTTAGGAGGTGTATTTGAGATGGTTCTGCAAATTACATATAATACATATAAACTAATCCAAGAAAATAATGTTGACAAGAAAACCATTTATAAATTCAAGTAGAATATTAATCTAGGCTGAAGTCTTAAACTAAATAGAGTGTTTTTTTGATAAATTATCAACCAAAGTATTGGGTTCCATGTAAATACAATTGAAAAATGTGATCAAATATAACTTACACTTTTTCCCATTTATAAATAATGCATTTGATTCATAGAACATAAATATGTGAATATAAGTAAAAAATTGAAATAAACCTATTTGCAAAACTAATAAAAATTCATGCCAATCAAATACTCCCTAAGACAAGTTCTTATAATTTTTTATTTTGACACATGACATGTACTAGGTGCAACCACATCGAGATAATGTTTTTGGTACACCACACTACATATGAAACAATATGGTACAAATTAGAAAATAATCAAAATGTTTATATATTCACTTTAAATGCACTTTTCATCATGGATTTATTGTATGTATCAATGATTCATTGTTGAAATTACACACACACACATGTTATAGTTATGTTATTTTGCATTATACAATTAAATAAAATACATGAAGTATAAGTCACAAAATCATTAATCAACTAATAAATTTAATAAGGGTGTGAACTATGATATATATAGTTGTCATATCAGTATATTAAATAATTATACAAATATGAGTAGTGGAAATTTTAAAGAAAATTAAATTTTATAGATGAACCCAAGTGTTAAAAAGTTATTGAACATCACCCATCTTAGATTAATATGAAGAACACATTATGTTAAATAGTTATAAAACAATTTTAAATGTTATATATGTATATGTGTGTGTGTGTGTGTGTGTGTGTGTGTGTGTGTGAGAGAGAGAGAGAGAGAGAGAGAGAGATCTTATAGCTATAACCATGTATATATAGTTACATAGTTATGCTACATGCTATGTTATGTTATATAATTATATATAGTTATGTTCTATATATATAATAGTTATAGTTATTGGTAGATAATTCCATAATAGAACTGTGTAGACATGTGATTTGTCCAAAATTTAGGAAGGTTACTCCATCCATCATCATAAGGCTCGTTTTGGTCCCTGATGATGGATGGAATAACCATTCAAAATGTTGGATATATCACATGTCTACACAGTTCTATTCCAGAATTCTCTACCAATATGAATAACTACGGAAGTCTCCAATCAATTATAGTTATGTTATAACTTACAACTATAGATATATATATATATATATATATATATATATATATATATATATATATATATATAAGGTTTGGTAGTACCTTTCATTTTTCTCTTTTTTCACTTTTATTTTTGCTACTCCATCTTCATCAACATGTCCAGATACATCACCCTGATCAGGGAATATATATATATATATATGGTTAATAAAATTTAATTAAATAAAAAAATATTTTATTTAAGTACAATTAAATTTATAGAATAAATTACTATATTTATTATTAAAAAATATTTAAAATATAAATTTATTTAAATTTAAAATAAAAAATGAAATAAAATTTCTTATTTGATTTTATAGAGGTTCACCATGAGAAACTATATTGATTATGTCAATTTAAAGCTCCTAATTTATTTATTTATTGGTTATAGATTAATTGTTTCTGTTTTGAAATTTTTTTGAGCATATTTCTGGGGAAATTTGTTTGAAATCTAAATTTGTTTGAAATCTAAAATGCAGTTTTAATAACAAAAAACAATATTTTTTTGAAAATTTATTTCACAAAATTCTTAAAAGGAAACTTTAAAACATGAAATAATAAAAAAATAAAGTTTTTACCATATAAAATATTTATAATAAACATATTACCATTGTAGATAGCTTATACAATGAAATTAAAAATAAATAAATAAAACCTAAATTATAGTTTTTTTTTGTGATTTTCAAGGGTTTTCTTGGTAGTTTTCATGATTGTTTTTTGTAGTTTTTGTATGGTAGGTTTTTATTTTCAAATTAATTTATTATTATTTTGCAAAAAAAGTTAAACAAAAGAGACAAAAATGACAGGAAACCTGCCTCAAGGTTGATGGGTAGTTAGATTAAGTTCCTCCATTTTGGTTGAGCTTAAAAATCTTCTGCCAAACTCCTTTTCCTCTTGCAATCTGAGAAAAAATGGCTTCCATAGGTCACTCTTGGGTTTTTTAATAAGAAATAACACTTGATCGAGTCATAGGCTTGATCGAAAAATATAACTCGATCAACCCATAAATATCGATAGAGCCTTTAACTTAGGTTAGAAAAAGAATCGATTGAGAATTTGTTTAAATGCTTGATCCAACTAATTTTTAAGCGCCTCAATAGCTTGATCGAGCACTTAAAAATTTCTCGGTCGAGCACTTAAAATTGCTCGATTGATCATCTTTTTTTCACCAAAACATGCCTTCACTTTGCCAAAAAGTGTAACCCAGCTCCTTGCTATCCCCCATTCAAAACTCATGAAGATAATTATGAATTTTTGGCCATGCCTTTTGGCCTTACTAATGCACCTTCCACATTTCAAGGTTTAATGAATTCCAAATTCAAACCCTTCCTTAGAAATTTCGTGTTAGTATTTTTTGATTATACGAATAATCTAAAACATGTCTTGGAAAAATCATGTTCAACATGTTTACAGGGTGCTCAAACTATTTGAGGAGAAACAATTGCATGAAAAAACCTCCAAGTTTTTATTTGGGGTACAAGAGGTGGAATATTTGGGTCTTATTGTATCTCATGAGGGTGTTAAGGTAGACATTAAAAAAATTAAATCCATCAAGGAATAGAAAATCCCCACAATATTAAGTAATCTTCGAGGATTTCTCGGGTTGACATGGTATTATCACAAGCTTGTTAAGAATTATGGGAAAATAATTGCACTTGTAACAAGATTACTGAAAATATATGCATTTCCTTGGACTCCAAAATCAACTAAGGCCTTTGAACATCTTAAAGAGGAAATGTGGCAAGCTCCAATATTAGCTACACCAAAATTCATAAAAACCTTTATTGTCAAATGTGATGCCTCAGAAAATGGAATTGGTATTGTTTTAATGCAATAAGTAAGATCCATTTATTTCGAAACTCATCCAATCAAGGGAAAGAATTTAGACAAACCTATTTATGAGAAGGAAATGCTGGAAATACTACACGTCTTCAAGAAATTGTGCCCTTACCTGATGGGAAGACACTTTAAGGTAAAAACAGATCATTATAGTCTTAAATACTTCTTGGAAAAAAAAACATCTTCAAAAGAGCAACAAAAATGGGTCACAAAGATATTGGGTTATGACTTTGAAATTATTTACAAAAGAAGAATAAAAATGTTGTTGCAAATGCACTCTCAAGAATGGATGAGGATGTGGAGGAATTGCTTTGTGCCATTTATATCATCTATACCTCTTGGTTGGATTTTTTTTTTTAAATAGAAAATAAAATAATAATAATAATTATTGAAATGGCTCCCATTAAATAATGACCATTAATATATGAGATATATAGGAGTTCAAAACATGGATGTGGTCCATAAAAAGGAATAAGGACCAAAACCATTTTATATAAAGGAAATTTTAAAGGAACAATCTAATTTGTAAATGAAATGTTTTACTTTTTTACTTGATAATGTGAGTCCTGAGATGACTGGAAGACCTAACCTGTGTTGGAATCATAATTTTTGTTACACCAAAACTTGTAGGTATTAGTAAAATGATGCATCATCAGAGTTAATGGTTCCAAAAGAGGTGGTTAACCACATGTCATGAAACACACGGGGACTGCTGGTTTATCCAGTGTCCAAAAATATACCCCTAGCATAAGTTGAGTGTGATATGAACTCAATACCTTTGGCGTTGATACCACTTGTTGGAATCACTATTTTTGTTACACAAAAACCCACAAGTGTTAGTAAACAAACAAATTGCTAGAGTTAATAGATCCACGAGAAGTGGTTAAGCACATGTCATGAAACATGTGAGGAGTGCTGGTTTAACAACTTTCCAACAACTTGTGGCTTGAGTAGCTATAGCTCAAGGGCATCTAAGGCATGAAAATCACTTGGAGATTGCATTTTTCCTGAGGCACAACAATCCTTAGCATGGTTGGATTTTTACCCAGAGAGTTTTGAACTTGTGACCTTCACACCTCAGAGTGCCTTAACAAACCACCTTGTCACTATATGCTCTATGCCTCATGGGATTACGAAATGGAATTTTTCACTGAAATCAAATGATACAATAGCAAGCTTGCGATTTTTATTTTTTAAAATACATTTTTGAATGCATAAATGAATTAAACACCCTAAGAAAAAAAAAAAATCTATGGGACACTTGAATTCTTGTTACACTTCATTTTTTCACCATGGAAACTAAACATTAGAATGGATCTTTTTCCATCCAATTCATGTGTTCCAAAGCACTCCCTTGAAAGTCAACAACTTAATCACCTTCAAGAAAGAAAAAATTCTAGGTTATAAGGCCAAAAGCCTACTTTTTAGTGACTTGTGTGCTTTCCTAGTCAGTTTCTATGCATGCGTATTTCCTACCAATGGTACTCGTGAAGAATTGTGCTATGTATGCCACTATAGATTGTGCACATGATTCAATAAAATGTAAAACATAAAATTTAATTCTAGAAGCCTTTTTGGGTGAATATACCCCAACTGAAAGCTTCGAGGTCATGGATATTTGAGCCTAGCCCCTCCCATCATGGAGCTAATTATCTTTCTTCAAGGACCCCTAATCCGACCTTAAGTGGATCTCATACTTTTGATATGGATCTGAAACTTCCTCCTCCTGGCCTATAAAAAAACTACAGGCTAGAGCGTTGATGGGAGGTTGTTGAAGGTAGACTTATGTTGGTAAAATTAGGCTTGATATCTTATCATCCAAGGAAAGTATTGTAGACTTATGGGGGCAGCTTCACGTCATTAAGGAAATGGTTGTGAGACTTCTATATTTCTAAATTAATACATTGAGCTCTTTTTTTCACTATGTTGTTTTATGGATCTCATGAATGGTTTCTGTTATTTTTATTTTATCCATTGAAATTCTACTAGTTACTAATCTCCTTGATCATTAGTTTGAGTTATTGAATCATATATGATGCATATGCCTTTGGTCCTTTGGTTTCTATGTGTGTATGTCCATTTCAAGAATTGAAGAGCTGGATCTAGGCATAGCAAGGATCTTCATAAAGCATATCGTAACAAGGTATGGTTTTCATTTCCTCTCCTTTCTATCTTTAGGATTCAAGAAAAGATAGACTTAGGGAAAGAGTAGTTTGATTATCTACGTTTTACTAGGTTTTGTTGGAAATATAGGGAGATCGCTCTTGTCCACAAGAGGGATTAGTCCAATATATCAAATTGGTGACTCCACTGGGGAACATCATGTTCTCTTCCTTTTCCTTAATTTTGATTTTAGATCCTTTTTTAATAGCCTGATCTGAGTCTTGACAAGATAGTGAGCTTTCAGATTTTTTAATTTGTTTCATGAATTTTATTTTTTCCTTAATATTTCTCGTTCTATGCAGTTTCTATTTGGAAAAAAAATTGCAGATATGCACTGTTTTTATTTAGAAACAGAGTGCATGCGCACTGAACTTAACTATTCACATGCACACATCTTTGGAATTTTTGAAAAAAGTAGTTTTTCCTCTGATCGGAGTCTAAATTTTGGTTTTTGAAAGAGTTTTAACACTTGTCTTCAAATTTAGTTAATATTTTTTAGTGTGTTTTGGTGTCATAGAGAAGTATTATTGATAGTTACTCATTTTCACAAATTTGGTTAGGGTTTAATCTGGTTTCTTGTGGATTTATCAAAAAAGAGATTGGTTTTTGTTAGATTGTTATCTCCATGTATTTTTTCTTACAAACATGCCCTGTTCACTGATTACTTTACTTATTTGTGAAATATTGTTTAGTTTAATGAAAGTAGGGTTTCTTAAGGTTTAGTGTTTTTGTGATATTTGCTTCCTTTGTTGAATTCAAAATGAAAATAATTTATTTTTTAGTACTTAATTTGTTCATATATACACTGTAGACTTCGTTGATTTAGTGACATTCATTAGAAAAACTCATTTAAAAGTTTCGATTTATTTCTCCATGCATTTTGAAAAATCATGAGTGATTACTTGTAAAAGGAAATTTCATGGTTGTTTGACTTGTTGAGTGAAATGAAATTTTGATTTAATTTATGCATTTGAATTGTTTCAAAGTGACATTGAAATTTTATGGAAAAGATAGTTATTGGAATTTTAGTTTTTACATTTTAGTGGAAAATAAAAAAGGCTCTTACTCTCCCATAACTAGGAATTCATTGAATGAAAACATTACAATTTCATATTCGACTGCATTAGAGTTTTTGAGTCAGGTCAGAATATCATCATTTTCACGTCCATCACCGATTGAGTAAAAAAAAGCTTAATAACATAACATTAATAAAATTGATTAGAAATTTTACATTTTTAGGGATCTTTCCACCTACATAGATAAGGTTGTAGGGATTTGGAATAGGGAAGTGAGTTAAATTTCCAAAGTTATAAACAAACTGTAGAATCTTTTGGTAGGGAGTAAATCCATTTATTGCAATTTTTCTCTGGGTAGCTCCTCTTACAAGGGGGTCAAGCACAAGATCATATCAGACCCAGTGGAGTGATCGACCCCACTTCTTTGGTTACAATAGAGTGGCTTGCACACATTACAAAAATTTCTAAGGGTACTTGGGAGCCACTTGGAAGTAAACCTCATATTACCCATGTTGAAGAAATTTGAAGGGGATTGATCTTTGTTACTATGCCCTTGCGTGTACGTCTGATCTGCGACTGTCCCCACAGGTTGAATTGTTTTAAGTGGTAACCTCAGAGACCATAATATTAGGGATATTTCTTTAGGTGATGACGAAGGGGAAGTCTCTATTGTACCTAGAACATAATTTTAATAGAATGAATTGGACCTTTTTGGAGGGTAACATTCACTGAGATGGCATCAGTGGAGTTACATGCACCAGATCGTGTTCATTAAGCAGGTTGTCATGGTAACTAGTTCCACCCGCTCTATCTATATATAATTTTCACCTTGATTTCTATGACGTTGTATTTCATCACCAACTATTAATTTCGTTTTGAAAAGGTTGTTTATGTGGTTTAACTCTTAGATTTGTTAGCGTGTGCTATTTGTTATTTATTTTTTACTTTTTAGAGGCCTTAGGTGTGATTTTTTGATATTTTTTGGATTCTTAATTAAAATTCATTGTGGCTAACTTATCGAGACATTCACGTAGAATACAAGGTAAACCCCCTGAGTATACACCGAGTCAATTGAAAAAAATTAAAGTTGAAAGGTCAAAATCAACAGGATCTCGGACCTGAGGTTAACCTGAAACATCTACCATTGTAGAATATGAGACTGAAGTCAATCAACCTTAGGTATTTCAAACAAAGTTAGTGCAATCTAAACCAGTAGTTACTGAAGTCGTTAGACCAGAATCTGACACTGGAGAAGTTTCAAATACACGACTAACAGATCCAAAAAATTTCGAACCTAAGTCTAATATTTCTAAACCTGAGTCTCCTTCAGATGTTATAGCCCCTACTCCTGCTCCACATTCACCTAAAATAAAAATTATTATTGCCGATAGTCTACCTCTTGGTATCATTAGTATCAAAGATATAACTGAAGACAAGGAAGAAGAGTCTCCAAGTAATCCAGTTTTTCCTACTGAGCAAACAATTTCTCCAGACCTTCTTTTTTATTCCTTTTGACTAGATCCTTGGCATTTCACACCTTTGAACCTTTTAGGTCAAGGTATTGCACGTTTCCACACTCCTTATAACTTTGTTCCTGGATTTAATATGTCAAGAATGATTTCTTGAAGTATGTCTACTGATGCATTCATGTTTTTAGGATTTTGAGAATCATTATTATATGGTGGTCCGTCAGACCCTCCTAGACATCAGTCACTTTCTAGGAATTTTTCAAGAGCTTCTCCTTCATCTCAAATTTCTACTATCTCAGATGGTATATATACTTCTACTGCCCAAGTTTTTACATCAGACCAGTATATTAATATGGTTTTCGTCATTGTAGGTAATCCTCAAGTTAACCCGACAAGTGGTTATAATCCGCCTGGGGGGAACCTCCTCCACCTAGAGGACAAAATTTTGTAGGATCATATCCTATAGTTGGAGGACAAGGTTTTACTAGAAACTATCAAAAATATGATCAAATACCTCAAGCTATTTTAGGTCAACCTATTATGTTGTAACCCTTTGTTGGTACTCCTTATCCAGGGATGAATGTCATTTGGAACTCTTCATTTGTTCAACAACCCTTGCAAGTTCTCGACAAGTACCAATTTACAAACATATTCAGCATATTGGAAAACCTATTCAACAAATACCTAATCAAGGTATTCTGATATAAGTCTAGCATCTTTTTCAGGGGATTCCTCAAACATATATTCTAGTGAATCCACAAACACCTGTTCAACAACTTATTCTGAGTAGTGCACATACTACTGTCTATTTTTCTATACAAATTTCTATTCAACAACCAATTCCGAGTTCACCTAAAGCCCCTATCCCGTGAGTATCTCAAATTACTCTTCCATTTACCCCTCAAATATCGATGCAACAAACTACTCAGGCTATCCCTCAGACATCTGTTTATCAAGATGGTCCTGCGATCTAGTCTATACCTAAAATTCCTATGGGACAACCTGGTATCGAAGCCTTGAAAACATCATATCAAGGCTAACCTTTTCAAAACTAGTTCTGTAAAGGTCAACCTTATCAGAGTCAATTATTTCAAGGCCAACCTTTACAAAGCCAACCCTTTGAGGGGAAATATTAATCGAGTAAGATGGGCAAAAATATGTCTTTCTAGACTCAACCATACCTCGGTCATACTTATAAAATTACGTCTCAACCACAGTTTGGTATGGCTCATCCTGTTTATCATGGAGGAATTCAAATCCCAACCACATAGGCTATCTTAGGATATCCTGGATATACTCCTCTAGGTACTGGACTTATCCTACAGGGTTATCAATTTTCACAACAGGATCCCAATCGATAGTTACTATTCATTGCAATTTTAGATCGACCGGTTTTATCTCAGGTAATGAATGATCCTATTTACTATTTCCCATTTTGGATGGAAATTCCTACTAAGTTCCCAGTGAAATTCTAAAATTTAAAGGAAAATTAGGAGAAGACCCATTAAACCATGTCATGACATATCATCTTTGGTGTGTGTCGAATTCACTGATCGATGATTCCAATAGATTGTGACTTTTCCAACTAACTTTAACCAATTCAACAAAAAAATGGTACATCGAGTTACCACAAGCCTCTTTTCATAATTTAAATGCCTTAGACACTCCCTTCTTGACACATTTTCAGTTACCGGCACGTTATGATACTGGTACTAAACTTTTGACTTCTTTGAAACAATATCCATCTAATTACATTTATGATCATATACATGAATGGAGACGTAGACTCGTCTAGTTAAGGATTTTATTGCAGATCAGATTTTGGCTGAATGGCTTAAAAAACCATTTCTTCCAGTCATTACTGAAGATGTGGCCAAGGGAGGTGTTTTAACTGAAGAGCAAGTAATTACTTGTGCCTAGTATCTAGATCTTATTTACACATAGTCTGGAACTTTGTATCATAAAATTCCATATTTGTGTCACCATCATCAAATAACCTCAAATCCTAGAGGATATCACGTCGTTGATGGTGTGATCGGTTCTGTTAGCCATCAATATAAGAGTAAAAATGAAAGTTCTAGAACTACTCAGATTTTGACTTTACCAAATTCACCCAAAGAAATTCCTTCTCCATAAATTACTTCTGAGATTAATGCCATAGATTCACCTACTGGAAAGAATAAATCAACCGGAGCTAAAAATAAAGGAAAATTTAAAGCGAAACAAAATGATTCTCCAAAAGAGAAATCATACAAAACCAAAACATCTTACGAAAATAAAAATTCTTGTTATCCTTGTCTAATCTGTGATGAATATCATTACACCGAATGCCCTCATCATGCTGAGGTTACTAAATTCGTTAAAGGTTCACCCACCCTTGCTATTTTGAAAGATCCATTTCCTTCTCAAGATAGTAAGATTGTTTCACACAACCCTTCTTCTTCCACATTAGCAGATATCATGTTGATGTCCTCACAAGTTATGCTAGCCAAAAGATCTAAGGATTACAGATATAAGGGTCCTGTCGTAAATGGAAGCAATACTAATTCACCTAGTGAATCTTCCATATCAATTCCTCCTCCTTCTGAACCGTTAAAATTTAAAAACCCAATTCTGACATGGTGATTCAACCGCCTTCTAAAGGTGTTCTTCTAAAGTCAGCTTTTAATCCCCATGCACGAGTTGCTCAGAATTACAACATTGTTGAAGATCTGGCTATGTAACCTTCAAAAATGTTGGCCCTTGAAGTGATACAAACTTGTACAACACAAAGGAAATTTATATTGAAACCAATAGGAGCTATTGATCCCCGAGATTCTAGTCTCATTGTCGTTGATCTTGGGAGTCATGTACCTAGACTTCCCAATCAACTGGCATATTAAATACCTGTTTTCATAAAAGATAAACGATTATTTCGCATGGTAATCAATGAAGGATCTTATACATGTATCATGTCTATTTCTTGTTGGAAAGCCTTGGGTTCTCCAACCATCAATCAATCTCCCATAACTTTGAAATTATTTTATGGAAGAGGTTTTTTTCCATATGGAATTCTAAATGATCTACCTATAGAGTTAGAAGGTAATACGGTTGCAATTGAAGTTGAAGTTGTCGAAACTCAACTTGATTATAACCTTTTACTAGGAAAAATTTGGTACTATGCTATGTCGATAGCGTTCTTGTCATTTTTTCATAAGATAATGCTTCCCCATAAAGTAAAAGTCATAAAGTAGACCAATTGTCTTACTGCACTTCGAACCCTAATTCTACAGGTAGTATACCCTTTGTTGGAAAAATGGTTACTTCGTATGAAGATGTTGGGGTAGGTTTGCTTAAGGATTCATCACTCATGGGAACTTTTGAACTCCCTCCACCAAATTATCCTCATAATATTTCCCAGGTTAATATGATTACATCAAGCATAATGAAATCTTCTGATCCTTGAATTGTGCCTTCAGAGTCTGAATTGACCTCGTATGTCAATGAGATTCCTTTGAGCTCGTTTGAATCAAATTATGAGGAAGTACAATCTTTTTATAACCCATCATGATCCAAAATTGATCGAGTGAATACAATCATTGATGATTATTCTCATTTATCATGGTTAGTACTAATATAATTTTATGATACTTTTGATAACGAGCTTTCAACTGACGAAAGAATCATGGAAATCATGACTTTAGACAAAATTCCAAGGAACGATTATCATCGTCATTCATCCTTTCTTCCTAACCATGATAAAAAACAATGTTACCGATGAAACGAGAACTATTACCTCAAAATGGGAACTCTAGCCCAAAAAGACTCAAAGAAAATGAAAAAACGCCCCAAAAACATAAAGTGTGTATTCCAGAATGCATTTGTTTTTTTCTGAAGGTCAAATTTCACCTTTTTATAAAATTACGCTAAAAATGAAATTTTTTCTTGAAAAAATGATTGAAAAAACACCCTCAAAACAAAACGAGTTGATGCTGGAATAAAAAAAAAACACCGTGTTACACTTTTGACACATTGTAACAATGGAATTAAAGACAACATATTAGGACATTGAAAAATCATAAAATTCTAAATTTTTTGATAGATGATGTTAAATATAAACAAAATCATGTTTGAAGGGCTTATCACATCGAACAATTTTTATCCATGTTGTTAAACATAAAATATCTTGACTCTAAACAACCCTAAAATTGTAATTATTTTCAACCATAACATTAAAGATAAAATTTCGCAGCGCATAAAAAGCTTAATGACAAGTTGTAAATCTCAAGTTTTTAAATCTTAAGTTTTCAAGATACTTGAATCATGAAATTATGGAGAAATTTTATGACTTAAATAATTTTTAAAAATGAACAAGTAAATGAAAAATTTATTATTCATATATTTGTTTGGTTATATATAAAAACATATTTTTTAATTTTTTTTATTATTTTTCTATGTTTTAAATTATAATTGTTTTAGTTTTAAGAAAATAAAAATAAAAAATTAAAATCTTCTTATATATGTTTGTTTATATTTTAAAACATATTCTATTTTTTTATATATATTTTAAATAATAATTGTTTTAATTTAAAAAAAATTAAATTTTTTTTTTTCTTATATTTGTTACTTTATTTTTTAAAACATATTTTTTAATTTGTTTTTATTGTTTTTTATATTTTAAAATTTTAATTGAATAGTTTTTTTTTATTAAACAATACAATTTTTTTTATTATAATAGTTTTTGTTTAAAAAAAAATTAAATTTTTTAAATAGTTTGTGTTTGAATAAAATAAAATAAAATAAAAAATAATTTTCCGCCCGCTGGGGGTCGGAGGCAGGCTGGGTAGCCCTCGACGGTGCCGCCCAACCAGGGGTGATTCTCTGAATCACCCTCCGCCCAGCCAGGGGTGATCCTCGAAATCGCCCTCTGCCCAATTGGGGGCTGGAAGCAGACCGGGCGGCGCCATCGAGGGTTTCCCTGCTTGCCTCTGGCCCTCGGCTGGGTGGATGCAGGCTGGGTAGCCCTCGATGGCGCCACCTGGCTGGCCTCCATCCCCCGACTGGGCGGAGGGAGATTCTTGGAATCACCCTCTGCCTGGCCCGGGGCCAGAGGCCGGCCGGGCAACACCGTTGAGAGCTGCCCGGTCCCTAGCTAGGCGGAGGGAGATTCTGAGAATAACCCTCCACCCAAATGCGGGCTAGAGGTAGGTTGGGCAGCGCTCGACGGTGCTGTCTGGCCTGCCTCCGGCCCCCGGCTGGGCAGAGGGTGATTCTGATAATCACCCCCGGTTGGGAGGAGGGTGATTTCGAGAATCACCCCCTGCTAGGCAGAGGGCGATTCCAAGAATCACCCCCGGCTAGGTGGCGGGCGATTCTCAGAGTCACCCTCAGCTAGGCAAAGGGTTATTCTGAGAATCACCCCCGGTTGGGCAAAGGGTGATTCCGAGAATCGCCCTTTTCCCAGCTGGGGGTGATTCTCAGAATCATCCCCCGCCTAGTCGGGGGATGAAGGTAGGCTGGGAAGCCCTCAACGGTGTTTCCCGACCTGCCTCTGGCTCCCGGCTGAGCAGAGGGCGATTCCGAGAATCACCCCCGGCTAGGCGGAGGGTGATTCTCGAAAACGCCGGAGGGTGATTCCGAGTATCACCCTTCGCCGAGCCGGGAGTGACTCTCAGAATTTTCCTCTGCCCAGCCGGGGGTGATTCTCGGAATCGCCCTTCGCCGAGCCGGGAGTGACTCTCAGAATTTTCCTCCACCCAGCTGGGGGTGATTCTTGGAATCACCCTCTGCCCAACTGGGGGTGATTCTCGAAATCGCCCTCCACCCAGCCCCGGGTAGAGGTCTCCCTCCGCCTAGCCGTGGGCCGGAGGTCAGCTGGGTGGCGCCATTGAGGGCTACCTAGCCTGCCTCTGCCCAGCCAGGGGTCGGAGGTAGGCTAGGCAGCCCTCGACGGCGCCACCTAGCCTGCCTCTGGCCCACGGTTCGGTGGAGGGTGATTCTGAGAATCACCCCCAGCTGGACGGAGGGTGATTCTGAGAATCTCTCCCAGCTGGGAAGAGGGTGATTCCGAGAATCACCCCCGGCTGGGCGGAGGGAAATTCTGATAATTTCCCCTGGCTGGGCGGAGGCCAGCCAGGTGGCATCGTCGAGGGCTGCCCAGCTTGCCTCCAGCCCCCGGTTGGGTGGAGGGCGATTCTCGGAATTTACCTCCGCCCAGCTGGGGGTCGGAGGCAGGCCGGGCGACGCCATCAAATGAAGGAGATTTGGTTTTGGATCTATTTTTAGGTTCAGGTAAGTTTTATTATACAAATTTAAATTTAAATATTTTTTTTTTTTAATTTTTATGTCTTTATACTAATTTTCTTACTTATTTCTTTTGTACTTGATGATTAGGTACAACATTAGCATGTTGCCTACCAAAAGGAAGAAATTGCATTGCCATTGAGAAAGACCCAGTGCAATGCAAATTTATTCAACAAAGAATTAATGCTCTTGAATTCCTTCTCGATGTGAAGCAAGAAGTTGGCTTGAGGAAAGGGGATTTTAATGAATCACGTGTGGCAAAAAAAGAAAAGGAACCTCAACCACCATTATATGGAATGATTGGAAAGGGACACTTTGGAAGATTTGCGGACATGAAAGATCCATTAGAAGATGACAATGACCAAAATGAAGTAGAAAATTCTGCGAAAGAAGCCATCAATGATGTTCTAGATGATGTTGAACATGTATTAGTTGATATTGTTGAGTATCTTTAAGTTATGCTTGCAAACAAAGCTTATTTTTGAGATCTATTAATCAATTTTACTTGTAATGTTTAGACTTTGATATTTTATGAGAAGAATCCTCATTTTTTGCAAAAGACATGTGAATACTATTATTTTTTGACATAAAATTCAATAAAGATGCTATTTTCTTACGTTTTTTGGTTAAGATTTTCCCAAAAATTAGTTTATTTAACATGTTTTTTTTAACAAAAATTCTCTATAAGTGTATTTTTTGCATTCTATTTGTATTGAAAATTTGTATTATTTTTTCATATCATTCAAAATATTGGTTTTTTAGCAACAATTATTTGATGTGCATTGAAAAATTAATTATAAATACATAAACTTGTAGAAAATATAAACTTTATAATATTGACCCTTTTTTAATTTTTTATCTATGTGAAAAAGTGAAGATATCATTACAGTTTTTTATTTTTTAAAAATTTATTTTTTTCTTTTTAAAACGCAAGTACATAAATGCACTTAAAAATAAAAATCTCACGGAAGAAGAAGACATTAGAAAATGTATAGTGTCAAAATCAATCCTCTAAAAAAACATTGGTGATGATACACCACCACTATTCAAAATTGACATAAAAAGCATCACAGAAAAAAAAATAAAAAAAATTAAAAAAATTGAAGTGCCAAAAACATTCTTAAGAAAAAAAAATTGATTCTGCATCACCACTTTTCAAAATCGGGTGTTTTTCTTTGTTGTGTAACCAGCTCCAAAAATAGAAGAAAAGATATATCAACGCCATAGAAATAAGCCACCTCGAGGGGGAAACCTCCAATACATTACATAAATGAACAATTCTTGGATGATACAATTTACAAAACCTCCTTTCTATATATAGGAGTCCATGGGGCCATAATGCAATCCTAGTGGGCCACAATGTAATCCTAGCCGACCTAACAATAATAATTTAAGGGCACAATAATAACAAAATGGGGGTTACAAGGGTACAATAATAACAATAAGGGGGTTACACTAACAAAAATAAGTGACTATACTAGTAATATAGGGACCTAACATGCCCCTCTCCTTCAAAAAAGTGTTGTCCTCAACGCTTGAGTAGCTCTGGGTGCTTCTGTATAAAATTCTCATCCTCCCATGTAGAATCTTCAGTGGGTAAGTTCTTCCACTTGATGAGATACTCAGAAATTGATCGATTCCGTAGTTGTCGAGTTCTTGTTTCCATGACCGCTTCTGGTTCCAATATGATTTTTCCTTCCTCATCAAGTTCTGGCAATATTGTTTGAACTGAAAGATTTTCTCCTATAACCTTCTTTAAGCATGAAACATGGAAAACTGGATGTACTCGCGAAGAAGTAGGAAGCTCCAATTTGTATGCCATAGTACCAATCTTTTGCAACACCTTGTAAGGACTATAGTACTTTGGCGATAATTTATTATCCTTCTTAGCTTGCTTGAGGGACATTTGTTTGTATGGTTGTACCCGTAAAAATACCCAATCTCCTACATCAAAACTTCTCTCGCTGCGATGTTGATCTGCCTGTTGTTTCATTCGATTTTGTGCCAAATTCAGGTTATCCTTTAAGAGTTGGAGAACTTCTTGTTGATGCTCAATGTGATCTTCCACTGCTTGAACCTTCGAATTTTCTCTTAAATATAATGTGATGGATGGTGGATGATATCCATAAAGTGCCATAAATGGGGTCATTTTTGCTGCAGTATGGAAGGAAGTGTTATACCACCATTCAGCGAGAGGTAACCACTTGACCCATTGTGTTTGTTTATCAGATACAAAACAACGAAGTTATCCTTCCAAACATTTATTTACTATCTCAGTTTGACCATCAGATTGAGGATGATAAGATGAGCTATGAGCTAATTGAGTACCCAAACAAGAAAATAACTCCGTCCAAAAATTTCCAGTAAAAATGGGATCTCCGTCGCTCACAATAACCCTTGGGTTTCCATGTAGCTTTTGAATTGTGTCCATAAATGTAGTAGCAACTGTACTTGCTTTAAATGAATGAGATAATGCACAAAAGTGTGCATAATTGGTAATTCTATCAACTACCACCATGATGACACTCTTTCCTTCGGACTTAGGTAAACCTGTGATAAAATCCATTGAAATCTCCTCCCAACGTTGACTTGGAATGGATAAAGGTTGTAGAAGTCCTGTGGTCTTAATTGTTTCCACTTTATTCTGCTGGCAAACCAAACATTCCGCCACAAACTTTCGAATATCAGATTTAAGGCCATCCCAAAAAAATTCTTTCTTCACCCTGTGGTAAGTTTTTAAAAAATCCTGAGTGTCCTCCTAAAGGAGAAGTGTGCAATTCCAGAAGAATCTTTTGTTTTAGTTGGGAATTCTTACAAAGATATAAGCGATCTTTGTACCATAAGGAATCATTTTTTCCAACTAAATGTATCAGATGTACTAGGATCTTGCTGCAACTTTTGAATGAGTATCCATACATCTTTGTCCTTCTTCCATTCATCTCTTGCTTCAATTATCCAATCTGGTTGGATAATAGAAATGGCACAAAGCAATGCTTCCACCTCTTCATTCTTTCTTGAGAGTGCATCTGCAACAACATTAAGCTTTCCTTTATTGTAGATTATTTCAAAGTCATAACCCAACATCTTTGTGACCCATTTTTGCTGCTCTTCTGAAGATAGTCTTTGTTCCAAAAAGTGTTTAAGACTATCATGATCAGTTTTTACCTTGAAGTGTCTTCCCATTAGGTAAGTTCGCCATTTCTTTAGTGCATGCAGTATTGCTAACATCTCCTTCTCATAAATAGGTTTCTGTAAATACTTTCCTTTGATTGGACGACTTTCAAAAGCAATGGGTCTTCCTTCCTGCATTAAAACTGCACCAATTCCATTTCCTGAGGCATCACATTCCACAATAAAGGTTTTTGTGAAGTCTGGCGTAGCGAAGACCGGTGCTAGGCACATTGCCTCTTTAAGATGTTCAAAGGCCTTAGTTGCTTCAGGAGTCCATGAAAATGCATCTTTCTTCAATAATGTTGTTAGAGGTGCCGCTATTCTCCCATAATTCTTAACAAACTTGCGATAATAGCCTGTTAACCCGAGAAATCCTCGCAACTGCTTTATTGTCTTGGGGACTTTCCATTCCTTAATGGCTTTAATTTTGCTAGGGTCTACTTTAACACCCTCGTGAGATATAATATGACCCAGATATTCCACCTCTTGTACTCCAAAGAAACATTTGGATGTTTTTGCATATAATTGTTTCTCCTGCAATAGTTTGAGCACCCTGTCAACATGTTCAACATGATCCTTCCACGACCTGCTGTAGATTAGTATATCATCAAAAAATACTAGCACAAATTTTCTAAGGAAGGGTTTGAAAATGGAATTCATCAACCCTTGCAATGTAGAAGGTGCATTGGTAAGGCCAAAAGGCATGACCAAAAATTCATAATGACCCTCATGAGTTCGAAATGCTGTTTTTGGAATATCTTCATTCTTCATTCTAATTTGATGATATCCTGAACGAAGATCCAACTTGGTAAAATAAATTGCTCCATGTAATTCATCCAATAATTCATCAATCACAGGAATGGGAAATTTGTCTCTAATGGTGAGCTTATTGAGCTCCCTATAATCCGAACACAATCGCCATGATCCATCCTTCTTGTGTACCAATACTACAGGAGCAGAGAAAGAACTTTGACTAGGTTGAATTATACCCGCCTCTAACATTTCTGCAATCATACGTTCAATTTCTCTTTTTTGGAAGTAAGGATATCTATAAGGCCTGATGTTTGGAGGAACACTTCCTGGAATCAAATGAATAGCGTGATCATGATCACGAATAGGTGGGAGTCCTTTGGGAGTTTCAAACACCTTGGAATGATTGTCCAAGACTTGTTGGAGATCTGCAGAAATAGATGATTTTGATGTTGGAACTTCTAGTGAGCATAATTGTGCAATTACGCCTCGTTTTTATTTCTTTAGAAGCTTTGTCATGCCATTAGAGCTTATTATCCTTCCCGGCTTCCCTTCAATACCCCGTAATTCGACTTCCTTTCCTTCTGAAAAAAATTTCAAGAAAAGTTCTTGAAAATTAAAAGCTACCGTCCCCAAAGATTGTAACCATTGTACTCCTAGTACAACAGCAGCACCTCCCATAGGAATGGAAAGCATTGGACTAGTCAATACATATTCCCCCATGGTTAGCTTGATATTATGGCATTTTCCAAAGCAATTTATAGTACCTCCATTTGCAACCATCACTTGACATTCTGGTGCTGGGTATAGGAAACAATTTAATTCCTTGGCTACCTTACAATGAATAAAATTATGGGTGCTACCTGAATCAATCAACACTATTACCTTTTCTTCTTGATTTGTCCTTCTATCTTGAGAGTTTGAGGAGTGGTAATTCTTGCCAGTGCATTACACGATATGGTCGGATTCATTTCTTCCTCTTCTAGGGCTGGTTCCTGGTGTATATCCTCTTTTTGTTCATTTTCTTCTTCTTCTTCACAATCTATGTAAAATAATTTCTTCTCAGCACACTTATGACCTTTAGTGTATTTGCTATCACAACTGTAGCAAAGCCCTTTTGCTCTTTTTTCTTCCAATTGTTGTGGTGTCAACCTTGTAGGTTGTGTAAATCTAGGCGTAGCAACATTTCCTTCTTTATAGAATTGAGTGGTAGGCTTCCTTGTCGCCATAATTTTACATTCAACTTTTCTTGCCAACCTGAATGCCTTCTCCAATGAATCAGGTTCCAAAACACGAACTTCATGTTGGATGTTATCCTTTAGAGTACCCATGAAGAGATCAATCTTGTGTTCCTCTGGAATATCAGTTACCCTTATATTCAATTTTTGGGAGTCCTCAATGTGCTGCCCCACTAAACCCTTTTGTTTGAGATTTATCAATTGGCTAAAGAAGGTGTTGCTCTTTGTATCCTCATAATGTGCTATCATTTCCTCCGTAAAAATTGACCAAGTGACAATTTTTTTACGGAAGCAAAGCCATTGATACCATACAAATGTATTTTGTTCTAAATGTAAAGTTGCAATGCGTACCTTTTGTGTGTTTTGTACGTTATGGAGATCAAAATATTGCTCCATCCGTAGTATCCATGTTACAGGATCCTTTCCATCAAACTTCCTCATATCCATCTTTGGAATATGGTGGTTCTTCCCGCCAACATTAGAGTTTATGAAATCACAATTAACATTTATTTTGTTCTCATCATGAGGTTCTTCTACTATTTTTCACCATTAGGAAACCTTTCTTGTATCAACTTTGTCAAACCTTCCATGTATGCTTTTAGAAAATTCTTCATGTTTTCCATTTTCTCATCGATCTTATCTTCCATGTCATCCATCTTAGATTCCATGCCAGCCTCCATGCCATCCATCTTAGCTTCCACGCCATCCATCTTAGCTTGCATGCCATCCAACTTAGCTTCCATGCCTTTCTTCAAAACTTCCATTTCATTTTTTGTTGCTCTTTGCGAGAGTGAAATTTGTTGCACTTGCTCTTGTAATTTTGATAGATCATGTTGCAATTCTTCGTCTTCATGAGTAGAGATTTCCAAAGACTTAATGGGTGTTGAATTATTTTTTGGGGCCATTTTATAATCCAATACTGATATCTATTCTACAATATTCCCTTGCAATCAATTCAACTTGATTCTTCAAACAAGACTTATGCAATTCGGAAAAAAAATACACACCTTTTACTTGCTTTTGAGGAGCTTGATATTGAAATTGCATTATCTCTGTGATTGTGGCTCTTCTATATCTGAAATTCAGCACTGAAGTAGCCCTCTGAATTCTCTTTTGAATGCCACAGGTCTGACCTGATTTGGATTCTCCAAGACAAAGTTGTGTCCAATCTCCCACAATGACCTAATTATGGACTGGTTCAGTAAAGCGAACTTGTACGACTTGCCACGTGTCAGCATTTTTGTCTTCTGTCTCTAAAAAATTGACCTCTGAACTTCACAATTTTGTGACACTGAGCCAATTTTATGAGCTTCAATCTGATGCCCAAGGATAGAATGATTCAGACATATGATCACCTCTTTGAGATGAAATTCAGGAGCCTAAAAAAGCACTACCTTCTACAGATCATATCTACAAAAATATTGCGAACCAAGCTCTGAAATTTTTTGACGAATTTCCTCGGGATTTCAGCTTCGTACCATACAAATTTCAGAGTCTGAACCTTCGTAGAAAAAATTTTATAGCGCAAATGCCACGATGACCTGTTTAGGAGCCTGAAAAAAGACCTAACTTCCACGGATCATATCTCCGAAAATATTGCGAACAAAAGCTCTAAAATTTTTGGAACATCTTCCTCCAGACCTTAAACTACGTACCCTAAAATTTCAGCTTAAAGAGCTTCGTAGAAAAAAATTGGTGGCAAAAATTCACGATATTTTGTTTGGAGAAGCGAAACCCTAGAATCCAAAGCTCTGATACCAAATGTTGTGTAACCAGCTCCAAAAATAGAAGAAAAGAGGTATCAACGCCTTAGAAATAAGCCACTTCGAGGGGGAAACCTCCAATACATTACATAAATGAACAATTCTTGGATGATACAATTTACAAAACCTCCTTTCTATATATAGGAGTCTATGGGGCCATAATGTAATCCTAGTGGGCCACAATGTAATCCTAGCCGACCTAACAATAATAATTTAAGGGCACAATAATAACAAAATGGGGGTTACAAGGGTACAATAATAATAATAAGGGGGTTACACTAACAATAATAAGGGACTATACTAGTGATATAGGGACCTAACATTCTTTCTACGTCAAAAAGTAGGTACCAGTGCAGTTACCTATTTCATCGGTAACGATGTTAAAATTAAGAATGCTTTTTCATCTATGTTTTCGTCTGAGATTGTGGAATTCCTCAATGTCCTATGTCAATGCTTCATTTTGAATCTGAAATGAATCTAGGAAACAAATCTACAATTGTACCAATTAACATCTCAATTAAACCTGAAATTACGGAGAACATTCACATAGGTGCTTCATGCTCCCTTGACGAAATTGTGACGTATAAAGGCCTATTTTAGGAATTCTGAGACATTTTTGTCTGATCCTATGAGAAAATTATAGGAACTGACCCGAGCATTGTAATTCATGAAATAAATACTTACCTAGATCTCAAAGCTGCTAGACAAATATTACATCTATTGCATCCACGAAAATTTTCCACTATAAAAGATGAAGTTGAAAAATTACTCAGAGCAGGTTTCACTTATCCTGTTCCCTTGAATAATTGGGTGTCCAATATTTTTCCAGTTAACATGAAATAAGGAACCATTAGAGTATGCATCGAATATAGGGATATCAACAAATATTGTCCAAAGGAAAATGATCCTACCCCTCATATCAATCAAATTTTTGATGATTGTGCCAGAAATGAGATTTTCTCTTTTATTTACGGATTTTCTGGATATAATCAAATAAACATACTCCTTGCTTATCAACATAAAATTGCATTCATTTTTCCATAAGGAACCTTTTCTTATCGGAAACCCCCATTTGGATTAAAGAATTATGGCGCAAATTTTCAAAGGGAAATGTCTTACACATTTCATAATATCAAACATATTGTGCAACCCTACTTGGATGACTTACCAACTCACTCAGTGAGACGAAAATATCTTCCAATGCATTTGAAATCAATTTTCATTAGATGTATGCTTTACAATATTCATGTGAATCCTCACAAATTTGTTATTTGTGTACAATATAGTCGATTTCTTGGATTTTTTGTGTCAAAGGAAGGCATTCATGTCGATCCACTCATGGTAGAGGCTATTGTAAATTTTCTTCCTCCTTCCAATCTATGCAAACTCAAAAATTTGCAAGGGAAATATTTTTTTACGTAGATTCATACCTAACTATGATGAGCTAACTAAAGGTTTTACTCGGTTGTTGGAAAATGGCATCCCATTTATCTAGGACGAGCTTGCTAGAAAAGATTTTGATGAATTGAAAAATGTGTTAACCCATACACTGTTTTTTCATCCACCTAATTATCATTGGGAATAATTTTTGTATTTAGCTGCATTTGATGCCACCATTGGCATGGTGCTAGTTCAGGAATATGAATCCAAAAATGAACATGTGATCTATTATTTGAGTAGGAATCTCACAAAAACTGAAATCAAATACGCACATGTGGATAATTTTGCCTTGGAAGAAGTTTAAGTTTTTCAATGTTTTCGTCATTATATACTCTTATTCAAAAAAATTGTGATCTCTGATTTCAACCCTATGATGTACATTCATACCAGGAATTTTCTAGGGGGGAAATACTATAAATGGATAGTTATTCTGCAAGATTTTGATTTAGAATTTGAAATATATAAGTCTAATAAATCGTTGGTGTTTATTGATTTATTGTGTGAATTTCCCTATACTAAGGTAGAAACCATGGTAGAGGATTATCTTCCTTATGAGTCCCTCTTTATTATCATCACGTTAGATCCCTAGTATGGAGATATAATTATATATATTCAAACTCATACTTTTTGGCTATAATTGTCTCAAACTAATCGTCGTCGAATCCAGTACCCATGTGAACAATATACTATTGTTCGTGATACAATTTATCGTCGTGGTGCTGATTCCATATTTTGATGTTGTTTGAAACACGAAGAAGCTGAGAAGGCATTAAATGAATTCCATTCTGGAGCTTGTGGTGGTCATATGTCAGAGTTTTCCACTATCCAAAAGATATTGTGGGGTAGCTATTATGGGCCCTCGATGTTTAAATATTGCATAACTGCAGTTCATAAGTGCCATAATTACTAGGCTTTCCATCACAAGATGTGCGTGCCTCCATCTCCTGTTCACCCAATCATAGCTATCAGCCCATTTGCTAAATGGAGCATTGATTTTGTTACATGTAACCATCACTCGACCAAGGGGCATGGGTTTATTATTCTAGAAGTATATTATTTTACAAAATGGGCCGAGATGATGCCTTATACATATAAGGAAGATGGTGAAACTGCAACCATTTTCATATTCAACCATGTAATTTCCAGTTTTAGCATGCCACAAGCTATCATTATTGACCCTGGTAGCTAATTTCAAAACTTTAGGATGATTGAACTTTCTGCATAGCCAGGCTTGCGCCGTGACAAATGAACCCCTTATTATCCAAAAGTGAATGAACAAGTAGAGGTTGTTAACAAGGTTTTAACCATTATGATACAACGGATTGTCAAAATTCATAAATGAAACAAGAATACCATTATTTTTTCAGCCTTGTGAGCATACCATATCTCTGCAAAAAAATCAAGTGGATTTACTCCCTTCCAACTTGTCTATGGTTTGGAGGCAGTTTTTCCAATTGAATGTGAAATTTAGTCGTTGAAACTGGCCAAAGAGTTTTTAACAGCTACCTTTGTGGAGGAAGAGAGTTTTTCTTACTTAGCATGAATATATGATATTTTTCGTGATGTTGCATTAGCTAGTGAGGCTCATAAGAAACGTGTTAAGGCTCGGTTTGACCAAAACATGAACACTCGTTCATATTCAGAAGGTGACCTAGTCTTGGTCTATGATAAAACACATGATAAACTAGGCATTGGTAAATTTGAACCCATGTGGCATGATCCTTAAATTGTGAAACATGTACTAGCCAAAGGGGCCTATGAACTAATTGATTATAAAAATGTTTCTTTGGGAGAGCCTAGGAATGGTCTCTACCTGAAGAAATATTATGCATGATTAATTTTGTGAATATTTTGTACATTACTTGTATTACATTTTTATGAGTGTGTGCATTAGGTTTTTCATTTTTTCAAATTTTGTGCTACTTCTCCTACTTATCTTGTGTTAGAATTGATTTGCAGATGTCGATGTTCCCTTAGACTTACATTGGTTTTGCTGATGGCACTAGTCATAGTATTCAGAATATATCTTCTATGGCTTGGGATATCTACTCGCCCATTGATGGGTTATTTTCTATTCATGGGATATGCCTTGGTCGAACCACGAATAACATAGTAGAGTATATTGCAGTGATTGAACTATTATATGATGTCATTTCATTTAGAATTCATCATTTGATCATTAGGTTAAATTCATAGCTCATATTATTAAATTTAAAAAATATATATGTAGCAGGAATTTCAAAAATGCTAAGAGTTTTTTTACGGGTCCATCTCTTGGAAAGACAATTTGATTACATTGAATATCAAAATATTCTGATAAATTTTAAACACATTAAGTGATGCATTGGTGAATCATGTGTTAAATAGAAATTTGCAACATTTGTAAAAAAAAGCAATATCCATCCACATATTGAACAAGATAAACTGAAATGATATGTAGTAGTATCCATTAGGTAAAATAGTCTTTAAAAGGTGTGATACAAAAATTTTATCCAAAAATGTGAAGCCCGTTTCCTTTATTAGCCGAGCATGTTGATACCAAAAATCAAAATCTATCCCTAAAATACTAGCAACTAGGCATGATGGTGATCATGATAACAGATTATAACACATTATATGCATCATAGCAGGCGGTTGATCGACCTTGGAACTCCTACTACATGCCTCTGGCATCACAAAGGAAAATCATCAAGCCCAATCTCTGGAATTTCTAGAGCCAACCTCTCCAGGTTATGTTCTAGCTCAGTCAAGGCCTCTGCTCCATTAGGGTTAAGAACTGCAACAACTATTGGTTGATTTCCCTGCCTATTAAAATGTCATAGTCCCACTGGTCTATCCGTGCCAATATCTACATGACCAATTTGGATAATTAACTTTGAATGTAAAAATAAAATAAAAATAAAAATAGAAAACATAAAACCATCAAAATGAGAATTTTTTACCTAGGTCACCCACTACATCCCTGTTGGAAGTGGGATATCTAGGTCATCTCTATAAGTAATCCCTACATATGGAGAGTCTTTGATCATAATGATATGAAATTCTAGCCACCTGAATAACTTAGGAGTATATTTCACCATTAGGCCACGGCCTGCATGGCGAGCCATCAACAAGACCCAAAAAAGCATGTAAGGATAACGAGGTCCTCCTATCTTTTTAAAAACCCGCTAAGGGAATAGGAGGGGAATATCCTCTAGAGAAAATTAAATCAAGATAGAGCCATATCCAAATTTCTTGATTTTCCCTATTTTTTCTCTAGTCAGTTTCCCTTTCATGTTGAAAACTACCCCTTCGCACCAGTTGAAAATAGTGGGTTGTGAACACTCCACGAAAATTTTCATATGGCCTTTTGTGGCCAAGTGAAGCATGCTGCACTTCCACATAATCTATTAGCTATAAAGGAGATGGTTCTCAAGGGGATTGTATCAATGGTTTTGATGTCAATATTCCATCCTTGAGTTGAGCCCCGTCAATACAATATCACCTCAAATAAGTAGCAGTGGCTTCTCCACCTAGTTTGTGCCCATACAAATATATGTCCATCCCTCTATGAGAGAGTCCAATAAAAAAATAGATATCATCAAAATATATGGTGAGGCACTGTTCTCCTATCATGAATCACTGAGCTTGGACATCCCATGCCCTCACCATCTAAGTCATGAGATCTAGCTGAGCTTTCTGATTGCTGGAATTATCCAATATTTGTATAGGCCACAATATCTTAGGGCCCACAATGTTGTTGGATCATTAATAGCTTCAAAATATTGGCTTTCATTCTCTCTCTCTCTCTCGACTCCATTATGAATGGTAAAAAATCCTGAAAATAAAAATTGTGGAAAGTTAGAAAACAATGTGGGTGATTTTGTAAATTTTGGAGGCATATTTCTTATGTTTTGAAAAACACTCGATGCTTGCACAATCGCTCTTTATGAACATAGCACATTTGCATGGTTTCTCAGTAGAAAAAACATGCAAATTACATATTTCTCTATGTAAAAAATAGTCAGTATGCGCGATCCCAATGAAGGGAAACCATGCACATCCGAGGGTGCATTTTAAAATGAAAATCAACCCTAAAAAACAAATAGAGGGCTAAAATTCAATACGAATCCAATGAAAATGAAGATAATGAATAACTCTCTTACCTAGAGAAGCCAATTCTCGATTTTGTCCATCGGTTTGCTTGGAATCATCTTCTGAAGTTTGTGGTAAAAAACCCTCTTTTTTTCTCTCAATTGGTTAAAAACTTGAACAGTAAAAACGATTCTAATTTTTGAACTTTTATAAATTTTTAGGCCAATAAAATATTATTTTGTATTCCTTTACTTTTTAAATTCATTTTTTTTGGGGGGTTTTACTATAATTTTTTAGCAGATATGATACTTTTTGGGTTTAATGTGCAGAAAACAAGTTATAACATAAAAATGGATCATTTTGATGTGGAGCAAACTTTAATCACTTTTTCAGGCTGTCGAAAAAATACAAAAAATCGAAACCCTAGATTTCTCTTTTATGCCCTTTTTCAGACTCTCTAAACACAAAAATATTGTCAAGTACTTGAATATTCAAAATCAAAAAAGTAAATGAATAGTCGTTTATTCAGTATAATTTTACCCCTTTTCTAGACTAAACTAGACTATTTATGAAAAATGTATACGTTGACTAATCATGGTCAATAGAGTTCTCTCCTCAATTATTTTATCCTTTTTCAGGCTCAAGGGACTAAATTTATGAAAAAGAACGTTATGGAGTTTACTTAAGTTGTTCCCCTAACTCCCTAAAAATGAAAAACACTAAGATTTACTTTCTATGGGATTATTAGTATTTTACATTGAAAGAAAAACATGAGTTTTATTTCATGTCTTTTCAAACTCTTTAAACACGAAAACAACATCGAGTTACCCCTTCACTGGACTCATAAAATTTAAATAGTGTAGGACTCGTCAATCATGACGAGACCAGACCACTCATTCATAGGGTTCTTTAAAATTACTTCGAAGGACTCATCCAAAGGACGAGCTTATAGGACAAGAAAATTCTATCCTCCTTAATATTGAAAAAAATAAAGAGGTACTTGCCAGTAATGGTGGGGGAAATTGAGAAAAATCTTTCATTTTTGTATTTCATTGATGGTAGTATGTCACTCTTGAACATAATACTCCATCACATATGTGTCCAAGTTGGGAAAACCATTTCTCTCATAGTTAATCGAACCTCAGTAAAATTATTTATCTGGTTTTTGGTATTATCGTTGATTCATATGCTTCTAAGTCAAAGTTTCATGTCACTGATATGTTTAAGAGAAGTCCTACCTCAGTTCAAATTACCTTGAAATTTGTAGCCTTCAATCATGTCAGTCATCCCTGAGTTAATCCTGCAAATAGTTCTTCAAAATTTGACATAATTTTCATGTCATAGGCTCTCCTAAGACACCTCACTTCCTATCAAATACAACTCATTATCTAGGAAGTTGATCTAGAAACCCTCTTCAGTACCTTGAGTCTTGCATGCCTTAATGGAAGGTTTCTCGCATTTGACGACAGGTTCTCTCATAATTGACCTTCGATCCAACTATTCTTTGAGTGTTCAAATTCAGGACATCTTTTCACACTCCATAGATTGTACACAGAGTACCTTGAGGACTATTTTCATTAATTTTGGTTTCTCTCGCACTTGTTAATGGTTCACATGATTGACTAGTAATCAAGTGGTTTCTCCCATGTTCGACTTGAAGAAATTTATTCACATGGTTAGATTTGTACTGTGGATTGATAGAGATGTAGATCAAGACCCTGGATATAGTTTCATCCATCTAGGCTATGAGGAGCTATCTATTCATGATTATACAAATAGAATTATATTTGATGGTTGCATCCATATTGTGTCTACTGATGACATGATTCTTAGTGTATTTCCTTACTAGTTCATCAAGTTATGTTTACTCTGAGTATGGGAATTCCTACTTTAGTGATGATTTTATTTCATTTTAATCCTTGATTGATTGTTTTAGGTCTCCAACCATGGTCTCCGATCCAATATTTGGCATGATAAATCAGTTTAGTCCTTAAACATATTTTGTGACTTCACACTTTAGGGGAAATATGTTACACATCATTTTTTCACCATGACAATTGACCGTTAGAATGGATCTTTCTTCATCCAATTCATGTGTTCGAAAGCACTCCCTTGCAATTCAACAACTTAATCACCTTGAAGAAAGCAATAATTTTGGGTTATAAGGCCAAAAACTACTTTCTAGTGACTTGCATGCTTTCCTAGCCAATTTCTGCACATGCATGGTTCCTACCATTGGTACGTGTGCAGAACTATGCTCTGTCTACCACTATAGACTACACACATGACTCAACAAAAAGTAAAAAGAAAAATATAATTCTAGAAGCCTTGCTGGGCGAATATATCCCAAGTGAAAGCTTCAAGGTCATGCCTATTCAAGCCTAGCCCCTCCCATCATGGAGTTGATTCCCATTCTTCAAGGAACCCTAATCCCACCTTAAGTGGATCTCATCCTTTTGATACGGATATGAAACTTCCTCCTCTTGGCCTATAAATCAAGTACAGGCTAAAGGGTCAAGGGGATGTTGCTGAAGGTATACTTATGCTGGTCAAATTAGGCTTAAGAGCCTATCATCGAAGGAAAGGATTTTATACTTATGGGAGGAGAATCACCTGATCAAGGAAAAGGTTGTGAGGCTCTTCTATATGTGTAAATTGATACAATTAAGATATTTTTCTCACTACATTGTTTTATGGATCTGATGAATGGTTTATGTTATTTCTATTTTATCCATTGAAATGATGCTAGTTACTAATCTCCTTGATCATTATTTTGAGTTATTGAATCATCTATGTTGCATATGCCTTTGATCCTTTGGTTTATATGTGTGCAGGTCCATTTCAGGCATTGAAGAGCTGCATCGAGGTATAGCAAGGATCATCATCAAGCATGTAATAATAAGGTATGGTTTTCATTTCCTCTCCTTTCTATCTTTATGATTCAAGTAAAGATAGACTCAGGGAAGGAGTAGTTTTATTGTCTTCTTGTTACTAGGTTTTTTTTGAAATATAGGGAGATATCTCTTGTCTGCAAGAGGGGTTAGTTCAATATAATAATTCTATAGATTAAAAAATTTAAATTCAAGTTTTAAAAATCTCTATCTGATTTTGGTAAATAAAAAAACTAAGGAAAATGCCTTGAAAAAAATCATTTCGCCTATTAGTTAAATACATGAATGATAAAATAGTCTAAAGTATACTTGAATGTTAAAACCATTTAAATTCCAGATTTTGCTAATAATTTGACCAAATTTATCCAAAATCAAATAAAAAATAATTAGATTAATATTACATACATTAATGATTGAAATTACACAACTTAAATATACCATAATGTTTTTTTTAATATGATTTTTTTTTTTAATTTAAAAAAATATATTTTAATAAATAAAACTTATATTTCATAGCTAGATCTATTAATAATCATATTTTTGAGCTTTCCCAATAATAAATTTAATACTAAATCATCCCTATATGACTTGGCCTTTTCCTACACCTGGAGGGAACCCCTAAAACTATACATATCAACTATCCAATAATGGGTGAGAGGGAGAATTGCATGTCAACTTCAGAGTGACCCTAGTTCATAATTGATGACACAGTCAAATTGATCGAGAAAGAAGAAGGCAAATAATATGCAATGGGAAAAGTCACAATTGCAGGGTATATGGCATCTAAGCAATTTGATCGTCTCCATTGTGCATTCAATGATCAAATCTCACGCTCAACACCCAAATTTTAGTGCTCGAATCCTTACCAATATATATATATATATATATATATATATCTATAGATATATATATATATATATATATATATATATATATATATATATATATATATGTGTGTGTGTGTGTGTGTGTTTTAGCATCACAAGTTCAAATAGTTTTTTTTCCCAAGAGGAATCGGCAGGAGTTCTCCTTTCTCTTAGTAGGATTCAAAACCGTGTGGATCTCAGCCATAGGAATAGAAATAAATTTAGTAATCTAACAAGAGTTTTATCAAATACTATGGAGTTGAAATTAACCAAAGAGAATATTTCTAAGTTCAAGGAGGCCTTCAGCCTCTTTGAGAAGGATGGCAATGGTAAGGGATTTCATTTATTCAAGCATTTAGCATTTTATGTGTTCCTTTATATGATCATTTAGGGTTCAATGTGTTTCATAATAACAATATGCACCAGTACTATCCAAAAACAAAAGTCCTATACATTGAGTTATGAGGATATATTTATAGAAATGGGGTGACCTTTCATATACCCTTATGACTCTTGGGTTACCCATTGAATCTTCACATTCCTATGTGACCTTCTACTCTATTTTATACTATACTATTAACATATTATATGAAAAATAAAATACTCTCAACCTAATAATCTAGTAATAGAGAGTTTCGGGACATCCAATTTTTTTTGTACTATATAGGTATGCAAAAGCTTATATTCCTTTGCAAAAATCGTGACCTTATGTTTTATTATGTCTCCATTTATATGAAGACACTCTACGGCATATGGAAATGGGCTAGATTTATTTGTCTTGATTTGCAAGAGTCTTGATCTTAGTATATATCCTTATAGACTCCACCATATATTGAGGAAGTTTCCTTTGTGGCCTACAAGTCTTCTATAGAAGCAACCTACTTGAAGGGGTCCATAAATGCTTGGATTTATTTCTTAACCTCATCTTGTGTTCTTGTTTCACCCATTGAACCGATAAAATTTAGTTTATGTACCTAAATAAGGTATTCAATCCCACTATGTAAATTATTTTATGAGGCCGTTACCTTGTCCAGATCACCAGCCAAATTTTCATGTGAATGGAGATGTGGACTCCAACATTATTGTTTTATGATTGTATCCAATATTTATTTGGAAGTGGTTCAGGCTCATTTGAATATTGCGTGGTTCAACCATGTATACTCTTGATAGTTGTAGTGGCTAGTTTAAGCATCACTCCCATTTCCTTAGATCCTTCTTGCATAGTTGGGAATGATGATATAGTACCCTAATGTAACTTTATCATCTCTTTGTAGACCAAATCCATGGTATCTTCCAATATTGTATCTTCTCCCAGAAGGGATGCCTGCAACTCCTTGTAGCGTGGATTGTATGTCCATAGGGCTTGGTTCTCATTCTCTACTTGTGTAACTCTTTGTTCGGAGGTAGCAAGTTTGGCTCATAGATCAATGACCTAGCTCTTGAACCTATTCACTTTAAGCTTTATGGTTGTTACAAAGGTAGTCCCAATTTAGGCTTATAATTTATGGATTCATGGTGGTATTTATGGCAATATATTTCTCTGTGGGAAAACAGGTGTAGCAGCTAAGGGTTTATATTATTATGCAATAATAAATTCTAATTACAAGTCTATGATTGATAGATTTTCCAAATCATGTAGAGAAATTGAAAAGAAATATCTTGTGAGACAAACCTCACTCCTCCATGGGAACCCGACATTGATCAACACCCAAAATAGACTTCCTTGCACTGCCTCTATGTAGTGACTACGTCACTCTGTGAAATCTATGTGTCATAGCTAAGACTACCCTCTTTCTCTATGCTGGTCTCTCTACTGGCTGGAAATTGAGGACTTCTGGCCTCCGAAAAATCTCTTCGGGATCTAGCACTGGCCAAATGTTTTCTCCTCAAAAAAAATTTGGCTTCCCTTCAGGACTTGCGCAGTGACTGTGTAAGTTGTATGTCACTGAATATGCACTACTACTATGGCTCTCACTACCTCATCTACTATGCACTCTCCGGATCAAGAATGCATCCAACCAGAATTACTTCCCCTCTCTGCAAAATATCTCTGGATCGAAGTTTCTCTCTGAGTGTTGCTCACTAAATAAATCAATCTCGTGATCCTTACTCCACCAAATGATTTTTCCAAAAGAACCTTCAAGCCATTCTTATATTATTTTCATTGAAACTTCAACGACCAAGATTAAATCTCTAATAAATGGCTGAGATTAAATTTTGACTTGATCTTCCTTTTCTATAACATTCGCACCCATATTCTATTATTTCACTTTAATTATTTTATTTTCCTAAGTTTAGAATTAGGGTCCCTTTAAAAATAATTAATTATTTTAATAAAATACAATCCGTGTGGAATTTCCCCAAACGATTTCTAGGTTATCTGGAATACATGTGTCAAAGCTTTTCTGCAAATTTTGAGACTTAGAGCACTTTGATGCTACCCCAAATCAACACTCCCTATTAGCAAGGAATGTGCTCTAGCAATACACCCTTTGGGTACTGATCTAACTCTGTAACATCTCCCTCTGCGCTAATGATTTCTGACACCACTGCCCGTCAACTTTGTACAAACAATGCCACTATACTGCTACTGAAACTTCCATTGTCAACACTACATATGTATTGCAACTCCCTCTCAATTATTCATCCATGTTGCCACTGAATCTGCTACTTCCAACTGCTACTGCACTACATCACAGTTTCTTAATGCAACTATAAAACATCCAAAATTGAAAAGTATGATGCATCTCGATGATGAAGATCTGACTGTTGCTAGCCTCTGCATTGTCCCTCTTAAGCTATTGCACTGATACTAGCTTCTACATTGAACCCTCCTGCACTGCTGCCAACTCTACTCTACGTTTCTCATACTTTGGTGCTGCTAAATACTGCACTGCCACTTCTACACTCCTTTTCACCAACCGGCACTCATCCATCTTGCTACATTTTATTTTTTCTCTCGTAAAAAGGTATTGATCTGAGAGGTGGACTCCTTAAGGATCCTTCCCAACTTGGAGATATATCAGTCTACAACTCCAAATCACCCCACCTCCCTCCTAGAGGTATATGGGCAATCATCGGGAATTCCTCCTCCACCATATTCATTGCTCTGGCCTCAGGATCATGCTTCTCATCCTTGTCCTTCTTCCTGAGAGGACATTGTGTGGCGTAATGTCCCATTTCTCCACACTGGAATCATTTGATCTTGGAAATATCCTTCTTCCCCTTGCGATACTCTTACTTCCCATTTAATGCAAGGGTTGAATTCTCCTCCTACTCCTTCTTGACCTTCGAACCACTGTTGCTGCTGCTCTCAAGTTGACACTTGAGTAAGTCCCTCCTCATCTCTTCTTGGTGAAGAGCTGTCCTTCCCAACCCAGTAACTTCTCTCTGCCCAGGATGCTCTAGAAAAATACCTGATAGTCTTCAGACATGAAATTTAAGTCAAGTCTGACCATCTTTGTGGCATGAGGATTTGATCCCAAAACTGGTAGCTAATATCAGTTTTCCTGAAGTCTAGATAGTAATGAATCAATGCACTCTCCCTTCTGCATCATGGTGGTCCACATTTTCTCCTCTATGAACATCTTCTGCTGCTCAAAAGACCCTTCATACAGTGTAGCCAATGCTTCCCACATCTCTCTAGTTGTACCTTTTACAAGAATGTGTGACACAGTATGATCCTTTACTCCATTGAGGATAAATCTCTTGGCTTTTCCCATATTATTCTTGAATTTACTTAATGGTGTTGCATCCATGGGTTCAACCTGAGAACTATTGATAAAGTTCTTGAGGTCATGCTCATCGAGAAGGAAGGATATTCTTGCCTTCCAGATTACATTGTTGGAGGCACCCTCAAACTGATCCTGGTCACACAATTCACTGGTGGTCATCTCACCCAACTATTGTAGATTTTTTTCCTATAACTCTTTATGCAGGTGGATTTACGCATTACCTACTAGAGAAAGCCACAAATTCTATTACTTCCATGTGGGAAATCTGAGTTTCTTGGGCAAGAATTTGTATGAGGTCAGAAATCCCCAAAAAGTGTCTTTAACTACTCTCCCTGATGCTTATGCACTAGAAATCATTGTTGCACAAAAAAATGTGTCCCTCCAACTACTAATCTGCATAGATATGCTGCATTACTCCCTTTGTCTTAGACAAACAACAATATAGAAAAATCCTACCACTCTATCGGCTCACTCAGAGAGAGATTTTCCTTGTTGATCTATCCCTCCTGGATTGGACTATGCACTTCATTGGGAAATCGATATGTTGCATAAGCATCTCTTTGATCCCCCAACTTCTGCTTTGATGTTGGATCTGTTGGATTTTTTCTTTGCTCCTCCTAAACTCAGCTTAAACAAGCTTTGATACCATGTGAAAATTTTGTAAATATGGAATCTTATTGCAGCAACTGGAATATATTCACCTAATTGTTAATTTTAACTTAAAAATTTATTTGTAGTTTCCTATTAAAAACACTAAATACATTACACTTTAACCTTCACAAATAAACTGTGGAAAAAATACAAGTGTAGAAACAAAAATGAACAATAATAGATCACACATACATCTGACACAATTATTTTGGGACCAGTGTCCCTGGGAAAACCCAATGTGGTAAAACTAGTGCAAAAACAGAGGGTTTATATTATTATGCAGTAATTATTTCCGATTTTAAGTATATGATTGAAAAATCTGTCAAATCATGCAGAAAATAACAAGAAATATCTTGTGAGACAAACCTCACTCCTACATGGGAACCCAACACTAATTAGCACCCAAAATGAATTTCCCTGCATTTCCTTGACATAGCGACTGCATCACTCTACGCAGTCTCTGTGTCACAACTATGGTTGCCCTCTGTCTCTATGATGGTCTCTCTATTGGATGGAAATGAAGGCCTTCTAGCCTCCAGAAATATCTCCAGGGTCTAGCACTAGCCCAACACTATCTCCTCAACAAAAATATGACTTCCCTTCAGGCTCTGTGTAGTGACTGCGTAAGCCCTGCATCACTGGCTCTGCGCTACTACTATGGCTCTGACTTCCTCCTATACTATGCACTCTCCAGATCAGGAATGGCTCCAGCCAGAATTGCTACCCCTCTCTCAAAAATATCTCTCAATCGAATTTTCTCTCTGAGCACTGCTCACTAAAGAAATCGATCTCTTGATCCTTACTCCACCAAATGTGTTTTCCAAATGACCCTTCAAGACATTCTTATAGTCTTCTTGTTGAAACTTCAATGACCCAAATTAGATCTCTGATCAATGGCTGAGATTCAATTTTGACTTGATCCGCCTTTTCTAGAACATTCACACCCATATTCTATTAATTCACTTTAATTATTTTATTTTCCTAAGTTTAGGCTTAGGGTCCCTTCAAAAATAATTAATTATTTTAAAACGATATAATTTGGTGGAATTTCCAAAAAATATTTCTGGGTTATCTGGAATACATGTGTCTAAGACTCTCTGCAAATTTTTGGATTTAGAGCACATCTGATGCTACCCCAAAGCAACGAGAATGTCCAAAGGAGGAAAATCTAACTGTATTTGTAACCCCTGTAGTTGTTGATCATCTAAATTTTTTCTTTGTTTCTCTTTGAGAATATATTTATCTACTTGTTTAGCTAGAGCCTCCTGTTGCATTTTGGCTTCCTCTTCCTCTATTTGAATATTTTCTTCCTCCACTTTCCTCTTTTTCTCATCCTTAGCTTTTCTCTTGAGTTCTTCTTCTTGTTTCTTTCTCATCTCTTCCTCTTGGATTTTATTTTGTTCAACTTATTGTGCTCTCTTCTCTTATTTTTCCTCCCTATACTACTTTTCATCTTCTAAATTTCTCCTCTTTTCCTCATCCTGTTGTCTTTTAAATTTTTCTTCTTCATTTCCTTCTTTTCACTGCTCCTTTTCTATTTTCCTCTTCAATTCTTCTATCTTCAAGCTATTGTTGCATTCCTCTTTTCTAATTCTTTGTCTCAAAAACTTTATCCTTGATGATCCTTTGGGGTTTATCCTTCTTTATCTTATTCTTGATTAGTATCTTCTTTCTAGTAAACCTTCTGTTTATTTTGTTTTTCATTCTTGTTTTCTTGTCCCCTTTTCATTTAAAGAAAAGATCTTTTGTCTTCGAGACTCATGCTTTCCTTGGTTTCACCCTCTGATTTTTCTTCTTATTTCTCTTGCTACTCATTTGTCTGTTTTTCCTCAGAAGCATTGTAGAATTTTTTACCTAATCTTCTCCATCCCCTTTAGAATGTGGATAAGACCATCCAAATCCTACTACCTTACAGTCTGTGACTACAAAAGCTTTTGGATCATACTTTCTGAATCTCAAATAAACAAAATAGAAACCTTTTAATTCATTGACTTCTTCTTCAACCTATTTAAATTTTTCAAGAGTATATTCTCCAATTATTAAGTAGAACACATGACATGGTTTCGTCTTTCCTTTTGCTAATGTCTTTGATAGACAAGTGGTCAATTGGTAGAAAAATTCCTACAAAATCACTCTATCTGTCACAAATGTAGGGAGAACACGTGGAGGTTAATAGGTGCCGAAAACATGGATATATGTTGCTTCCCTAATTAGGAACTAGTCTGTGACGTCAATGAGGGTTGTTAGCATAGTTCTTTGTTAAGTCATGAGTCCATTTCATAGTTTTATTTTTAGGATTAAACTTCAAAATTTTCAAAATTTTCAAAAAAAATTGGTCGCTACCGGAATTTCCAGAAGCACGAGCTTTAGTCTTTTTGGGTAGTCTATTATTTTCCTATTTCTGTATTTTTATTTTTTTATTTCGATTTTTTTGGAATTTCTGGAAGCATACTTTGTTAAAAAAAAAAAAAGTGCATCTGCCTCGGTTAATCCATGTGTTGTAGTGTAAATACATCTCAAATATTTTTTTAAATCTTTTCATATCTCATGATAGGTGTCGTATTACAGTTACTTAGTTTAACTCAAGTCGTAATATACGTTGAACCCATGTGTCATGTGCAGTTATGAACCCAACCGTTACCCCATCCTGCTTGCCAACCCCAAGTCAGTTATACGTATGTCTAAGTACGTGTTTTTCTGAATGGAGAAGATCATGGCTATTACACTCAACACCATAACTATTTGGTTGGCTTCACAACAGTGTTGCCAGAAATTTCGGCCAATTAATAGCAAAGACAGCAGAGGTGACTGCTAGTTACAGCTCCGCTTGTCTCAAGTCATCTGGAGCACTCCATATGAAAATACACAGCCAAATGAAGGTGATGATGAGTTATCCCATGATGCACATCACAATGAGGACTATTTTTAGTTATTAAGGTTGATTTTCATGGGGCGATGAACCAAAGTTTGGTTTTAAAACTACCGAAAAAACATGAAATCTTTCATTTGAAGTTTTAGCTGTTGGAGTTCGAATTGTTGAGTCATACTTTGAGAAGGAGTCTATATTTTAGATAAGAATCCAAATGTGAATACAGAATTTTTTTTTAAGGTAAAGCTCCTTCAACTCTGCCACCTATCAGTTGCAAGAGACAGAGTCATTTATATTATGAAGGTGACTAAAATGGGTGCAAAAATAAATCAAATTGAGCCACAAGGTGCATATATGGTTGATGCCAATTCGAGGGTAAGAAGCTTTTTTATTCAGTGCAGGTGGTATTCTCTATATACCAGGTTAGGAAGCTCTCACTCAGGAGTAGATCAAGAGTTTTCTAACTCTTTTAATGGAAAAGAAGCTACATTTTATGGACTCACCTTGCAGGTTTCTACAAACCCCATTGTTGAATCCTTTAACCTTCCATAAGAAGAAGAAAGGTGGTTCAAAGGGAAGGTCATTACAAGAGAATATCTGAATAGCTTCCTCAAATATGCACACAGAAATACAAATTGGGAAAAAGGCATTCCAAGCAGTTATCTTAAGAATGACTGGGCAGAACCTATCAAGCTTATCAAGATATACCTCACTTGTGAAAGGAGGTATACAGTTGTGTTCCTCTATCACATGAAGTTTACTTTTCATATTTCAAGGGTGAAGAAATTAATCTGCCATTTTTCTTGTTGAAAAGCCTAACAAATATGATCGCGAAAATTCAGACTCATACTGATGTATCATGGTATAGCTTGTACCATCAAGCTTTAATCAAAGTTCTAGTTGAAGAAGAGTTGGGGAAGAGAAACCAAAATTGGGACCACTTTTTATTCTATAGGGCAGGCCAACCTGCACCTACACCTCCAGTTTCACAACCAAACCCTCAACCTGCAAAAAGAAAAATAAAGAGAAAGGCCAAAAAAGTAAAAATTCATAAGAAGGCCAAGGGAAAAAAAGAGAAGGATTTTGTAGTCAAGGCTGAAAGAAGGTTGGAAAAATGAGATAGTTCCTCAGCAAGCAAACCAAAATCTATGAATATAGTGCAAGCCTTGTTCCTCTCTTTTCTAATGTCTACACTAGAGCCAGAAGAGGAAGGTCTGCAACTGCATATAAATAAAAAACGCAGGTGCTATCGGAAATTACGGAAGCACATATTTAGAAAAATTTACAGAAAGAGTATCAACCTACATCATGAGATGAAGAAATCCTTAAGGATGCTAGATATGACATCAGTTGTAAGAAGAAGAAGAAATAATCCAAACCTATTGTTGGTACCAGAAAGAGGCATACCATAGATATCACCAATTTTAGGCTTAAGTCCAAGGCTTTACATAATCCAAGCGTAATGACAGAGGTTATTAATATTGAAGGTAAATCTGAAGGTTCAAAAACAGATAAATCCATGAAGAAAAACAAGAACCCAACCCCTTAAGAATATTACTTAGGGCCCTCAAAGAGAAGAAAAACACAAAAGGTTCCTAAGAAGGATAAAGCCTCTATCAGGGAAGCAGCCACAAGAGCAACCTGATCCAGATCAGTTGCTGGCAGCAAGAAATACTTGGATAAGCTTGTTGAAGCTGAAACACACATAAAGGGAAGGTAAAAAGGTTTTTTGATACAAGTAAATTTTTTCTTATCAGTTACAATTTTGAACATTAGCTTAGGTGTCAAGAAATATAAGTCTGCACAAAATTTTCAGAATTTTCTGTGTATTTTTGACAAAGAAACAGGATGCTACCAAAATTTCAGGTAGCATTTGGTGTAGCCTAAGCCGCACATACCCACATCATGCATATGACATGCATGAAATATACGTGTGTCCCAGATTTCACACCTTCATTTTTAAAAAACCTTAAGTGGAATTAATTACCCTATATACAACTATAGTTACAAACCCACATAGTGAAAATATTAACCTATGCTCGTGACTTTGGTTTAAAAACATGATACCAACAAAATATAACATCGGCTTCACAATCAATACGAGCGTTGAATCCCACGACTATCTATACACTCTCTAGATCCTACGGATATCGCACCTCAACATGTGTGACATTTAAAGTTTTCATAACATGCGAAATGGGTGGTTTTTAGATGTGATGTGTCACCTCCATATCTTTTCGCACCCCTTCAAAAATTACTCCTCACCACTTCAATTTCGTGCGAAAACCACTTGTCGTTTTTATGAAACCCCTTCACGGTTCCACATCTACACCCGACTCACAATTCCATACAGAATATGGTTTCCAAAGCAGATAATCCCGGAATCAAAAAAAATTATTTCCAAAGCGGATAATCCTGGAATCAAAAGAAATTACTTTCGTTTACGAAAGTGATCAAGCACTAATGCATTCAGATTTACCCGAAACCCTCTACCATTAATGGTTCTGATTAAAACATAGAAACAGAGAATGTTCCTAATTACAGTCGAAAAATCTGATACTTATATTGCAAATAATTTTCTACAGGTCAATAGATCTGTTAACCATCTATAAATTTTTCATATACTATGATGGCTAAAACAGGTCTATTAGTCTTCAAGAAACAAATTTGGAGCAAATCTGTGACTTCTTGAAGCCTTGTTGTGTCCATCTGTCCAAAGGATCCATCTCACTAATATCTTCACAAAGCCCTACTGTTTTCTTGAAGAAAATTGCTCTGAAACCCTCTTTCATTCCCATATTCCTATTAAAAACCCTCCACTTTCTCAAAGAATCCCTTTTAGACATTATAAATCCCCTTTATTTGGTTTAAAATCACATTTTAACCCTACCGGAACCCGTAAAAAACCTTCAAAAAGCCCCTTTCGGCCTATTTTATGACTTTGGGTTTTAAGCGCCTTCGACTTAAGCCTTTGCCCCTTTCCATATTGTGACCATGCCCTGCGACCAAAGCACTAAGCCTATCAGCCATCGACGATTCCGAATTCTCCGTTCCCATTCCTTTTTTCTACCGATATGCGAAGCGTTGATGCACTTTCCCGCTTTGAATCCCCACCGTCAATATCGCCTCCGATCTAACGGTCCTCACACTTCACCATCGCATTGGGCTTCGCCCTCTTTCCCTTCCACCATCCTTTCTCCACCGAAGATCATCCCCCGTGATCACATCCTAGCCATTGATCATTGTCCCAATCCAACAGTCCTTCGTCCATCTCATCCTAGCCATTGATCATTGTCCCGATCCAACGTTCCTTCGTCCATCACACCCCTCCATCGCATCGGCGCATCTCTCCTCGGCGATCCCAGTTCCCTTGTCCACTTTCCCTTTGCACCACTAATATACGAAGTCCCGATTTAATCTCAACTGTTCATTCTCCCCTAGATCGGATGGTCTACGCTCTCCTCCATCGGCCATCGGCCATTGCACTTTCCCTCTCATCGGCATCATCGCATCGCTCTTTCTAATCCCTCGCCTCCCAGAACTCTTCCCCGATGATTGCCGATACTCTGAGTTAATCTCCACCGTCCACCTCCCAGACTCGACGGCTCGTATTTATTTCCCTTCTTTTCCACCCGTGGGCACTTTCCACGCACAGGTCAGCTATATGAGTTCCCCCGCAGTTGACTCCTTTAACTATGGGAGATCTTCATCCAACGGTCCAAATTTACTGTGGAGGCACTGAGCCCACAAACCCATCTGTACCTCAAGTTCCCCCGCTATGTGTATTTTGTTTCAATTTTCCATATAATCCCGTTGGTCCCACCCGACCACGTTGGGGCCTTTCATCGTGTTTCCTTGAGATCTCCAACATTGATCTGCCGCCCCCCAAATCCAACGACCCACAGGCGTTTTCACGCCCGTTTTTCCATAGCTATCCAAAACCAATTTTCAATGCAAAATAGGAAGTTTTCAAGGGACACGCATCACCCACACACCTGTGTCACATTCCTCTGGCCCAATACCACTTACCTCTTCAGGCCTGCGCGAATACCGTCTCCGGTATTCCTGAAACTGCCAATCCTGTTCTTCGCGCCCAACTCAGTTTTGAACCTTGGTCTTCGTGGTTTTCACCATGGAAACCTCCTCCGCCTGCATTCCACCTCTCTACAAAGCTCCTCCGCCTTTGCCGAAGCCCTATGAAGAAGTTAAGTTCAAACGCAGGTCTTTATAATTGTTTGATGTTTTATTGCAGGTTTAATGGCGGTCACCCCACGAACAGGCCCTCCCACATCAAAGTCAAAGTTGCAGAGCCTAGGATGACGATCCTTAGGAACAGTTTCATGTAGAAAAGGGACTCAGGGTTAGATTCAATGGTTTGGCCAATGCGTCATGAACATTGGTTAATCTGATAAGACCCTCCAGCACAGAAAGAGACACATGCCAACAAACATCAAAGATCAATGGAGAACAGTGGAAGTTAAAGAAATTAAGGATTAAAGGTTAAAACAAAGCCTGAAGGTCAAGAGCCTAATCCACTATTTCAAGGCATAAAGAAAAGTATCGAAGACAAATCAATTAAGGTCAAAACAATCAGCCAAAGAAAGCCTCCTAAGGACACATCAGCGAGGCTATTTCATTCTCAAATACCCGTAAGGACACCTGAAGTCTACTTCACCTTTCAAAGACACTATGACAGCCATCCTGATGACATAACCTCATTAAAACTATCAGAACAGTTATTGCATAGTCATGGGAGGCCTTAGAACCAAAATATGACAGTTACTTGTTTCAGAAGTCAAATAGAGTACTTCAGGCACAGTTATCTTCAAAGAACACACTTCGGAGTTATTACCATGCCTACCAGATATGCCTCAAAGATAGAAAAACTACTAAAGTGGTACAATCAGTTAATGCAATGGTTATTAAGAAGAATGGGCATTCGAATACCTCTCTCCCTCTGTCTTAACTAATATTTATGATTTTTCCTTCAACACTCTTCCTCATTCACCTATAAGTACACATTGAAGATTCATTGTAAAGGGTTGGAAATTGGTTAATTGTTGAACTGTTATTGAGTTAGAGTTACTAAGTAGTTGTAATATAGTAGGCTGGGAAGAGAAGTATCAAATTGTAAAAGCTATTGGAATCAGAGTATGTAACTGGTTTTGGACATCAAATAGACAAGCATATTCGCTGGATCTTGATCTAAATCATTGGTGATGTTTTTCATACTGTTATTGTTATCCTCCTTATGTTTCCACTTTTTTCATATTCTCTGATAAAGAGCAGTAAAATATAGATTAGGATTTACTTCTAAAGTACCCTAATTCTGACTGATAAGCTTTATCTTTATGTTTTCTTCTAAATTTGTGTTTGAGAATGAATCAATAGAGTATAACCAGTCAAGGAATGTTGGTGAGCCCATGTCTTACTGAGTATAACTTGAGATTTTTTTCTTGAATGTTCTCTTCACTGCATGCTAAGTAGAGTCCTAATCAAGGAAGTTTATGGTTAGCCGTGTCCCTTGCTTAGTCTTAAACAATTGTTTTGAATATTTCCCTTAAGAGTATGCCAAAATCAGGATAGGTTCAAATTCCATACTTGATCTTAGGTTGCCCTTTATGTTTATCTTAAATGTTTTTAGCTTGAGAGTATGTCGAAAGTAGGATAGGTTAAAAGTCCTTACCTAATATTAGGCTTCCCTTTGTTTTATTATATGTTTTCTTATTTCACCACACTCCTTAATGTTCCATACCACAAACTCAACTTAAAAGATCTTCTGATATAGATGACTTGCCCTTTCGAAACCCTTGAATAGTTGTTGTGCAAGTAAACTGTTTTATGACTCCATAGCCCAATGGTTTAGCACTGTTTTTGACCTATATTCACATGCTGAAACATCCTTCCACTTATTTCCTCCTTCACTTCACATGACCTTCTTAGTTAATGATTCCCAACCAAAAAATTAAAAAATACCTTGTACTTCATAACTAGCCTAATATCACATCATAAGCTTTAAAAGCATATCATTCTAACACGCAGATGGAGAGATCCCTCTCTGAATCCAGGAGGGCTAGATCCTAGGATTCCAAAGTGGTTCTGATGTTTCCTTGTCATTTGGTATACCAATCTGCCCAATCATAGGACCCCAACATAATGGCGACCATACTGGGGAATTCTAAGTAAATTGCATCTTAGACATCCTTAAGAGCTCAGGAGACCCACAACAACCTAAGATTGGTAGCTAATTACTGATGATGGATAGCAACTCATCTTAAAACATTTGAAATCATCCACCTGGCGACTCCACAAGTCATAAGAGACAAAAAGACTCCATTGGTGATCAGTAGGCCTGCTGATTACCCTGGGTTTTCACAAATACTCCACTGGGGCAGCCAACACTACCATTAAAACATCATGCACACCCATGATTAGGAAACTTCGAGGATTAAGTTTTCTTCGCTAAAGACTAGTTTACCTCTAAATATTGTTATATCTGGCTAGCTTTCTTTTCTTTGGGTCTAGATCTTAACATACTGGATTCAAAAAGAATTCATACCAGAGCCTATCCTGACCCAAATCCTCCCGAGATAGTTGATAATCCAGAAAGAATTCTTAGGAAGTCTCCTGCATTTAGGGATACAGCTATTGGCAGACCCATTCATAGAGCCAACTCCGTGCCTGAAGTCCTTACATCTCTATCAGATACCCAAGTCGACTTACCCTTTTCAAGAAGTTTACCAAGAACCAAGTCACTTAGTGGTATATATCAGACAAAATTTGAGCCTCCAAGTTCACCACAACATAGTGGCCAACATATTAGTAGCAGAGAAACCCCTCCATCCACACCTCCTGATCTTCATTTCATTCATAACATTGGTTTCTCTCACCCCAAATCTTCTCAACAGTCTCTTGCTGGTCCAAGCACTTCTTCCATCAATATACCCACTGTTCAAACCACTCTATTCCTCACACAAAATCCTATCATGGCAGCATGGTATGCTCCCCTAGTGTTACCACAGCCTCTGGTTCCTTTACCCAATGAATATCAGTCCAAAATTCCCCATTTCGCCGGAAATGAACCCACTACTACTCAATAGCATGTAGATAAAATGAATGATGCCTTTGATTATATGGAAACAGAAGATGAGACCATTAAGATGAGAATCTTTTCCCAAAGTTTAGGAGGAGAAGCCAAGAAATGGTTTAAGGGTTTAACTCCTAATAGTATTAATGATCTCCCTTTTTTACTTCAAAAATTCATAAACAAATGGGAAATTAGGAACAACCCTCTCCAAATACTTTCAGATTACAAAAACCTCAAGAGAAACACTTGGGAAAATGTTTAGAATTATTGCACTAGATCCAATAGTGTTTATAACGCACTACCCCTAGATTTGAAACCTCCACAAGGCTCAGCTTTGGCCAAATTCCCTGAAGGATTTGATCCCGAAATGGCCTATCAGCTAATAGAAAGGGATCCCTTGAATTTAGAAGACATGCAGAAGGGAGCTCTTAGTGTGGAAGCAAATCTGATTGAGAAGAGAGCTAGGATGAGGACTAAAAAGAAAGTAACATATAGGGAAGACACTGCACCTTCCACATCTGACTCAAAATTAGACCATGTAGCCAAGAACGTGGATAGGTTGGAAAGAATGATGGAGAGGTTGGATGTCCAAACAAATGCTCAGAATAGGAACCGGCCTCAAAATCAGAACCAGAACTCTAGGAGAAACCCCCCTCAGATTAGACAAAGAGATACTGATCAACAAATCAGACCTCCGTTTCAAGAAAATTATGTAGATTAAGATGAGGGAATGATAGAAGATCCAGAGGGAACTGTTATAAACATGATGGGAGTAAGTAATGAAGACCCTGCCTTTTTCACAGAGGATGACCAGGCCACATAGACATAATATGATAATGAAGGCTTAGACTATGAGGACTATAGGCAAGGATTTTAGAATTCCATCATGGAGGTCCATAAACAATATGACCTCAGGAGAAAAAAGAACCAAGAAACTACCCAAAGAAATACCTATGAAACTGCTATTGAAAACAGATCTGAAAGGCTGATTAGAAGGGCTGCAGAAAACAACAAAACAACAGCTAAAAGTTATGGTAAAAACAAGGGCAAAGGCACTCAAACCACTGATAAACAAAGTGTTGATCCTAGCAGCACTAGCACTTCAGCCAGTGCCACTGTAAAAACAGCTGCAACTGATGTACATAGTAAAAACCAGCAAGCTAATTTTGTTGATAAGCTAGTGACTAACAAGACATTTTTTAGCCTTTCAAAGAATTAGTTCCCTTTCAATTTGGAAAGTGAAATTTCTAAAATCAAGATCCCCGTCCCCCTCACTGAGTTAGTCACTCAAGATGTATATAAATATTAGGTGTTAAAAGCTTTAAACATAGAAGAAAATAATGACTCTGTAAACCTAAATGATGATCAACCAACCCTTTTATTTGGTCCTAAAATTGAAGGAAAGTTCCAAGAAATAGTGGTCTCTCCTTTCTATGTCAGTTTGAATATCCATGATAATATTTTACACAATGCTATGCATGATTCAGGGGATTCTCATAACCCCATTCCCAAAGTAATCATGGAGAGATTAGGCCTTGATATAACCAGACCATATAAATATTTGTATTCTTTTGACTCTAGTAGAGTAAAATGCTTAGGCCTGATCAAAGATCTTTGTGTGAACTTGACCCAAATCCCGGCCAAATGCATAGTGATGGATGTGGTAGTGGCTGATGTGCCCCCCAAATATGGCATGCTTCTTTCAAGATCATGGGGTGCTAAGCTTCAAGGTACCATGCAAGTTGTTGGGTAACCAGCTCCAAAAATAGAAGAAAAGAGATATCAATGCCTTAGAAATGAGCCACTTCGAGGGGGCAACCTCCAATAAATTACATAAATGAACAATTCTTGGATGATACAATTTAAAAAACCTCCTTTCTATATATAGGATTCCATGTGTCCATAATGTAATCCTAGTGGGCCACAACGTAATCCTAGCCGACCTAACAATAATAATTTAAGGGCACAATAATAACAAAATGGGGGTTACAAGGGTACAATAATAACAATAAAGGGGTTACACTAATAACAATAAGGGACTATACTGGTAATATATGGACCTAACATGCCCCTCTCCTTCAAAAAAGTGTTGTCCTCAACGCTTGAGTAGCTATGGGTTCTTCTTTATAAACTTCTCATCCTCCCATGTAGAATCTTCAGTGGGTAAGTTCTTCCACTTGATGAAATACTCTGAAATTGATCTATTCCGTAGCTGTCAAGTTCTTGTTTCCGTGACCGCTTCAGGTTCCAATATGAATTTTCCTTCCTCATCAAGTTCTAGCAATATTCTCTGAATTGGAAGATTTTCACCTATAACCTTTTTTAAGCATGAAACATGGAAAACTAGATGCACTCGCAAAGAAGCAGGAAGATCCAATTTGTATGCCATAGTACCAATCTTTTGCAACACCTTGTAAGGACCATAGTAATTTGGCGATAATTTATTATCCTTCTTAGCTTGCCTAAGGGACATTTTTTGTATGGTTGTAGCCATAAAAATACCCAATCTCCTACAAAACTTCTCTCGCTACGATGTTGATATGCCTGTTGTTTCATTCGATTTTGTGCCAAATTTAGGTTATCCTTTAAGAGTTGGAGAACTTCTTGCTGATGCTCGATGTGATCTTCCATTGCTTGAACCTTTGAATTTTCCCTTAAAGATGATGTGATAGATGGTGGATGATATCCATAAAGTGCCATAAATGGGGTCATCTTTGTTGCAGTATGGAAGGAAGTGTTATACCACCATTCAGCGAGAGGTAACCACTTGACCAATTGTGCTTGTTTATCAGATTCAAAACAACAAAGATATCCTTCCAAACATTTATTTACTATCTTAGTTTGACCATCATATTGAGGATGATAAGATGAGCTATGAGCTAATTGAGTACCCAAACAAGAAAATAACTCCGTCCAAAAATTTCTAGTAAAAATGGGATCTCTTTCACTCACAATAACCCTTGGGCTTCCATGTAGCTTTTGAATTCTGTCCATAAATGTAGTAGCAACTATACTTGCTTTAAATGGATGAGATAATGCACAAAAGTGTGCATACTTGGTAAGTTTATCAAGTACCACCATGATGACACTCTTTCCTTTGGAATTAGGTAAGCCTGTGATAAAATCCATTGAAATATCCTCCCAACGTTGACTTGGAATGGATAAAGGTTGTAGAAGTCCTGGGGTCTTAATTGTCTCAACTTTATTCTACTGGCCAACCAAACATTCTGCCACAAAATTTTGAATTTCAGATTTAAGGCCATCCCAAAAAAATTCTTTCTTCACCCTGTGGTAAGTTTTTAAAAATCCTGAGTGTCCTCCTAAAGGAGAAGTGTGCAATTCCAGAAGAATCTTTTGTTTTAGTTGGGAATTCTTGCAAACATATAAGCGATCTTTGTACCATAAGGAATCATTTTTCCAACTAAATGTATCAGATGTACTAGGATCTTGCTGCAACTTTTGAATGAGTGTCCATACATCTTTGTCCTTCTTCCATTCATCTCTTGCTTCGGTTATCCAATCTGGCTGGATAATAGAAATGGCACAAAGCAATGCTTCCACCTCTTCATTCTTTCTTGAGAGTGCATCTGCAACAACATTAAGCTTTCCTTTTTTGTAGATTATTTCAAATTCATAACCCAACATCTTTGTGACCCATTTTTGCTGCTCTTCGGAGGATAGTCTTTGTTCCAAAAAGTGTTTAAGACTATCATGATCAGTTTTTACCTTGAAGTGTCTTCCCATTAGGTAAATTATCCATTTCTTTAGTGCATGCAGTATTGCTAACATTTCCTTCTCATAAATAGGTTTCTGTAAATACTTTCCTTTGATTGGACGAATTTCAAAAGCAATGGGTCTTCCTTCCTACATTAAAACAACACCAATTCCATTTCCTAAGGCATCACATTCCAAACTAAAGGTTTTTGTGAAGTCTGGCGTAGCTAAGACCGGTGCTAGGCACATTGCCTCTTTAAGATGTTCAAAGGCCTTAGTTGCTTCAGGAGTCCATGAAAATGCATCTTTCTTCAATAATGTTATTAGAGGTGCTGCTATTCTCCCATAATTCTTAACAAACTTGCGATAATACCCTGTTAACCCGAGAAATCCTCACAACTGCTTTATGGTTGTGGGGACTTTCCATCCCTTAATGGCTTTAATTTTGTTAGGGTCTACTTTAACACCCTCGTGAGATACAATATGACCCAGATATTCCACCTCTTATACTCCAAAGAAACATTTGGATATTTTTGCATATAATTGTTTCTCCTGCAATAGTTTGAGCACCTCGTCAACATGTTCAACATGATCCTTCCAAGACCTGCTATAGATTAGTATATCATAAAAAAATACCAGCACAAATTTTCTAAGGAAGGGTTTGAAAATGGAATTCATCAAGCCTTGAAATGTATAAGGTGCATTTGTAAGGCCAAAAGGCATGACCAAAAATTCATAATGACCCTCATGAGTTCGAAATGCTGTTTTTGGAATATCTTCAGTCTTCATTCTAATTTGATGATATTCTGAACGTAGATCCAACTTTGTAAAATAAATTGCTCCATGTAATTCATCCAATAATTCATCAATCACAGGAATGGGAAATTTATCTTTAATGGTGAGCTTATTGAGCTCCCTATAATCCGGACACATTCTCCATGATCCATCCTTCTTGTGTACCAATAATACAGGAGCAGAGAAAGAACTTTGACTAGGTTGAATTATACCCGCCTCTAACATTTTTGCAATCATACGTTCAATTTCGCTCTTTTGGACTTAAGGATATCTATAAGGCCTGATGTTTGGAGGAATACTTCCTAGAATCAAATGAATAGCATGATCATGATCACGAATAGGTGGGAGTCCTTTGGGAGTTTCAAACACCTTGGAATGATTGTCCAAGACTTGTTGGAGATCTGCAGAAATAGATGATTTTGATGTTGGAACTTCTAGTGAGCATAATTGTGCAATTACACCTCATTGTTCTTTCTTTAGAAGATTTGTCATGACATTAGAGCTTATTATCTTTCCCGGCTTCCCTGCAATACCCCGTTATTTGACTTCCTTTCCTTCTAAAAAAAAATTCAAGAAAGGTTCTTGAATTAAAAGATACCATCCCCAAAGATTGTAACCATTGTACTCCTAGTACAACATCAACACCTCCCATAGGAATGGAAAGCATTGGACTAGTCAATACATATTCCCCCATGGTTAGCTTGATATTATGGCATTTTCCAAAAAAAATTATAGTTCCTCCATTTTCCACCATCACTTGACATTCTGGTGCTGGGTATAGGAAACAATTTAATTCCTTGGCTACCTTACAATGAATATAATTATGGGTGCTACCTGAATCAATCAACACTATTACCTTTTTCTTCTTGATATGTCCTTCTATCTTGAGAGTTTGAAGAGTGGTAATTCCTGCCAGTGCATTACATGATATGGTCGGATTCATTTATTCCTCTTCTAGGGCTGGTTCCTGGTGTATATCCTCTCCTTGTTCATTTTCTTCTTCCTCTTCACAATCTATGTAAAATAATTTCTTCTCAGCACACTTATGACCTTTAGTGTATTTTCTATCACAACTGTAGCAAATCCCTTTGCTCTTTTTTCTTCTAATTGTTGTGGTGTCAAGCTTGTAGGTTGTGGAAATCTAGGCTTAGAAACACTTCCTTCTTTATAGAAGTGAGTGGTAGGCTTCCTTATCGCCATAATTTTACATTCAATTTTTCTTGCCAACCTGAATGCCTTCTCCAATGAATCAGGTTCCAAAACGCGAACTTCATGTTGGATGTTATCCTTTAAAGTGCCTATGAAGAGATCAATCTTGTGTTCCTCTGGAGTATCAGTTACCCTTATATTCAATTTTTGGAAGTCCTCAATGTGCTCCCTCACTAAGCCCTTTTGTTTGAGATTTATCAACTGGCTAAAGAAGGTGTTGCTCTTTGTATCCTCATAATGTGCTATCATTTCCTCCGTAAAAATTGACCAAGTGACAATTTTTTTACGGGAGCAAAGCCATCGATACCATACAAATGCATTTTGTTCTAAATGTAAAGCTACAATGCATACCTTTTGTGTGTTTTTCACATTATGAAGATCAAAATATTGCTCCATCTGTAGTATCCATGTTACAAGATCCTTTCCATCAAACTTCCTCATATCCATTTTTGGAATATGGTGGTTCTTCCCGCCAACATTAGAATTTATGAAATCATGATTAACATTTATTTTGTTCTCATCATGAGTTTCCTCTACTATCTTTTCACCATTAGGAGACATTTCTTGTATCAATTTTGACAAACCTTCTATGTCTGATTTTAGATCATTCTTCATGTTTTCCATTTTAGATTCCATACCAGCTTCCATGTCATCTATCTTAGATTCCACATATTTCTTCAAACCATCCATATTATTCCTCACACCATCCATCTTTGCTTCCACGCCTTTCTTCAAAACTTCCATTTCATTTTTTGCTGCTCTTTGCGAGAGCGAAATTTGGTGCACTTGCTCTTGTAATTTTGATAGATCATGTTGCAATTCTTCATCTTCATGAGTCATAGTAGAGCCTTCTGAAGGCTTAATGGGTGTTGAATTATTTTTGCAGGGAATTTTTAGAACCCAATACTGATATCTATTCTACAATATGCCCTTGGAATCAATTCAAATTGTTTTTTCAAACAAGACTTATGCAATTCGGAAAAAAAATACACACCTTTTTCTTGCTTTTGAGGAGCTCGATATTGAAATTTGATTATATCTATGATTGCAGCTCTTCAATATCTTAAATTTAGCACTAAAGTAACCCTATTAATTCTCTTTTGAATGCCATAGGTCTGACGTGATTTGGATTCTCCAAGACAAAGTTATGTCCAATCTCCCACAATGACCTAATTATGGACTAGTTCAGTAGAGAAAACTTGTACGACTTACTATGTGTCACTGTTTCGTCCTTTGCCTCTAAAATTTATAGCCAAGAAACTACAGTTGATGTAATTGCAACCAATTTTTACGGCACTCCAATCCGATGCTCAAAGAGAGAGTTATTGAAATTTTCCCACGATCACTTCTTTGAGATGAAATTCGGGAACCTAAAAAAGCACCACCTTCCACAGATCATATCTCCAAAAATATTGTGAATCAAGCTCTGAAATTTTTCGACGAGTTTCCTTAGGATTTCAGCTTCGCACCCTAAAAATTTCAGATTCTGAACCTTCGTAGAAAAACATCTGTAGCACAAATTCCACGATGACCTGTTTCGGAGCCTGAAAAATGACCTAACTTCCACAGATCATATCTCCGAAAATATTGCAAACCAAGCTCTGAAATTTTTAGAAGATCTTTCTCAGGATTTCAGCTTCGCACCCTAAAAATTTCATGTTCTGAAACTTCTTAGAAAAAACGTTATAGTGAAAATTCCACGTTGACCTGTTTGGAGTAGCGAAACCCTAGAATCCAAAGCTCTGATACCAAATGTTGGGTAACTAGCTCCAAAAATAGAAGAAAAGAGAAATCAACACCTTAGAAATGAGCCACTTCGAGGGGGAAACCTCCAATACATTACATAAATGAAAAATTCTTGGATGATACAATTTACAAAACCTCCTTTTTATATATAGGAGTCCATGTGGCCATAATGTAATCCTAGTGGGCCACAATGTAATCCTAGCCGACCTAACAATAATAATTTAAGGGCACAATAATAACAAAATGGGGGTTACAAGGGTACAATAATAACAATAAAGGGGTTACACTAACAACAATAAGGGACTATACTGGTAATATAGGGACCTAACATAAGGACTATAGGCAAGGCTTAAAATATGAGGACTATAGGCAAGGCTTTGAGAATGCCATCATGGAGGTCCATAAACAATATGACCTCAGGAGAAAAAAGAACCAAGAAAATCCCCAAACAAAGACCTATGAAATTGTTGTTAAAAACAGATCTGAAAGGGTGATTAGAAGGGCTGCCGAAAACAACAAAACAACAGCTAAAAGTTCTGGTAAAAACAAGGGCAAAGGCACTCAAACCACTGATAAACAGAGTGTTGATCCTAGTAGCACTAGCACTTTAGCTAGTTCCGCTATAAAAAAAACTGCAACTGATGTACATAGTAAAAACCAGCAAGCTAATTTTGTTGATAAGCTAGTGACTAACAAGACAGATTTGAGCCTTTCAAAGAATTAGTTCCCTTTCAATTTGGAAAGTGAAATTGCTAAAATCAAGATCCCTGTCCCCCTCACTGAGTTAGTCACTCAAGATGTATATAAATGTTAGGTGTTAAAAGATTTAAACATAGAAGAAAAAAATGACTCTGTCCACATAAACGATGATCAACCAACCCTTTTATTTGGTCCTAAAATTGAAGGAAACTTCCAAGAAAGAGTGGTCCCTCCTTTCTATGTTAGTTTGAATATCCATGATAAGATTTTACACAATGCTATGCATGATTCAGGGGATTCTCATAACCCCATTCCCAAAGTAATCATGGAGAGATTAGGCCTTGATATAACTAGACCATATAAATATTTGTATTCTTTTGACTCCAGTAGAGTAAAATGCTTAGGCCTGATCAAAGATCTTTGTGTGAACTTGACCCAAATCCCGGCCAAATGCATAGTGATGGATGTGGTAGTGGCTGATGTGCCCCCCAAATATGGCATGCTTATTTCAAGATCATGAGGTGCTAAGCTTCAAGGTACCATGCAAATGGACATGACATATGCCACCATCCCTGTCTTTAGTCAGCTCATAAGACTTTATAGGGAATCACACATGAAATTTATGGTGAGCAGTCAAGAAAAATAAAAAAATTCCCCTCTTTATTCTGTCCATACAAACGTAGACTCATTCATTCTTTGCAATGATGAAAGATTTGGTGAACTAGAGTTGGATAGTGGGAAATCGCCCAACATAACAGAAAACATGGAAGGAGAGAACAGGGAGGGAGAGGCTCTCAAACAGTTTTCAAAATTTGAAAATTACAGCAAACAAAACAGAGTGTATGAACAACCCACTATCCATCAGCTTAGTGAAAATCACGAGAGTCAAGAAGAAAGGCCTCAACTCCATGAAAAATGTAAGGAACAAGACCAACATAAACATGTTGCTGAGTCCATAAAACTGCAAGATGACAGTCAGAACACACAGGACAAAGGGGATAGGAATGAAAACAACAACAAGCCCAAAACTAGCCCTCTTTGGAGTATGAGTTTTGATGGGTCTTGTAATAGAACTGGTGCAGAAGTAGGTGTGTGGCTTCACAACACAGAGAATAATTACGCTGAAAGCCATGCATACAAGCTAAAATTCCAATGCACAAATAACATAGCAGAGTATGAAGCGCTCCTCTTAGGACTACAGTTGCTGAAGAAATTAGGAGCCAGGAGGATAGTTGTTCATGGAGATTCTGAACTGATCATTAGGTAAATGAATAGAGAGTACAATGCCAAACATCGAAGACTAAGAGCCTATAGAAATGATTCCATGGACCTTTTTAGAACTTTTAAGGAATATGAACTTGTCTTTGTCCCTAGAAGCCAAAAAATTCTTGCCAATGGTTTAGCTTGTGCTCCCAGTTCATGTCAAAGACCCTATGACAATAAACAGTTCATATTCCAAGTGAAATATAGACCATTTGTCCCAGAAAATGAAAAGTATTGGCAGGTCTTTGAGAGAGATAAATAGATAGAGGACTTCCTGCAGTCCAGAAATGAGTTTGAATTGCCAAATTTAGAATCGGAGTATGATAAAGACTGTCTTAAGGAGGAAAAACATGTTGAAAAAGAGCCTCCTCCCATTACAGAAATAAATCTACTAACCAAAGAGTTCGAAAATCAAACAGAAGAGTACATAAACTCAGGAAAAGAAGACATAGAGGTACTACAGTCTAAAGACAAAGGCTTACCCAAAGGACTAGCACCTCTAGAAGGCTTGTTTGATTTTAATGACGTTGCCAAGAAACCAACAATAGAACCCACTAAATCTGATATTGAGGAATGAAATATAGGTAGTAAAGACAAGCCTAAAATGATCAAGTTATCTAAAATATTTCCAGCTCACATGTTATATATTGAGTTGTTTAAAGAGTTTTCTGATGTATTTGCTTGGAGCTATGAAGATTTAAAGAGATATGACACAGAGACCATTCAACACAAGATACCACTTAAAGAAAACCAGAAACCATTTAGGAAAAAATTATGCAAAATAAACCTTGTGTAGTTACCTCTGGTTGAGAAAGAAATTAGGAAAATGTATGATGCTGGAATTATTGTCCCCGTGAGATACTCAGAGTGGGTATCTAATCTTGTAGCTGTAAGAAATAAAACAAGAGAAATAAGGCTCTGTATTGACTTTAGGAATTTGAACAGAGCCTCATTAAAGGAAAACTATCCCCTGCCTAAAATGGAGCACATCTTACAAAGGGTAGTTGGTTCCAAGAGGATTTCTTTGCTAGATGGCTTTTTAGGAGATAATCAGATATTGGTACTTCCTGATGATCAATTGAAAACAACCTTCACTACTCCTTGGGGCACTTTCATGTATGTGAAAATTAATTTTGGATTAATGAATGCAGGTGCCACCTTTTAAAGATCCATGGATATTGCTTTCTCAGAAGAAATAGGCCACTTCATTGTGATTTATTTAGATGACATTACAGTCTATTCCAAAGCAGATGAAGAACACCTAGTACACCTAAGAAAGGTCTTTAAGAAATGTAAAAAATTTGGGCTATCTTTAAATCCCAAGAAGACATTGTTTGGTCTCCAAGAAGGTAAGCGTCTTGGTCACATCATATCTGAAAAAGGGATTAAAATAGACCCAAACAGGGTTGAAGGTATATTGAAAATCAGTCACCCCAGAAACATCAAAGAACTTCAATATTTCATTGGAAAGATTAATTTCTTGAGAAGGTTCATACCCAACCTGGCATAACTCCTTAGGAACATGAAAAACATGCTAAAGAAAGAGATAGGAGTTAAATAGACCTTAGAAGCAAAGAAGTCCTTTGAACTGGTCAAACATGCACTTACCCAAGCACCGGTTCTTATCAGTCCCGATTTCACTAAGGACTTCCTCATATTTTCGTTTGCATTAGAACATACTGTGGCCACTATCCTATTACAGAAAAATCCAGAAGGACAAGAGCAACCAATTGCATTTTTCAGCAAGGCATTAAGAGATGCATCTCTGAAATATAATATCATGGAAAAACAAGCCTATTCTTTGGTCAAAGCCTTGAAGTATTTCAAATTTTATATCTTACACTCTCACATTATTGCATTTGTGCCTCATGTAGTGGTAAAATACATTTTGTCACAAGACCCTGATGGCAAAAGAGGAAAGTGGATTGCTGTGATACTGGAATATGATTTGGAAATAAAACCCACTAAACTCATCAATGGTCAAGTCCTAGCACAATTAATGGTTCAATATAGCTTACAAGCACTTGATATAAAAATGATACATGCATTATATGGACAGGAAGAATTACCATCCCCACTTATTGAGGATCATTTCCTCAATTCACCTTGGTATGCTAATATTTTTTATGTGCTTACTAATCTCAGTGCCCCTCCTAGTTTGTCTAAAACAAAGGCAAGATTCTTGAAGTTAAAGGCTGTTAATTACTACATTTTACATAATTTTTTGTATTGGAAGAATGCCAATGGTTTATTGCTTAAATTTTTGCCTAAGGTTGATGCAGATAGGATCAAGAATGAGTTTCATGAAGGAGAATGTGGAGGCCACCTAAATTGGAAAACCACTGCTAATAAAATCCTTAGAGCTGGCTATTACTGGCCCACCCTCTTTCAAGATGTCCACAAAATGATAGTTGCCTGCCACAAATGCCAAATCTTTGAAGGCAAGAGAAAACTGCTTCCCTTACCCTTGCAACCAATCACTGTTGAAACTCCTTTTCAACAGTGGGGCCTAGACTTCCTTGGGAAAATCCATCCTGCCTCATCTACCAAACATAAATGGATACTAACAACCACTGATTATTTCACCAAATGGATAGAAGCCATCCCTTATAGGAATGCCACAGACTCAGTTATCATAAATATCCTTGAAGACCATATCCTATCTAAATTTGGTTGTCCTAGAAAAATCATCACTTATAATGCTGCTGCATTTGGTTCTAAAAAGCTGGTTGATTTCTGTCACAGATATCAGATTGTGCTTGGTCATTCCATAGCTTATTACCCTCAAGTTAATGGGTTGGCAGAATCTTCCAATAAGAGCCTGGTAAACATAATAAAGAAGCTACTGGAAGAAAATCAGAGGTCGTGGCACAACAAGTTGGTACATACTTTATGGGAAGATATATTGAAAACAAAGAAATCAATTGGAATGTCTTCTTATCAGCTGGTTTATGGAGCAGATGAAGTTTTCCCTACCAGTTTAGGAGTTCCAGTGATGAATTTGGTCCAAGAAATACAATCAAAGGAAGATAGCATGATGATAAGGATAAATCAGATCATAGATCTTCAGCAAACCAAGGAATAAATTTATAACAGACCACAGAGATTACAAGAGAATATCAAAAATCTTTTGGATAATAGGACAAAGGCAAGTGATTTCAAAATTGGTGACAAAGTGCTCAAATGGGATTCTAGGAGAGAAGATAAGGGCAAACATGGCAAGTTTGACAATTTATGGCAAGGCCATTACATCATTCAATCTGCCATTGGTAATAACACATTTTTTCTACAAGAGATGGATGGTATAGACCTATTTGGGGGTCCTGTCAATGGTAGGATGCTCAAGCATTATTTCTACTAAACTCTCAGTTTAAAGCTTTCATTCTTCATTGTAAATATCATCGCTTTGTTTTATTTTGAAAAAAGAAAAATACAAAAACAATAGAAAAGAGAAAAGAGGGCAGATTAGAAAAACAATAAAGGTATAGCCCCATACCAAAAAGAAATAAAAATTTGAAAGTGTGCAAGCCTAAATTCCACTACTTGAAAGAGCACTACTATTTAGTCATACAGCCTAATCATGACTAGATAGATTTAAATTTACTACTGATAGGTTATTGAATCAGATTTTCCAAACATTTTAATCTTGGCTTATCAGTAGGTTAGATTAGGATGGAAAAGAATGGCTCTAATCAGATCAAAACCTGAGCCAAAGATACAAAGAATACTGGTTCTAACATGTTGAAAACTTGAACCAAGCAAAGAAGAAGAAGACAACTCAAAGAGATCAAAATCAAAGCTGAAAGAAAGAAGGAGGGACTCTCATTATTTTCAGATCTTAAGCCTTCCAAGTTTTGTTTTACTTTTCTATAAATAAAGGTCTATGGGAAGTTTGTTTTTGATGTCATAGCCATCACAGTTGTGTGCTCAACTTAGTGTTCTTAAATTGAGGTCATAAATTGTCAACCAGGGCTAGTAAACTGCTGAAGTGAGGTGCACTATATGTGCCTAGGTATCTGTTTCTCACTACGTTGTGTTTAGTGTTTTTATGATTTTTTTGGTTTTGTGGTTTTATGTTAAGAAGGAAAAGAACTAAATATTGAAAAAGAACAGTTGTTGGTCACACTAAAAACAGAGAAAAACCTATTCTAAATTATGTGCGGCACTAAAGAACAGAAAATAAAATTTTTGATAATGACTCATAGCAAGGAAATAAATCACAACATGAACTCAATCACTCATAACATGAACTCATCCAATTCATTCATTATAAATATGTTGGAATAGCTTGAGAAAAGGACAAGTTTAGTGAAAATGAGGTTCTCCTAAGTAAACAATCATCTTACAATATTACAAAGAATCTCATCCATGGCTAAAAGTTTATTGGAACACAATTGGAAAAGATTATTTGTAGCACAATAAGATTTCTACTCTGAATTAACTTATAAATGCTAAGATTAATCCATTCTGCAGCTCAACTTGTCACTACTAAGCCTCATCCGAAAGTTAGAGATTTTCTAGAATAGTTTTTTGGAAAAGGCTTATTTGTGAAATTGCAAAAGATTGCAGAACAATCAAGGCCTTAAACTGATATCACTAATTCCTGTCCATATGATGATGCATTAATAGAAAGTCAGAACAAGAGTAGTTTGTAAACAATGAAGGCCGTGAAGTCTAATTTTGACAGTTAATACAACTTAAAGAACAATGGATAACACTAAACTAGAATGCAATTGATCAAACTTGAAACACAGTGACCACAACTAAACTAGAATGCCATTAACCTAACTTGAAATACAGTGAACTGGAACTGAACTAGAATGCCACTAATCTAACTTGAAATACAGTGAACAGAGTTGAACTAGAGTGCCATTATCAAACTTGAAATATAGTGACAGAATTAAACTAGAGTGACATCTACCTCCGGAGTATTTCAACTCAACTAAAATGCAATTAATTCTATGAAATACTACAGCCCTATCTCATTCAATATGAGTGATATTTTGGAATAGTTTGTAAAAAAAAGTCTGGCTGTATCATTCAATGAAAATGAGCATAAAACATAAAGTTTCAGAAAAAAATGCAATTAACTCCTAAAATACTACATTTATATCTCATCCAATGTTAGTGGTATTTTGGAATAGTTTGTAAGGATAAGACTAACTGTGGCATCCACTGCAAGTAAGTATAAAAACACAAAGTTTATAAAATTGATTAAACTAGGAATGAAACAAGGCTAAGTTACTTATCTAAACCATATGAACAAAGCTTCTCAGGTAGTAGGGGCCCTCTACCACCGGATTAGCACTCAAATCTACTCAATATTGACTCAGCTCTTGCAATAAAGTGATGCTTCTTTCATTAAAGGAGAAATTCTTCAAAAAACAGAGTATTACGGTCTTATGAGATATAGCAATAAAACAAAATCTAGCTAGCTGTTTCTCGGTCTCTCGAGCCATACTTATAACAAAATTACATAACTGTCTTTGAGATAAAATAAGAATAAATGTCTTTCCCAACTAAAATCAAACTAGGACTCTGGTGGTGGCCTCGTACTATGATTAAGGACATCTATACAGTCCTTGTCCTATTAGAAGTCTGTCTCCTAGTTTTGGTTTCCGACGTGCATAACCACCTGTAGACTTGAGCTCAGACTTCGTGGAGAGAAAGAAATGATGGGGGAGTGATGTGGAATACGACCATATGCATTTTTCCTTGAGGTGACACTTGGAACCTGCGTGAACATGAAGATAGATGTGGAATGGGCGACTAGCTACAGAATGACTGCATTTTGTAGCCAAGTCTAATAAAAAATTACTAAAACAACAAAATCATGAAAACATAGCAAGTTAGTCATTATATACATTCTTAAAGTAATCCTAATCAATCCTATTGATCATTCAAGCCTGTAATTGATGAGGGACAAAGGAAATGAAGTGAAATGTGGTGGAAAAGAAGGACATCTCTGGGGCTCAACATACCCCCACTGCAAGGCTTTTGCATGTCCTCATGCAACTAATCCATGTACTCTGATACCTCTGCTAGGACATCTAGGCCCCTTCTTCTGCTTTGCCTGACAGTCAATGGCCTCCTGGGCTTCCTTATGATCAACTTGAATCTCAAATTTGTAAGTGCCCTGCTTAACTTTTTGTTTTTCTTCTTCAAATTTTCACTGGCCTTGTGCAACTTTTTCATTTGTAGAGACAGAGTTGTATTCATATCACCTTTCAGCTTAACCTGCTCCCTTAAAATTTCATTCTCATTCTTGATATGCCTATTGAGCACTTCTAACTCATATTTGTCTCTTATTAGTACATCAATTGCAGATTTTGGTGGGCTAGGAGTTCTGTCTCTACTTTTCGAGGCTCTCTTCTCTAATGTCTCAACATCTAGGAGTTTTGTCTCTACTTTCTGAAGCTCTCTTCTCTAATGTCTCAACATAATTATAAATTTGTTGCTGTGTTGGGTCTATCTCTAGAGCTCCTTCATCAAGATCCTCCTCGTACTCGTACTCAGGTGATCTAGCAGTAGGTGTTTCTTCATCCTCAATGTTTATGATTCCTGTTTGTCTAGCCTCTATTTTCTTCAATATACCTTTAAGTCTGTGGCTCCGTTTTGGTTGAGATGGTCCTTCACCTCTCTCTTTGGCATATTTTCTTATTATCCTCTGCTTCTTAAGTTGCTTCTTAATTTCAGCCAATTTCTCAGAAATCATCTCTTCACTGTCCTCTTGTATTGATTTACCAGTTTTAGTTTCAACAGCTTTGGAAATTTCCCTTCTCCTGCTTCTTCTTGTAGGTTTGCCTTCAGGTGGAGATTCCTTGGGTTCTTCAAAGTGATTCCTTACTAGAAACTCATCCCAATTATCTCCCATTTTTCTCAAATGATGTTCAATTAGGATTTTGACTAAACCATGGTGATACAAAGTGGTTTCTAGAAATTGAACCCTCTTTTGAACATTAGAGGCCATTCTTTTCAGACTATGGAGTAGGAAAAAGGGAAAATTGATTTCTTCATCTAAGAAATGCATCATTAACCGAATATGATAAACATAGAGGGTATCAAATATTCCTTCACAAGTAATAATTTTTTTCAAAATGAGCAACATATTCCTCCATTTATTCTTCAATGCCAAGCTAGGAATACCTTTCTTAAAAATGGAAATATCCATACTTGGTGTTTTGAGTATTTTCCTCCATGCCTCATTATGAAATTCCCTATTTTTGAACCAGCGTTCTCCTTTTCTGGGTAATTTCATTGCTTCTACAATGAAAGCCTATGTAATAGTGAATTTAATATCTCCTATTTCAACCTCTGCTCCATTGAAGGACCGTGAAAATGTTTTAGTTACCTCCTTATGAAAACCATTAAATTTTTCCAAGAATTGTAACCATCCAGCCTGCTGTAGCATTTCTCTGATTTGTGGATAGCCCTCCAAGTACTTGGTTCCAACTGGTTCAGTTCTTACTATGAGACCCATAACTTATCTTTTCAACCTTCAAATTACTGCTCCTCTGCTCACGGTGAAAATGGTTGTTAAAGAGATGTTTTTACTCCAAAGATGTTTCCTCTGTTTTACAGACCGGAATGGCTAAGAATTGGCTACGGAAAGAAATGATATGGATTAGTTATGAAATAAGTATAATGCGGTAAGGATGATTCACACGAATTAATGAGTTGAGAGCTATCACGGAAGAAAATACCGTGGAAAAATTCTCATGTAATTTCAAAATCATCACTAAATGCTTCGGGCTAGTGACGTGCTTTCTTAGGTCACTTCAGTACTTAACCGTTAAGTTTTAAATGATGATTTGGAATGGCGGAGTGAAAGGGATTTTGTCCAAATTTTTTATGATAGGTTTGATAAGCACGATCAATACGACTAATTAAAATAACTTTTTGAATCATACTTGACTTAACTATGCTAAAACTTTCATGATCTGTCACCATAATAATTTCATAACTTTTACCTTTGCCTTTCCTTTGATTTTTTTTTTTTTTTTGTAGTTGTGATATGCCTTGTCCTCCTTTGAAAATCATTGATCTTTAGTCCTCATAACTCCTTTGATTTTGCTTGTTGTCTTGGATATGCAGGATCAATTTGCTGCTAAATCAAGTGATTACTGGATAGTGCCTTTAGGATCTCTGGCTGCAGAATGTCTGACTGATTGAAAAATGTACCTATAGAAGTCTTGAAACATGGAATGGAATGGTTTGAAGCATGAATGGAATGTTGTATGAAATGAGTTTAAAATGGATAATAAAATATGGTGTAATGGAGTATGAGTGAAGTGAATAATGGAATGAAATGAATCACAATTATGAAGTGGAGTGAAGTATGGAAAGTGACCTGCAACTTATGATTTGTATTATTCAATTGCAGAAAAAGATCAAATTAAAAAAAAAAAAAAAATCTGAGATGGAAGTGAGTTGGACCATGGAATGAAATGAATGAAGTATGGAATGAAGTGGAGTATGGATGAATGGAGTGAAATGGAGTATGGATGAATGGAATGAAATGAATCATAAGGGAAATATGGGTTTGCACTTATGATTTTGTAATAGCTGCTTGCAGAAAAAGAACAAATTTGAAAAGCTAAAGTGTCAGAAAGATTCTGATTTTCACTCTATATTTTTTGTATAAACATGCTAATCAGTGATTAGTTTTCATGTTTATACTTTTTTTTTTTATGTTTTTGAATTCAGAAAATTCAACTAAGTTGATGAAGAAGAAAAATTCTTCTTCATTAACTTCACATCACTGTTTTCCTGAAATCTCTTGACAAATTCTTCTCTTGAAAGTGGCTTGCGATACAGTTTCAATCTTTGACCATTTACAAGAAAAGTGACCTCTTCTTCATCTATTGTCCTAATCTTTATTGCTCCATTGTCAAAAAATTTCACAATTTCATATGGCCCAAGCCAATGTGTTTGGAATTTACCTTGAAAATATTTGAACTTTGAATCAAACAAGAGAGCATAGTCACCTTCTTTGAACTTCTTTTCCTTTATATACTTATCATGCCATCTAGTCCTTTGCTGCTGGACTATACTTGTTTTCTGAACTGCATCTTGTCTGATCTCATCCAACTCATTAATCTGCTCCAATCTGTGCTTTTGTGCCTCTGTTAGATCAAGTCCTAGCTGAACTGCCATTTTAAAAGTTTGAATCTAAAACTCTATGGGAAAAAAAACTTGTTTTCCATAAACAAGATCATAGGGAGTATGACCTGTTGTGCTTCTCCATGTAGTTCTATAGGCCCACAAAGCTTCAGGAAGCCTGTCTGCCCAATCTCTTCTATGTAAATGAACAATCTTTGTTAGGATCCCTTCAATGACCTTATTAGTAGATTCCACTTGACCATTTGCTTGTGGATGATAGGGAGTAGATTTTCTGTGTCTGATTTTGTACCTCTCCATCATTTGTTCCACTAGCTTTGATGTAAATTGAGCTCCTTGATCTGTAACAATTTCCCTTGGGACACCAAAACGAGTAAAAATATCCTCAAAAAGAAAATTAACTACAGATGCTTTAGTAGCAGAAAGTAATGGCTTGGCCTCTACCCATTTGGTAACATAATCAATGCAAACTAATATATATTTCTTTTGTCTTGATGGAGGACTAATAGGTCCTACAAAATCTAAAGCCCATTTTTCAAAAGGTTCAATATGTACTTGAGGCTGCAATGGCATCTCACTTGAAGGAGAAGGTTTCCCTACCCTTTGGCAACTGTCACACCTTTTGAAATACTCTTTAGCATCTTTAAAAAGGGATGACCAGTAGTATCCTAAATGAAGGACCTTATAAGTTGTCCTTTTATCAGCAAAGTGTCCGCCACCAGGTTCATCATGACATGCCTTGAGGATCTCAGGCATCTCATCTTCCCTAACACATTTCCTAATGATAAAATCTAGACCTATTTTGTATAACTCATTAGCAACCCATGAATATTTTGCACTGTCATAAATGATCTTTCTTTTGTCTCTTGCATTCATTATTGAAGGAAATTTCCCTGAAACTAAATAATTAGCAATGTCAGAAAACCAAGGAGTCTGAGTAGAAATTGCAAAAAGATATTCATCAGTGAATTGATCTTCAATTGGAGTATTTTCTTTGATGTTTTGGAGTCTAGATAGGAAATCAGCTACTGTGTTTTTTTTTCCAGGCCTATCTAGAATGGTAATGTTGAATTCCTGTAAAAGCAATAACCATCTTATGACTCTGCCATTAGTAATTGATTTTTTCATTAGATATCTAATTACAGAGTGATCTGTGTGAACAAAAGTTTCATAGCCTGTTATATAGTGTCTAAATTTGTTTATGGCATGAATAACAGCTAAAAATTCTTTTTTAGTTACAGTATAGTTTAACTCTGAAGGAGTCAAATTTTTACTGGTATAGTAGATGGCATAAGGAATCAGGTCTTTTTGTCCCAATACTACTCCTAGAGTTGTATCTGAGGCATCTGTTGAAATATGAAAAGGTAACTTCCAGTTAGGTCCCCTTAAAATAGGTGCTTCAGAGATTTTTGTTTTCAGGGTCTCAAAGGCTAACTGGCAATCAAGATTCCACTTGAATTCATAGTCTTTGGTAAGTAATTTGAAAAGTGGAGATGCTATCTTGGTGAAGTTTTCTATAAACCTTCGATAATATCCTATAAATCCTAGAAAACTCCTAACATCGTTTTGACAACTTGGAATAGATAAGTTAGAGATGACTTCAACTTTTGACTCATCAACTCTAATCCCATCCCCTGAAATGTGATGTTCTAAAACAATTCCTTCAGTGAACATCATAAAACACTTCTCATGACTAAGTGAAAGATTTACTTCTTTACATATCTTTAAAAAAATTTCCAAGTTTGTTAAGGCTTCTTCAAATGTGTTTCCATAAACTGTGAAATCATCCATATATACCTCTACACAATCATGTATTAGATCTGAAAAGATTCCTAGTACTGCCCTTTGAAATTTTGCGGGTGCATTGCATAGTCCAAATGGAAATACTTGGTAAGCATAGGTACCCCAAGGACAGGTAAATGTGGTTTTGTCTTGATCTTCAAGTGCTACTTGAATTTGGTTATAACCACTAAACCCATCTAGAAATGAAAAGTACTTTTTGCCAGCTAATGTATCTAACACCTGATCTATGAAAGGTAAGGGAAAATGATCTTTAAGAGTAGCTTTGTTTAATTCTCGGTAGTCAATACATACCCTCCATTTACCATTTTTATTTGGCACAATTACCAAAGGATAAACCCACTGACTATCTGAAATGGGATAAATGAAGTTAACATTTAACAATTTCTGCAATTCTTCCTTAACAATCTCCCTAAGATTTGGATTCATCTGTCTCTGAGGTTGTCTGATTGGTTTACAATTTTCCTCTATGTAGATGTGATGAGTGCAAGTCTTGGGGCTTATCCCTTTCATATCAGTGTACTCCCATGCATATGCAGAAGAATGTCTCTGTAAAATCTTGACTAGCTCTTCTTGTTAAGATTTCTCTAAGTTCTTGTTTATGTTTAAGGTTTTGCCTGGAAATATCTCAATTGTAGAGCTGCCAAATTTATCCATGGAATAAAGAGACATATGCCTTGATGATAAAAACTCAATGTTGGATTCTTCTTGAAATTGTTCATGCTTATATTCCGAAGAGGATTCAAAGTTTTCTAAGGTATTCAAAATCTGGCTATCTTCACTAATTTCTGAAATTGTGAAGAGAGGTTGTAAGTCTTCTTCATCCTCTATCCATTGAGTATCATATAATTATGTAATTGTTCTTGCTGGAGGATACAAGGTAAATTTATTAGTTGAACTACCATCAGAGATGTACATATCACCGAATCTACAACTAATGAAAGCATCAGTTGTAGCTAACCAAGGTCTTCCTAATATAATAGGATGCCCTCCTAGATTATTCTTAGGAGTTAGGATCATAAAATCCACAGGATATTCCCAAGAATCTAGGGACACTGGAATGTCTTCTATTACCCCATCAGGTTTGATCACAGATCTGTCTGCTAATTGTAATAATGTGGGTGTAAAAAGAAGATTAGGAATTTTCAGTTTATCCATGATTTGTCTACTCATAATATTGATTTGCTGCTCCTAAATCAATAAGTGTGTTTTGGATCTCAATTCCATTGATATGAATTTTAACAACTGGATTTCTTGGGTCTAGATACTTTGGAATAGCAATCTTACCCATCATGATATCTGCTATTTTTCCTTCCAGTTGAATTTTCTTTATCTCTCTTATTCTTTTTCTTGTTTTCTTCATGCTCAACTCCTTTATTGTTTTTGCTAAGATTGGAATTTCCTTGATGTCCTGTAATAATGGGACCTTAATACAAACATTTCTCAGCTCATCTAGGAAAACATAATTAGGCACCATAATTTGTTTTTATACACCCCTATCAATTTGTAATCTTTCTGGAAAGGGAGGTGTATAAGTGGATGTTGATGGTTGCTCTAATATAGGAGTTGAAATTATTGGTTCTTTTTGTTTTGATTTTTCAATATTTGAGTCTTGGAAAGTTGTGTTCTCTTCAAGACTTTTATTTACCCGTAGAGAATCTTCCTCAGAATTGTCTTGCTCTTGTATGATTACAGAAGGTTTCCTCTTTCCAAGTATTCTTCCAGACCTAAGTTGAACATCACTAAGGTCTAAGGGAGTGATCAAATAAGTTGGAAACTGTTGGTCTTCTATCATGTATGTGTTCTGAGGATTTTTATTGTTGGGGTTTGGTATGGGTTGGGCAGGAAATTGATTTTTTTTCTGAGGAAATGGTAATGGAAGTGGTTGATTTTGATGTTGTGGATTTTGAGGATTTTGTTGAGGATTTTGTTGAAAATTTTGTTGAGGAGGGAAATGTGGATATGGTGGATAGGATGGTGGATATTGGTAATACTGAGAGTATATTCCATAGGGATTTTGTGCTCCTTGCGCCCAAGTTTGTGATTGATTTTGAAATTGGGGCCAAGGTTGCTACCAAGAATTCCAATTTGGTGGGGGTTGATTATACAACTGATCATGAAATCCTTGTGTTTGAGGTCCTTGCCAAGGCCTCCTGGAGACAAAATTGAGAGATTCTGTGGAACTTGTAGGAGTTTCTTCTTGAAAGACAACTTTAAGACCAGGAAGTGAAGGAAAACTCTTGGTCTCATGTTTTTCTAAACAAATTACACAAGTCTCTACAACTTTTGCATCCAAAGGGAACTCTCTCAAGGCATGTTTCTTTCTACATTTGGGACAAAAGATTGCTAAGGCATCAGATTCAGCTTTTTGCTTGTTTTGTAACTTAAGGGTGTCTATTTTTTCACTAAGACTCCCTAAGATATCAGATTTGAATTCATCAAGCATATGTCCTATTTCTGCCCTACTTACTGTCCCAGAAGCAGACTTACTTGCCCTTGCAAGAGCAGGGTCTCTTGGTCCTTTTACAGTTTTAGATTTCCCTCTTGAAAGGTTGATACATAATTCAACTATTTCAGGTAATGTGAGCTGAGATATATCCCCTTTTCCCATAATGTTAAGGATATCTAACCATTCATCCCTAATTGTCTTCAACAAGAGAGCTTTCAAGGTATCTTGGTCTAGGTTTTCCATTTTTGCTCTTTTAATGTTGTAGTTAAATCTTTCCAACAAATCTTCCAGATTTTCATCCTCTTTTTGTAGCATTTTAAACACTTCCTCCTTATGGTTAACTAGCATACAGTAATCCAAATACCTCTCTAGAAATGCTTGTTTCATGTCTTCCCATGTCCTAATAGAACTATTGATCAAACTCATAAACCACTTCAATGCTCCTCCTTTCAATGTTGAAGGAAATAGTTTAAGTTTTTTAGCATATTGTAAGTAGTCATAGGTTCTACATAGGACTTCAAATTCAAATAGGAAGGTTTCAGGATCTTTAGTTTTAAGTCCATAAAAGTTTGGAAGGACAGAGGGTGAAATTATTTTCATATTTGTATTGGTTTCTTCATTTACTATAGGAAACCCAAAAGAGCTTCCCATTTCTCTTCTATCTCTTCCTCTGCCTCCTTCTCCTTCTGCACCTCTACCTCCTTCTCCTCTACCTCTACCTCTACCCCCTCCAAATAGTGTGTGTTCTCCATTAAAGACTCCTCCTCCCCCTTCTTCCGCCATAGTTGATTCTTTTGTGGAAGTGGAAAAGTTTATATCTCTAGCAGGGGTCCTTGAATCTTCTTCTAAGACATGTTCAGTGGATGAAGTGGAAGGTCTTTCTAATGGAATATCTGATCTTAATTCCTCTGAGATTCTAGGATCAGTAAAGGATGGAATGTGGGTTTGAGTTGAAGATGTGTTGGCTCTTGTTCTTGGTGAAACAAGTGGTGTTCTAGGAATCAATCTTCTGCTTCTTATGAATCTACCCCTTGAGTCTCTTTCTCTACGCATATCATTTTTTTTGGGAGGTAATAAACAAGGCTACCTAGTTACACTTCCCCGGCAACGGCGCCAAAATGTGTGCTCAACTTAGTGTTCTTAAATTGAGGTCATAAATTGTCAACCAGGGCTAGTAAATTGCTGAAGTGAGGTGCACTATATGTGCCTAGGTATATGTTTCTCACTACTTTGTGTTTAATGTTTTTATGATGTTTTTGGTTTTGTGGTTTTATGTTAAGAAGGAAAAGAAATAAATATTGAAAAAGAACAGTTGTTGGTCACACTAAAAACAGAGCAAAACCTATTCTAAATTATGTGTGGCACTAAAGAACAGAAAATGCAAAGTTTGATAATGACTCATAGCAAGGAAATAAATCACAACATGAACTCAATCACTCATAAAATGAACTCATCCAATTCATTCATTAGAAATATGTTGGAATAGCTTGAGAAAAGGACAAGTTTAGTGCAAATGAGGTTCTCCTAAGTAAACAATCATCTTACAATATTACAAAGAATCTCATCCATGGCTAAAATTTTATTGGAACACAATTGGAAAAGATTATTTGTAGCACAATAAGATTTCTACTCTGAATTAACTTGTAAATGCTAATATTAATCCATTCTGCAGCTCAAATTGTCACTACTAAGCCTCATCCGAAAGTTAGAGATTTTCTAGAATAGTTTTTTGGAAAAGGCTTATTTGTGAAATTGCAAAAGATTGCAGAACAATCAAGGCCTTAAACTAATATCACTAATTCCTATCCATATGATGATGCATTAATAGAAAGTCAGAACAAGAGTAGTTTGTAAACAATGAAGGTCGTGAAGTCTAATTTTGACAGTTAATACAACTTAAAGAACAATGGATAGCACTGAACTAGAATGCAATTGACCAAACTTGAAACACAGTGACCACATCTAAAATAAAATGCCACTAATCTAACTTGAAATACAGTGAACTGGAACTGAACTAGAATTCCACTAATCTAACTTGAAATACAGTGAACAAAGTTGAACTAGAGTGCTATTATCAAACTTGAAATATAGTGACAGAATTAAACTAGAGTGACATCTACCTCTGGAGTATTTCAACTGAACTAAAATGCAACTAATTCTATGAAATAATATAGCCCTATCTCTTTCAATATGAGTGATATTTTGGAATAGTTTGTAAAAACAAGTCTGGCTATATCATTCAATGCAAATGAGCATAAAACATAAATTTTCGGAAAAAAATGCAATTAACTCCTAAAATACTACAGTTATATCTCATCCAATGTTAGTGGTATTTTTGAATAGTTTGTAAGGATAAGACTGACTGTGGCATCCACTGCAAGTAAGTATAAAAACACAAAGTTCAGAAAATTGATTAAACTAGGAATGAAACAAGGCTAAGTTACTTATCTAAACCATATGAACAAAGCTTCTCAGGTAGCAGGGGCCCTCTACCACCGGATTAGCACACAAATCTACTCAATATTGACTCATCTCTTGCAATAAAGTGATTCTTCTTTCATTAAAGGAGAAATTCTTCAAAAAAAAGAGTATTACTGTCTTCTGAGATCTAGCAATAGAACAAAATCTAGCTAGTTGTTTCTCGGTCTCCCGAGCCATACTTATAAAAAAATTACATAACTGTCTTTGAGATAAAACAAGAATAAATGTCTTTCCCAACTAAAATCAAACTAGGACTCTGGTGATGGCCTCGTACTATGATTAAGGACATCTGTATAGTCCTTGTCCTATTAGAAGTCTGTCTCCTAGTTTTGGTTTCCCACGTGCATAACCACCTGTAGACTGGAGCTTAGACTTCATGGAGAGCAAGAAATGATGGGGGAGTGATGTGGAATACGACCATATGCGTTTTTCCTTGAGGTGACACCTGGAACCTGCGTGAACATGAAGATAGTTGCAGAATGGGTGACTGGCTACAGAATGACTGCGTTATGTAGCCAAGTCTAATAAAAACTTACTACAACAACAAAATCATGAAAACATAGCAAATTAGTCATTATATACATTCTTAAAGTAATCCTAATCAATATTATTGATCATTCAAGCCTGTAATTGATGAGGGACAAAGGAAATGAAGTGAAATGTGGTGGAAAAGAAGGACATCTTTGGGGCTCAACAACAACAAATTAGACAACTTAATCCTGGTTTGACTTTGTTTTCAATTTATGTTTTAGAATGTAGAGAATGCAGATCTGTCAGACAGTTTAATCCTGACAGATAGTAGTTAGGTAGATAATTTTTGAGTCCAACTGTTTAATCTGGACTCATGGAAGTTATAAGGGTAGATTTATATTAGTTTCCTGCTTTCAATAAAAGAATAAAATTTTGTTGTCTAAGGTTTGCAAGTCCAAGTGCACCTTATGAAAAAAAAATGTTAGGAAAGTAGGCTGTGTAGGTAGTTTTTTGGGGAAAATTGATTCGTTATAATGTAATGATTGATCATTTTTCAAGCAACATGATCAAAGAAGAAAGAGGATTGTCAAAGTGCAGGACATTGATCTACATTCCAGAGATAAAATTTCTGAGGTTCTTGACACCTCCAAGGAGCTGCCATCCCCAAGTGGAGCCGCTGTTAGCCATCTATAAATTTTTCATATACTATGATGGCTAAAATAGTTCTATTAGTCTTCAAGAAACAAATTTGGAGCAAATCTATGACTTCTTGAAGTCATGTTGTGTCCATCTATCCAAAGGATCCATCTCACTGATATCTTCACAAATCCCTACTGTTGTCTTGAAGAAAACTGCTCTAAAACCCTCTTTCATTCCCATCTTCCTATTAAAAACCCTCCATTTCCTCAAAAAATCCATTTTATACCTTATAAATCCCCTTTATTTGGTTTAAAACCACCTTTTTAACCCTACGAGAACCCCTAAAAAACCTTCAAAAAGCCCCTTTTGGCCTATTTTCCAACTTTGGGTTTTAAGCGCCTTCAGCTTAAGCCTTTTCCCCTTTCCGTATTGTGACCATGCCCTGTGACCAAAGTGCTAAGCCTATCGGCCATCGGCGATTCCAAATTCTCCATTCCCATTCCTTTTGTATGCCGATATGCGAAGCGCTAATGCTTTCCCATGTTGAATCCCCACCATTGATCTCACCTCCGATCTAGTGGTCCTCGCACTTCGCCATCGCATCGATGCATTGCATCAGGCTGTTGAGATTCAACAAGATGATGAGCTTAGTGAAAAGAGTCTCCTTCACTAAGTGGGTCCGCAGGCTATTTTTGGCGCAAGTCTATTTTTAGACTATGACTATTTTTAGACATGTCGATCATATTCTATGAGTTGCAGGATGCTATTTGTGGATGGTTGGTCAAGTTGGAAAAAATAGTTGGACTTATATTTTTAGACATATTGGGTGGAACCTATTTTTATATTTCCAGTCTAAAAATAGATATGTCGAATATTATTAGCTCTTAATAATATTTGGACTCTAAACATTATCTTATTCTTGGAGCACTTCAGTTAACTGCACAGATGTGGCATAGCAGCTGACAGAAGTAATTGTGCTACACCTGAGGGTTTACTGGAGCTAATGCATCAGGACTTCAGTTAGAACTCACGTGACAGAGTTTGGTGGAGTTATAGAAGTAGTTGGTGGAGTTGTATTTAGCTTAATTCAGTTAGACTCAGTTGAGCTAGTTGTATTTAGTCTAACTGATTGATACACTAGTGAGAGTGGTGTGAATTAATTATTTAATTAATTCACTAAATGATAACTCATTAATCAAAAAAATAATACATTAGTTAACTACAGTTCATGGACAGTTTCAGTGGAGACCAGTGGAGAGATAGGTGAAAGAGCAACTGTGACTATCAGTTGTGACTATAGTGATGCATTGATTGCATCCAACACTCAGTAGAGATGCCAATGAGGATTTCACAGTGAAATCTTGGTGAATTTAAGTTCATTTAGATCCATTCCTCAGTAGAGGTTGCACAATAGAGGCAGGCTAGCAGGTGGCAGAGATCGGTGCATGGATTTGCAAGATCGGGCCTGATTAGTGTGTAGCGATTGTATTATACTGAGAGCTTGATATGATAATATTTGTATGAGGATTTTTACATGACCTATATGAAATATATTATATACAAATATTTGGGGTTTTTAGCTTCAGGCTTTCCCGTAAAACAACTATGTTAATGTGTGTTAATTTTGATGGTTTCATGTGTGCATTGCAATTGATTTAATTTCCGGATGTGATGATCAATAGTGGAAGAGATTCTGTATTGTGTATGAAGTTAAAATAGTGTGTGATTAGGAGAATATTGGATATATAACACATAATTTATATAATTTCTACATGGTATCAGAGGGATATTGATCAGAGAAAATTGCAATTATTGTAGCGGTTGAGTTTTGTGCTGGTGGAATTCAAATTTGCTACAGTGTTTTCTTGGTGTCGAAGTTGAGAATTCATTGAAATGTATTTCAACGGATTGAGATTGGAGTATTCCCTTGATGTAAGCTTGAATTATATTTCATGGAAGGATAGGATGGAGGTGGTGCTGGATGATAATGGGTTGAAGGAGTTCATAGATGTCGAAATTCCAAAACCTGCTTCTAGCGATGCAGCCGCACATGACGCATGGCAAAAGAAGACATAAAAATGTCGAAGGATTCTGTTGGAAGGTGTGAAGAATCACATAGTTTCCAGCCTTCATGGTAAAGCTAGTCCATTATTGATGTGGAAAGCTTTGACAGACTTGTTCCAAAGCAGAAGCGACTAGAGGAAGTTGGCGCTTAAAGACAAGCTCAGAAAAATAAAAATGGAGAAAGGCGATAGTATACCCAAGTACCTCACGAAGTTTGTACAGTGCAGGGATGAGCTGGGAAGTGTGGGGGTTACTGTAGATGAATAGGACTTGGTGAGATTGGATCTCCTTGGGCTTCTGAAGAGTTGGCATAGCTATGAGGACTCTGTCAATGGTTGGGAGAAACTGCTAGGATGGGAGCGACTTTGGTCAGATCTTGTGCAGGAGGAGATAAGGCGGGGTACCAGGGATGGATCTTAATCGAAGAATGAAGATGAAGGAAATTGTGCTTTGGTTGCCAAAGCAACGAAAGGGAAGGGAAATAAAAAATCCTTCTCAATCCGGTGTGAAAGGCAAGAAGCAGGACTTGTCCAAGGTGAAGTGCTTTCATTGTCACTAACACAGACATTACGCCACTAATTGTCCACAGAAGAAGAAAAATAAGCAAGCTGCTAGATCTGCAGCTGGAGAGGCCTTAGCCTCGCAGTTTGAGTTGTATTTTTCACTAATCGCATGCTTGGTTTCAAGTGTGATGGGATCAGTGTGGTTTCTTGACAGTGGTGTGTCTTTCCATATGACCGGAGACAAAGATTTGTTTAGTGATCTAGATGAGAAGGATCTTGGAGTGCACATCGAGATGGCCAATGATGGTAGATACAGTGCGACTGGTATTGGGACCATTTCCTTTGAGAGGGAGTCTGGTAAACCTTTCATATTGAAGGATATCATGCATGTTCCGAGATTGAATAAGAATCTGATCTATATGGCGATGTTGGAAGACAAGGGTTATGATGTTGTTTTTAGCAAGGAAAAGGCTTTCCTGCGCAGTAAAGAAACTAGTGAAACCCGAAGGATAGGGGTTCGAGTTAAGAACCTTTATCAATTGCAGGTAGATGGCTGCACAATAATGGCAGGCAAAGCAAAAGGAGTGGTGAGCCAGGATGAGGGCGAATTGTGGCACAGGAGATTGGGCCATCTTCACCATGGTGCTTTGAAAATTTTGCAGCAGATTTCTACCGAGCTTCCCAAGGGTACACTTGCACAGTCAAATTAGTGCAAGGGATGTACTTTGGGAAAATTTTTGAAGACCACTTTTCATGAGAAGGATATTCATGCCACAACGATCCTTGAGAGAATTCACACAGACGTGTGTGGACCTTTCTCAGTAGCTTCAACAGCAAAGCACAGGCATTATGTGATATTTGTTGATGACTTTTCTTGTAAGTGTTGGATCTTCTTCATGCAGAAGAAGAGAGAGACATACTAAAAATTATGTGAGTTCAAGGTGCTGGTTGAGAAAGAGTCAGGGAAGCAGGTGAAAGCTCTTAGGAGCAATAATGGTGGTGAATACATCTCTAGAAAATTCAAAGAATTTTGTAGCGCAGAAGGAATTCGAAGAGAGATCATAGTGCCTCATAACCCATAGCAGAATGAGGTCATGGAGAGAAAGAACAGAATGATCATGGGTGCTGCATGGGTGATGTTGCATGATCAGAGCCTTCCCATACACTTATGGGTTGAGGCATGCAACACTACGGTTTATGTGCAAAATCGTTGTCCTCGTAGAGTACTTGGCATGAGTACACCCGAAGAAGCGTTTTCTGGTAAGAAGCCTGATATTTCTCATTTGAAGATTTTTGGCTCACCTGTTTACATTCATGTGATGAAGGATGCAGGAAGAAGCTGGAGCCGATTGCAGAGGTTGGGATATTTTTGGGGTACATAGAAACACCCCACAATTATCATGTGTATTTTCCAGACAGTCGGATGACTGTCGTGCGGCGGGATATCAAATTTCATGAGGTGGAAGCCATGAAGTTGTCGCTTGAGAGGGAGCTACACTTGCATGCAGATGAGGAGCTACTTGTTCCTAAAGATGAGCCTCAGGATGTGAATTGGCCACAAGAGGAGGTTCATGGAGTGGAAGAAACCACTCATGTAGCACCAAACATTAGAGGGCAGAAGCGCACTACAGAAGCTGAGCGACTAAATCTTGATGCAGCGCAGAATGTAGGAGCACCTACATCACAACGCAGATAGAGATAGTCACCTGACCGATTACTAGATACATGGCTCTAATGAGCAAGTGTATCGTGACAGAACCATCTTCTTTCGAGGAAGATGTGGAGGATCCTGCATTGGTAGATGCCATGGTGGAAGAGTATGATTTGATTGTCAGAAACAGTGCATGGGAGATTGTCCCAAGGCCGGAAGGGAAATTAGTGGTAGGTTCGAGATGGATCTACAAAGTGAAGCAAGATGCTGATGGGAGCATCGAGATGTACAAGGCAATATTTGTTTCCCGGGGCTTCTCACAGAATGAGGGGATCGACTATGAAGAAACCTTTGCACCTGTCGCAAGGTATTCTTCCATACGGACCATCCTTTCTCTCTCAGCGCAGATGGGTTGGCACATTCATCAAATGGATGTGAAGACTACGTTCCTCAATGGATTCATTAAGGAGGAAGTGTACATAGAGCAGCCTGAAGGATTGGTAATCTTTAGCAGCGAGTAACATGTGTGCAGGCTCAAACAAGCACCTCGTGCTTGGTACACATGGACAGATAGTTATTTCACCGGACTTGGTTTCGCCAAGAGTGAGGCAGATCCGAACCTATACCAGATTGTGGTGGAGGGTAAGTTGTTGATCATTGTACCTTATGTAGAATATTTGATACTAACAGGTGATGAACTATTGATACACTCATGCAAGGCAAATCTTGCAAATGAGTTTGAGATGAAGGACTTGGGCCTCCTTCATTATTTCCTGGGATTGGAAATTTGGCAGTGGAAGGGTGGACTGTTTATGTCTCAAGGAAAGTATGCCCGGGAGATACTGGAGAAGTTTCACATGCAAGGTTGCAAGCCTATTGACACTCCTCTTCCTGGTGGTTGGAGGAAAGAGGATACTACATCGGTAGAGGTAGTGGATGCCACTGTTTATTGATAGTTGGTTGGTTCGCTCATGTATCTAGTCAAGGTAGATCTTGCAAAGGAGTTTGAGATGAAGGAATTGGGCCTCCTTCATTATTTCCTAGGATTGGAAATTTGGCAGCAGAAGGGTGGACTGTTTGTGTATCAAGGCAAGTATGTCCGAGATATACTGGAGAAGTTTCACATGCAAGGTTGTAAGCCTATTGACACTCCTCTTCCTAGTGGTTGGAGGAAAGAGGATGCTACATCGGTAGAGGTAGTGGATGCCAATGTTTATCGATAGTTGGTTGGTTCGCTCATGTATCTAGTCAATACACGACTGGACATATGCTATGCTGTTAACCAGCTTTCACAAGCTATGGTTGAGCCTACCAAGCTCTTTTGGAAGGTAGGCAAGCATGTCCTGAGGTATCTCAGGGGCACATCGAGATATGGATTGTGGTACAGACAGTCGGATTAGTTGAAGCTGCATGGCTTCACGGATGCATATTGGGAAGGAAGCCCAATGGATAGAAAGAGCACATCTGGAGGGATATTCAGTATCAGATCTACAGCAGTTTCTTGGTACAGTAGGAAACAAATATCCGTGGCACTCAGTTCAGCGGAGACCAAGTACATGGCAGCAAGTTTGGCTGCATGCGAGGCTATATGGATGAGGAAGATCCTAGTTGGGTTGTTTGGTTCACACTTAGATCCTACTGTGATATATTGTGATAATCAGAGTTGCATTAAAATCTCGTTTAATCCAGTATTTCATGATAGATCTAAACATATTGACATTCGGTATCATCATATCAGATATTGTGTGCAGCGGAAGATCATGTTGCTTTCTTACATTCCTATGGAAGATCAGGATGCAGATATTCTGATGAAGGCGCTCACCAGGAGAAAATTTGAATACCATAGAGATAGGATCAGGGTGGCATATAATCCCTATCTTGTTGAGAGGGAGTGTTGAGATTCAACAAGATGATGAGCTTAGTGAAAAGAGTCGCCTTCACTAAGTGGGCCTGCATGCTATTTTTGGCGCAAGTCTATTTTTAGACTACGTCTATTTTTATACATGTTGATCATATTCTATGAGTTGTAGGATGCTATTTGTGGATGGTTGGTCAAGTTGGAAAAAATATACGGACTTCTATTTTTAGACATATTGGGAAAAATCTATTTTTAGATTGCCAGTCTAAAAATAGATATGTCGAATATTATTAGCTCTTAATAATATTTGGACTCTAAACAATATCTTATTCTCTTAGAGCACTTTAGTTAACTGCACAGATGTGGCACGGTAGCTGACAGAAGGAATTATGATATTCCTGAGGGTTTACTGGAGCTAATGCATGAGGAATTCAGTTAGAACTCATGTGACAGAGTTTGGTGGAGTTATAGAAGTATTTGGTGGAGTTGTATTTAGTTTAACTCAGTTAGACTCAGTTGAGCTAGTTGTATTTAGTCTAACTGATTGATACACTAGTGAGAGTGATGTGAATTAATTATTTAATTAGTTCAATAAATAATAACTCATTAATCAACTGAAGAATACATTAGTTAACTATAGTGCATGGACAGTTTCAATGGAGATCAGTGGAGAGATAGGTGAAAGAGCAAGTGTGACTATCATTTTTGACTATAGTGACACACTGATTGCATCCAAAACTCAGTGGATATGCCAATGAGGATTGCGCAGTGCAAGCTTGGTGAATTTGAGTTCATTCAGAGCCATTATTCAGCAGGGATTGCGCAGTAGAGGCAGGCTAGCAGGTGGCAAAGATCGGTGCATGGATTTGCAAGATCGGGCCTGATTAGTGTGTAGCGATTGTATTATACTAAGAGCTTGATATGATCAACTTTGTATGAGGATTGTTACATGATATCTATGACATATATTATATACAGATAGTTGGGGTTTCTAGCTTCAGGCTTTCCCGTAAAATAGTTGTGTTAATGTGTGTGAATTTTTATGGTTTCATGTGTGCATTGAAATTGATTTAATTTCCGCATGTGATGATCAATAATGGAATAGATTCTATATTGGGCATGAATTTAAAATAGTGTGTGATCAGGAGAATCTTGGATATATAACACATAAGTTATATAATTTCTACACGGGCTTCGCCCTCTTTCCCTTCCGCCTTCCTTTCTCCGCCGATGATCATCTCCCACAATCACATCCTAGCCGTTGATCATTGTCCTAATCCAACGGTCCTTCGTCCATCACATCCTAGCCGTTGATCATTGTCCGGATCCAACGGTCCTTCCTCCATCACACCCCTCCATTGCATCGGCGCATCGCTCCTCAGTGATCCCAGTTCCCTTGTCCCCTGACCCTTTGCACCCCCGATATGTGAAGTCCCGATTAAATCTCAATCATTCATCCTTTGCTAGATCAGACGATCTGCGCTCTCCTCCATTGGCCATCGGCCATCGCACTTGCTCTCCCATCTGCATCGGCACATCACTCTTTCTAAACCCTCGCCTCCCAGAACTCTTCCCCGCCGATTGTCGATCCTCTAAGTTAATCTCCGCCGTCCACCTCCCAGATCCGATGGCTCGCATTGATTTCTATTATTTTCCACTCACAGGCACTTTCCACACACAGGTCAACTATATGAGTGCCCCTGCAGTTGACTCCTTTGACTACGGGAGATCTTCATCCAATGGTCCAATTTACTGCGAAGGCACCCAGCCCACAAACCCGTCCGTACCTTAAGTGCCCCTGCTATGTGTATTTTATTTCAATTTTCCATATAATCCTACTGATCCCACCCGACCACACTAGGGCCTTTCATCGTGTTTCCTCGAGATCTCTATCATTGATCTGCCCCCCCCCAGATCCAACGGCCCATAGGCGTTTTCACGCTCGTTTTTCCATAGCTGTCCAAAACCAATTTTAAACACGAAATAGGTAGTTTTCAAGGGACACGTGTCACCCACACACCTGTGTCGCGTTCCTTTGGCCAAATATCGCTTACATCTTTAGGCCCGCATGAATACCGTCTCCAGTATTCCTGAAACCGCCAATCCTGTTATTCACGTCCAACTCGGTTTTGAACCTTGGTCTTCATGGTTTTCGCCATGGAAACCTCCTCTGCCTGCATTCCACCTCTCTGCAAAGCTCCTCCACATTCGCCAAATATCTCTGAAGTCGTTAAGCCCAAATGCAAGTTTTTATAATTGTTTGATGTTTTATTGTAGGTTTAATGGCAGCCACCCTACGAACAGGCCCTCCCACAACAAAGTCAAAGTTGCAGAGCCTAGGATGACGATCATTAGGCCCAGTTTCATGCAGAAAAGGGACTCAGGGTTAGATTCAACGGTTTTTCCAATGCATCATGAACATTGGTTAATCCGATAAGACCCTCCAGTGCAGAAAGAGACACCTGCCAGTAAAAATCAAATATAAATGGAGAACATTGGAAATTAAATAAATTAAGGATTAAAGCTTAAAACAAAGCCTGAAGGTCAAGATCCTAATCCACCATTTAAAGTGATAAAGTACAGTATCGAATACAAATCAATTAAGGTCCAAAAAATTAGCCAAAGAAAGCCTCCTAAGGACACATCAACGAGGCTATTTCCTTCTCAGAAACCCGTAATGACACCTGAAGTCCACTTCACCTTTCAAAGACACCGTGACAACCATCCTTATGATAGAACCTCATTAAAAAAAACAGAACAGTTATTGCACAGTCATGGGAGGCCTTAGAACCGAAATATGACAGTTACTTGTTTCAGAAGTCAAACATAATACTTCAACCACAATTATCTTTAAATAACACACTTCGAAGTTATTACCATGCCTACTAGATATGCCTCAAAGACAGAAAAACCACTAAAGTGGTACAATCAGTTAATGCAATGGTTATTAAGCAGAATGAGCATTCAAATACCTCTCCCCCTCTGTCTTAACTGATATTTATGATTTTTCCTTCAACACTCTTCCTCATTCACCTATAAGTACTCATTGAAGATTCATTGTAAAGGGTTGGAAATTGGTTAACTGTTGAACTGTTATTGAGTTAGATTTAATGAGTAGTTGTAATATAGTAGGCTGGGAAGAGAATTATTAGATTGTAAAAGCTATTGGACTCAGAGTATGTAACTAGTTTTGGATATCAAATAGACAAGCAGATTCATTGGATCCTGATCTAAATCATTGGTTATGTTTTTCTTACAGTTATTGTTATCCTCCTTATGTTTCAAATTTGTTCATATTCTCTGATAAAGACAGTAAAATATAGATTAGGATTTACTTCTGAAGTACCCTAATTCTGACTGATAAGCTTTATCTTTATGTTTTCTTCTAAATGTGTGTTTGATAATGAATCAATAGAGTATAACCAGTCTGAAAGGAATGTTGGTGAGCCCATGTCTTGCTGAGTAGAACTTGAGATGGTGTTCTTGAATGATCTTTTCACTGCATGCTAAGTAGAGTCCTAATCAAGGAATTTTATGGTTAGCCCTGTCCCTTGCTTAGTCTTAAACAACCGTTTTGAAGATTTCCCTTAAGAGTATGCCGAAAGCAGGATAGGTTCAAAGTCCTTACTTGATATTAGGCCGCCCTTTATATTTATCTTAAATGTTTTTCCCTTGAGAGTATGTGGAAAGCAGGATAGGTTAAAAGTCCTTACCTGATCTTAGGCTATCGTTTGTTTTCTTATATGTTTTCTTCTTTTACCACACTCCTTAATGTTCCATACCACAAACTCAACTTAAAATATCTTTTGATATAGATGATTTGCCCTTTGGAAACCCTTGAATAGTTGTTGTGCATGTAAACCCTTTTATGACTCCATAGCCCAATGGTTTAGCACTTTTTTTGACCTATCTTCCCATGCTAAAACATCCTTCCACTTATTTCCTCCTTCACTTCACATGACTTTCTCAGTTAATGATTCCCAACCAAAAAAAAAACAAATCCCTTGTACTTCATAACTAGCCTAATATCACATCATAAGCTTTAAAAGCATATCATTCTAACACACATATGGAATGATCCCTCTCTGAATCTAGGAGGGCTAGATCCTAGGATTCCAAAGTGGTTCTAATGTTGCCTTGTCATTTGGTATGCCAATCTTCCAAATCACAGGACCCCAACAAGATCCACACCACACCTCAATTTAATTCATATATAAAGAGAAATTACAGAGTCTGACCCTCTCGGTCTGATTACATTCGTTTTCTGCCCCCTGTTTCCCCTAATTCCCACACGCTATTTCTCTTTCCTCTATCTCTAACTCTCTTCCTTTATGTCTTTGAGGCTTTAAAATTATATACAAAATTTTTTGTGAACCAATTCTGGTTTCGATCATTAATAATTTCAAACAATCCCTAATAATCCTCTCAATCCCATAAATGATTCAACTAATTCCTAATTTAAGATCTACAATTAATTTCCAAATTTCTCAATTCCTATGAGCTCTCAACTGTCCTAATTCTCTCATGCTCTCCAACATTCGAGAAAATTTACAATTATGCTTCACAATATTGAATTAATCCTATTTTAAAGTTCTCACATAAATCACTCAAAACATTTAAATACACTTAGAGAACCAACTCTCTTTAAACACAAGACCCCCTAGGTCTCCCAAATAACCAACGAAATTTGAGCAGGATGCTCCTGCATTAGACTCCCCATGAAGAAAAGTTTCCATGGACTCCTGTCTATGAGGTCTATTGTTTTTCTGTAATAATACAACAACCAAAAATCTCAATGACTTGCAACCTCCAGGATTCCAAACTCTGTTCTTTAGTGATTTCCTTTCTTCTTTCAACTGTTGTTTAAGTATTATAATGTCTTTCCTTGCTTCTCCTGGTCGCCATATCTTAGTTTGCAACACTCCATTGGCTTTTCCTTCAATGTTTGATACAGTCCAACTTTTTATCCACATGATTCTCTATCCAAATTACTTTGCTGTTATTTTCCTTTTCCTTGTGTATGAGTTTCAAAACTCTTTCTGCCTTATTTTTCTTCAACTTCTGCTATCATTTTTGAGATTGCTCCAAATACTATTGTAGATATTGTTGCCACCAAAACTTCCTAAATATATTTGAATATATTACCCTCTGCAATATGCAATTTTTGTTCTGCAAATTTACTTTCAAAAATAAATTTCTCTTCAATTCCCTAACTGTAGTAACATTTTCTTCCATTACTGTAGATCCTTTGCAGTCTTCATCAAGTTCTTTCTTCTCTACTAGTGCATTCAGCCAATTCTCCAGTAACTCCAGTTCTTTCTCCCATTCACTAACCAATTGTACATGTGCTTCCCCTTGACTATATTCATCAGATAACATAGCCTTATCCTTCATCAGAATACAATTCTGATCTTTCTTCTTTGAAATGTTTGTGTACATTTCTCTTTCTTCCTTCATCTTTATGACAGCTTCCAATGACTGTCTATCACCTGCAAAATCTTCAAAACCTGCAATCACACCTAAATTTTTAGTTTTAAAATCACAACACTCAATAGTCTTATTTGATGATTCTGTCATCAAATCTCTTTTCTATTCCAAGTCTTCGATATGACTCAAAAAATCTTCAATGGTCTTCAACTCAAATTCCTCAAGCATAACATTTGAGTACTTAGCATCCTTTTCTTCTTCTTATTGCTTTTGGTCATCATTGTGAGCCAAACTTCCTCTATTTTCAACTTTAGCATTATGCTGGAGAATAATATGTTCCTCCAATTGTGTATGAGCTTCCTCATGAGATTTAACAGTCTCAAAACTCAATTTTTGCCTCTCTAGCTTGACATTCTCTGCAAACATACACAAATTGTCAATTTCAAAATCATAAGACTCAGTTGCCTCAACTAATGATTCAAACATCACTGCTTCATCTTCAAGTTCAAAAGAAACTTGTTCTTCTTTAACAGCTTTGGCTTGTTGTAGCTCCACCCCTTTGAGTTTCCCTGTCCTCAGTGTTAGCCACCAATAAAAAATTTCATATCAAATGGTGGCTAAAACATTTTTGAGAGCCTTCAAGGAACAATTTTTTTTGTAAAATTTTTTATCTCTTGAAGACTCATGAAGACATCATGCCCTTGGTTCAATCTTCACTGCTATTTCCATTCCAAACTCAGAAATTCTGCTGATTCCATAAGAGAAAATACTACTGCAAAATCCATTTTTTCCCTCCCTCCACTTCAAAACTAACCTTCATTTTTTCCCCCTTTTCTTCCTCATGAAATTTTCCATTTTTCCCATTTCCCCCTTTATAGAATCCCCATTACAGAGTTTAAAAATCCTTTTTTAACTCTGTCGAAACCCCCAAATCCATCAAAATACTCTGAAAAAATCATAAAAATACACTTTTTCTACTAAGGGTCTAAGCCCCTTTGGGCTAAATCCTAAACCACTTCCCCACCATATGCCCTGGTGCTGGAACCAAGCGCTAAGCCCTTTCTGCGCTTATCGCATCAGAAAATTCAGAGCGCACAAGTCTTTTTTCCATGTTAAAAGTTCCAATGCGATTAAGCCTTTTTTCATAAACCCCGATCATATTATTATTTCATACAATCCATAGCCCCTCAACCGGGCGCTAAAACATTGTATAACTCATCTTCGATGCATTATCTCCCTTTGTAAAGTCATAAAACCCACTTTTTCCTAAGTTTGGTCTAAGCCCGCCAAAACAATGTTTTTTAATGTAAAATGGGTAGATTGAAAAGCCCCGCATCGAAGTTCCAATGCAATTAAACCCCATTTGTATAAACCCCTACCTTCCACTTTACTCCATATAACTTGTGCCTGGGACCAAGAGTTAAAAGTCCCGAGGCACCAATCGCATCACAAAATTTCAAATGGGTAGATTGAAAGACTGAGCCCGACCTTCCAATGTGATTGGCCCTTATACGTATAAGCCCTGGGACTATAAGCCCCGGGACTATCGCACTCCATATGTACTTTCGTGGCCCCGTATGGGCGCCGGCCACATCATATATTTAACCCAATCTCGGCGCCCAAAAACCTTGTATTTTATTAATTTTCAGGTTTCTCATATGTTATAAAGGGTTTCCGCCGGTTCATTATTTGAAGAAATCGAGACTGTTGATCTTAAGCCGATCAATTCATCAGCGCAACATCGGGGATCAACAATTTTCTAAGGGTGCATTTCGCTTATGTTATTTCTCTCCCCGATTCCTCTCCCCGATTAGCCATCCCCCGATCAATCGAGAGCCGTTGATCTCCTCCCCGCCTTCCTAGATCTAATGGCCCACATTTTCTCTGATAATTAACCTTTCCTCTGCCTTCAAACCCCTCTGATTCACTCCCTACCATCGATATGATCCTCAAATTGATAGCCAGTGCTTAATCGCATTGGTGCCATTCAAATTTCCTCCCCCACCCATCGCATCCCTCCAATTGCATCTGGACCATCCACATGCCCAGATCGGATGGTCCAGGATGCGTCTCCCGACTTTGGTTAAAAACATATGCCTCGCTCATAATGTTTCTTGGCCAATCACAACTGTTGATCTCTGCAGATCAATGGTCCTTATTCATCCTTTCTTTTCCTGTATATTATTTTGTTTTAGCCCTAGATTAAATCCTGGCCGTCAATCTTCTACATCTAATAGCCAGTATTAACCTCGATGGGCCTACCTCTTGTGGGTCTTGCCTTCTTCAAGATTCAATCTCAGCCGTCTAGATCTTAAATCAACGACCCAGATTAAAACTGCTCCCCCTGCTTCCGCTCGCGCATCTATCCCATATTGCGCTCGTTCTCTACCGTTAGATCTGAGGCCCCAGATCTGACACCCCACATTCTATATCGCGTAGTTTTCAACGTGATGGTTAATTTCCCAAAAGCTGTGTGATAAAAGCTATTTTTCGAGGCCACATGTCGGGCGGGAATGCATATCGCGTTAAAAAATGAAAAACCACCTCCCCGCCCTTTTGCCACACGAAAACAACTGTTTTACCTCCCGAAATTGCTTTCCCTCTTTTCCTTTGTGATTCATCACGTGCCTCCTCAGCCGTTGATCCTTATGATCCAATCTCATTCGACGACTCACTTTCCTCCCGAAATCATTTGGTTTTTAATTCATGTTTTCCTCTACTAAATGTTTCTAACCTATTTTCTTCGTATTTTTCTCCCATTTTTTATTTAAGCAGCCTTTCTCTATTATACGTCTCGGATCGCTCCTGACCGTTGATCTCTGCAGATCGATGGATCTAACTTATTTCTTCCCATCGCTCTCCTTCTGACTATTATACGCAGATCTCCACCGTTGGACGCTGCCATCCAATGGCCACGCTCCCACCCACAACCTCCTAAGTAGTTTTACCACCTAAATGCAGGATTTCTTAATTATTTTTGTATTTTTCAGGTGTTGAATGGTTTTCCATTATATTGAAGAAAAGCCAAAGGCTAGGGATGACGATTCCCGTGCCTTTGATTCATAAAAAGGAAGCCATCCATAGGGTTCGAATCCACGTTTCATCAATGCTTCATGAGCATTGATGCAATATGAGCCTTGTGCGGCCCTGCACATCAACAAGACACAGTGTGATTTAATCAAATTAAAAGAGTATCAGTGTCAAAGACAAAACACAACAGAATTGAAGATTGAAGATGAATTCCATAGTTTAATTGATTACGGCTAAGATTGATTATCAAAAGCCTAATCCATTAAATTAAAACACAATTAAATAAAATCAAAAGATCATCAGACAGAAAGGCCTCCACCGCCACAACAGAGGCCAATTGATTCCTCTCAGCTACCACAAAGCCACCTGTTGCCTCAAAGCATTCAAATAGAGGCCGAATTATGATCATAAAATTAGATATTTGCCTCAACGCAGCCAAATAATTAATTCTACCAAAGGAAACTAATGAAAAAAATATCAGCAGAGTTATTACATCGTAAAATAGAGCCTTAAAGTCAACAAAAGCTCCCACCGAGCTTAATTATTAAATGTAAATCAATTAATATAGTGAAAATATTTGTACTCTTCTCCATTAAGCCCCTCAAAGGCCGAGAAGTATTAACTCTGTATTAATTGAACCCAGGAGATCTTTTATCAAATCCCACCTCCTCATTCCTTCTATAAATACTTCTATAGAAGATGAGAAAATGTTGGTTTCTGAACTTTGAAATATACTTCAGCTTGAGACTTCTACTTGTAAATCGTGTTCATGGGCTCTTGAAGCTCTACTTGTGATAGATAAGTTAGTCTGAGAAGTGAAGATGATTTCTGAACTGAAACATTGGACTTAAAGTTGTAACTGGTTTAAAGCATCAATACAAGATGATTTATGGGATCCTGGTCTATGTCAACGGTGATGTTATTTCTTATTGTAAATCGTTATTTTATTTCTGCTTTCACTTTGTTCATCTTCTTTGATAAAGAATAGCAATCATAGAGTTAGGATTTACTGTATATTAGTACCCTTCTCTGACTGATAAGCTTTATCTCCATGTTTTCTTCCAATTTGTGTTATTTAGGAATGATTTAATACAGTTTAAGCAGTTAGGAATGTTGGCGTTCCCTCGTCCTTATATCTTAGCTAAATATTATTCTTAAAGGTTATTTTTAGCTTATGTTAAGTAGAGATGAACTAAGGAAGATATGGTGAGCCCTGGTCCTAGTTTTATCCCCAAAGACTGTATGAAAGTTTCCCTAAGAGTGTGTCAAAATTTTGATAGTTTCAAAGTACTTACCAGATCTTAGACCATTCTTCGTTATCATTTATGTTTCCCTTGTGTGTAAATGTTTTCTATTGAAAGTATATCAAAGGCTGGCTAGTTTCGAAGTACTTACCAGATCCTGGATTACTTTTATGTCTTTCTTAAATGTATGTCAAAAGTTGGCTAGTTTCAAAGTACTTACCAGATCTTGGGCTGCTCTTTGTTCTTCATTTGTTTAATTCCCTTTCTTGTTGTATCATTTCATTCCATAAATCAAACTTTAAAGAGATCTTTAGACATATATGACTTGCCCCATGGACCACTCTTGCTCCTTGTTGTTTCAATTAAACCCTATTATGAATCCATAGCCCAATGAAATAAAACCATCATTATATCCATCTTTTTGGCCGAAGCTTGTTCTATTTTCTTGCAACTTCTCACCTTTGAAACTCTTTGCATTTAGAATTTTCCACTCAAATAATAATCATGCTCAACCATCCAAAACAAAAAAAAAACCCTTGGACCTCATAACTAGCCTAATATCATTACCCAAAACCTTAAAGATAAATACATCGGTGCACTTATTGGAGAGATCCCTCTCTAGATTCAGGAGGGCTATATCCTAGAATCCCAAAGTGGTTGAAAAAATGTTCTCCCCGCAGTCGGAATTTTGCCAATCTTGCTGATTATAGGGAGCTAACACTCAGTTGAACATCTATAATTTTCCCCAGCTTCCTCAGCTCCTCTATTAACTGCATATTCACCTACTACTCTCTCTTCTCTTGTATCTTATACCATTTCACCTTCTTTCACATTGCATAACCATTCCTCTGGTTTTATTTACTCCTCTAGAACAACTTCATCAGCTAATTAAGTTGCATTCTTATCTCAACGTTTTCTTTCTCATATTCTTCATCCATGCCATCTACTTTGACATCTTTCTTCACTCTTCCATAATCACATTTACATTCTTCAAATTTACTTTCATATTGCTGATCATCTCTTTTAAATTGTTGGCTGCTTCCATCTTTATCTTGCTAGATTAATACTTTTGTTTCCTTTATGTCTCTAAGGACATAACTTTCTTGCTTTTCCTAATTTTTCATCTCATCTTCAAATAATTTCTGCCCAATTTCTCTGATTTCAGCGTAATATTTATTAATTTTGTCTTCTGTACCTCCTTGGAATATCACCATGGAATTTTCATTATTCTTATGCTCCATAATAGATTTAACTAGCCATCTTACACCAAACAGATATTCATCTATGAATTTCTTCTGCTGCAATAAATCAATACCTTCCTCCTCTAAAAGGCATTCTCCATCATACTTCACCTCAAGAGTTTTATTCAATTTTGTGACAGTTTCACCAGACTTTCTATCATCTTCTGCACATCCTTCAAACACATACAAACTATCAGTTTTAAAAAAACAAGGCCCCATAACCTCGTTTTCTCCCCTTGTCAGCATATCTTTGAATTGTTCTGGACTATTCCAATAGTCTATGGAATATTTCTCATTTTCCTCTTCACCTAGAATTTCACCCTGTTCTGGTCCACAAATGGAAAATTCCATTTCTGACTCTTCTTCTCTGAGTTTTTCAACCAACCGCTTCACTTGTCTCTGTCGTAGCCTTATTTGTAACTTAGACCACTTCACTATCTTTTTTTTCAAGACCCATCCTTGTCTTTGGTTTTACCCTAGAAGAATTGTTAACTCATCGAGTTCTTTGCTTATCTCAGCCAAATCCTTTTCAAGCTTCTCTTGACTCATCCGATTTCTGCGGATTGTTTTAACACCCTTTTCCTTCATCTTGTAGCCTTCTTATAAACCTTCCCTACAACTTTCCATAGCCATATTTACTTTTGTGTGAGCTTCTACACCTGCAACCAATCAACTGCCTTCTGAGTTGATCTTCTCACCAAACTTCTCCTCTGTCTGGTTTCCAAGTCCTCTTCCCTTAGAACTTGCACTGAGCAATCTTTCTCTCTCACTAGTTGCTACACCCACTTCTCTTAAGGACTCCTTTGTCCCTATCTATTCCAAGCCTCAACTGGAATAAGGTTCTGCTACAATCTCGAAGAACTTCCAAAAGTTCTTCCTACAGTTTTACTATTGTAGTCTTGTGCCAAACTTTTCCATTCATTCAACTGCTACAAAATTTCATACCTTTGTAATTAATTTATGTCTCGGCTAGTTGTCTCCTGAAAAAATGAAACTTTTTCACTCCCTTGATCTATTTTAATATGTAATATATCATTAATTAATAAAAAATTATGCATACCATCTTCCCAACATCACCTGTCCTTAGGATTTCCTTATTTGTTGGTCTTTACCATTCTTGTAAATATAGTTCTGTAGTTTTTTCTCTGATCACTATGCTTCCACTTTGAATTATTTCAACATACAGTTGTTTCCACAACAATCAATCCTGAACGGATCTTCTCCATATCTCGAACAAAACTTCAATCCACATCAATTTGGATCTCATTCCTAGAATGATAAAAATGCGTTCTTGTCTTTGAATAATACTTTTGAATTTGAACCTCAACAAATTAGAATTTACACATAACTTTATTTTATTTCTAAGCATCTATCTTACCAGCAATATCCAATCATAACACAGTTCATAATTCTATGTTAATGGTTTTAATTTCAACAATACAATATCCTGCAAACAAAACAAGTCATTTCTTTCTCATACAATCTGCGTAAATACAGTATAAAAACTCCTCAAAAGTTCCCTTCCAAGTAGAAAAACATTATTCCTTTGTTATCACAGTCTACAATCTGTGATCAATATTCATCATGTTTGTTCTTATTTTGCTGAGATTCTTCATTAGCTACAACTCAATCTTCAATCTTTCTTTAACCTATAAAACTCAAATCAGGGTTAATATAAAACACTACCTGTATGATTTCACAAGTAGTCTATTTCCACTTCTCCAATATTCAAATGGATCTTCATTATTCACAAGAAAACAACCATCGTTGTGCTTTCTTTATGGTTCTGAAATTTCCTTAGGAGTATCACTTACTCCCCTATTCTACCATACTTTACCTTTGTATGTGTTCTGCTTGTCAGATTTTAATAACCTGATCCCCCCTTTCTATAATTTCAATTGCATTCTGCATAATTCGTTAACTTCACAAGAGTTTAACTTTCAGTTTTGATACCAAAAATGGTGCAGCCTAAGCCGCACATACCCACATCATGCATATGAAATGCATGGCATATACGTGTGTCCCGGATTTTGCACCTTCATTTTTAAAAAACCTTAAGTGTAATTAAGTCCCCTTTATACAACTATAGTTACAAACCCACATAACGAAAATATTAACCTATGCTCATGAATTTGGTTTAAAAACATGATACCAACAAAATATAACATCGGCCTCACAATCAATATGCACGTTGAATCCGACGGCTATCTATACACCCGCTAGATCCAATGGATATCGCACCTCAACATGCGTGATATTTAAATTCTTCATAACATGCGAAATGGGCGGTTTTTAGATGTGATGTGTTACCTCCATATATTTTCTATGCTCCTTCAACAATTACTACTCACCACTTCAATTATGTGTGAAAACCACTTGTCATTTTTAAGAAACCCCTTCATGGTTCCACGTCTACACCCGACTCACAGTTCCAACCAGAATATGGTTTCCAAAGCGGATAATCCCAGAATAAAAAAAAATTATTTCTAAAGAGGATAATCTCATAATCAAAACCAATTACTTCTGTTTATGAAAGTGATCAAGCACTCATGCCTTCAGATTTAGTTGAAACACTCTACCATTAATTGTTCTAATTAGAACACAGAAACAAAGAATGTTCCTAATTACAGTTGAAAACTATGATACTTAAATTGAAAAGAATTTTCTTCAGGTCAATAGATCCACACCACACCTCAATCTACTTCATATATAAATAGAAATTACAGAGTCTGACCCTCTCAGTCTGATTACATTCGTTTTCTTCCCTCTGTTTCCCCTAATTCCCACACACTATTTCTCTTTCCTCTATCTCCAACTCTCTTCCTTTATGTCTTTGAGGCTTTACAATTATATACAAGAGGTTCTGTGAACCAATTCTAGTTCATATCCTTAATAATTTCAACTAACGCCTAAGAATCCTCTCAATCCCATAAATGATGAACTAATTCCTAATTTAATATCTACAATTAATTTCCAAATCTCTCAATTCCTATGAGCTATCAACTGTCCTAATTCTCTCATGTTCTCCAAAATTCAAGAAAATTTACAATTATGCTTCACAATATTGAATTAATCCTATTTTAAAGTTCTCACATAAATCACTCAAAACATTTAAAATACACTTAGAGAACCAACTCCCTTTAAAACATAAGACCCACTAAGTCTCCCAAATAACCAATGAAATTTGAGCAGGATACTCCTGTATCAACATCCCAGATTTTGCGTAGTTACAGGTTTTGCAGGAATTTCTACTGCACCTATTTTAACTGAATTTTGACACTTGTCAACAAATTTTTCCGAGCCACTTAAGGATGGATAAGAACCCATAACCAAATGGATAATACAAGTGATGGTGAGAGGTGGTTATGAGGTTGTTGGAGGTCTTATTAAATGAAGCTACATGGTTATTAAAGACCCAAGATAGAAGGGGATATATCAACAGAAAAAAGTGCAACATAACAACACACTCAACATTTCAGCCCAGATTTATTCTCTTCTCTCTTATCCATATGTCGTTTTTGTTAGATTTTGATGGGATAAGGTTGTAATGTCTTTCGAAACCTATGTAATGTTAGAATTAATGTTTCCTTATTTTTATAATAGATGGAGATGGTGCCTCTCTTGCTATATATACCACTTGTAAATACCATTTCTAGGTTGGATTTTGGTATACCTGAAGACTGAATATAATAAAAATCATTTTTGCTTCATGCTAGAGGATTTTTTGACTCAAGGAACATATAATGTGTGGTGTTTATCTTTTATTTGTTATTTTTTTCTAAAATATGAATTGCAGCAACTAGTAAGGTGTGAGTGGGAAATTTTTAAAGGATTTAACAATAAATTATCTTCTTTCAGTTTTCTGAAAATTATATGTGTATTATAGAACATGTCAGTGAATATTTCATAAAGTATTTGTGGAATACTTTATACATATAATCTATTTACTTTTTATAAACATAGTTTTTGTAAATAGCTATCATCATAGTTGTGTGACTGATTTAGGATAGGAATATTTCCTTGAATAGGTACCAACTATACATCATCTCCATTTGTGCTCTCTTCTCCCTATACTACCAATTTAACCACACAATTTATGCTTGCCATAGCTTTCCAAATGCATGAAAGTCTTAAAGAACATAAAATCATTTCAAAATATTTGAGAAACCATCCCACCACCCAAACAAACCCTTTAAAATTTGAAATGAACTATGATGTGTAAGGATTACTCCTTATGAAGTCAAGAAGTGACTAATTGTGCTAACATATTTGGCATCGTTGCAAGGGAGGAAAATTAAATTTTATCCTTGGGTGAATGACAAAGCTATAAGTCTGGTTCTGAGGTGTAGAGTTCTAGCAGTCTTTTTAGACTGCTTTACACTTGGAAACTCTATTATTGAATTTATGGCTCCTAGAAGGACTAGAACCAGGGCTAAACCATATTCCCCTTTGATAATCCTAGTTTTTGACCTTGAAAAGCTAATCAAGAAAAAGAGTAAACGAAAATTTGCTTCCTATATTACTGTTTTCTCAAAGGTTGTCCCTAAAGAAGTCCTGCAAAATTTATCCCTTGATTTTGTAGAGAATCCTGAACCTCCCTTATTTTCTATCCAAAAAACAATCTCCACATCACAATTTGGTGCTTCATCATCTGTTATTCACAATCCATCTATTGTTGTTCCAAAAATCCCAAAAACTCAAACCATGTCAGGTCCAAACCCACCCCCTAACCGAATGGATGAAATTGTTGTTGAAAGGTATGCCCCTTTGGTTTTACCTTAGCCTATGAATGCATTACCTGCAGGTGATTATCTCAAGTACATGCCTAATTTTAGTGGTGAGGGAGAGGTAACAGCTGAAGAACACCTTACTAATTTTTATGCCTATACTAACAATCTGAATATTGAGCATGAAGATGTCTAGATGAGAGTTATTGTTTAGATTCTTGAGGGTGATGTAAGAAAATGGTTCATATCCTTGACAACTTGTAGCATCATTGGAATTGAAATCCTAGATGATACATTTATAAGGAAATGGGGTGATCAGACTGAGTTTATGTATTATATCACTGAATTTGGTGCAATAAAAAGAAAATAAGGAGAATCGGTTTCTATTTTTTCTAAGAGATTAAATAAGATGTATAGTGAAATACCTACTGAAATAAAGCCTACTGAAGCTTCAACCAAAATCAATTATGTTGGTGCCTTTAATCCTGATTTTTGTTTAAAATTAAGAGAAAGAGTATCTACAACACTAACACAAATGCAGGACAATGCACTGGAGGTAGAATCTAATGTGTTAGCAGCTAATAGGCTTAGAAGAGGGATTGATAGAAAAAAAATAAAGCAAAAAGTTGAAGTTTCAACTTCAAGAACTTCAGACATAGATCCTAAGTTAGATGAGCTGAACAATATGGTCAAGTCATTGAATAATGAGATGTCCAAGCTCAAGATGGAAGCAAGACCAACTACTACCATAAATGTTTCATTTGATCAGCCTAATAGGCAACAGTTTAGAAGACCTAATGTTCCTCAAATTTTGCAGCGAGAAAGGAGAGATGTTGATGATCAAAACGTTTAGCCTCCATTGCAGAATGTTATATTTGAAAATGAAGAGGAATCTAAAAGGTTGGAGAAGGCTGTTGATATCAATTTTATGAGATACAAACAAGGGTTGATTCATTTTACACAAGCAGAGTATGAGGATTTCATGTCATATACTGAGAATAATGAAGTGGTTCCTGATCATTCCCTGATTGCAGTTGATCATCAAAGTAGATATAATCTCATATCAAAGAAGATTGATGATAATACAGAGCCTGATGCACAACCCATGAATAATAAGGACACAGTAAAAATTTCAAGAAAAAAAGCAAGTTACTGAACAGAAATTACGAGCAATTCTGGTAGTAGTTAATACTCCTTCATTTGGGGTAAAAATTTCTCACAAACTGCCCCCTGTTTTCAATTTTGAGAATAAAATAAAAAATATGAATAATCTTGTTCCTCTTGTAGAGTTCATGAAAAATGATGGTTTCAAAAATACCTTTATGAAAGCTCTTCAACCCCCACCTACCGAGGTAGCTTCTGATTTTGTTAACCTTCAAGATGAAAAGCCCAATGTTATTTTAGGTCCATTGGTAGAAGATAAAGATGACTCTACCCCTTCTTTCTATATATCTCTGAATATTCATGATAATATCTTGCATAATTGGGTAATGGATTTAGGAGCCTCACATAATTTCATGCCCAAGGTAGTCATGGATGAACTAGGTCTTGAAGTAACTAGAGAGTAGCGAGATCTCTACTCTTTTAATTCCTAAAATGTTCAATGCCTTGGTGTCATCAAAGACCTTGCAGTAAGCCTTTTTCAGTTACCCATGAGAGGAATGGTGATGGATATTGTTTTAGCTGACATTCCACCTAGGTTTGGCATGTTACTTTCTAAGTCATGGATTAGAAGGTTGGGAGGAACCTTGCAAATGGATTTCACTTACGCTACTGTCCCTATTTTTGGAGGAGAAAAAATAAGACTTTATAGAGAAGCTTTGCTCGCATATATCATTAGTGACAAAAAATAACCCACTAATCATCCAATTTATGCTAGAACAACTGATGTTGGTTCAAGCATTTTACACATGGATAACATTGTCCTATCTGCAGAAAATTTTCAGATTTTGAACCCTACAAAAAATATAGTCATGAATTTTCTTAGCTTTGGAACATGTATTTTGATGGTTCATGTTCTAAAGAAGGAGCTCGTGCAGGAACAATTCTCATTTCCCCTTTGAAATAGAGCTCTAATTTTTCTTTTAAACTTGAATTTGAAGAAACTAATAATGTGGCTAAGTATGAAGTGCTTCTAATTCGTTTAAAAGCATCAAATGACATGAATATTTCAGACATTTCGTTTTTGGAGATGTTAAACTTATCATTCAACAAATCATAATTTTTTTATCAAATTAAGTATCCTAGACTCAGAGATTACCAAAATGCAGTATGGAGAATTGTAGAAGACTCATTCTTAGCTTTTAACATTTCTTTTGTTCCAAGAGAAAGTAATATTTTGGCTGGCTCACTTTCTATTTCAGCAAGCTCATTCAAGATTCCAATACCTATGAAGCTGAAATATGAAGTGGAAGTTAGGTTCAAACCTAGCATTCCTGATAATGTCAAGCATTGGAATTTTTTTGAAGATGATCTGGAAATTAGAAGATTCATTGAAGCTGTTGAAGATTTTTCTGTCCAAAACATTGATCAAGATGAAGATTTCATGAAGGATGATGCTGATTTGCAAGACACCAAAAATCTGCAAAAAATATTGTTGATCAGCTTATCATTCAGTTGCCTACCAATCACATTCCCAAGGGGTTAATTCCACTTGAGAAGCTCTTTGATCACAATGATGTCTCAGTCAAACCAAAATTGGCTGAAACAAAAGCAGAATTGGAAGATTTCAATTTGGTCATAGAAAAAGAACCAAGGTATGTGAAGTTGTCAAAAGCTTTATCAGAAGAAATAAAGGTTGAATACCACAAACTATTTTTTAAATTTTTCCTAGATAATGAATATATTAAAACATATGATACAACTATCATTGAGCATAGGATACTATTGAAATATGGTACTAAGCCTTTCCGATAGAAATTAAGGCAAATCAATCCACTACTATTACCAGTGATGGACAAGTAAGTTAAGAAACTTTTGGATGCCAAAATCATCATTCCATTGAGATACTCAGATTGGGTTGCTAATCTAGTTCTAGTAAGGAAGAAGAGTGGTGAAGTCAGACTATGTGTAGATTTCAAAAATAGTAACAAATGCTCCAAGAAAGATAACTATCCTTTGCCAAAGATGGAGCATATTCTTCAGAAAGGTAACTAGTTCAGACAAAATTTTCATGTTAGATGGGTTCTTCGGGTACAATCAATTTTCAATTTGGCTAGAAGACCGATAGAAGAAAAAATTCACTACTCCTTGGGGAAAATTCCTTTATGAAAATATGTCATTTGGGCTTATGAATGCTAGAGCTAATTTTCAGCGTGCTATGAACTTTGCATTCATTAGAGAAAAGAAAAAATTCTTGGTCATCTATTTAGATGATAAAACTGTTTATTCAACTTCAAATCAAGAACATCTTCAACACTTGAGACAAGTATTTGTTAAATGTATAAAATATGGTATATCATTAAATCTAAAGAAGTCTTATTTTTCTCTCAAGGAAGGTAAGATGTTGGGTCACATAGTTTCTAAATATGGAGTGAAAATTGATCCTAAAAAAGTGATTGAAATTCAAGATTTAACACTTCTAAGATCCAAGAAAGAGGTTCAATATTTCCTTGGTAAGATCAATTTATTGAGAAGGTTCATTCCAAATTTTGCTGAAGTGGTGAAGCATATTACATGCATGTTGAAGAAGGACAAAGAAGTTAAGTGGACCATTGAATCAATAAATTCATTTGAGATGATAAAAAAATCCATCATTGAAGCACCTCAGCTGGTAAGCCCTGAATACTTAAAGTATTTCTTGATCTTCTCATTTTCCTCAAAATATACTATTGCTAATGTTTTTTTACAAAAATATTCAGAAAATAAGGAAGCTCCCATAGAATTTTTCAGCAGAGCTCTTAGAGACACAGAATTGAACTATGAAATGTTGGAAAAGCATCCCTATGCATTAGTGAAAGCTTTGAAAGATTTGAAAGTTTATATTCTTCATGATCAAGTTATTTATTATGTACCTTTATCTGCTATTAGAGAGATATTGGTTCAGCCTGATATTAATGGAAAAATAAGTAAATGGATGACTAAATTTCTTGAGTTTTATTTAGAGATAAAATCTACTAAACTAATCAAAGGTCAAGGATTAGCCAAACTACTAGCTGAAGAAAATTGTAAAGTTTTGGGCTTGAATTTCATGGATGAATACTTTGAAGGGAATATTTCTGAACCTATTGATGGAATGGCAGTGGATGTAAAGCTTTCTGAATTCATTTGGTATAAGGACATCATCTATTTTTTGCAACATTTTAAACCTCCTCCAAATTATGATAAAAGCACAGTAAGATATTTGAAGCTGAAAAATGTTAAAATTATTCATTAAAGCTAATTATTTATATTTGAAAGATCATACAAGAGTTTTTTTGAGATGCATTGACCCAAATGAGTCCAAGAAAGTTATCTTTGATATGCATAGTAGTGTGTGTGGAGGAAATCACTATTGGAGAATTACTGCATACAAAATATTAATAGATGGCTATTTTTGTCTTAGCTTATTTTCTGATGTATGTGTTGAGGTGAGAGCATGTGAAAAATGTCAAAATTTCACTGAAAAGAAACATTTGAAGTCTTTGCCTCTCAAGCCCATAGTTGTTTTTGCACCTTTTCAACAATGCGGCCTAGATTTCATTGGAGAAATTCATCCACCTTCAAGTGGACAACATCGTTGGATTCCTGTTGCAACTGATTAATTCACCAAATGGATTGAAGCGATACCTAATAGGAATGATACTCATAAAGTTATCATTAATTTTCTGGAGGGAATCATAACCATATTTGGATGTCCATCAAGGTTAGTAGTAGATAATGCAGCTGCTTTTAAAGCCACCCCACTGGTAAATTTCTGTGAATATTATGGCATTAATCTCACACACTCTACAGCTTATTATCCCCAAGGGAATGGTTTAGTTGAATCATCAAACAAAATTTTAGTAAGGATCATCACAAAACTATTGGAGCAAAACAAGAAAGCCTAGGATTCAAAACTGGAGTTTGCTTTATGGGCATACATGGTGACAATCAAAAAGTCTATTAGTACATCTCCTTTTCAAATGGTTTATGGAACTGATGTTGTTTTTCCAATCCAATTAGCCATTCCTGTAAGTAAATTTCTGCAATATCATGAATTTGAGCCAAATGATATGTTCAAGATAATTTATCAAATCACAGAAGTGTAGCAAAAGTGAGAAGAACAATATGATTTGGTGAGAAAATATCAACAATATGTAAAGCAATTTTTTTATAAAGGAACTAAAAAAGAAGATTATGAGATTGGATATCTAGTGTTGGAGTGGGATGCACAACATCAAGATCCAGGTAAGCATTCCAAATTTTATGCTTTATGGCTTGGTCCTTTTATAATCTCAAATATTCTGCAGAACAATACTTTTGAGTTGCAACATCTTGATGGAGAAAAACTGTTTGGAGGCCCATTCAGTGGGTGCTTTCTAGAAAATTTCTTTTACTAAGGTTGTTGGTAGCCTAAGTTCACTGCAAATACCGGCGTGTTTCATAATAAGACTCCATAGCCCAATGAAAAAGCACTAAAACTACAAAAGATTCTTAGAGCCTTGTAGGAAGAGCTCTACCCCCTGTGAAGCCAATGTTAGCACAATTATTTGGTAAGTCATGAGTCCATTTCATAGTTTTATTTTTAGGATTAAACTTCAAAATTTTCAAAATTTTCAAAAAAATTTGGTCACCACCAGAATTTATGGAAGCACTAGTTTTAGTCTTTTCAGACAGTCTGTTATTTTCCTGTTTTTATGTTTTTATTTTGTATTCCAATGTTGCCGAAATTTTTGGAAGCATACTCTATTTTAAAAAAAATAAACAAAAAAGCGCATTTTCTTTGGTTAAGCCACGTGTTGTAGTGTAAATACACCTCAAATATTTTTTAAAATCATTTCATATATCATGATAGGTGTCGTATTGCAGTGTCACCTGCAATTATGAACCTAACCATTACCCTATCCTATCTGTCAACTCCAAGTCAGTTATACATATGTCTAACTACTTTTTTTTTCTGAACGAAGGAGATCGTGGCTATTACTCTCAATGCCATAAACATTTGGCTGGCTGCACAGTAGTGCTGCCAGAAATTTCGGCCAATAAATAGAAAAGACAATAGAGGTGACTTCTATTCACAGCTCCTCTTGTCTCAAGATATATAGGGCACTCCATATGGAAATACATGGGAAATTGAAGGTGATTATGGATTATCACATGATGCACATCATGGTGAAGAATATTTTTAATTATGGAGGTTGATTTTCATGGGCTGATGAACCAAATTTTGGTTTTAAAACCACCAAAAAAGTAGGAACTCTGTCATTTGAAGTTTTAGCTGTTGGAGTTCAAATTGTTGAGATTCATAGTTTGAGAAGGAGTTTGGATTTCATACAATATTCCAAAGGTGAATACATGCAAAATTTGTAAGGTAAATCTCCTTCAACTCTGCCACCTATCAGTTGCAAGAGATAGAGTCATTTATTTTCTAAAGATAACTAAAATAGGTGGAAAAATAAATCAAATTGAGCCACAAGGAGCATATTTGGTTGATGCGAATTTGAGGGTAAGAAGCTTGTTTATTTAGTCAAGGTGGTATTAGCTATGTACCGAGTTAGGGAGTTCTCACTCAGGAGTAGATCAAGAGTTTTCTAACTCTTTTAATGGACAGGAAGCTACAATTTATGGCCTCACCTTATAGGTTTCTGAAGGCTCCATTGTTGGTGACTTTAACCTTCCCCAAGAAGGAGAAAGGTGGTTCAAAGGGCAGGTCATTACAGGAGGAGATCCAAATAAATTCCTAAAAGATGCACACATAGATCCAAATTGTGAAAAAGGAATTCCAAGAAACTATCTTAAGAATGACTCGACAGAAGCTGTCAATCTTATACATATATACCTCACTTATGAAAGGAGGTATACAGTTCTACTCCTTTATCACATAAGGTTTATTTTTCATATTTCAGCGATGAATACATTAAATTTTCTATTTTTCTTGTTGAAAAGCCTAACAAAGATGTCAGAAAGGGTTTAGACTCACACTCATGTATCAGACTATAGCTTGTACCATCAAGATTTAGTCAGAGTTCTAGTTGAAGAAGAGTTGGGGAAGAGAAACCAAACTTGGGACCATTTTTTATTCTACAGGGCATGCCAACCTGTACCTACACCTCTAGTTTCACAACCAAACCCTCAGCCTATAAAAATAAAAAAAGAGAGAAAGGCCAAGAAAGAAAACATTCATAAGAAGGCCAAGGGAAAAAAAGAGAAGGTTTTTGTAGTCAAGGCTGAAAGAAGGTTAGAAAAAGGAGAGAGTGCCTCAGCAAGAAAACCCAAATCTATGAAAATAGTGCCCCCTATTCCTCCCTTTCCTAATGTCTACACTAGAGATAGAAGAGGAAGGTCTAAAACTGCAAATAAATCAAAAGCGCAGGTGCTATCGAAAATTCTGGAAGAACATATTTAACAAAATTTACAGAAAGAGTACCAGCATACACCATCATATGAAGAACTCCTTAAGGATGTTGGATATGACATCAACAGTAAGAAGAAGAAGGAAGAAGCCAAACCTATTGTTGGTACTATAAAGAGGCATACCAGAGACAGAAACAAGTTTAGAATTAAGTACAAGGCTCTACATAATCCAAGCCTAATGACATAGGTCATTGATATTGAAGGTAAACATGAAGGCTCAAAAACAGATAAATCCATGAAGAAAAACAAGAACACAACCCCTTTAGAACAGTACTCGGAGCCCTCAAAGAGAAGAAAAACACAAAAAGGTTCTAAGACGAATAAAGCCCCTGTCAAGGAAGTAGCCACAAGAGAAACCAGATCCGTGACGCTTGCCGGCAAAGAAACAAAGATTTGGATAAGTCAGATGAAGTCAAAAGAACACGATGGAGGGGAAGGTAAAAAGGTCTTTTGACGTAAGTACCTTTTTTCTTATCAGTTACAATTTTGAACATCAACTAAGGTGTCAAGGAATATAAGTCTGAACAAAATTTTTAGCATTTTCAATGTATTTTTGAAAAATAAACAAGACACTATCAATTTCTTGTAGCATTCCATATTTAAAAATCTTTAAAAAGTCCAGGTCGCAGTTTTTGACCTGTTTTTCGCTCAGGTAGCAGTTTTTGGGCTATTTTCCGCTTCCCAGGTTGCAGTTAATGGGCTAAAAAGTGCGACCTAGAGTCCATGTCGATTTCCAATAAAAGGCGACTGGCTCCTTCGGGTGTCCCTATTACGATTCGGAAAAAGTTGTCGCCTCGCTTGCGGCACGTCCACCAAGCAAGAATAGGGCTAGAAACACGCGAAAGTTAGAAATTTTAATGTTTTAGGGTTTTATATGGGAAAAAAAACATAAAAATAGGAAAACCAAAAGCTGAAAAGAAACCCTAGGGTCTAAAATAGCTAGATATGCAGGAATATGAAAAATGACAGCAGTCGTAATTGAAAACCCGTGTGGAGTCACTAGTTGTTAGTATGAATCTTTTGGCGAAGTGTACGAAAAAAGGCCAGTTTAGCTACGCATAACTTATAGCCCTAACATCACAAGGCCAGTTAAATGGGATTAGGTCTCGTAGTTATTGATCAAAACAAGAGTCAAAACCGCATCTATGGCGAAAGACATTAAGGAGAAAAAATAAGGGTTTGCTCCATATACCAATAGACAAGACAAGAACAATTTTGAAAGAATTTTTGTATTAATCGGGCACCTGGGAGGAAAACAAGAAGGCGTATCCAATTCTCCTCAATGGGATGGGTTCTTGGAAGTCCTCAGCACTTCAGATCTAAAATCTCTCTCTCTTGTTGGTGTAGAAAACCCAGACAAAGATACAACTCAAAGGGAGCTCACACAGCAAAATAATGTAGAAAAATGTGACCAAATGTATAGATCCAGAGTGATCTAATAGGCAACAAAAGGTCAAGAATGGTAGGAAAAAACCTCCTATTTATAACAAAATATTGGGTCATTCTAGATCTTGGTGCATGATTAAAATAATGTTAACCAAATCTAGATCCACCTTTTATGGAATATTTTATTATATTTGTTGGAGGGAAAAAGTATTTGACTTGGGTCAAATCCCTTTATTTGTAAATAATAAATAAGTAAATGATTTATTTATCATTTTAAGGAAGTGGTTGAATGATAATCAAATAAATAATGATTTATTTAATTATTTATAAGTGATTTAGTCATATTTAACAAGGAATATTATTTAAATAAGATTTAAATAATTATTCCTAGAAAATAATAAGATAAATAAAGATTTATCTAATTAATTTCTTTGTTTTGGGTTAAACATGACCATGAATAATAATTAAATTATTGTTTAATTAATTATTCCTTGAGGAAAATCAAACAAATATAGGTTTGTTTAATATTTCCTTTTGGGGTTTCCTGTTTAGACCATAAACAACCTAATAAATGTGTTTTATTAAGTTATTTAACATAGTGAAAGAAATTTTACTTAGGGTAAAATTGGTCTTACATGGTGTACTTGGGTCCATCTAATGATAATAGGTTAGATGACCAAAAAATGGTAACAAAATTCGTAATGTCTTTTGACACCTATGTAATGTTAGAATTAATGTTTCCTTATTTTTATAAGATATGGAGTTGGTGCATCTATTGCTATATATACCACTTATAAATACCATTTCCAGGTTGGATGTTGGTCTACCTGAAGACTGAACATAATAAAAATCCTTTTTGCTTCATGCTGGAGGATTTTTTGACTCAAGGAACATCTAATGTGTGGTGTGTCTCTTTTATTTTTTAATTTCTTCTAAAATATGAATTGCAGCAACTAGTAAGGTGTGAGTGAGAATCCGTTAAAGGATTTAACAGTAAATTATCTGCTTTTAGTTTTCTGCAAATTATATGTGTGTTATAGAAAATGTCAATGAAGATTTCATAAAGGATTTGTGGAATAATTTATACATGTAATCTTATTTCTGAAAGTTGTTTACTTTGCATAACAGTGTTTTTGTAAAGAGCCATCATCATAGTTGTGCGACTGATTTAGGATAGGAATATTTCCTGGAAAAGGTACCAGTTATCCATATTCTCCATTTGTACTCACTGCTCCCTATACTTCCAATTTACCCACACAATTTATACTTGCCACATCTTTCCAAATTCATGAAAGTCTTAAAGAACATAAAATCATTTCAAAATCTTTGAGAAACCATCGCACCACTCAAACAACCCCTTTAAAATTTGAAACGAACTATGATCTGTAAGGCTTAATCCTTATGCATTCAAGGAGTGAATCCTTTTTCTAACAAGGGTATTATGATCTCTTTTGAACATGCACAATGGCCTTTACTAGAGAGGGCCTGGTACAATGAAGCATTGAAATATTCTTCACTCATCTGATACATGCCTTTGTAGCCTAGATTCCAAAAGTAGTTAGAATAGATGTGCACAAGCTCTTGTACCTCTGGAGTCCGTTTGAAACTCCATCCATCGAATTGAAATTTTGTGCATACTTCATCATGAAGATAATATGACATATAAAATTATAGTGGTTTACCTTTCTCTAGATTCCTGACCATTTGAATATTTGTATTGAATGAAGATTCAAAGACACTTGCTCAATTGAATCATCCTTTGGTGTTAATTGTGTATAATAAAGGAACCTAAGATCCTAGGAAGGTCTCGATATTGAATCTCCCATATAATCTATTCATCGTGGCTTCCATTAGATGGTGAACTTTATTGAGGTCTTTAGTTTTGTAGATTTGGTTTTCCTTGACCTTGAACTTGTTGGGCTCCTGCCACCATGATTTTAGTATATCTTTGTTAGACCCATTGAATTATTTTAACCATCTAGTGTTAAATTATTTTTCTTGTTTAGGTAACCTATATTAAGTTTTGATATTGACAGTTGCGATTAATGCCAGGATTTCCCCATCATGAATCTTGATTGCCTAATGATCTTCATCTGCACTTTGTAATAACCAGTCTATGGTCTTGGTGCAAGGAAATACAAGTGGGTGTGCAACCGAGATCTTTTAATATTGATATATACCTTGGAATCTTCTTTTTATTGAGGGATGTCTTGGCTAGAAAACTCTAAGTAAATATCCCACTAGGTAAGATTTGTCTTGTTGTTGATATTGCAAGAAATTTCTCCATAAATTGGGAAATTTGGTGGGCTATCAACAACTCCCTCAATAATACTTTAATATTTTACAGAACTCCTACCCAAACCTTTGAGAGAAGCCTTTACCATCGATGGTGCCATATTTCTGGTCAAGGATGAGATGCTAAAATATTTTAGATTGTTGTGACCTAGAATTTCAAAGATGTGATCCCAAGACAAATATGTAAGAATGAATAATAACACACAATAAGTAAAATAAAATATCACTATGGTTCCCCAAGGTACAAGGTATGGGTAACTAGTAGGGAGAAATATAACCTTTGGTCATAATCAAGGAGAAAAAAATGGGTCACAAGATCATGAATTAAAGAAAGTAACAATATATGAGTGGGTCGTAGGGTGTGTAGGGTCACAGGTCGCAGAGGGGATTTGGGTTGCATCAAATTAATATAAAATAAGTCGCAAGTCACAGAGGGAATCCGGGTCGCATGGAAGTAAAATAAAATAAGTTGTAAGTCGTTGAGAATATTGGATCATAAGGTGGAGAAAATGGGAGGTTGCAAGATCGCAGGGTGAGCAGGGTTCAAGGTCATAAAGGGGATCTGGGTCATAGGGATGTGAATGAAAACAAGTCATAGGTCATGAGATAGGATGGATCACAAGGCTATAGAAAAAAGGAGGTCTCAAGGTGAGCAGGATCATAGGTTGTAGAGGGGATCTGAGTCACAAGGAAATAAAAGAAAAAAAATCATAGGTCGTAAATCAAGATGAATCACAAGGTCTTAGAAAAAGGGAGGTCACAAGGTCGCAAAAGAGAGTAGATCATATGGACCATTGAATATCTTGGTTGTGATCTTGCGACCTTGTGACTAAGTAACATGATCGAGAGGTATTCGCAGGTCACAAATGTAGGGTGAATCATATGATCACATAGGTATGATTGAGTTTGGATGAAACCTCCATTAATTTGTAATTCACAAATATAAATGGGTTGCAACTTTGGATGCGGGTATGAAGAGCGGTAAAGACTTAGGCTTCTTTGGGCCTAAGGCTTGGAGACTATGGGATTTGTTCATGCCTGAGCAAATGGTAAAGGTTTGGAATGAAAAAGTAAATGGGAGTGATACTATGAACTAGTGAGTGGGGGTATTGCGACTCAGGGGTTTAGCAATTCCATGAATGAAGAGATTATGGGAAACCTCAATCGAAGGCAACAACTTAAAAAAATTGGGGGACTCAATCTCCAATCCTTATAAGATAGGGCTTATCCCCTTGTTTGATGTCATGTGAAGAAACACGGGGAAGGTTTTGAAATATGATATTGGATTTTGATTAAATGAGCAAGGAATAATAGTTAAGAGAAGATGGGTCAATTCAAAATTCTTGTAGGCCAATCCTAATTGAAGAGAAAAGTTTGGTAATGCAAGGAAAGATTGAGTTTCGAAGGTTTCGGCACTTAAGAAAATAAGGTGCGGTATATAGGAAGGTGCAGGGTCAGGGCAGTGAAGAACCAGACACATGGAAATTGTGGAAATATAATGGTTACGGGAAAAGGAATTTCTACTTACCCATGGATAAGGTCACACACGCAGGTGGTCATCAAAGGGTGACTCGCTCCAGTTGTAATTCCCCACCCACATTTACCCGCTTTTACAAGATTTCAGGGTAAACAAAATATGAGTGCTACTAGGACATGACCCTACATCCAAGTTCTAGTTATGGAAGTGGGGCCGAATAATCAATAACTTACTAACCTCCCTCAGGGACTATAGACCACTTATGATTTTGCAAACCACCCAAGGTGATCAATCCCTGAGTTGGAATTTTTTTTACAAGAGAAACTCCCCAACCACACCCTTGACACACTATTCATGAGGTTATGAGGCTCCAACCACACCCTTAAGCCTACCTCTGAGTGATTATGATCAAAAATTCCTTGTTCTATGCATGCAATCATGAGATCTATGCCACTTTTTCAATAAAGCCCCAAAACCATTGCCCAAAACTTCATGTGGCTTTCTAAAATTATTAATAACATGATAACAAGGCTAACCATCCAAAACTTGAACATGACTAGTACATGATAGAAATTTCGTCAAACATATGGTAAACATATAAACTATAAGTATTTTCGGCCCCCTGCAGCCCTTGGCCTCTTAAGCTGGGGGCTGAATGATTGTTGAGCCTTCACGGGATGCCTTTCCCTGAAAAACCATTCCCCTTGAAGCCTCTGAGTGCTTTGCCTTATATAAATTCTATCTACTACCCCATTTCTCAAAAGGGCCTATATTACCTCTCATATCCCTGCAAAATACCACTTTTCCCCTCTCCCCCTTGAAATCCCATTCCTGCCCCTGTTCTGGCCTCTCCTGCCCCTCATTGCCCTATCGTTACCCTGGCTGGCCTCAAATTGCATTAAAAAATGAATAAAACCCATGAATTTCATTATAAAAGGCCCTCGTCTCTTAGCCATATTCGCGCCCCCTTCATCTTCCACGTGACCCGGGCGTCGTGACCCCAAGGCTCTTTCCTTACGGGGGGCTTTATTCTATCCGTATGGTCAGACCATGGTGGCCCCGTATTTGACTCCTCGGGATGTGTGATGATCTATTCTAACGGCTGTCATTCACTGCGAGGGGTCGCTCCAACAGCCTCGTGTCTGTACACCTTGGCCCCCCGTAGTTGATCTCCTCCGTCCATTCATTTTTTGATCCAACGACACGGAGTGCACCCAAAATGGTGGTCCCCACTCCACGCGCTTCTTTCCAAAACTACTCGGTATTTTCCGCACCACCATTCGCGAGTCGGCGGTTTTCCCCGGAGCCCCAGTGATTCCATACATTACCTGCCACGTGTCTGAGTGTACTATTTCAAAAACCGCCCATTTCATGCATTATCTCCCAGATGAAAGCCAGGCAGCGGAATTCACCTCGGCCGTCAGATCTTGGAGCCCTCATCCAATGGCGCTCATTCATCGAACCTGCACACTGTCTAACCTCCACCCATCGTACCCGTTGGCCCACCGTCTACCGTTATCAACCGTCGATCTCCAACCTGATGGAGGGCCCAGGTCCATTTGTCTTCCGTTGACCGTTCCTCGTCACCCCGCCTCACCACATCACCTCCACGTGTCCTTTTCGTACGCCCGCATGTCACACTGCATATATTTGTTTCCGAAGTCATTTTTACGTGGTTTTCCCATGCAAACTGTCTTCGTTGCGCATCCGCCTCCAATATTTCATCGCTTCACTGCGTTTTTTCGCCATGTCCCCGCCTGCACGTCCATTTCATCCATCCACATCTCCTGCCACCCTCGTCCATGGATTTATTCACAGTTTTTGTGTTCTTGAAGGGTTTCCAAAAGTGAAAGAATGGCCGCCATGATCGCCCAGTTTCCCATGCAGCAGCCGAGAGATGCAGGAAAGCTTTGTACCATGGTACATTTAATGAAAAAGGCCCGGGAAGGTGAAGACAGGTAGTTTGTTCAAAGAACAGGGTTCAGGATCTGTGAAAACTTTCCAGCACCATTAAAGGCCCGAGCTACCCTGTCAGAAGCAAGATGAAAGGGCAGAGTCATTCAGTACAAGCAGAAAGATTAAGGCAAGCTAATGAAGATCTCGAGCCCTAAGTCAATGTTTTCAGAGACAAAGTAGCAGATTACAGACGCCGAAGAATCGATCAAAGGATCCTGAGCATAGGCAAAGGGTAATATCATTGTTTTTCATCAGCAGAATGCTTTTTATTCATTAAGTACATGGCGCCCAAACAGCTTTTATTATGCACCATGTCCCTGAAGATTTTTCCACCAGAATACAGCTCAAAAACAGTCAGACATTTATGAGATAGACCTTTCAGTAGTTTATTTTATTTTTTGTTTACGACACCAGGAGTACTTCGACCAAAAATGTCAAGATCATATCCAAAGCAGATCATTCTTTCACAAGGAAGGTGACAGAGATTAAATACATAGCAGGTCAAGCAGAATGGGTTTCGGCCCTGCATTCATTGTTATGTTTAATGATACATTTAATTTTCACCTACTCCTTCAGTCGATCTTAGGTTCATCCTTTGCTATAAAGCACAGAAGGAAACTTTGTAATGGTTTTTGATGAGATATCAGTGAAAAGCCCCCCAAGTATTCTCCTCTTGAGATAAGTTCTCTGTGTATATTGTAAGATAGGCTGAGATTTGATGTATTCAGACTGAATGTTCAAGCTGTGGGCAATGATGTACCTGATTGGTGTTGTTTTAATATGACAAGCATGTTTCTTTGGATCATGATCTAAAGCAGCTGGTGATGTTTTCCTTTCTCTGTATTTGTGATTGACTTGCTTTCATTTCATCATGTTTCTTCAGGCTCGCATCAGAAGTTTGGCATAATATTTACCCTTGATAGGTACCTTATGTTGCTGCTCTCCCAGCCTTTTATGTTTTCTGCTTATATGTGTATCTGAATGTTGATTTCAATTGGTTTAACCAGTGTAGTGGATGTTATTGCCTGCTCTCTGATGTATGAATTAATGAAGTCTATGTTCAGATGTTCTTGTTAGGATTTAGTTGGATGTGTTGGGAACACTGGGAGGTTTAGAACCCTGTCTCTACCTCTTTAGGACCTTGCCACCTTATTAAATCTTTCCAAGATCCCTTGTTTTGCCTCTAATTTTGTCCAAGCAGGCCTGGAGTTAAATGACCTCTGGCCTGATCTATAGACAGAGTTGGTTGGTCCTCCTCCTTTCATTTTCAACCCTTAATGTCCCATTCCAAATATCTCCTTCAAGATCCAAATGCTCTAGATGACTAGCCCAATTGAAACCTTGCACATTAATTGCAAGTAAATCCTTTCTTGACTCCATAGCCCAATGGCTTTGATGTTCTTTGAGTTATCTGTCTCTGCCTAAGCTTCACCTTTGCTCATCCTTGTCTTCTATTGGACCTTCTTTTCCTGATTCCTTCCAACCAAACCTAAACAATCAAACAAACAACCCTGAGCCTATAACTAGCCTAAAATCATAACACCCGAGCTTCAAAGACATAAACCTTTGACTACCATAGAGAGATCCCTCTCTGGACCTAGGAGGGCTAGATCCTAAGGTCCCAAAGTGGTTCTATGTTGTCTCATCTTTTGGTAGTGCCAACCCGCCAAAACATGGGAACCCCAATGTACTGTATTATTTGATCATAAGTTTATGAAATTCTCCTGAAAATCACCAATAAGGCTTAGTGCCCTATCTAGCTAGTTGCAACAATACTTGTTAGCCATACATTCATAAACCATTCAATATATTATCAAATAATGAAAGAGATCCATAACTAGAGCACATCATATAACCATGCTCATAACAAACATATAAATAGAATAGAAACCATGAAAAATTAGCCACAAAATGCACATAATAATGAGTACAAGTGCTCATAGATCACAATAGGAAAATAAATATTATTAACATATGCAAAATCCAACCATGTTAGGGACTTCTACGTACCACCAGACCATAGATTAGGTTGAACCAATCTTTCTTTCATCCAATTACCCCCATGCCATATTCCAAACATGAATGTGGGATCTCATGGGATAAACCAAGACATAATAAAACATGAACTTCGAAGGTTGAACCATCTCCAACATCAAGCTAATGTGATCTCACCTAAATAAGTCTCGAGATCATAAAACCAAACCAAGCTTGGATGTCTCAGAATTCCTTCACCATACCTTGATGAATTTTCCTGTCTCCACTCACTTGTTGAGGGATTCACGGAGAAAACCATCTCCACCCCCAACCCTTGGGATTTTCCTGAGTATGCTAGGGTGTAAGAGAGCCAAAAGCTAAACTGAAAAAAGTTGTGAATTGTTTTTTTGATGCATTTTTATCATTGATGTCTCCCTTTTTCATCATTTTCCTTCAGTTTCCATCTAATTTCCCTTGCATGCAAATTTATGTCTCTTCACCTTCCTTTCTCCTATTTTCCTTTCTTTTCATAATTAAATTTTTATTATTTCCTCTTTGTGTAATATCCCAAATACAATTTTTGCAGAAAATTTCTTCAGAAAATTAAGTCGTCAATTTAACTAACAATTTTCACAGATTTAACCATAAATTTAATAACAAACTAGAAATATAAATTACAATTGAATAATATAAAAAAATACACATGCAACAAAGTCAACCTTATTTTATTAATATGTAGAATTTTGATACAAGGAAATGGAAATGGCTGAGGTGATAGGCTCAAAAGATCTGTAACAATGTCACAACCTTCAAAATAGACTGAAAATGAATAGGTTAGAACCTATGAATTCTGAATGAATTTTCCAAGTGAATAAATGGGTTCTCGTCCACTCTCATTGAAATCGCCCAAGGCTTTTCGTCCTAGGGATATTTCTGAAGCTGGGAAACCATGATCCTCCAAACCTCTCCATAAGAAGAAAAATACTCAACTAAAGGACGTCTCCAAATGATCTCCTCCTCTTTCATAGATTCGATGGATAAAACTCCAAACCTCTAGAAGCATTTTATTTTATTATTTTATTATTATTCTAGAAGATCCTCCATTGAATTTATCTGAAGTGAATTTTAGTTTTAAAGTTTATTTCACCTAAGTAACTTTTGGAAATTTTCCTCTAATTAATTATTTTTCCTTAATTAAATGACTAATTAAAGCCATTTTTAATTTTTTGGGTGTGGAGCCTAATTATCTTCTTTATTTTGTATCACAGTGTTGGACTCCTATTCTTAACGGGGTGGCAATGCCACCCATAATTGAATTCTTCCCGGGGGGTCCGGGGGGGGCAGCGCGACTGAGACTTAATGGAGCCCCCCTCCTCCCTTGGCGGGGGGTTTCTGAGGCAGATCCCTTGAAGCTAAAAGCAAATATAAAATTACCTTGTAAAAGTATTGTAATTTATAGTCAATCTAGGGCGTTCATTAGGTAGATGATCTGATGGTAGAAGTTTTTTTTAATTTAGGTTTTTTTTCCCTAGAAGGAAACCCCTCATTTTGTATGAGGGCATTGTATTGTATGTGTATTATTAGAGAAAGAAACAGAAAGGGATACTATGATAGAGAACATAGGATATTACATTGGATCTGCTGTAGGTTGTGTCTCTTCATTTTTTTGGATAATAGAAAGGAATGATTGGTTGTTCAGGGTGGATGTAGCCCAAATTGGGTGAACCACGTATATTTGTGTCTCTTTTTTTTTATATGTTTTCTATGTTTTTGTTTCCACATATTTTATGTGTTGCATTGCTCTGTAATATATAATTTTCTAACATAATTAGGGAAAATGGTAAATATACCACCATACTCTCTCCGTCCACTTAAAGTCACTTCTCAACATCACATCTTGTATATCTTCTCATTTTGGTTCTAATGAGATAGTACACTAAGGTATTCCATCAAATATTTCTCCTAGAATTCCACCTCAAGTGAAATTCATTAAGTTAGGCTCAATAATAACCTTGTTTTTTGAAAGTTGTCGGAATACAATGAAACAAAAGGCAAGCTGTGAAGATGATATAATATGCCAAATGAATGCCATTAGATCTTGTAAAAGTTCCCCAAAACTCCCTCAGACCCTTGATGACATAAACCTGCTCCCATAAATTGGTCATTCCATGCCTTGTAAATCCACCTTGGTTGTACTATAGATGAAAATAAAAAATGAGGACATGACAAATCCTCGCACTACAAGATTTATTTCCTTCAATAAATTTGTATCTTCCAATGTAGAGGCATCTGCAAACTAATACCAGGATCTAAAATGAACTAGTGTACCACACCATGTTTCCAAGCTATCCAAACATGAATGGGTCCCTCAATACATGAATCCAAAAAAAACCACGGACTCAGTATGGCATCCATGTATCCAACTAGATCCCAAAACTACCATAACCAACCATCCTCGTCCATATCCCATGGCCTAAGTTGTGCTCTGCCTCTGATCGTAGATGTTACTCCACCAGTAGAATACCAACTCATCACCTCTCTCTAGTCAAACCCTTGGAATAAACCAAGATCAATCCCACTATGTCGATGTTGTGCTGGAATGTTAATGAGATGATGGCCTACATCCCACTTCCAAAAGAAACATGCAGTATCCCTGATGCTTAGTTCTCTCAATGAAAATATTTCCCTAAATTAAAATACCACTCCATCAATAGGCTTCCAACTCATGATCTCCCACCAATCTATCTCATGGAAAGAATCAAATGCATGGACACATATGTATGGAACAAGTATATTATGCTACCTCTAGTCCATGCTCAACTCATGCTTCTCTATCTAGTCCACCAATAGGATATGTATAGTAAATCAGTCCCTCCCTCTATAATGGACAAGAGTGGATAATTCATATTTTAGTCCTTATCTATATACTCATGGAGATGACTGGAGCCTAGAAATGTTGCAACTTTGCTGGTTGTCACTGCATATATTTGCACCTCATCAACAGGTAGACCCAAAGATGGATGCACCACCATCTCCCTTGTCTGAAGGGGAACTCCATGCTCCTCCAGTCTACCACCATGTTGGTTGTCTTTCAAATACCAAATCAATATCTCTCACCATCAACCCAAAGGGAAGGATCGAATGCACGTATACCCATACACGTAACAACCTCAACATGTGAATACAGTTCCCTGTACAACTCATGTCACCTCATCTCACTGTCCTAGTCAAAACATGAGATATAAATAGGTAACTCTTCCTATCTCTCTCTCCAATTTGTAGATGTAACCTAACAATGCTATCATCCTGACCTATCTATGCGTGAAGAGGGTTTCTATGACACTCCAATGTGTACTCCTCTAGTTATGCCATTAGGGAATCCAACCTTTCCCCAGTGCGAGTCAAATTTTCCACTGACTCAACACAACATTCTCTCATTATATCCACCTCCTCATTCTATACAATATGGTACCGTAGACTATCTGGATCTTCTGCTTCAATGCCATAATATTTGTCCTGAAATTCCCAATCTTTTTCCACCGAATACTAAATAAAAGTGCAACAATTCTGCTGGTTTCCTACACATCTGTCTTCTCCCCAACAATGATTGGTCAAAAATATGGTTACTTATATTATTTTATCATGGGATCAACATGAACCTCCAACTGAATCTCAAAAAAAGTCTCATCATGCATATTGTGTATAATATCCTCCTCAAATGACTCATGCTCCACCATATGATGCTCATGCTAAATCACTGGTGACTCATCACCTTGAATATAGCCCATAAGGTCACCTGACTGCTCACTATACACACTGAAATATAAATCTGGCTTCTCGTCAACAACCCTACATTATTTCTCTTTCTCCTTAGAGGCATACTCATATGAATACATGGAATAATCCAAATAAGAATATGCATCTTGAAAGTTAGATGGAATCTTCTCCTGATCTACTCCTATCATCTCCTCGGTGTCACCCATGCATGAGTGGTTAGGTCCCAAAGGTTCCTTGCAGATGAAGCAACCACCCTTCCTCCTCATCTTATTCTTGCTACATAATTGGTCACCATAAATCCACTGCAACTCCTCCTAATTCAATCCTCTCCTGAACATCTCAATGTTCTGCTCAACTAACCTTTCGACGAGTTCATAAGCAATAGATGAAACCAACTGTTCCTCCCTCCAAATGGCCAACAACCTAGACTGTAACCTCTTGCAAATGGCATCATAGCCTCCCATACATGAGGAAAAAATGGATTTCATGTGTGTTATTACTTTGTCAGGATGATGTTTCCTAATGTTGAAAAAGCATTGGAACATCTGCAGGATCAAGTCGTCACACTCCAACTCAAACATGAGGCCATAAGATTTAACTAAGGCCATGAATTCTATAATCTCAATATTCTTCCCAAAGGTAGGGCCCTCACTGCTATCCAAATCCTGAAAAGTCTTCACTATTAATATGAAGACTCTCCTCATTATATAATTACTGTGAGGAGGTGTAGGTTCAGTAAGCATCATGATACTACTGAGACACACTACAAGGAAAAGACCCTCTAGAGGAGGTTATAAAGGAGGTTTTTAGTGTTATAAAATTGGCCAAAATTGTCAAAAAAACATTTTCTACAACATCTGTTTATGGTTACGGAGGTTTTGGCAGAGCTTTTAATGGAAATTAAACACAACTAAAAAAATATGGGCGACCGGAGGTTATTATGGATGTTTTTTCATCGATGTGCTACTCTGGATTTAACACACTGGTGCATACATGAAGACGACGCCCCGGGGCTGTCTCAGTCGAACGAATGCATTGGGACATTTAGGTGTAAAACCGCACCGGGCGTAGTGTTGGTCATACAACGCACGAGGTCGTTCTAATTGGTCTTGGGATTTGTGCGATGTCCGTAGGTTGTATCGATGCACTGGTGTGTATACCTTTATGATGCACTGGTGCATCGTATCACACAAAGGCACCAAGATTTATAATTGGTATCGGTATTCATGTGGTGCCCATTGATCGTAAAAATGCAACGGTGCTTATAGATAAATAAACACCCCGGTACGCAGTATCACACAAACGCACCGATATTTATAACTGGTATTGGTATTTGTGCGATGCCCATAGATTGTACAGCGGCACCAGTGTGTATAGACAAATAAACGCACTGGTCAACAGTTACTAACATGCAACCAGTTTTCGTTTTGTTTTTTTTTAGAAACATCAACCTGTGATAGTCCAATTATTGTGATTGTTTTAAATTATTTATTCATCAAAAGTTGACACATATTATAACAATATTCATATTACTTATGTTTTTATTAATGAATTTGAATGTTTTGTTTGGATTAATTTGTTATATCATATCAAAATTATTGTGGTTTTTTAAAATTCATTATTCATCAAAAGTAGACACATATATATATTATAACAATATTCATATGAATTAAAATTTTATTAGTGCATTTGAGAATGACATTGGAGAATGCAATAGAATAAATTAAAACATATTATATATATATATATATATATATATATATATATATATAAGACAGTCTTTATCATACAAAATGGGAGAGTTATTCGTATCCCTTTGTCTTTCAATTGGGACACTATATCCATTACATTAAAAAAAATGTCTGATCATAGACATATTTCAAAAAACTAAAACGCCTTGCTTTGATATCCAAACATAGTGATCATCATTCTTTGCTTGAACTGTTGTCATTGCTAAAGCTACTTCCATGACTTCGGTTATTTTCAGGAATGTTTTGTTCACGATGTTAGTTATTTTCTTCTTCTTCACCTTCCATCTACAAACATAAAAATAAACTGAAATGAGTGTATATACATTGGTGAGAATAATAAAAATTGTAATATTAAATAATATACATCAATGTATATCAAAAAGAAAAATGATGTACCATAGCAAAAATTGACTCATAAACTATACACATTCTTTCAAAACCATGTACCATGCCATATTTCAAAATTTCATCTGTTGGCACAGTTCCATACTTTGTTTCATGCAAGTTTTATACCCCATAACAAATCATATATTTAATATAAAATATGTTTTTTTTCTATTAATTATATATGGAAATAAGTAAAACAAGATCGATAGATGCTTAAGAATTCCATAATTAAATTATGATATGCCAACATATACTCACAACCCATATTTAACCCAATTTCAATCAATTCGTCTGATGGTTCTTCTTTATATGTTAGCACTTGTTTGAAGACATTCAATGATATTTTTTGTAAAACAACTTAAAAAATACAAAAATGAAATCTAGTTAAGTTGTTATAATGAAGTAACAATTACTCATAAACTTAGAGATCAACCCTTTTCTTCGTTGTCGTCCTATTTTATGTGCTAAATGGGTTCCATTTTGTTTTGTTTTCTGCAAAAAAATTATTGAAAATTAATATTTAATGTTAAATTGTTTATTTATTGTACCTAATGATCGAAAAATTCAATGATTACATATTACATTTGAAGCATGTTGTTGTTGAGATGGCTCCTCCTACGTTGCAATTTTGTCCATTTCTTTGACCATCTCCTTGTACACCTTTTTGGACATTCCTACTGGCATATTTCTGATATTAGCTCGTTCATATTTTGAGATTTTCATGATCTTCCTGAAAATGTAACATGACAATAAAATATTAAATTTTTATATTGATATATAAAAAGTAAATATAACAAAAGTGATATTTATAAATAATTCTAGATAAACATTTAAAAGAATATTACTTTTTCATTCCTTATTTTTTTTTGTTGTACGTTTTTGCTATTAAAACTCTGACATGTCTCATTGACCAATTCTCTGGAAACCCTTCCTATAGTTTAGATAAAATTTGGTTCTTGGAATCATTGGATTGATTTTTGTATTGTAAGTGGAAATAACGTCTATACATTCGTTCCACTAGACCCCTCAAACGTTTGTAAAAGTTTTCCCCCCTTTCGTTAACTTCCAGCACCACTCCAGATGAGCTAAGGAGCAATTTAGTTTCATTTGCATGTTCTATTTTTTTCTTTTATTATAACAACATTCATTTTCTGAGTTGTTGGTCCCTGTAGAACATTAAACATATGTGAATTAGTAGAATTTTTGACACATGTTATCTAATAATTTTAAGTATTTTATTAATGATAATTAAAAAAAAAAACTCATATTGGATCGATAGTATTTTTTCGTTCACCTGATTCATCCTTTTGCAATTTTTCCATTAAAATTTTACGTTGTTCTGGTCCTAGATCAGAAATAATCATATCAAGATTCATCATTTTGTGGCTCTGCATGATACACAGTAAACAATACATATTAGTTAAACTTACATATAGTTCAAAAATAATATTTTTTATAAATAATTTACAAAGAACTTTCATTTTTTTGATGTGTTATCAGTATTTTTGTTACTTGATCTCTTGTCAGTCATTTCTTTATCAATCTGAAACTTGTACCATATCATTCATTAATATATTTATAAATAAATTCTCAACTTTTCAAGTATAAAATAAATTTCAAGACACTGGTGCACCTTTCATGAGGTACGCATCACAGCCGGTGCATGGGGATATTAAAAACGCACTGCAAAACAGTATAATAGACCGTACAGTGTGTTGGGTATTATAAACACACCACAAAAATAGTGTAATAGACGGTACGGTGCGTGGGTTATTATAAACACACCGCAAAAATAGTGTAATACACTGTATGGTGCTATCCTCGTTAAATGGAGCACCGATGCCCTATTTCAGATATGGCACACAAATTTAGAAAAATTGTTTTCAATTTCTTATTACATATTACTTGTGTGGTGTGTTGTATAATACAATGCATCAGTGTGGTAGGGTACGCAGGGCGTACCGATAAATAAAAATCCATTTTTCCAAAAATTTACGCAATGGCCGAATGGATTGGGATCCGACTATGCAAGTCATCCCATGGGTTGGACATCAATCTAAAATGAAAAACCCTATTTCTGAAATCACAGAAACAGGGAGAAGGGACGGAAAAAACAAAAAAATGAAGGGTTTAGGGTAAAAATGGATAAAACTGCAGAAAAAAAGTAAAAAAAAATCAAATTTAATCACGAGATGGTTTGAAATTCTATGATACAGGGTTTGAATCACGAGAGGTTTGGTTTTTGATTGTCTGAATACTTCTGTTAGAACGTATTTCACTGCTCCACAGTGCCCTCGTGCTCTCTTGCTCTAGGTCTGTCTCCTGCAAATATCTGGCTGAAAATTTTAGCAAAAATAGTGAAATAATGAAAAGTGTTTAGTATTTAAAGAATTATTTTATGAAATTATATTTTCGAAAATATTTTTCCGCCCATTTTTCAAATGTCCGCTTTTTTTTTTGTCACTTAAAGAAAATAGAGTTGTGTTTTTTTTTTTTTTTTTTTGCGTTTATTTGTGACCGGTGCAGAAGAGTTTTGAAGCACCAATGCGTCTTCGTAATACAATGCACCGGTGCGTCTTATGATGATAAGCGCACTAGACTGTATAAAGTTCTTTTTTTTTGTATGTAAGATCATAATAAAATAATGATAATTCTAAAGTACATCAATTTATTTTCATTATTTTCTAAACTTTATTATGTTACAAAATTTCGTATTATTCTAGATTTGTTATTTTACAATTATTTTGCAAATTTACAAATTTAAATATTTTAATAAAATCATTTCACATTAATACAATTAAAATTTTCACATTAATAGAATTAAAATTTTATAAATATTTTACATACAATTACAATTAAAATTACGATTACAATTGGAATTAGAATTAGAATTACAATTTTACATTAATTTCACATACATGAATTACGATTAACAATACAATTACAATTTTAATTGTACATACAATTACATTTACAATTTTACATAGAATTACATTTACAATTACAATTACAATTTTACAAATATTTTACATACAATTCAATTAAAATTAAAATTACAAATACAATTAAAATTTTAGAATTTTACATACAAATAATATTACAATTACGATTTTACAAATTTTCATATACAAAATTACAACCATTTCACAATAAATTAAATATTACAATTACAATTAAAATTTTACATTAAATATTTTACATACAATTAATTAAATAAGTGCAGTGTATTTACAATGCATAATGCAAATACAATTTGCAAATTTTACATTGAATTAAATTCAATTTCAAAATGCAATCATGCTTTAATATTTAATATGATATCATGATAATGAGTTTAAGCTGAGCTTAAACTGTGACATCTCTCATTTGCAGACCATCAGCTCCCATTTGTTTGGAGGAAGGTACTCCTGAAAGACCGATCAACATTGACGAATTTTTCAGTGACGAGTATCCAGTGCCGCCCCTCTCGGGCCTTTAGTTATCTGTTTCTCTCATGTTTTTAGCTTGCTCCTTAGGTTTTTGTTTCTTTTAGCCTGCGCGCTTACAGTTTACATTTTTCCCATGTTTTCAGTCTCCCTACTCAGTTTCGTTTCCCCTATTTCCATATCCCTGAGTATGGGATTGAACTTGTGTTTTTTCTTGTTCTGTGGACAATAGCCAGGGTGGATCTTTTTGTACTATATGTTTTCTGATTAATGTGAATAGTTCCTCATAATTTACAAAAAAAAAAAATATCATGGTCATTTAATATTAAATTAATTAATAAACATCATCACGATCATGATAACCATCATACAAGCATCATATTCGACTAAAAAACACATTCAAACATCAAATTAACATTATATATTAACATCATCACAACACAAACATCAAATATACATCTCATGTCAAATAACTCATGCTATCACATATACACATCTATCTGCAAGCTACACATTAAATGAACATATCTAACATGACCTAAAAATATGCGCCACATCATGATGATCACCAACATGTAAATTAAGTACAACTACAACATGAACATAAAATACATGGACCATATATATATATATATATATATATATATATATATATATATATATATATATATATATATATATATATATATATATATATATATATATATATATATATATATATATATATATATATATATATATATATATATATATAACTGAATAATGTTAAAAATATACAACTATAATATAAATGTCATGGATCGGCTGATGGTAATACAACAACATCAATAGCAGTACAAGTGGAGGCCTACCCAGTAAAGCGTGCAACCTCGACAGTCGATGGTCGAGCCTGCTCATGATCATGATCACTAGTACTAATGGATGCATCAACTACTGGTACTACAACATCAATATAAGAAGTATTAGTGGAGGCATGCTCAGTCAATAGTGCAGCCTCGACGGTCGATGGTCCAGCCTGTTGATGATCATGACTAGTACTGATGGATGCTGCATGATACTGACTGGACATGGACGATGGTCCAACCTCATCTCCATTATGACTACTAGATGCTGCTAATGGAGGATCATGCTCATCAGGCGCGACGCGAGGTGAATTATCATGAGATGATGAGTCCCTACTGGCAGACTGTCCATCACGTGCCATAGCTCAACTATGCCTATAGCTACGGACAATCCTCCTCAGTCATGTCAAAAGTGTCATAGCTCCTATGGCATCCCACATCAGGCTATACATGTCACACTGCATGCCTCTCCACATATATAATAGCCTATCATCGGCCTGTATGTCTCTGTAATGAGCAGGCTTGATGCTCGCCTCAACAATCAATGTACTGAGTTGGTTGCCCAACTCCATCCTATATCTAGTCTTAGGTCGACCGCGCCTAGAAAAAGGCGATACTGGTGCACCAGCAGGAGCATGTCTCTTTGTTGTATCAGCCTTATCCTCTTCATGATCATCCTCAGCATCGGCCATGTCCTGATCATCATCAGGATCCACACCTGGATCATGTGGTGGATCCGACATCTCCTCGCCATCAAAAGAGCCAATGACTGCAAAATATATACAAGTACACAACAATAATTAGACAATTTAATTACACAATTTAATAAAAACAAGTTAAAGAACATGTTAGAATAAATATATATAAAACAATAATATTACCTCTATCATCTAGCGGCTCATCATCTGTGAAGAGGATGTTGGGACACCCTCGCCAATCTAATCCAGCATAAGGACATGGGACCATAATGAAGGGATGCAACCTGTCAACACTGGCTAGTAAGTCCAGTGCATCATGCGATATCCTAGTTGGAAACATAGTGTCTCCCATCTTGGTCATCATCTGAACCCACATGTACATCCGGGCCTCAAACATCGGCCTACCAGGCTTTCGAACAAAACTAGGTCTCATATCTGGAAACCTCTAAGAAGAAAAACAAAACAAATCTGAAGCAAAAGGGAAGTTGGCCCTCCCTTGTGCATGAGCACGACATCTATCTAAGGCCATACAAAACTGCCGCAAAAAAATGGCAGACCACCTGACAAGACGTGGTTGCTATACTAAAGAATCAACATAATATAAAAGCAAGAAAATAATGCATTTCCCGTCACTGTTGTTGTGTGAAATGGTAAAAATGATAAGTGAGAGCCACTGCAGGTCTTGTCTACCAAATGCACCTATACGTAACTGACCTCCAGGTACCTAAAACTTTGAAGGAGACAGTACATGTGCTCCAATGTATCTCTGGGAGTAAACTAACTGACTCCCTGCTACAATACCAATTGGCATGTCTAGAAATGAGGAAAAATCCACCCCTCTCCTCGATAGTCCTGTAATAAAATAAATTTCCTCCTCAGTGGGTGTGTACCACTGGTCAGGACCAACCTGGAAATCCTGTCAGTGGACATTCCACTTGCAGATAAGATATCTCAAAAACACACTATGGGCCTTTAAGGAAGTAGCCTCCTCATATAACTTGAGGAGGCTTACTTGCCTAAGGATCCCCTGGGTATCTGCTATAATAGGGCGAGGGTATGCATCTCTCTCCCTCTCTCGGGCCTCCCATTGGAAAATCATGTCATATTGTTCTGCCTATTGTTGCTGTTGTTCCTCCTCTTCTCTCTGAATCATTGACATATTAAATAATTTTTTTTTTTATTAAAAAAAACATGTATTTAGGAATATATACATACATACATATATATATATATATATATATATATATATATATATATATATATATATATATATATATATATACATACATACATATATATATATATACCAATTGGTGCGCCACAAAAATAGTCAAGCACCGGTTCCGGTGCAGCTTAAGTTTGTAGTGCACCAGTGGCGGTGCCCCTAATTAAATACAACGCACCGGGCTTATTGTAACTGCCTTTTTTTCAAGCATCATTGACTATATCTAGGGTCAAAATAGTGGTGCGCTGACTGAAATATATTCCCCGGAGCATATAGTCGTGTCAGTGCACCGACTTGATGACCATTACATAGTCGATGGTGCGGTATTTTAGCCGATCGCACCGTTGACCCTCTCAGAATTCCGAATGTGGTGCACTAACATACACCGTGACGGATAATTCTGTCAATGCACCGCATTGCGATTCCAATGGTCAATGGTGCGCCTGGCTAAATGAGTGCACCGCATTTTTTTTTAACTTAAAAATTATGCGGAGTTCCTTTCAGTACCACCTCGGAAACGGTGTAGATACCGTTAGCACTGGTGGCAGTGCGACCTGTAAATTTTACAGGAAGCACCACTATCCAGTGCGAGCAGAATGACTCAGGCACACTATGCGAAAATTTGTTTTTTTTTTAATGGTTATTTTTAAGGTTATTTCAAATTCTAATCCGCTAAAACTCTTAATTATGGAAAAACTAGAAAAATACCTATACATTTCGCCATCAAGGAGGCATATTGGCTATAAAATTTGCAAAAGAAAATTTTCCCATCATTTTTCAAAATGCAAGCTGGAGATTGTTGGCCAGTGCAGAGCAGCAGTGCCTGCATTGGGTGCAATGAGAGCACCAAAGTCAGGGCGGCTCATAGAAGGGGAAATGGCACCCGTGCTTGTGAGCTCTGAAGCACTGAGGAAAGTGAAAAATGAGGTTTTTTCGGCTGTAATTTTTTTTTTTTTTATTTAACCCTATTCCGGTGCGTGGGGTTTTATAGGAGCATCGGTATGCTTACTTACAACCATACCGGGCAGTGTCAGATTTGGCGCATTGTTTATGATGCACCAGGGCGGTTCCCTAACACCGTACCAGGATGTTTCAGTTTTGGTGCGATGTTTTGATTATGCACCGGGGTGGAATATTCGTAAAGCACCGGTGTGGAATAGTCGTAAAGCATCATTTTTTTGGCCTTAATTTTTTTTTTATTTCTATTCTGATGCATGATTTTTATAGGTGCACTGGTGCTATTGGATAAGAACGCACCGGCATGTTTCTATCTTGGTGCGGTGTTTTATGATGCATCAACACGGAAGAGTAGTGAAGCACCGATGTGCTACCGTTATAGGACGCCCTGGGTGGGTGTGTACATCGCGCACGCTGTCCATTATGCCAATGTTTTGTGTGCACCGGTGCATTCTATGGTAGAGCGCACCGGTAATTGAGAGCTCAAGAGTACTGGAAAAATGAAAAATCTGGGTTTTTTACCATAGTTTTTTTTTATTTAACCCTTTACCGGTGCGTGTGGTTTATAGGCGCATCGGTTATGTTTCTTACAAACGCACTGGTCAGTTTGTGTTTGGCGCGTTGTTTTATGATGAACTGGTGTGGTTTCTTTCTACCGCACCTAATGGTTTCGGTTTTGGCGTGATGTTTTATAATGCACCAGCGCGGAAGAGTTGTGACGCACCGGTGCTATAGAATAATATGACACACCGGGCGGGTGTCTACAGAGTGCACAGTGTCTGGTGTGCCAATGTTTTTGTGCACACCGGTGCTTTTGAGATTCCAGAGCACCGGGGTGATGTTTAATGATAAGCACACCGAGCGAAAAACATCCATAAAACCTTCTGCCTGCCAACCTCCTCTAGTAACCTCTACTAGAAATAGATGTATGGGGTATTTTTCTGTGGGGTTCCTTAAAAGCATCCGCTAGAGGGTCTTTTCCTTGTAGTGACAACAAGTAACTTGAACTTTTACCCCTACACAAGGATGCTAAGAAAATTTGTGTTGTATGAGAGCAAGCATAGCTAGTTTTAGAGCCCAAATCAAGCATTTCTTATCTGTTTGATGCAATTTGGAGAGGAGTGAAGCAATTTCTTCTAGCTTGATAAGGTATTTTTTCGTAACCCCCAAACATCTCAAATATGTTCTAAGTGCATAAATTGTGTATCCCAACATGCTCTTTTTGTGGTTTATTTTTATGTAGCATAGAAAGTATCCCTTCAAAAAATGATTTGTTGATTTCTACTGCTAATTTATAAATGGAATTTATGAAGGTTTGATCCATGTTTTTTTTCAATGATGAGAAGTATATCAAGAAGTACACAATAGTGACTAGATACATAGAACTCTCACATCAAGACATACTCATCCCTTAGAAGTCATATTCAAAAATTACATAGAGGTCAAAATACAATATGAGCACCTCATGTAGACTCACCAAGCCCTCTCACTAACTTGACAAATATTAAAAACTTTCTTTGAAGAATTTTAGAAAATATTTAGCAAGAAGTACTTTTGTCAAACACTTTGCAGACAAAGTGGAAACCATTTTAAACATAAATAAATATGATACCACATTTCATGCATGCAAAACCCAGGTTAAATGAAGTATAATTAAGTGATAGAAATGACCCAAAGAGGTAGCATGCATTACCCACAAAATATTGTTGCTGCTACTAAAGAAGAACTGGAGTTTATGCCATTCGTACTGCTAAGAAAATTCTGAAAATTTAACCTAGAGCTCCTCACACCATAACCATAAAAAACTAGAAATGGTTTATCTTAACTCCAAGCCGATATATCAAGCCCACAAAGTGGTGTGAATTACCCAGTTTATCAATAAAACAAACTGCTGAAGGAATGTTGATTTATAGCCATAATACTATCGAGAAAATTTTGAAATTTTAACCACGAAATCCTCTCATAAAACCTAGGAAAACTCATAAAAATATTGGGTAGATTCCAACTGATCTAGAAAGCCCCAATTTAGTGTGAGTTTTCCTAATCTTCCCAACTCTACACATTACTCCATATAAGATAATTTCGTACCACATTGCTCCAACTCTTAAATCCTGCAAATTCACAGCAAGATCACTAAATCAAATAAGAGAAATATCTTTCAAAACATTTGGTAAATAAATTGGGCTATAATAGATAAACTGTGTCCAACAAATAATCTCATCCCTAATAGATAAATCTGGCTCCGACAAATAAACTAGGCTCTAGCAAATAAATTGGGCTCCAACAAATAAACTCAACCCTAATAGCTAAATCTGACTTCGAAAAATAAACTAGGATCAGACAAATAAATTGGGCTCTAGCAAATAAAATTTCTTTCGAAAATGTCCAAAAGTATTTTTTCCAAAATTTTAATAAATTCCAACAAAAATTGGATAGCCAACGAATCACAATTTTTTATTAAAAAAATGCCACAACAAGAAACCCGACCAAACAATAATGAGGAAGAATCCCTTAACCAAAAAATTCAACCGCTGCAAAATAATTCAACCCAACAAGAGAAATTTATCCTGGAAAAAGAATTTTGGCACAACAAGATAATTTTAGCCCAGTAAGATAAATTTGGCCCAACAAAATAATCTCATTCTAGAAAGACAAATTCAACCCAACAAAATAATTTTGGCCCAAAAAAATAATTTCGGCCTAGAAAAATAATTTTGGCACTGTAAGAAACCAATATTACTCCATCCAATATGTTCTCTTTCGCAGTTTGAGAAATCACCTGCAAAAATTATTCTTTGGCAACTAAATTAAGAAATTTAACCCACGCTCTTGGCTCCTTTATTATTTAGGAACAATACAACAACTTTGATTTTAACCTACAACTAGCCAAAATCATGCTATAATACCACTATAATGTTTCAAATATAAATTTAGCACCAAATTGCTTCAAAAAATTTAGCCATCGGCTCCATAGACAATTTTCACAAATTGAACCACAAATTTCCCAACAAAACAAGGAATGATCTGATGCCACTGTAATATACCAAAAAAAAATTTGCGAAAATTTTCTTTAGAAAATTAAGTCGTCAATTTAAATAACAATTTGCAAAAATTTAACCATAAATTTAACGAAAAATTGGAAATATAAACTACAATTGAAGAATAGACAAAATACACATGCATCAAAGTCAACCTTATTTTATTAATATGTAGAATATTGATACAAGGAAATGGAAATGGTTGGCGTGATAGCCTCAAAATATTTGTAACAATGTAACAACTGACCTCCAAAATAGACTGAAAATCAATAAGCTGCAACCTGTAAATTCTGAATGAATTCGCGAAGGGGAGAAATGGGTTCTCACCCACTCTTACTGAAATCACCCGAGGTTCTCCATCCTGGGGCTACTTCTGAAGTTGGGAACTCCCAGTTCTCCAAACCTCTCCATAAGAAGATAAATACTCAACTGAAGGATGTCTCTAAATGATCTCCTCCTCCTCTTTTATAGGTCTAATGGATAGATCTCTAGGCCTCTAGAAGTATTTTATTTTATTATTTTATTATTATTCTAGAAGCTCCTCCATTGAATTTACCTTAAGTGACTTTTAGTTTTATTTTATTTCACTTAAGTCAATTTTTCTCTTTTTCCTCCAATCAATTATTTTTCCTTAATTAAATGACTAATTAAAGCCATTTTTAATTAGGGGAAATAGTCAATCTCCCACCATACTCTCACTAGCTACTTGAAGTCACTTCTTAGTAACCCATCCTGCCTTTTATCTTCTCATTCTGGTTCCAACGATATATTACTCTAAGGTATTCCATCAAATATTTATCTCGGGATGCAACCTCAAGCAAAATTAAATAAGTCATGCTCAATAATAAACTTGTTTTCCGAAATTTTTTGGAGTGCAATGGAACGAAATGCAAGTTGTATAGATGATAGAATATGCCAAGAAAATTCCATAGGATCCTATAAAAACTCTCCAAAACTCCCTCAGAACCCTTGATGACATAAACCTGCTCCCATGAATTGGCAATCTCGTGCCCTGGGAATCCACCGTGGTTGTACTATAGATGAAAATAAGAAATGGGTACATGACACTTTGCCTTTGCCAATTTTCATTTCCATTATTGAATTGCAAGTGATGCCGACTATAATGTTTGCCCAACATTCAGCTTGGAATACGTGTCCCATAACCTTGTTCTTATTTTTCCTTTATTATGCTTTATTACATGAAACTTTAACTTGTGAATATTACAAACTTCTCCCGCTTGGGGGAACACCATCCTCATTGTTCTATGATACCTATGACTATAAAAACGCTAAAAACAAAGCATACTACCTATGGAGCTTTATAACATAACTCGATGTAATACTTACAATGACATCCTGCTGAAAAAAAAAAAAAAAAAAAAAAACATACTACTTATTAGAGCTTTATAGCACAACTCACTGCAATATTTACAATTATATATATATATATATATATATATATATATGCCAAAAATTCGTTTTATTAAACCAACAAATAATGAAGGATACAAAACCCACATATGATCAACCATCTTCCATGTAGCTTCATCAAGCCCAAAGTGCTTCCACAACACTTTAACTTCTTGTACTGCTCGGTGCCAAATCATGAGATGTTTTCGGTGAAATATGCATTGAGACTATGGATGGAACTCTCCCTGTGGTTCCACCTACAATACAAACTAATCAATCAGATGATCAATATCCTGCACATATATTTTAAGTAACGAAACACGAAAAACATCATGCACTTTCATTGTTGGCGGTAGTGCAAGTTAGTAAACCACTGGTTCAATCCTCTCAAGGATATCGAAAGGCCCGCAATACTAAGGTGCCAACTTGGCACATGAAAAAATCCTCAAGGAGCTCCTATTGGGCTTAGTGCATAAGTACACATGATCCCCAACCTGAAACTCCTTGAATTCCCTGTGCTAATATACATAACTCTTCTGCATGTCTCGTGTTGCCTTCAAATTTCTCTTAAGAACCTGCATCTATTGTTCCATCTCATCCAAAATGTCTGGTCCAATCAACACCTAGTTCACTGGATCACTCGAGCTAGTAGGAGTGTTACAACTTTGCCTGTAAAGAGACTCAAATGGACTCATCTTCAAGGATTCTTGATACCTATTATTAGAATAAAACTATACTAGTGGAAGATACTCCTCACACCTCCTCCGCTCATGCATGACATATATCCTCAACATATCCTCAATAATCCTATTAACCCTTTGTGTTTTTCCATCTTTCTGTGGATGATAAATTGTACTGAAAGCCAAATATGTCCCCAAACCTGCAAACAACTCCTTCCAAAAATTTGAAGTAAACTTAGCATCTCTATCTGATATAATATTCTTGGGAACACCATGCAATCTCACTATATCCTTGATGAATATATAAGCTATCTCACTAGCTGAATTAATAGACTTCACTGTAATGAAGTGAGCTACCTTCCTCAACTTTTCAACCACAACCATGATGGAATCATGTTGTCTCAATGTCCTCAACAGACATGTGACGAAGTCCATGCAAATGACCTCCCATTTCCATTATAGAATTTGAAGAGGCTGTAATATACCGGCGGAATGCTTACACTCATCTTTCACCTGCTGATATTCCAAACATCTAAAAACAAACTTAGCCACCTCTTTCTTCAAATTCGACCAATGGTAGAACTTACTAACAATCGTAAATATCTTCTGATATCCTAGGTGACCTAAATACGGCTTGACATGAAACTCCCTCAAGATAATCTTCTTAAGCTCACTGTTATCTGACACATAAATCATGTTCCTAAATCTGACCAAGCCATATACCATGAGGTGTTATTCCTCATCTCTATCACCTTCACCCTGTTGTTGCAACCTCTGATTTAGCTACTAGTACCTGTCATCATAATGCCTTGCATGCAAGACCCACTCCTATAAATTTGTCCCATAAGAGCTCACAACTGAAATATGATTTAACTTCACTCTCCAGATAAGAGAATCAGCATCCCTATTCTCCTTGCCCTTGATGTACCTAATATCAAAGTTGAACTCATTGAGGATAGCCACCCATCTATCTTGCATGGAATTTATGTAGAAAATCCACATATATTCAACTGATCTTGTAATATGATAAAACAAAATATTGAATCTATTTCTACAAATTTGTGGAAACCAAATACGTTCGCAGAATCACATGAACAATAAAGAGAAAGAATTTCAATTGCACAACAAAAATATGTATCTGAGGAAAGCCTCAGCTAAAAACCCTGCTATCTATCTATTGTATTAAGTAAAGAATATGAAATAATACAATGCTTCTCTCAGGCTTGAGAGCTCTCTGCACTATCTATGACTTTCTCACTCTAATTCTGGCAAGTTTGGTCCAATTCCTAACCAAAAACATGCACCTGAATGACTAGCCCGGATTATGAATTCCTGGCGGAATTGAGCCCCTATTAATTAGGAAATTCATTTCAATTGATTGCTAAATACATCCAAGGCATCATGATGACCTTGTGCATGACTTGTACAATTTGTAATAGTGCGACTGATTGTCTTTTTCCCTTTAACTCCAATCTCAACTAGGCCTTCCTTAGAACTGATATGCAACAACTATTTATACTGAATTATCAGTTATATGATTAATCAATACATTTGAATTAAATCATATTTAATTCACTGGACATCTCACTAGCTCATCTCTCAACTAGAACTAGTTAAACTAATTTTAACTCAAATAATTGAGTTAACTAATTAGAAATCAAAATAAGTTGTAACTAGACCCCCTAAAACTTAGAGACAACTCTGCATATCTCTAGTTTCACCCCCAACTCGAATTGAATGAGCTACCTAAGTTTTCCTAACTCAGTTATCTCGTACAAGTTCGCATGTGATGTGTAATTACAATTTCCTTCTAATTTAATTAAGGGGAAATTAAATTAGAAGCCCTTCTTATTTCCAATTTCAACAATTTAGATTGGGTTGGTCAAACAAGTACCTCAATCCACTATGATCAATCATCAAAATAAACCTCCTGCAAATAAGATAATGCCTCCTCATATTCAAGGCATGAATGATAGATGCCAACTCAAGATCACGAGCCCCATAGTTCCACTTGTGCTAATTTAGCTTCCTTGAATCATAACATACCACATGTCCTTCCTGCATTAGTACTCCATCAAGTCATTTCCTACAAGAATCAATACTTACCACAAACTCCTTATCAGGATCTACAATCTTCAAGACTAGAGAATTTGTAAGAAAATGATTCAACTGCTCAATATTAGTTGCGCACTCCTTAGTCCATTCAAACTAGTTGCACACGCTTCAGTCCATTCAAACTTATTTAATTTTTTATGCAACTATGGTAATAGGATAAAAAATCTGTGAGAAGTTCATGATGAACATCCTCCAATAACTTGCTAGTCCCATGAATGATCTTACCCCATTGATCCGGATTTATGCGGGAACGCAACAGAATAAACATATAACCATAAATATAGAGATGCAACGGAAATAACACTTCATTTCATTAATATCAAAGAACTGAAATTTGCTTACAGACAGAATGGAAATAAAACTAGCTAGGGCGCTAGTAGCTATATCTGAGAAGAGATGTGGTGGCTACAGGCCTCTGAACTGAGTTACAATGAGGCTCGAGGGCCTATTTATTATTTAGAAACAATGGGAAATCCTAAACAGCCCAAACCCTAACCCTAGGAGATGAAGCGCCAAAACTATGGGCCCCGTTTGGGTAAATTGGTGTTTCAACTTCCCAGGGGCGTAACTTTGGCATACGATCTCCGTTTGACGCGTATCATACCGTTTTAGAAATATCTATCCGAGGACTACAAATTTGGAATGAGCAACATCGGTCCATGGACCCATGTTGCTCTCCATTTTCCCAAAAAATGTCGTTTAGGGCCTCAAAATGGCTCTGAAAGTTTAGGACTCGAAAAACTGCTAAAAATAGTAAACTGTGCTGAAACTGAAAAGCTGAAAGAGACAATGGTGGAGCCCCAAGTGGAATAGGCAGGTGACCACCAATATCCACCTAGATCATTCCTCCCCCCTTAGGAAGCAATGGTCCCCATTGTGTTAAGTTCCTTCATGAGATGAGGAAATTTCTGCTGAACTTGGTCCCTGGTGAACCACTTTCCTTGGTGCAGGAGTTGGCCAGCTTTGACAACCCGATATAGTTTCATCTTCTGCTGGCAAGTGTTCTTGATTTGCATGTCCATGATGCAATCTGTGGTGGCCTGTTCCATGCAGTCTGGATTTAACTCAGTTGGTGTGAGTTGTTCGCAATGTCCGAGGTGTCCAGTAGAGGTGGAAAGTAAGGACGAAGGCGATCCACATTGAAGACCGGGTGCAGACCAAGGAATGGTGGAATACTAAGCTCGAAGGCATTGTTACCTACAGCCTTGGTGATGGTGTACGGCCCGTATCGGAGCGGGCGAAGCTTGCGGTGAGGTCCAGTGAGGCGCTCCTTCTGCAAATGTAGCCATACTTTGTCGCCCACCTAGAAGTGGTGTGGCACCCGGTGTTGATCATGGCGCTGCTTGTACTTCGCATTGGCTCTGTCCAATATATCATGAACCTGTTGGCGGATGTGTTGAATGCGCTCGATGAAGCTACTTGCTTTTTCAACTTCAGACTGGACATGAGCTGAATTGGCCTGAGCAGCTGCAAACGGCATGGCTACGTCAATGGGACATAGTGGCTGGAATCCCAAGCCCACCTGAAAGGGGCTATGGCCGATTGAACTGTGGAGAGCCCGATTATAACTATGTTGTACATAAGGGAGGCTCTCGTCCCATGTGCGTGGATGCTTTGAATTGTACATGCGCAGAATGTGTACAATCATTCCGTTGACGACCTCTGTCTGGCCATCTGTTTGGGGATGGAAAGCTGTGGACTTGGTGAGCTTGGTATCCAACATCGACCAGAGGCTGGACCAAAATGTGCTGAGGAACCTGCTATCCCGATCTGATATGATAGACTGTGGGATCCCAAAGTGCACCCACGCTCGTTCAAAGAAGAGTTTAGCAGTGGCTTCTGCTGTGATATTCTTCTTGCAGGCCGCCATAATGGCCATCTTCGAGAATCTGTCGACGACCACAAAAACACAGTCATTTCCCTGCTTAGTAGAAGGTAGGCTCGACATGTAATCCATGGAGATGGATTCCTAAGGTCGACTAGGGGTAGGTAGAGGAGTATATAGGCCTTGCTTCTTGATGGTCGGTTTGGCAATGGCACAAGCAGTGCAGGATCTGATGTGCTTCTCGACATCCTTTCGAAGGTTCGGCCAATAGAAATAATTCTGCAGGATTGCTACTATTTTCTCGACCCCGAAATGCCCAGCGACTCGACTGTAGTGTGCTTCCCATATCATCTTGGCACGCTCGCTTGAAGGAACACAAAGGTGTCCCAGGTGACATAAAAGTGCATCTTGGAGGTGAAAATTTGGAACTTGCGTGCCCCCCAAGAGTGCCTTGTAAGTGTGGTCGAATTCTGGGTCACTCTCATAGAGAAGAGGCCAATCAGAAGTCTCGTGCCCACAAGAGTTGAGCACGGTGGTGAGCGCCACAATCGGTGGTCGGATGAGGCAGTCTGCAACATTATTGGTGCTACCCTTCTTGTACTTGATGTTCAAATGAAACTGTTGCAGATATGTGGACCACTTCTGATGGCGATCATTCTGCAACTTCCCTTGTGTCTGTATGAACTGCAGGGGTCTATGGTCCGTGTGGATGATTGTTTCCTTCCCCAAAATGTAATGCTTCCATTGTCGACAAGCTTGCACAATGGAGTACATTTCTTTGTCATATGTGGGGTACTTGCGAACTGTGTCAGACAATGTCTCACTGTGAAATGCCACTGGATGTCCCTGTTGAGTAAGAACTGCCCCAATAGCATAGTCAGAGGCATCTGTCTCGATCTCAAATGGCTGTTGCAAGTCTGGTAAAGTGAGCACTGGGGCAGAACAGAGGTGATTTTTCAATTCTGTGAACGCCTTCTATTGAGGTTCCGACCAAAATAATTTTTCTCTCGCTCCTCCTTTGGTGACTTGACTCAAGGGACAAGTGATATGAGAGAATCCCAACACGAACCTCCAGTAGAAATTAGCAAGACCTAGAAAGTTGCGAAGCTTTGTTATAGTGGTTGGGGCTGGCCAATCCCGAATGACTTGGATCTTGGCTGGATCCACATGCACCCCCCTTTCATCAATAATGTATCCCAGATATTGAACCTGGGTCATGCCAAAAGTGCATTTCTCCAAATTGGCACACAACTTGTGTTGCCGCAATGTTTGGAGGACTTGTCGGATGTGGTGAAGGTGCTCTTCCCAAGTCTGGCTGAAGATCAGAATGTCATCCAAGTACACCACTACAAATGAGTTGGTGAATGGCCGCAAGATGTCATCCATCATCCTCATGAAGGTGGCGGGAGCATTCGTCAACTCAAAAGGCATGACCAGCCATTCGAAAAGGCCTTCCTTGGCTTTGAAGGCAGTCTTCCACACATCGGAGGGTTCAATTGGTACCTGGTGATACCCAGACTTCAGGTCGATCTTGCTGAAATATTTTGCACCTTTGAGTTGGTTCAGAAGGTCATCAATCCGTGGGATTGGGTACCTATTCCGGACAGTGATCTTGTTCAGCGCCCGATAGTCAGTACAGAGTCTCCACGTCCCATCCTTCTTCTGTACCAACACGATCGGGCTCCCACAAGGCGATGAACTTGGTCTGATGTGACCTTTCTGCAACAGCTCCTGAATCTGCCTCTTGATTTCATCATTCTCCAGAACAGAGCGCCGATAGATCGGTCCATTAGGTAGCGGCGCACCGGGGGTCAGATCAATCGGGTGCTTGACCCGACAGTGCAGAGGAACCCCTGTGGGTGAGGTGAATATGTCCCCGTACTCCTCCACAACCTTATCCATTTGTTGTTGTTGTGCAGAGGAGCCCTGTCTGGAGGTCGTGGCCACAGTCTTCTTCTTGCCCTGGGGGCGGATCATTAGGAAAACGAATTTCCTGGTTTGGGAAATGAGCTTACTGCATTGTTTTGCAGTAACCAAAGAGATAGTCGTAGGAGGTGGTACCTCTGGTATCCTGTACAACTTATTTCCCAAAGTAATAATAACAGCACGAGGTCGAGACTCATACACAGCATGACGCTTCCACAAGTATGGTTGTCCTAATAATACATCAGAAACATCAATAGTAGCAACGTCACATAATACCTCATCCGTGAAGGGCTTGATGCTATAGGGAAGGCGACATTGCCGGCTGACGCAGAGATCTCGTCCTTGGTGAAGCCACCCGATGGTGTATGGATGTGGGTGAGCTGTGGTCGGCAAGCCCAACCGCTTCACGGCGTCTGCTGAAATGAGGTTCTTTTGGCTCCCATTGTCGACAATGAACCGTACCGGGGAGCCCTTTACCCACATCTGGGAGTGGAAGAGACGTTCCTCCTCCTCTGGATCTTCCGGTTCCTCCTTTTGGATCTTTGTAGTGGCAACAGTGGCGTTGGGCTCCGCATCAATAATCTGTTTCCCTTTTTCATTCCCCTTTTTAGGTTCTGATTCGGAGTCAGAGCATGCATCTGACTCAGAAGCCCTCATCTTGGCCACTAGCGACTACTTGGCCCGACACTCACTTGTGTTGTGAGTGGAGCTCTTATGGAACTCACACCACTTTCCCGTGTCCTTCTTTGGCTTTGCAGTGCTGTTATTTTCTTGTGGCTTCGATGAGTTGTCTTTAGCCTCCATGCCTTAGCTCTATCCTTTGTTCTATGGTTTGGAAGCACCTTTCCCTTGCTTTTTATTTGCAGATCCAAAGTCTCACTTCTTCTGCTTGAATTTCTACTCAATCTTGGCAGCATACTGGTATGTCGTACCAAGCGAGGAGATGTCGAGGAACTCCATTTCCTCCTGAATGTATCTGTGCAGACAACTGCGATACTTTAGCACCAAATGTTTCTCTGAATCTTTGATACCCAAATTTTTGCGTAGGGTATGGAACATATTTGTCATCTCATGCACATCTTGATCCCTTTGTTGTCGTAGTGTGGTCCATTGTATGTACTTGTCCTCATAGCTCCCCATGGGATAGTACTGTTCCTTGACGGCGTCTCGGAAAGAATTCCAAGTTGGTACGGCCGAGAACAGAGAGGGTTCTTTCTGGTCCTTGTTCACATAGTAGGTTTCCCACCAGTCCTTAACATGGGGGGTAGCTTTGAGGAGTGCAAAAATAATCTTCTCCCAGTCTGAAAAGTCATGAACCGAGAAATATCCTTCTAACAGATTCAACCATCTATCTACGGCATCTTCGTCTATTTGACCCTCAAATATGGGAATGTCAAAATTTACTTGTACCTTAAAAGGAGTCGCGCCTCCAGAGTGGCTGCTAGATGCAGATGCGCCACCGATGGGTAGCCGTTGAAGGATCTGAGCAAAGTTATCCATCATCGCGTTCCTTTTTTTTTCGAGGTCCTCCTCGAGCAATATTTTGATAGGATCTTCTGCTCCCTCATATTTATTTTTTCCCCCCATGGGTGTCCGTCGAGGTTTGCGAGGCTGATCTTGCAAAGGTTCCACCAGATCGAGCCCTAGCTCCTTATACCCCGACCTCGTTGGGGACATGCAAAGAAGGATCGAGAAAAAGCAGACCGCTTTGATACCACTGATCCGGATTTATGCAGGAACGCAACAGAATAAACACATAACCATAAATACAGAGATGCAGCGGAAATAACACTTCATTTCATTAATATCAAAGAACTGAAATTTGCTTACAGACAGAATGGAAATAAAACTAGCTAGGGCACTGGTAGCTATCTTTGAGAAGAGATGTGGCGGCTATAGGCCTCTGAACTGAGTTACAATGAGACTTGAGGGCCTATTTATTATTTAGAAACAATGGGAAATCCTAAACAGGAAAAACCCTAACCCTAGGAGAGGAAGCGCCAAAACTATGGGCCCCGTTTGGGTAAATTGGTGTTTCAACTTCCCAGGGGTGTAACTTTGGCATACGATCTCTGTTTGACACGTACCATACCTCGTTAGAAAGATCTATCTGAGGACTACAAATTTGGAATGAGCAACATCAATCCATCAACCCATGTTGTTCTCCGTTTTCCCAAAAAGCGTCGTTTAGGGCCTCAAAAAGGCTCCGGAAGTTTAGGACCCGAAAAACTGCTAAAAATAGTAAACTGTGCTGAAATTGAAAAGCTGAAAGAGACAATGGTGGAGCCCCAAGTGGAATAGGCAGGTGACCACCAATATCCACCTGGATCACCCATCCAAATTCCTAGGAGCTGGCCACTACATGATAGATCTAATATTTTCTGGGTCCATTACTCTGCCTTCTTTGGAAATAATATGCCCCAAGTAATGAATCTGTGTTTGAAAGAAGTTGCACATGTTGAACTTGGAATACAACTGATGTTCTCTCATTAATCTCAACACTGCTTCTAGGTGCTCTACATGCTCCTTCTCATTCTTGGAATATATCAATATATCATTAATGACCACTATCACAACTTGTCCACATAAGGATGCATCACATTTCTCATCAAACACATGAAAGTGGTTGGATCATTAGTAAGACCAAAATAAACCACCACAAACTCATAATTCCCAAACCTAGTACATTATGTGGTCTTGTATATATCTTCTTATTTATTGCACACCTAATGATATCCTAATCTCAAATAATTCTTCGAGAACATTGTTGCTCCCTTCAACTGATCAAGCAAGTCATCAATATGAGGCAATGTGTACCTTTTCTTGATAATCACTTTGTTCAACTGCCTATAATCAATGCACAATCTAAGAGTACCATCTTTATTCTTTACCAAAAACACTAGTGCACCCAAAGGAGATACACTTGCCCTAATTTTTCCCGTATCAAGTATTTATTTAAGCTGTAACTTTAACTCAACCAACTATAGAGTGTTCATCCTGTAAGGTGCCTTTGATGCCAATAATTCTCCTAGTACCAATTTAATAGAGAAATCCACTTCCCTTTGATGTGGCAAATATGAAATATCTGCCATAAACACATTATGAGGTTGCTGCAAAACATGATACTTATTCAAGACTTCCTCATCCTCAACATATTTCCCCTTTTCACTGGAAACATGCATTTCAAAAAATACACACCCTTTCCTGCAAGTGTGCTTAGCTTGCATAGCTATAACCATTCTCACTATTGTACGCTTCTTCTTTCCCTGCAATATTCTCTTCTCTCCATCATCATCCACGCGCTCAATAACATTCATATAACAATATACCTTAGTCCTACGAGTAAACAACCAATCCATGCCCAAAAACATACTATATGAACCCAAAGAAAGCACATTTATATGTGTCGATGTAGGCATGCCATTCAACTCAAATGAACTAGCTCTCACCCAATGATGAACTATTTTCTTTGTCCCTATAGCCAGTTTCACCAACCAAGATTTTGCATGCACTTCTTTATTCAAGCCACACTTATCCACCAAATCAAGACTAACATAATTATAATTATATCCAACATCAATCAAAATGGGAAACAACTCGGTTGCAAAGCTTACCTTTCATCTCAATAATGGATGCCTAATGATCTTCCTTCCTGTTATTTAGTGCTACATAGATATGAGGAATGCTCTGACCAACTTCCCCAATTGTTTGTGCCTCCTAAGCACTGTAGATATGTAGCCTGCCACCCTGGTACAATGAAAAATCCTTCTTGTGGTGGTATTTGCGACAAATGCAACACTACAATGGTTCTATGACACTATCTTTATTCTGTTGCTCTCTAGGCTAAGGTCCATGTCCCTTCTCAGATGCATTAAATTTCTTGTAAGGAGCCACATTTTCCTTCTCACCTACATCCTAAGGTCTTCCTTTCTTTTGAGGCTATTTTAATTTAGCCTTCTCATTCCATTTCCAATCACGCTTAGGCTCCGAATTGTGCTTCGAATACTCATAACTATGCTTCAACTTCTCGCTTACTTCATCCAATGAACAAGGCTCATCATACTCAATTTTATCTTTGAATGCTAAAGGAAATCCCCTGATGAATATTTGGACCTTTATCTTCTCATCCTTGAGGTAAGGCACATATCTAAACAAGTCCAAAAATTTGGTTGTGTACTCTTCATTTGTCATGGAACCCACCTTAAACTCATATAATTCCTTGGAATTTCCATCATAATACCTCCCAGACAAGTACTTCTTCCTGAATAATTTTTAAAATCATGAAAACTCAACTCTTCTACCTTGATGCCTCTGACACACTTCACATATTCCCACCAAATATCTTATTTTCCCTTGAGACTGAAGATTGCTATCTCGGCTTTCATATTATTTGAATAATGATGCAATCCAAAGAACTTCTTCATCCTAAGCAACCACGCTTTTTCATCTTATGTTTTCTTCATCTCTCCATCAAACATAGAAGGATTGCATTTCTTGAAATCCTATAGAAAATAATGCTTCTCACTCCTCCTATAAGGATGATGGTGGTGATGTGAATGATGTCTCTCTGAACCAGAACTAGAATAGAACCCATAAGCACTACCTCTCCCATTGGGTGTATCCAACCATCTACCACCTTTGACTATATCATCTCTTTCCAAATTGGATCATGATCAAGACCTGCTACCATATTCCCCATAAATATTTTCCTCCTATATAAGAGACTACTCCTTATTTGTCCCTATCTCTACAAGTCTGATAAGCTCTAAAGGATCGCTAGATTAACCTCGACTTTATTTTCTTAAGATTTTGCAAGCATGTGTCTCAATTAGCCTATTATTATCTGCATCAAACCTTCTAATTTTTTCCTTCAAACCTCTTAATTTATCTACTATATTAGAAGAATACTCATCTCCTTGTTGCTCAGTTGATCTGTAAGGAGATTTTCATGAACTATAATCCACCATTTTGCTTGTCATCTTTTATCTTCTTCATCTTGCAAGCATACCATTTTTGATAAACCAAATAGAAAACATTATCAAACCATACCTTAATGAAGTTCAAGGGAGGCTATCATGTCTACACATATAAATCCATATTAGCACCATATACATGTATATATGTATACATAATGGCATCAACATGTAAACCTATCAAATTCATGCACAATAACACAAAATGTACATCGAATATATACATGAAAACCATAACCACTCCAATTCATGTATACAAATGACATGCATGAATAACTATCAGATCTAGCCCATCTAGTCCAAGTGTTTGAACCTGGAAGTTGTGATACTAATATGTAACCCCCCTCCCACAATTACCCACCTTTACAAGCTCTCTGGGGTAAAAGTGTGTTGAGTGCTACTATGACATGAGCCAACCTCCAAGTTCCTGTTATGGAAGTGGGGTTGACTAAATGAAAAATTACTGACCTTCCTCAGGGACTACATACCCCTCAAGAGCTTGCAAACCACCCCAATCAATCCCTGAGATGGAACTTTTGTTTACAAGAAACTCCCCAACCACACTCTTGACACACTGTACATGCAAAAAGAGGCACCAAACGCACCCTTAAGCATGTATACATGAAGTTATGACTGAAAAATCGTTGTTCAATGCATGCAGTTGCGAGATCTATGCCACTTTTTTGGAAATCCCCCACACCACTTCACAAAAATTCCTATGATTTTCCAGAATTATAAATAACATGGTAACAAGGATAACCATCCAAAACTTGAAAAATATCTTGACCAGAACATGCCTAGTACATGATTGACATTTCATCAAACATATGGTAAACATATAAACTACAGGTCATGAATGTATATATGATCACAAGCTTTTGAAATTCATTTAAAAATCACCAAGAAGGCTAAATTCCCTTTCTAGCTAGTTTCAAAAACACTTATTAGCCCATGCAATAATCAACCATTCAATAACTTATCAAATCATGAAAGAGATCCATAGCTAGAGCACATCATATAACCACGCTTATAACCAACATATAACCAAAATAGAAACAATGAAAAATAAGCCACAAAATACACATAATAATGAGTACAAGTGCTCATAGCTCACAATAGGAAAATAAATCTTATTAACATATGCAAAAACCAACCAAGTCATGGACTTCCACGTACCACCCAACCATAGATTGGGCTGAACCAAATATTTCTTTCAACCAATCACCCTCATGACATATTCCAAGCATGAATGTGAGATCTCATGGGATAAACCAAGACATAATCAAATAGGGACTCCAGAGGTTAAACTACTTCCACCCTCAAGCTACCATGATCTCACCTAAACTAGTCCCGAGATCACAAAACCAAACCAAGACTGGATGCCTCAGAATTCCTTCACCATACCTTGAGGAATTTTCTTATCTGCACCCACTTATCAAGGGCTTCCCGAAGAAAACCATATCCACCCCTCACCCTTGGGATTTTCCTAAGACCACCTCACCCAATTCCAAAATATTCCAACCATCCAAAGCTCAACCGAAAATGAGTCCCATCACCCCATGGATATCTATTAAATGGAAAGGTAAGGATGAAATCACTGTCAAACCAGGAAAAACACATTCCAATGAAAAAAAATGAACCCAATAACCAATTTCGTGCACCATGCATTCACATCCCAGTAAGGAAATCACACATGAAAATCGTCAATTGCAAGATCTTCCTACTGAATTTATTGATCCAACCTTCTTCTTGAGCTCCTTTGCTTTCCTTTTATTTTCCTTTTCCTTCCTTTGCTTGCTTTCTTTCCCTTCTCCAAATCCACGTGAATGCCGGGTGGTCCAAGAATTCTCGAAGTGTGCTAGAGTGTAAGAGAGCCAAAATCTAAATTGAAGAAAGTTGTGAAATTTTTCTCTGATGCCTTTTTATCATTGATGTCTCTTTTTTTCTTCATTTTCCCTCTAATTTCCCTTGTATGAAAATTTGTGTCTCTTCACCTTACTTTTCTCCCATTTTACTTTATTTTCATAATTAAATGCTAATTATCTCCTCTTTTCCTTTGCCAATGTATTTGCTAATTTCCATAGCCATTATTGAAATGCAAGTGACACCGCTACAATGTTTGCCCAATATTCAACTTGGAATACGTGTTCCATGACCTTGGTCTTATTTTGTATTTATTATTATTTATTACATGAAACTTTAACCCAATTTTGTTTCATCAGTTCTTAGTAGGAGGGATGAATGATAGATGAGAGGTGAAAGGTTTATATAAATGGGTGTGTATGTGCGAAGAGAGGGGTCACAACCGAAGACTGCACATGCCACAAATGACCCATCCCATGTGACCAATTGAGGAGGGTTGCTAATGTAGGCAATGTAGAGCACCTGTCGCATGCAATCAATGGAGAGGAAGTTGTGAAGATAAAGGGTGATCACAAGGTTGCAAGGTTGCAAAAGAGATTAGTCACAGAAAGGATGGGATACTAATATGCGACTTTACGACTGCGCAATGCATGGTACCAAGGTTGCATGCGATTGAAACAATAGAAGTCACAAGTATCAACGAGAACTCATAGAGGAAGTTGCAATTATTCTATCAAATGTGAATTTGTGACTTCACTAATAGAGTTAGAGGGAAGGCCACAAGTCATATTTTAAGGGCTTAACTGAAATCTTACTAATGTGACTAGTGACTTATGGAGAGAATTTGCGTTAGGCCTTTCACTGTAGGGATTTTCTAAGTCCCAAAGAGACCCTAAAGAGAGTGTGGAACCCTAAGAGACCACAGGAAAAGGATATTAGACAGTTCATTATAGGGGTTCTACAAAATTTTGAAATGGGCTAACTTTTGAGGTTGTTGTAGCTACTACGACACAATCATATTGTTACCTTGTACATTTTCCTTAAAGTTAGTTATGAAAAAACTATTAATGTTTTTGGTACTCTCGAGGGTATTATCTTCTATTAAGAGAATTTTGGTCTTCTAAATTAGGGTTCTTGGTGTCTTTGTATAAATTGTTTTTCCTTATTATAAATATTAATGTAACATTGTATATTTAATTTTAATTTAATTATGAAAAAAATATTAATGGTTTTGGTACTCTCAAGGGCATAATATTCCACTACCTCCAAATATCAAACCCAAGAAATAACATCTTAGGTATGTTGAGAAATCAGGAGGCTTATGAATTAGGGTAGATTTCTCTTTCTTTGATAACTACTTGTGAATTTTGATGGATTCTCATTAATCTTTATTATGTTTCTTCATTAAAAAATTATCAAAATATAAACATGAATATCACAAGAGAACAATGAACACAAGATATAGGCTCCAAGCTAGGGAAAAAACCCTCAATGGGAAAAACTAGAAAATTCTCTTCTTATAGAATCAGTTCAAGGTGAGATGTCCAAGACCCATGACCATAGAAAGATTCCAACCCTCTATATGTCAAGTCAAACCCTCCTTATGCACAAAAAATCCATAAAAAACAAGAGACCAAAATTATGTACAACATCAGAAATGAACCTTCAACAAGTGATGTATCAAGGAAGAACTTCCAAAAGTTTGAGCTTGAGAGAAACCCTTCTTCACTTCTCAACTTTATACTTCGACACTCCTTCTTTTTGAAATATTTCATAACTTCTTTTGTGAAATTGTATGTCCAAATGAGCTCACCTCACCTTTTATTTATACTTTTCTAGAGGGGTTCGAATAGAAATGTCTTCTGGGGAAGGGTTGACTTGACAAGCTGGGTTGAGTTGGCATCTAGATGTAATTTTGACCAAAATACAATTTGATTTGGTTTTTATTTACAATAGGTCCAAATAGGCCTTTGATTCAACAACTCCTAGAAGCATGAAGAAAATTCTTATCTAATAAAATAATAATAATAATCATTTTTTTTCTTCTTTTAGCTTTTTATATAAAATACATATTGATACAAGTACAATGACAATTATGAAGATCAAAGCTAGTTACAATTTTCAACAGAGTCCTCACTCTCTATAACGTTAATTATTTTTTATTAAAATTCAATGTTTCTATAGAAAGCCCCTATTTCTTCATGTTAACTAACATGTATTATAAATACCTTATTATAGTCTTACTATTTGCAAGTGAAAAATTAACCTCTATAAGAAACGCTAGGCATATTATTATAATTTTAAGGTTGTGTATAATAACATATTTTTGGATTTGCTTTATTTTTATCCAAAACCCCTTAAAATAGTACAATATAAACTTTACAATCAAGTATATGAAAAATAATTATTATTTTTTTCAAAACCATTACTTAATATTTTTTACAATTCTTTAAAATCATCATTTAAAAAAAAAAACCCTAGTAATAATGAATGTTAACTGCAATACTTTTCTTTACTCTATAATATATTATGATGATGTAGTTTATGTCAAGACTCAAAATATTTTCTTGATATTTTCACTATTACATATTTATCATTTTTTATTTTTTGAGAGTGTAAACTTCTGTGATCCATATTATATTAAAATAAATTTTCCGGGAAATCACATGAGAAATTTTAGAATAGACCTATTTCGAACTACTGAATCTAGTTCATCATTGGTCTACATCCTGATGATGAACTACATTCAATAGTTCAAAAAGGGTCGGTTATAAAATTTCTCATGTGATTTTCCGGAAGATTTATTTTAATATTTTTTTTTTACCCAGAGACTCTCTCTAACCCAATATGGAAGATACATTGTAATGTTATGTTATGTAAACATTTTGACTCCTTAAAAAAAATTCAAATTATTTAAAATTAAATTAAAATTAAAAATTTATAACAAATTAATGCTTATAAATATTGTTATAGTAGTTCACCTAAATATGGAAAATACATTGTAATGTTATGTTATGTAAACATTTTGACTCCTTAAAAAAAATCAAATTATTTACAATAAAAATAAAATTAAAAAATTATAACAAATTAATGCTTATAAATATTGTTATTGTAGTTCACCTAGAATCGAACTCATAAAATCAATTTACTATTCACATTTAATGAGTTCTATGTTTTGAGAACCCATGATTTTGCCAATGATTTTAAACCTGTCATCCATCTTAACTCTGAATCTATCAAGCTTTGAGAGGGATCACATCTCTTGAGGTTCAAATCTTTCCTCAATTTTTGTACTTAAAAAAAGACATTTTCACATTTAATAGATTTGAAGTTAAGATAGATCTAAACTGATTATTTTTTTTTAAATTAAATAAAACTTAAATTAAAACTAATTTTTATATTCAATGAAATAATAATCTATTTAAAAAAATATTTTATGTGTTAATAATAAATATAACATCATCGCTAAAACTCATTCATTCTAAGTTTTTTTTAAATAGGAAAAAAAATATAATAATAATTATTGAAATGGGTCCTACTAGATAATGACCATTAATATATGGGACATATAGGAGTTCAAAGAAAGAATGTGGGCCATACGAAGAAATAAAGACAAAACCTAATTTAATATAGGAAATGTCAAAATATCAGTTTAATTTATATACAAAATGGTTTTTTATTTATTTATTTTTATTTTGTTTTGATTGCTTGGTGATGTGTGTTTTGAGATGACGAACACACCATGGCTTGAGTAGATGCTATCCAAAGGCATCTAAGCTGTCAAAATGGGAAATCATTATCGGGGATCACATTCATCTTGGGCCACACCAACCGTTAGCGTGACTCCCCAAGGGCATCTAAGTTGTCAAAATAGGAAATCACTTTGGGGATCACATTCATCTTGGGCCACACCAACCCTTAACATGATCTGATTTTTGGAAGTTTCGAACTTCTGACTTTTACACTACATAGTGTTTTAACTAACTCTCATCATCTGCTCTATATCTTAAGAGCTAAACTATTTCTTTAAACTCAAATTTTTAAAAATCTATATCCAATTTTAATTAAAAATTAACTAGAAAAAGTAACCCAAAAAATTATATTCATCTATTAATTAAATTATACTAATTATCCGAACCTTATTATTTTATTGCAATTTAAATATTAACATTTTCTATTAGTTTAACAAACTTTATCCCAAATCAAAATGGTTAGATTAATATTACATACATTAATGGCTCAAATTCAATAATTTAAATATACCATAATTTCTTGTGATTATGAATATTTTTTTCACATTTTAATATATAAAAAATTATGTTTTATAGCTAGGTCGGTTAATAATCGTATTTTTGAGCTTGACCAGTAATAAATTCAGTACCAATTAATCCCTATCTGACGTGGCATTTTCCAACCCCTAGAGGGATTTACCCAAAACAATACTTATCAACTATGAAATTGTGAGTGAGAGGGAGTTCTAGGTGTCGAGTTCACAATGGCCCTGCTTCATAATTGACCACAGGGTCAAATTGATCGAGAAAGAAGTGGGCAAAGAAGTTGCAACGGACAAAGTCACAATCGCAGGGTATACCGCATCTATACGGTTCGATCATCTCCACTGTCCATCCAACGGTCAAACCTCATGCTCAACACCCGGATTTTAGGGCTCGAATCCTTACCCCAATATATATATTTCTTTGTGTTTTGGTATCGTAAGTTCAAATAGTTTTGCTTCTCAGGAGGAATCGGAAGGAGTTCTCCTTTCTCGCTGCAGGATTCGAAACCGGGTGGATCTCAATCATAGGAATATAAATAGCTTTAGTCATCTGAGAAGAGTTTGATCGAATACTATGGCGGTGAAATTAACCGAGGAACAGATTTCTGAGTTCAAGGAGGCCTTCAGCCTCTTCGACAAGGATGGCGATGGTAAGTTATTTCATTGATACGAGCTCTTAGGGTTTTATGTGTTCTTTTATACGAGGGTTTAGGGTTTGATGGGTTGAAAGATGACAGCAACAGTGGGTTTGCAGGGTGCATTACGACTCAGGAACTGGGGACCGTGATGCGTGCCCTGGGACCGAATCCCACAGAAGCCGAGGTCCAAGAAATGATGAATGAAATCGATGCGGATGGGAATGGAACCATTGACTTCCCGGAATTTCTGAACCTCATGGCCCGAAAAATGAAGGTGCCAAGATTTTATTTTTAATGTTCAAATCCTATTGATTCATTTATCTGGACTTATGAATTCCAGTTTCCGGTTAACATGGTGCAATTATCACTTCATTCCAGAAATTCTGCATTTACAAAGTACTATCTTTAATATGCATTTGCAAAGTACTATCTTTAATATGGGGAGGAAGTAGCCTGCCTGAGATTTGAACCTTAGACCTGTGTCTTGAATGAGCTATACCGTTGGGCTTTTGGCTTGTTTTTTTTTCTTTCACATATTCTTATATTTTATTTTTTAATTTACAGTACACAGTTTCAGAAGAGGAATTGAAGGAGGCTTTTAAAGTTTTTGATAAGGACCAGGATGGCCTCATCTCTGCTTCTGAGGTGAGTGGGTTTTATATCAAGATGACAGGGCAAAGATTGCTTGCTTTGGATTTGTAGTGCTTTAGCTGACTTATTAGATAAAAGTATTTACTTTTGACATTGTACTTGGATTTGAAATTGTACTTAGGATGGTCTCATCTTTGCTTATGAGGAGGAGGGGGGTGCATTTTATATTAAATTTATAGGGTAGAGATGTTAGAATCACTAAATAGTAAGGGAAGTGGTGGTGTCTAAATATCTTAAAAATGGTGACTGCTAAAAACACCTATAAGACTACTAAAAACACCCAATTAAATTAGAGATAAATACTATAGACAAAAACCTAAAGCTAAACTTTGAAACCCTAAACCCTAACCTAAATTCTTATAAACCTAGAGCTAAACCTAAACCACTAAACTTTGAAACCCTGACATGCCACCATTTTTGGAGCTGAATTATCATCCGTTTAACAATAGATATATGAATTGGATCTGCTGCTTTAGGGCTGATGGCTTGAGTGTTTTCATTGGCAGCTTCGACATATCATGACAAGTTTGGGGGAGAAGCTCACAGATGAGGAGGTTGATGAAATGATCAAGGAAGCTGACGCGGATGGCGATGGACAGGTCAACTATGAGGACTTTGTGAGAATCATGTTGGCAAAGTGAAATGTATAATACACAAGATTTGCTTTTGCTTCTCTCTGTAGTTGGCAGTGTAGATCTACTGGAGATATGCAACAATATTCATATTGGAGAACACATTTTTTTGGTAGTGTTTTGTTTGTTTATTGGGCGATTACCAACTATTATTTGCCAATCTCGGTATGCTGTAACGTTCCGCTGCCCTGGGTGGGAAATTCTTCCCCTGGGCGTTTACATGCCTGTGATAAATATGAATTATTGTTTTCCAATTTTTTCAATTTCCAATCCGTTATACTTGCACTAGTCAATGCTCATGTAAATGGAATAACTTTCATTCGAATGTCTGCCCCTCCCTTTCTTGGAAATTTCCAAGTTATATTCTTTCTTTTATGCCACTGTAATAATAAGATATTATAACTCATTATTGCGTTTTCAAGTTAAAATTTGAATCTAAATAAAATAGATAATAGCTATTCTATCTAGTTATTTGAAATAATAACTATATTAAGAATGATTTTTTTTTTTTTTTTTTTTTTGGCATTTCTTATTATTCTCTATCTTTCTATATTTTTTTGGGCCATTTTTTATTTTATTTAGATTTGACTACTAAATTTGTTAAGGCATAGATACTCTACTCCTCTATATACATACTCTACTCATCTAATTTGAACCTGTAACTATTAAACCCACTCAAACTGTATAAACAAGACTAATCCATAGGCATCTATTTTCCATTTTGAAATATATCTCAGAATTTTTTCAAATAGTTAATATGTAGATGTCAGTAATGGGGTTCATTTCTTTATAATAATAAAGATTTTTCCCTTTAAAGAAGGATGTAAAATTTAAATCTCTTTTACATAAATATCTATCTCATGTAGATAGTTCGTCAAATTATTAAACATATAGATGGTTGTTCACATTAATAAAAATACAATTCTGTAAGTATATGGTTTAAATATTTTAATGTTTAGAAAAATAATTTAAATATTTGTAAAATTTAAGTTAATTAAAAACAAATATTAAAAAGATTATATATTATATTTGGAGTGATGTTTTTATTTTATTTTTAATTATTTTATTTATATAAATAGATTTTTTAATCCAATTTTACATACACAAATTTACAATCATAGAGTTGAACAATCTTTTATGCTTAAATACTTTGTTGGAGCAATCTTCTATTGGAATTACATGAGCCTTATAGTTGGAATTGAGAAGTTTTGGTATTTTTAGTTAGAGGTGGTTTAGCATAGTTTTATGTTTTGAATGATGGTTTATATTCATTAAATATTTTGTGTTGGAGCAATCCTCCATTGTAATTATATTGGCTTTATAGTTGGAATTGAGAAATTTTCTCATTATAGGTGATTTTGGAATTGTATTATGAGTATAGAGAAACATTTTATACTAATTTTTGTATTGTATTAAATTTATTACCATGGGTTTGAATATTTGGAATCTATTTTAAATTTATTTATTAATTAATCCTTGTAATTTTTGTACTATTTTCTTTCATTTTCATGTTCCCCCTCCCCATATTTGAGACGTGTTTTTGGATTTCCCCATAAATACATTGGGTGTTTTTGGATTTCCCCATAAATACATTGGGATAGGTACATGAGTAAGATTTGTTTGACCTTATAATCTCTTTTTCTTTCTTTTATTAGTACCTTTGGTACATTTTTTCATATTGGAATAATTTTTCTTTTAATTAAAGTTGGGTTATGAGTTGCATGTTTATTGTAATTTATGAACCTTTCTTCCTAATCAAAGACTTATAATAGCCAAAGTGTAATGCTTTAATATTTTTCATTCTCAAAAGTTGAAATAAAAAATAGACTTATTATCACTATTAGAATTAAATATGAACTAATAATTTTCAAGTGGATGGTAGAAGTGCTAATTTTTTTTTTTTTTTTTTTTCTAATAGTGAAAATATAAGAAGTTCAAAGTTTATTTTCATGGAAAAAAATTAAAACTTTTTTTTAATTTTTAATTAGATGAATAAACTTCTTTTTTCTTTCATTTTTAATTAGATTAGGAATAACATTTTCATACCTCTAAGCCTTAAATAAGCCTAAGTCTTTAAGTGTTATTGTTATTTGAATGGATATAATTTTTTGGGGGTGAGGTTTTGATTATATTTAAACATAATATTTGAAGAAACTTTTTACAATATTTTTTGTATTTTTTCTAATTTACTGATGACCTAAAGAAAAGAGTTATTTATTTTGATTTAAGATTTTATTCCTATGTTCAAAAAGCTTAGAAAGAAGCCTCCTGAGCTTACTATAATTTTAACATCTTAAAAGGTTAGGAAGTTCAGTATTGCAACAAAGATTATGAAATTGAGCTCTAATATGGTTGTTTCATCTTCGATGTTCATTTTCTCACAGAGATGGCATATCTTTTCCATCCATGGTGTTTTAGGAACTGTGGCATATCTTTTCCATCCATGGTGTTTTAGGAAGTGTCTAACGACCTGTTTCACTATGGAGCTCATAAGAGTTCATTCTAATCTTGGCTATATTAATTTTCTTCTTTGAGCTAGTTAACATAGTAAGATACTTTTGATCTTCTAAGGTGGGATTGATGACCTCCTTATAATATCTTAATTTTTTTTAGCTACTAAATTTATGAGTTTGAATATCTAGAAATGTTATCTAAAAACTATATTAACTTTTAAAATTACAATTAAAATGTGATTACAATTTATTTATTAATTAATCCATTAATCTTATTTTTTTATTCTTAGTTTCATGTTTTCCCCTCCCCATATTTGAGCCATGCTTTTGTATTTAAAAGCTTTCATCATTTTCCCCCATAAATCCATTGGGATAGGCACATAATATGATTGGTTTAATCTTATAATATTTTATTATTAATATTTTTTATATTATTAATGTTTTTGGTATGCTGCATATTATAACTTTTTTCATTTGAAAGTGGATTATGAGTTTTATATTCATTGTGAGTGATGGATTTTCTTTTAAAATAAAATACTTATAATATTTGAAGTGTGTTTTTTCAACATTTCTTCTCTTTAAAGTTTGAAATTAAATATAAACTTTTTCAAAATTAGAATTAAATATCAACATCTATCAATTTTAGTTTTGAGTTTTGATGAGATAAAATGATATTTGTTTTATATAATAAAAATATAAAAAACTTAATATTTATTTGCACCATGAAGTAGATGAGTGCTATTATTTTATTCTTAATTAAATAGAAAAAAACTTTTAAATTATTTATAATTAAATTAAAAATAATATTTTCTATTAAATATTTTTTAAATAAAATTTAATTTTTTAAAATGATAAATATATTTTATTATTTATTACATTTAGGTAATTTATTGGAGAACTATTTCCCACATGTGCTATTTACATAGTTTTGAAGTGTTATTGTTATCTTGAACAGATATAAATTTTATTTGTATATGAGACTTTGATTATATTCTAGGATGACAATGGAAAAAAATTTTGATACATATATAGTTTTGAAGTGTTATTGTTATCTTGAATAGATATAAATTTAATTTGAGTATGAGGTTTTGATTATATTCCAAGATGATAATGGAAGAAAAATTTGATACAACTTTTAAAATTGATTAGTTTTAGTAAATATATTTTTTAGTAATGCATATTTATTTCATAAGTATTTTGTATTTCTTGTATTTTTTTAAAAAACAACAAATTAACTTTATTATATAAAGTAAGAGTTTTTATTTTTATTTTTTTAATTTCATAAATAAAATAGAACTTAAATATCTATTTTATAAATATTATTAATGGAAAATAAAATTTTATTTTAAGATAAAAATAGTGTACAAGTTATAAGATAATTTCATATAAATAATTTACACTTTAAAAATAAAATTTGATTAAAAAAAAAAATAATGTATATTTTTTAAGATCATAAAATTAATTTCCTAGGAGAAATATACATGTTTTAGTCCTTCAAAAATTTCTGAGACTCAACCACATTCATATATCTCTTAATAATATTTTTTAATCAATTTATATCATTAATTCACATCTTAAAATTGATAAATCTTCCCTACAAATAATTCATATTATCTTACATCTTTTGATTTTATAAAAAATTCAAAAAAAAAATATTATTTGTAAAATTGCTAACTTTAATATATATTAAAATTATTAATTAAAAATAATAATAAAAAATATAAATATAATAAATTTTTAAATAATATATTATTTATTTAACCAATATGTAATAACCAATTTATTATAATATTTGTATATATAATTTAATATTAAAAAACCTATAGTCCAATCACTCCCAAATCAACTAATTATATTTTCAAACTATCTCATATGCTTCCCTCCCAAATGAACTGATTCCATTTCCAAACTATCTCATACACAACTTTCCTCCGATATAACAATATGGTGTTTCCCTTTATTCCATACAAAGTTTACTCATTGATAGTTTTTTTTCTTTCTTTTTTGGATTATCCAATTTTGAGATTGTAATAGAACTTATATTTGTTAAAATTGAAATAATTTTAAATTTTTAATTAATAATGGAATAATTAATTTTTATATTAACAAATTTAATATTTTATAGTAAATAACATTTTATTATCAAACATATATTTATTTATTTTTTAGTTAATTTTATTTAATTTTTTTAATTAAACTGTTTAAATCAAATTATATTAATTTTTAAATTTTTTAAAATTATTGTTTATTAAAATATTATCAAATTTAAAATAAGAAATAATTACTTTATATTATCAAAATCCATTTCTATAATAATTATAAAAATTCATGTACAATATCATAATATTTTAGCTAATAATATAATAAGACATTTCATTAAATTATAGTGGTCATTCTAACACAAGGCACTAAATAAGATGCTTATCAAATTATATTTAGGGTGTCTTACTTTAGGGATTGATGTATGAACTCTTCACAATTTAGCCATAATGTAATAGAATTTTTCATATATATTCAATATTTAAATTTCCCTAAGTTGGGAGTGTTAACTATGAGTGTAAACGTGGGGATGTCACTTATATGACCTCGTCCTCAAGCAATGGATTACATTAACATACTATTGTCAAATTGTCTAATGTTTGATGTATTGGGGGCTCACCATCTAGCATGGCATCTAGTATTAAATTTTATTGTCCTTGGCCTCTAGAAAATTGATGGGGGGCTTAATGTCAGTTCCTTAGTATGCCTTCCCTTTTTCTCTATCGCCCTCCTCAATTCTGTTTCCTTTACTCATCATGGATTTTTGTAGTATTTCCCCCTTTCATATCCATGATTGGTTGTTTATTCTTTCTTTTCCATCCATACTCATTGGAACTTGTTGTTGGGAAGTTATTCCCTCGAATCACAATCAAATCTCTCTCCAACTTCCTAGAAGGTCTCAACATTTTATCCTAACTGTATTTTGTTTATCCTTGAGACTTGGGGCTGCATACTCTTATGCATCTCTTCCTTCATATAGAAACCATGACTCATCAATGGGCTCAATGCCCTTAGGGTGGTGGTCATTGTGGTAATTTTGGAGATTTCATGTTGAAGTTTCGATGTGTCATTTTCATGCCCACAACCCCCTTGAGATTCAATCAAAGCTTAATGAAGTAGAAGGAGAAGCTCATCACAAGAGACATACAATTTTGGACTTAGATGTTTTGGATGGTCTCATTACCTGGAATCGTGACATGGGAAACACTAGGGGTAGGAAAAACCACTACTTGTACACTATGGAACTATATTGGAAGTTAAATTCTTTTGGGAAAGGTATTGGTGGATTATAAGGACACAAGATTATATTTTGATTAAGTTGGATGAGTTGAAATTTTTGTTTATGGATGTCGAAGGCCATATGGCTCACCTATAACTAGGCTCGCTTCCAGTAGGGCCATTGCATTGCAAGGATGCAAATCATCCCATCGATATGGAAGCCTCCTTATTCTCATGATTCTCAAGCTACAAGAATTTAATGGTTTGTTCACTACTATCAAGAACTTCAACCAATCATTTTTCTATTCTTTTGATTGGTTTCCCACTTAAGGGACAACTATAAACCTTTATAGTTAGTTTCTTACTTTCCAACTTATTTTTTGTTTATGTTGTGTAATCAATTATTATGTTTCTTGTCTATTTTCCCTTGTGGTGGGCCAAATACAAATAACATCTTGTTATTATTGTAATTTTGTGAACGGTCAATGATAATTTAACTAACAAAAAATAAAATTTAAAATTCAACATTTAGTTTTTAAAGGCATTTATAGATATATTTAATTTTTTGTTTTAATAAAGTAATTATTACAAATAATTTAAATATTAATATTGAATAATTATAAATTATAAGTTACGTGTTTAGGTTTTATTTATATATAATTTAATTGTGTTTAATTTAGATGGGCTAGAGGAATGATTGTTATCCTCTCCACTCAATTTTAATTTTTATAATTAATATTGAGTTCTTCATGGTATATTGTTACAATGGCTTCCAGTCTTGTTATACCTTTTGTCGAGATACCATCACTGAAATGTAAACAAGTGCTTCAAAGTTTTCCCTAGATAATATAACATAGAAAAAATACAAATTAATATTGATACTAAAATTTTCTCAGCTTACAGTTTAGTAAAAATTTTAAAAGAGAAAGAGGAAAACAAAAATAATGACTTTACTTTATCAGGTCATAAGACTATTATTGTAAAGAGAAAAGACCATCACAATAAAATTGAATTAATATTAATAAAGGAGAAAATATATTTAACAATTAGTTTTTTCATTATAATTTTGTATTTCTTTCCCCAAAAAATGTATTAATTTGTGGAAAAATACATTAGATTATTATCCACATTGAAATGTCTAATAAAATTGTTTATATAAACTAATACTTCTTATAACTTCTAATATAAAACTAACTAAATGGATAACACCATTAGTTAATCTAATTACAAAATCATTATGTCTTTATTTTATAATCAAATTTGTTATATATATATATATATATATATATACCAAGAGCTTTAGCCCAAGTTCATGATGAAGGAATGGAGAAGGATTGATAATGTGGTAGATTGCCCACATGTCGAGCTAGAAAATAAAGATTGTTAACTTTGAAAAGATTTTAAACATTTAATGTAAATACAAAGTTTGAATAAGTTGTAGAGTCTAGGAAATGAAGCCCTCAATTAGAGAGAAGGGGAAGATAATTAGTTTCCAAGGTTGTGCATGAAAGGAGTATCAATTGGAGAGGAGAGGATCTTCTTCTCTTGCCTCTAAGTCTATACATGTGAAATTAATGAAAAAGTTGTCTTGCACATTCATTCCATAACTCTGTATGTTATTATCTCTCAAATTGAATTCTATGTACATTTTATTTCATTCTAGAATCCATATGAACAAGGTCTGTAGCATTATGTGCTTATAGATATTCAATTTCTGAGTTGTTGTTGTTAGATGTACTTATTAAAGTGACCCTAAACCATATTTTGGATCATCTCTATTTTGCAGGCAGTGACACATTTTTTCTAATTTGAATGTGCTCAATGATTCGATGAGGGGATGTTGGACACATAAGAGGCACGAGGAGATCATTATTTGAGTAGGACAACATCATGAAATTGATTAACTTGAGCGGTGAAAAAAGCCTTTGATCTCTACGCTGTCACGGTTTTGTTGGGAGCCTGAGTGTAACCATTGGTAAGGGAGAAGAGGGAGGAAATTATTAAGCATGGAGGATGTGCTTAGATGGTGAAGAGTTAAGATTGTACAAAGCACAAGTTTTTCTGCCCTCCAAGAGATGAAAACATAATTTATGGAAGCGCTACAAAAATATTTCATAGCTCCTACAACCAGTCTTCTTTGGGTTTTGTTTGGGCCATTTTTTCTTGCATTCGGTCTTGTCCTATAAATTTTTTGTATTAAAGGAGTTTTTAAGTAGAGTTACCTTTGTGACAGAGTTGCATTTGATATTGGTAGTGTTGTCTATGACAAAGGGAGATGGAAACACAAGAAATAAGAGCACAGGGTCGTGGAGGAAAGAATATAGCTAATGGAGAAGTCCAAAAGGAGATACAGAGGCTGCAAGGTTGTTTGGAGGCCATGGGGACCAGTAGGTAGCAAGACCGTGGGGCTAGAGATGAGAACAAATCATAGGAAGAAGTTACAATAGAAAGAGTTGCGCCTGTGGATGAAGCTTCAGAGGTTAAGCTATTGAGGTTAGTGTTAAGATCAACTTCAAGACCAAAACCTAAGTAGTCTACCTATGATGGTAGTCTAGTAGATGATAATTTGATGGACTTGATTAGTGAACTAGATAAGTTTTTCGAGTATGAATATATTGAAGAAGATAAGAGGTTAAAATTTGAACTAGATAATTTTTTCAAGTATGAATATATTGAAGAAGATAAGAGGTTAAAATTTGTTGTAAATAGGTTGAAAGGCCGTGTTGCATTGTGGTGGGACAATGTGCAAGATGAAATAAGAAAATAGGGGAAACCATTGATAAAAATATGGGACATGATTAGACAGAAAAGGTGAAGGGGAAGTTTCTCTCGAAAGACTATAAACTATCCCTTTATAGAAATGTGCATAACCTCAAGCAAAGGATGCTGACAACCAGAGAGTATACTAAGGAGTTTTAGAGGGTGAATTTAGGGCAGGTTATGTAGAAGACACCCCGGAAAAGAAAACAAGGTATATCAATGGCTTGAAGCTGGATATTCAAGATGAAATGAACATGCTTCCTACCAGGACAATGGAAGAAGCGTACCAGTTTTCCTTGAAGGAAAAAGAGAAGATATTGAGGAAGAAAAATTCAAGCAGAGGTCGTGGATTTTCTAGAGGAAAAGGGTAGACAACTGGGAGGGGGAAGACTTCAACTTGAAATAATGACACAAATAACCCAAGAAAACAAGGAGAATAAGGGAAAGAAGGTTACTGTAGAGGATGAATACCTTACCATAGAGGTAGTTTAGGTAGAGGAAAAGGTAAATAGACTATCTACTAGTGTTATAAATGTGGACAGATGGGTCACAATGTTGCTTCATCCAGAAAATATATGTTGTTTGGAGCTCGACTTGTTGTAGCCACAACTTTAACATACATGACTTTCCTAATTTCATATTTTTTTGATTTGAATAGCATTGTGTGTCCTTGATCACACATTTGTCCAACACTGAGCAGATTGTGATTCATGTTTTCAACCAATAGAACATTCTTAGCTAGAGGATCTTTACTTCCGAGAGTGACGGTACCTGATCCTATAACATTTGAAGATCCAAAGTCTTCATGCTGAATGGGGTTACCAAAGCCACAACCGCATGGGGTTTAGCCCACTAGCGGGTTACTAACTTCAAACACAAATATCTCTCAAATTGTGAAAAATTACGTGGTGTTGGAGCGTCGATCCGGTGGGAGCTGGAGAATAATGATTTTCTAGATTATAGGAAGTTGGAGCTTTATTTTCAATTGGATTTTAAGATTAAAGAATTATTAGAAAATCGTTCAAGTGGTTTTTGTCCTGGAGGGGGTTTTCACCTTAAAAACTGTGTGCATTTGTGTTCCTTTTGTTTACTTCTATCATTGTACAAACACTGATAATAATTGAAGATTAACTAATGCTCTAAAAGATTAATAATAATACTAATTGAAAGAAATATGTACCCCCCCCCCCTTCTAAGTATTTCCAACACATAGATCTTTTGAGTGTCTTGAGAATGAAAAGTGAAGATAAAGAGATGCATATGTATCTAAGCTAGAAGCAACAGAAGCACATGCACCTGTGGAAAAAAATGCACGAGAGACAAGATAAGATTTAATGATAAATAAGGTCATGTTGAAACCAATCAAGGATACTATTGAACCAACACAGAGGAAAGCCTTGTTTAGGAATGTTTGTGAGGCGAAAGGAAAATGATACAAAGTGGTGGTTGATAGTGGAAGAACTGAAAATATAGTTTCAATAGAAATTGTGGAAAAAATTGGATTGAAAAAGTTGAGGCATCCAACACCATATAAATTTTCATGGTTGCATAAAGGTCACCAATTTTTGGTAAGTGAGCAGAGCGAAGTGGAGTTTCAGATAGGCCAATATCAAGATAATATATTTTGTGACATTATGCCAATGGATGTATGACACCTTCTTTTGGGACAACCCTGGAAATTTTATAGGAAAGTGGTGCATGATGGAGAGATAAACATCTATAAGTTTGAAAAAGATGATCTCAATCACACTCTTGTACACTTGAAGGAAGAAAGTACAACTTATACAAGTAGCTCAAAAGCGCTACTATTGGGAGGAAAGGAATTTTTGCAATAAACAAATAAATAAGAGATCAAATCTATGGTGGTCTGCAATCCAAAGGTAATATATTTGCACACTAAAAGGTTAGTCATGTTATAAGATAATTTCAATTAGCTACTAATAGTCATATATATGCAAATTTTAGTCATCATTTGAAACCAATTAATGACCAAAGAAATATGACTAAATTTTAGTCGTGTTATAAGATGCTGTAAATTAGCAAACTCTAGTCACCATTTGAAACCATTTAATGACCAAAGAAATATGACTAAATTTTAGTCCTATTATAATATATTGTAAATTAGCTACTAATACTCGTATATATGAAAAAATTAGTCCTCATTTATAATCACAAATTTATCCTTTGTCGTAGTCATTTATCTTTTTTTGATTAGTTTCATATTCATTATATAAATTACTAATTTAGTATTTTATATTCATTTAATTTAATTTCATTAGCAATCATTATAAGCAATTAATTTAGTTGTATATTCATTTTATTTGTGTTCATCATTAATCAACATAAACTACTAATTTAGTAGTTTTAGATTGATTTTATGTGTTCATTATTAAAACATAAACTACTAATTTAGTAGTTTTAGATTGATATTATGTGTTCATTATTAATCAATATAATTTAACTAGTATGATTTTGCAACTAAGTTTTACACAAAATGTCATACAATGTAAATGTTCATCTAATATGAAAACACAAAGTTACATATGTTAATTACAATACTACAAAATATCAAGTGCAACTATAAATAATTTCAACCACATAAATTATATAATATAAAATATCAAGTATTACAATGATTTTGCAACTTAATATTGGTTAGTAGAGTACAATTTACACATGAAATATTGTTTCATCACTTCAAAATATGAAATATTGTTGCCAAGGCATTGTGGGTAAATTCACCAACTGTGAAGACTTGACCATCAATCTTTATGTGTGATTTATGTGGGATATTGGCTCTACGGGTACCATTAGACCAATTATTTTCTCTCTCTAATTTTCATTTTGTCGCTCCATTGTTATATTTGTTCTCCTCTTTTCTTCAATTTTTGTTTCTTACCATCAATATTGAGTTCTTTTTCTAAAAAAGAAAGAAGATACAATGTAGAGTATAAGACATGAAATATTCTAAACATTGGAATATAAACTAAAGTAGATTATAAAGGATTTATAAGATATATACCTCAACATCAACAATATTTTCAATGCCATTTTTCCCCATAAAAGAAAGTAAATCAAACAAGTTTTCTTCAGTTGGGAAACAGTGGCCACTATGTGGTCAGATGACCTGCATAAGCAAAGAAAATAAAATGTCACCATAGAAAATAACACCATAGTAAACTTAGTATTCAACCTTCAAAGAAAGCTTAAGAAAAATAATGTCAACTAAGTTACATGCTAAAAATATCAACCTCTAGATTAATTATACAATGTGGGAGTGCAAACAAAACTCCTAAAAAATGTCAAAGTTAATTCTAGAATAAAATGAAATGAAGTAAAAAAGATATAATAATAGGACAACCTCGTATACATGTATATAACCATATAATGTAGAAGGCTAAGTGAATAATTCTAGGGTTGGAGGTTGGTGATGTCAAGAATGCGAAAGTCTGATGAGCATTTCTTCAGATAAGAACTACTATTTGGGTCTATTATCACATATGAATAAGCCAATTATTATATATCAAATTATTGATTTTTTTTTTTTTATATTTATAGATCACTACAGTATAAGTGGATAAATTGCAAAGACAATTCCTTTCCCATTATGTTCTTGACCTATGGTACAATATATTAGTTGTGATTTGGAGCAATTTTCCAACATCAAAAATATGTAGCAATCACCACTAGTAATCCCCAAAATAGGTTTATTTTGGAGTGTAACTTTGATATTCCAGTTGCTATATGATTCTTGAATGGAAAACCCACAATAAATTCCAACAAAAAACTTCAAATTTGAGGTAACACCTATGGCCATACTCCATCACTCAAACTAAAAACATCAGTGATCATTATAATGAAAAGATAAAATTAGAGTAGTTTTGATTTGTTTTGAAAATTTATATGAAAAGCATCAATAGTTTTCCCATATTTACCATGTAATTTCCTAGATATAACACAACGTTTGATTTTTTACAACAAATAATTGATTCAATACAAACAAAAATTTAATATATTACAACAATACCACCAATATTTGATCCTTAATTAATTCAAACTAGTTAGCACAAAAACTTTAAGAAAGTGCAACAAGTAGAAATAACAAATCCATCAATTAATAAAAAAAAAAAAAAAGGATAATATTTTTGTCAAAGCTTGATAAACAACTATAAATATTGACGATCCACTGCAACTAGTATTGGTCTTGTTGAAAGAGAAATACTACTTGGAGAAGTCATCTCCCAAATTATTTGCTCTATCCATGAAGCTCTCTGCAATCCTCAAAACAGAATTCACATTCAATATTTTAGGTTTCTGAAGTTGCCCAAAGGCCTTACCAAATGAAGCAGTGAATTTCATTGATTTTCATAAAATGCTTCTGGTACTAAAAAAAATAGTTTGACCATGTGATATACAATTCAAGAAAGTTAAAAATTGTGTACAATATTTCATAGAAGACTTCATGTTAAAAGGAAAACTTGCGTATTTTGGATAGAAAAAACAGCTTAATAGAGATGGTCAATAGTATAAAACAATAAACTAGATATAAATTTACAAGTAGAACTAACAAAATCCTAATTGTAATACAGTTGATTGATTATTCTAATTGAAGTCGACTAGATACATACAAGTTTACATTTTCAAATTTCTTTCCCATATCTTTATTGGAGGTGGAAGCTAACTTTGCATGCATCTCGCAAGGTTGTTTTAGAAAAAGTACATATTGGATTCTCATATTCCACACTTGATTTTCCATGAACGATCGCAACAGGTATTGGAGGAATTAATTGTTGCATTAGATGAGTTGTCAGCTTTAACCTTCTCTTTACCTGAGGTACTGATCCTTCCCCTTCTTCTTGGTAATTAATATCATAAAAAATCCAGTAATGGTTAATTCATAATAATATGGGCATACATGACATGCACAAGAATAGTGGACATTCTAATTAAACAATAAAAAATCAAAAACATGGAGAAGATAAAAACCGTAAAAAATATAGTAATGGTTAATTCATAATAAGATGGGCATGCATGACATGCAAAAGAACGTTGGGCACTCTAATTAAACAATTCCTAAAAGTAGAGTTCAAAGGAAAACAAAAGTCAAGGTAGATTGAGGTTTCTGCTGAGATTTTATTTCACATGTAGATCTCTCCCAAAAGGTGGTTCTCCCCATACTTTCCTTTTGGTTTATACATTAGACATTAGTAGCAAGCAGTTTACAATCAAGGAACAAATTATTATTTTCAAATTACAAAATCTCAAATGCATATATTAACCGAGTCAAAGAAGCAATTCCAGCAATTATAACACTAAGATCATTTCATATGTCTTATTTGCTGCTCTAATTGCTAGGCTTTTTTCTATTAGAATATGACTAATTTGTAGTTATACATGTCATAGCTTGCACACTAACTTAGTTCCAAACTACATACCACAAAAGTAGGCTAGAACATCTAGGTAGCCATGTCCATGTCACACATGAAGATACTATCCTTCATAACATAGGTTGTTGCATACTCAAAAGAGTTAAGATACATTTGTCACCCTTGAAGTTTTCAAATGTATATTTTCTACACACTTAGAAAAATCGAGCAATTAGGAATATATTTTAAAAAATGTTTATGAAATTGCATATAAATGTAGTTCATTTTCTAGTACCTTCCATGGCTATGAAAATGTTCTTCTTTTTCATTGTGAAGCACATCACCCAAGGAATTGATGCTAGAGCCATTCAAAAAATCAAGTGAAGGAGAAGAGGAATATGTCACAAGGAAGAGCCTTTAAATTAGAAATGTCTTCTAGATGCTTCAAGTCAGAAATAACCCTAATTGTATACATTGTTGAGTTATATATATCAATTTTCTGCTATATGATTTACATGCTTCAAGGTTTAGAAAAGGAGTTGTAAGAGTATAACCTGATCTATTCTTAGTGCTACTTGACATGTTGCATCCTACTCCTCTCTTAGCAGTTGGTTTGATAACCTTTTTCTCTTTTTCTTCTAGCCTCGCATTTATAAAAGTTGAGCCCTATTCCTCTACTGATTTTTTAAAGATCTCAACAAGTTCTTGTGGAGATAGTGGGCCTTCAATCTAGTTCAAAGAAGAAAGAATTCCTTAGAGAAGGAAACACATATGACTTGATGACTAATAATGGTAGTGATATCACTTCTAGTGCTATAAATTCCAACCACAAAGAGGCTAGAAAAATATACCTTTGCCACAGAATGCAATATGAGCTATTTGGTGAATTGAAGGTAGCTCTTATATAGATGAATTTAAGTAGTTGAGATATATTTTCATAATTAGGGGTGTTGTGCTGCAAAGTTATCAAGGTTATACATTTGGAAAATTTGAGCTTGGTACTCCTCATATAAAGGTAATCTGATATTTGCATCGGTGACCTAAAGGAGCATAGAGAGGACATTATGTGAGACATACATATGGGCCTTATGCATATTTCATCTCACATTCAAATGGACCTGATGCATATTGCATGACATATCATCTTTCAGTAAGAAGCTAATTATGAAAATAACAGTTGTGGTGTTTCTAATATTACTTCTAAGCCCTGAGATGAAAAATTATCCTCTTGAGGCCCTAGTAGGAGATTTGATTCAAGAAAAATTTCATACCCTCCATGGGAAATGCCTACAGGTACCATTCAAAAGCCAAGATGTTTGATCATAACATATGATCAATGATTTGTAGAGTTATTCCTTAAATGAGAAAATGTGCCTAAATCTGGTAGCAAAAATGGCTAAATTTGGAAGAAAACATTGTGGTGTTACTAATAAACATTTTGAGAAATTCATATCTAAAGAGGGTTGTTGCAACAACCATTAAAAAAAAGGCCATTAAAAGAAAGTGTGTCTTTCTAATTGATTTTTTTTTTTTTTTTTTCTGCTTGAAATATAATTATTTGTAAGCCTCTTGTTCTGCTTGAAATATAATTATTCCATACAAATTCACAGAATAATAATAAAAGCCCAAGGTTCCCTTTTTACCATTGGTTCAGTGGAATGAATTACTAATTGAGGTGAATGACCCTGTGACCACATTGTATAGCCTAAATTTTTTTAAAACCACTGATAACGAGAGTGTGAGTGAAAATTTTCAATAAACATGATTAAAGAATTGACAACGACAGTGTCAGCATTATTGCAGTTTTGAAAATTTGAAATTGCGCTGACAACCAGAGTAGCAGTGCGAAATTCTGAAGACAACTAACTAAACTATAACAACTGGAAAATTAGCGGCAAATGAAAAATTCAATTTTTTTCATGACCAAAGAAATGCGTCGATGGAATAACATGTTTAATCTCAAGTGTTTCTGGATGGTGGAAGTACTTGTATTACCATGAGTTAAAAGTTATGCAGAGTTAATCATTTTATTGTTTTATCCGTCGAAGTAAAACAATTTTTATCTCACATTTTTGTAATAAAATCCCTATCCCATATTTGTTGCATGTTTTTATGGACGGTGTAAGTTATGACCAATCTCAAAATTCAAAGGGAAAAGGTGCCAAAACTTATTTGTTTTTACTTGACAAAAAATTTGTTTTTTAGACTGTTTTTCCTGTAAAAGGAAGTAAATTTGGGAGCTGTTTTCGAATAGATGGAATTTTTTTTTCCAAATCTGAAAGACATTTCTGTTCAAAACTGGCCCAATTAAAAAAACCTCTCTCAGTTTTCTAACAGGTGTTAAGGCTTCAAATATTCGAAGGGATATTTCAAAGGCTATTTTCAGGATTTTGCAATCCTGTTTTAGTAAAAAAAAAATCAAAATTAGATTTCGAACAAATGAGAACGATTTTTTCAAACCGAAAGAGGTTTTTGTTTGTAACAGACCTATTAATAAAAAAATATCTCGATTTTATAATATCTATCACGGTTTTGGAGTTTCTAAAGGATCACTGGACCCTGTTTTTCAGGATTTTGCAAGGAAAAAACTTATGGACAATTGTTGACTTGGATACCACCTCATCAAATTCGAATTGGTGATCCTTATCTCCATCCATGACTCCAGCAACAACATGATATTTAGATGAAGATAATCTTTGAAATATGTTTATGTGTATGGATTTGAGAGATAAGTTTTATCTCTTTTATTTTTATCAATTTGTAATTAAGATAATGTTAGAAACTTGTTTTAGTTTGTAGTCTTTTCTATAAAGACCGTTTTTGAAGAGTGAGAACAGGTTGGGAAATTTTGGCAAAACATTTGATGCAATGTATACTTTTTTATATCAATATATTACTATGTTCAACATTATTTGTTCAGAATTACAAAGATTCTTGTGTGACAGGTTTCTTGTCTGTCTTCTAGTGTTGTCATCTCTTTTGTTTCATTATCTTTTCCAAATGTATTCTACATTTTGGAAATCAAGTTTGTAAAGTTGAAATTTGTTTTGCAGCTCAGATTTACTATTGCCATGTTGTTATATGCTTTCCATTTAGATATCTAAAACAAATTCATTAATTGCTCAGTTTCTGGTATTTTTCTCTACTAGATTCTATCATAGCTAAATGATAAATTGTCTAAGAAATTTTGTGCTACCTTGCCTTTGTATTTTTTTCATATAACCTCTTAGCAGTAACTTGTTGTCGAACAAACTCCATGCCCAATGTTTTTCCCTATTTTTCTAGACCAATTTGTTTAAATCCAATCATATTTAGTCAATGTGTTGAATACATCACCAATCATATTGAATGAGTTATAGAAGGGACCCCCTTTGAATTGAAAGGGATAAATTTCAATCCAAGAGATTGGTTAGAGGTTACCTTAGTTATTTCTTTCCACATCCAGGGAAATTTTTGACTGATAACAGACCCTAAAGGAGGTCAAAGGTTGATTTTTATGAGCCCCTTCTTCAATCAGGTTGAAATGGTGTACTAATAGGATTTCACATGTTCATACTACCTAGAACGAGACTTTTCAATATCACACACTATCGATGAAATATAAGACTTTGAAGAGGAATGCGGGACATGGACTAGTAAATAGTGAAAAAGTGCCAAATGAATCATACTTGAAGGACTGCAAAGACTACCTACATTCCCACATAATCATTCACCAACAATGGCTAGTAATTTACCATCAGAAGAGAAGTGGCAACATACAAATTTACTCATACTAGCTTGAAAGCAACCAAACTCACTAAAGGAAAACCCTGTAAGATAAAAAAATGTGTTATGTGTTGACATGATTGGCATGTATAACATCTAATGTAAGCAAAAGGATGCCAAAAAATATTAGCATAAACTCAAAGAATGATAGAATATTTACAAATAGTCTCTTTGTGTCTTTCTTGTTCCAGTATTAAAAGTGATGTAGTGGTTAATATATTAGCATTCTTAAGGGCACATCCCTTGCGGCCATTTTTAAACACTCATTACAACAACGGTAAGGAGAAGAACACACCAATAGGAGTTTCCTTAGGATCAAATAGGATGCACCACTCAGCTACAGGGGAGGCACTCTCATTTAAAGTCTATTTTTGACATCTTCCAAGTGTTAATTCCTAGAAAATGAGGGCACTCCACTTAAGGGAGTCACTTACTTATTCATGGCAGCATGAGGAGTTACAAATTATCACATTTTTTTCACTTGAATGGAATACATTATGCTTTTGGCCACTTGCATGGAGGGCACATTGATGAAGGATTTACACCACATTCTCTCCCTATTCATAGCATGCAAGAGGGTACATCATTTGGATATTTACATTATTTTTCAAATCTTGAATAAGTGCACCCTAGTAGAAAATATTCCTTTGGAGTCATATTTGTTATTCCTATCTTTTTATATAATTATGTGGTTGGTATTCGACACTCATTCAAGACCTTCACAAGTTGTAATAATATTACCTAGGATAAGATGTCTCTCAATAAACTCCAGTTGACAAGGGAAAATGGTTCAGACTGCCATATTCATGATTATAAGACACAATAAAATGTGTGATAGGCTTTCAATTTCTCATTATGTTTATCTTGTTGTCTATCTTGAAACTTGAGTGGTTTATCTTGCTGTTGAAGTGATACACCTTGTATGTGTCTCAAACAATTGATTTGTCTACAATATACTCAAAATTATCCCACATTTCCTTCAATGGTTGTGTGAATATCCAGTGGGAATTTTTTTATCCAATTACGATTATGGAAGAATCATATAGGAACAAACATTTATAAATTTGATGAGTGCAAAATGGCTAATATGTTCCATGTGGCTAATATGACGGTTTGTCACAAATAGTCATATTAGCCACATGGAACATATTAGCCATTTTATACTCATCACGAAGAGTCGTGTGATGATATGCGTTGTTTAACATTTCCCAACATTTCATTTCATGATTTTGACATTTACACACCACATAACAAGAAACAAGTAGGAAAGTTTGGAAATATAAAATATTTATGAATAAGAATCTAAACAAGTTCCAAGACTGAGTATATTTTGATTTTGTGTAACTTCAAGTTACAAAATATAATGTAAGTAGAAAATGTCAAATTTCAAATTATTCTCTTCTCTAAATATCTCTTTAGGACCTAAGTCCAAGACTACTAAAAGCCTAGTGCACAAAAAAGGTGCCAAAAAACCAGCTTTGCAGACTAAAAACTAGATACATTTTTACGAGGATCTATGCCAAAAACTGATTTAGGAAGATCTCATACCAGTACTTTAGTGGAGGAGGATAATCAATGTAACTATGATCTTCAAGTGGAAATATGCACAAGGAAGGAACTCTAGAAACTGGAAGATATAAAAATTAGGAAAAAGAGCACACCTGAAGGACTGACGGACATCTGCAAGATCTGGATTCATTTGTGCACTTTCTAAACTCCTCATCAATGCTTCCTTAAGAACCTTCATATAAAAAAATATTACATTTTAAGGGAAAATAGGAAAAAAAGTGTATAAAGAAACTACCATGCGTATGCCTTAGAAATTCATATCCAAAAATCTCAGTGTTTCATAAATTTGTATATCTTACAATAATAAAAGACTGAGACAAAAAAAACCTACTTGGCTTCATCTATTGGATCCTTGAGCTGCAATAAAGATCGAAAAACAACTTTCTCTACCTGACTTAATACACCTTCTGGCATAATTATCATATCAGATAAGAGAAAGAAAATAAACTTATAACAACCCCAATTCAAGTTTGAACAATTTGTATTCTAGGAACAATATGATCAGACCCTTCATGACAATCATGATGGCTTTGAACACATCCCATCTCTATCGTGGATACAAAAATGATATGTATGCACAATTGATGCCATATCAAGCTGTTATGAAAAATATTCCTCAAATTTCACCTATTCTATTTTCTCCTTCAGTGCATAATTCTCTGCCTTCACTCCTCCCCAAACCTAATATCAGATGTTGTGCTCATATATTACTTTCAACTGATCTCTAATTTCTAGATTTGAAAAGTTTTTAGTATTTAAATATACGGTGCATTCTATATTTCATAATGATGTATGTTACAAGTTTAATATACTAATTTTAATTTTCCTTTTGATATAATTTTAATTATAAGCATGAACAAAGTAATGGAAACATATTTGGTTTAGAAGTAGTGGAGAAAATACTACCATTCTTAGATGTTTCCAACTTGCCCAGACTTGCATATTGTTCCATACAATTGGAGGTATGATATTAGTAACCTCCACTGGAGAATAAAGGCATGTATGAGAAAGAAGAGATATCACAATCTATGTAAATGGTCCATATCTCATTGAATTAGAAAATAGAGTTGGTAGTATAGCATCAATAGAAATAAAAAATCAATGCAATTGATGATGTTCAACAAATGGTATGAATCTTGATAACAATTTCGTTGCTGCCCTTCTTAAGGTCATTGATGGTAAGCAAGCTACTAAAGATTCTACTCTACCCCACGTGTTCACAACTAGACTGGAAGCAAGACCACACTGACTTACTTTCTTGATGGCCATTCCCATGCTACCATTTTCCCTCAAAATTCCTTATATGGATAAAGCTGTAAACTTTCCAAGTTCCTCATGTTAAAAAACTCTACCTCAATTCTGAAGGGAAATACCTATTTTATCTCATTTAGAATTCTCACGAATTGTAAAAAATAACTCAACCAAGGAAGAATATGCATAAATTTAAAAAGCAAAAGATTCCCTTTCAAACAACTTCAATAACCATTTTCCTGTCTACAAATGCCCCGTAACTCTTGGTGCATGGCAGCAAACATACTTCAGTGCATAACAGAAAGAGCTCAAAATCCCATCCAAACTAAATGAAGGTGGAAAGGACAAAAGATAGTCAAGAATAACAACAACCACTTGCCAACAATGATTATTTTCTAAGGTAAAAACAACCTGAGCAAGACCTTCAAGTGAATGTTTCCAAACAATTGAACTTTGCTCACTTTCAGAGACAAATGAATAAGCTTCATCTCTTCTAGCCACTTTTCTTGAATGAAAAAAATTGTATCTTCACACCATGGATCCCAAGTAAAGCAAAAAATATTTTGTAGCTTGAGAAAATTTATTAACCATTTAATGATGAATTTTCAAGCAAACCTCAAGTGTTAGACTTTGTTTAAAAATCAGTTACTGCAAATATTTTGTGAATTATTCCATATCAAAAATACATGAAAAGTAATTTGAAGTACTATTGACACCTTGGTTAGCTCCATGTCCATTAATCCCATCTTCAACTACATCAACATGATCCTTGATTTGTGAATAATCTCCTGGCTAACATCTGTCTTCTTTTCTATCAACATCACATGGATCAAATTTTTTCTCTTCTCTCTCAGTTGCCAATGGCACCATATGGTCACTGCAAATAAATGCATATGATTTTTTCTTAAAATCTAAAGGATGTTCATACACTAATAAAATACCTAGCTCTCTTAAAGTGTCTTGGGCCAGACAACTACAGACCCCAAAGACCTTCTGAAAAGCACAAAGATAGTTGTAGTAAGTTGTTGTTTCCTAGAAGCTAGTAAAATTATCCAAACATAATAGTGATTTCATAAGTTCTCTCCTCCTCATAATAGACAAGTCAAAAAGAAAACATCGAGAAAGAAAAATGATTTAATCAACATTGCACCTTATGGAATGTTATTGTTCTTATGCTCAAGACCCGATTTCAGCTCATTTATAAGAGCATCTACGCATAAAGATTCAAAATCATCATAGAGAGGTCATGCTCTAATAAATTCTCTGAAGCATTTGCTGTTCCAACAACATGAGAAATCAAATGCAAACAGTGCAGACTTTGTAGCCCCAAACTGTTGGATAACAGGAATCTCGTGACCAACTCCTTTTTAGCCTTGGATGTTAGGAGAGAAGGATGAAAACATCATAGACATGGGTTTCTCCCTCACATTCATCCATAATCATATTGTACTTGTGACCTGTCTCAACCTAGAACTTTATGGATTTCTCTCCTCTCCTATTCCTATTCCACTTTGTGGGATTTCCAGAAACCCCTTCTTCTTCACGATATCCATAAGTTCCCACAAATATGCAATGCCTGCAATTTGGAATATTAATAAATTCAGTTTTTTCGAAGGAACGATATGACTTCAGAAGAGAGAACATAAAAATCAAGTGTCAAATTATAAAGTCAACTGAAGAAAATTTTCATAAAACTCAAGAAAAACACATTAAGAAGAGAAGGGGTTGCTACGCAACTAACCTATGTTGAATTGGACCAATAGTAGAAAAAAGGCACCACTGGAGATGACACATATTATTACTAAGGATTAAATCTTCCTCTTGTGTAATGGGAGAAAAGGCTAGGGTTTTTCCTACCATCTTGAGAGGAATAATTACTTAAGCTTTCAATCGGGCCTGGTATTTGTCGTGAACACTACATAAATTATGTGTGCCTCCCTAGAATATTTTCATCAATCAGCAAACAATCATGACATTAGATGTCTTCAATGCATTTCAGATTTGACTGTTATAATAGGGGGGATGAACAACAAGGCCAAGGTTGCATTAGATCATATTAGGCAACATAACACACTTTGCATGTTTCACTCCACAGACATCACCCAAATATTTAAGAAATAATGGACAAGCTAGAAACATATTTCTACAGAAAACGATCTACCTTTTCGTTATGTTTAACAAAAAGGATTTATGAACAACAATGAAGTGCCTCTTCATCTGGTTTCCCTGGATAAAAACTAAAAAATCCTATCTAGTTAGGATACAACATCATAAATCATAACATCCTCAATGAGAAAACATAAGGACCTGTCAAGGTTTCTACCCATTGGTTCCTTAAATCCTCAAAGTTTGTCTTTCAATATTCCATTGAAATAAATCAAGGTTTTCAAAAAATTAAGGCTTTTTAAGTTGATTAGCTGTCTAAAAAAAATCAAGATAAAAATTGCATATTATCTAGGACTATGAGTGTACAAAAAAAAAAATAATCTTTAATGCTATATAATTCGAAATGAAATATATATCAATTATCCAAGCACAGTCCATGGATGCCATAGCTTATGTTGGTAAGCATCCTAAGGGGAAGCTAAAAATTCAAAATTTGGTATTCCAGCCAACCTATGAAGTTGAAAAACGATTGTAAAATGAAAAAATCTAGCATGACCAATTATTCTGAGAGATATGAACTTGGACATTATTATACGATAAGGAATACACTAAAAAATTGTTAACATCCGTGGGACAAGTTTGGGCTTTCTGAGCATTCTAACTGAGGTGAATAAAGAAATCACAAAAAGGGCATGTAGAAAAACGTTTTCTTAATCACATGTTAATTCTTACTAAATTCTCGTCCCTAGGGGAAAGGTCAATTTAAGCAGGAAATTTATAAGATTATATTTAGAAAAAAATTAAAATAGGGAAAACTATTTTGTTCAAGGGTCCTAAGGAGCAGGAATAGGTGGGATAGTCCCCCTTAGAGAAACTTTCCCAAGAAAAATAAGAACAACAAGGAATGCGGAGGCTAGGTCCTCTTCCTCATTCTTTCTCTTTGCTACAACTATATATTGTATTCCTTTCCCTCATTAGGAAGCCTTGGAATATAACAGTCAAATTTGAAAGGGTTGAAAGCTCAAATTTACCTCTAGACCACATTTTTCAGAGGTTTATGCACTTAAATATTTTTTTCATATCTAATTTTTAGATGACCTCTGAAGGCTAAGAGCACTAATTCTTCTTTATATATTTCAAGAATTCATCCTTAAAATTTGCCAATTATACAAGGTGAGATAACATGCTTCTGTGCAAGCTTGCATATGGCCCTATCTCTTTATTGAGGAAACTACAGTTAAGATTTTACAAGGGTTTAGCCATCCATATTTTCATAGGGATTAGGGAGCTACTTTCCAATTAACATCATCAATATCATTTACAAATTATATCTATAAAATTTATGATAAGCACAAACCATGCATTCAACTTGTAAATATCAACCAAATTATCAATAATGAGCATCAAAATATAAGTGAAGACACTTATCTGAACAATTATATGCCTACAACTGACGAAGGGTGAGCTATTTTCCACCCAACCATAAGCTCGGTCATGCTTTTATCTTTCTACACCTATCCAAATCATGATACCACCAAGGTAACTCCAATTCACTCAAGCAAAGATGAAAGTGAGAGACACTCTGCCTCACAATGATATTACAACAAAATTCCCTCTTCCCCACTAAGCATAGGGCTTCCAAATATTCTCAGACGTCTGTCCACCTAGTGGGAAACAACTATAGGTAGGCCCTTCATTGCCCAGGAAGTGCCTCAATGTTTTCCCTTCTCAGCATCACTGCAGCTTACCCAACTTGTATCAATTCACACCCCATTCAATAAGTATTTATTTTGGGTTCTTCCACAATAATTTAGAAAGTAGAATTGGATATTTTCAAGCCCATAACACAACAAGATGCATATAATTATATAATGGAACTTTTTAGGACAAATTTGGGCAGCCAAATTGAGCTATAATCGCCCAGAAAGGAACAAAAATGATCCCCCTTGAGATGGGAAGCTTTCAAATCATGAATTTCGCTGCCTAGGCACTCGTGCATCCATTTACTCTCCATTAGTGTATAAATCCATCATTGAATGGTTGTTTCCCCAAAAACATTCCCATTCCCCCACACCACTCGTGGGTAAACTCTTGAAATTCAGGATGGGCACTTTCCCATACTTCTCGTTGAAGTCTGAAAGAACTCTTAAACAACCACCCAACTTTCATAATTGTGGGAGGTGGGTACTTCATCTACCAAGTTCTTCATTTAATGGATTTTGGGGTGGAGGAAAAATATAAGGCAACATTTCAAATTTAAATTTTGGCTCAAATTTTTGGCAAGGTTTTCTAGCACTATAGATAAGGTTAATCTCTGCACCCCTTCAATAGTTCCCACTCGTGGAATCTTGACCAGTGTAGGTGATCCACCCTTGAGTTAGATGTGCAACAATTTTCATTAATGAATAGGATACATCTACATAGTTCATAATTTATCTGCTTCAGTTTAAAAATTGACAATGTGTCCATGTTGCGACTCACAACAAATCTTTGGACAAGTTACATCTACATACTGGGGAAATCAAAATGGGGTGTTTCAAAAATTTGTGAGCGTGGATTTGAAACATTTGTAGTTTTCTTCTGCAAAGGCATATCTTTATGCTAGTTGTAATTTATATCACATTTGCATTTAAGTGCACACATTATTGCTATCAATAGATATGAAGTGTGGGTTTAACACATATATCATGTTTTTTCTTCATTTTGAATAGAACCATGTGTAGTTGTTCAGTATTAGTAATTCTCTAACTATTGGCATTTGCAATAATTATATAGTTATATAGCTTTCAATACAAAAAGTTTTATGTTTATCCTTTCAATAGAGGAATTGCACTTAACAATAATTTCCTACCTATCCTTTACTAAAGTTTGTTTCATTAACTGATTAGTTGGGGCTCAGTTGCCAATGAAAGAGCTCCAAAAGTATCCATGATAAGGTTGAGCCAGAGAAGCTATGCAAAAGTAAAGTGGGCCAAAGCCACAAAAATAAAAGGAAAAATCTAAGTAAGAGATGACCTACAGTTTTATTGATTTCAGACTAACCTGAACAATTGTTAGAGGAACATCTTCGGATGAAACAATAGAAAAAAATTTAATTGAAAACGTTGTGACATTTATAGTGAGTTGTAACAGAATGAATTTATGAATGTTTGCATAAACTGAGAAACCCCACAAAACTACCTAAAAACCATGGGAAAACAACTATAAGGAATCAGTAACTTTGAAAAAATCCACACACCTTTCAAGGAAAAGAAAATATCCATATCTGTACCAAACCTTCACAATAGAGGCAATATTTCAGCTAGAATAATGATATTTGAGCTTTCCTTAACAAATTTTGTCCCCTGGATACCCATGGAGAGGTCTATGTCTTCCTAGATGCCAGATAATATATAAAATAAGTTCCATAAATATAAATTTATACTATAAAGAACTGGAAATATTCTTCCAAATCCAAGACTTGCTTACAGAATTAGAATTCACATCTATATGCAACAAGAAAACCTACTTATTTAAGTGCAAGAGAACCATTCATTCCATCTCCAGTGACCACCACAACATGACCTTTCTCTTTCAATGCTTGCACGAAGTGAAGTTTGTCTATAGGTGAGGATCTTCCCATGACTTGCATGCAAACAAAATGGTGACCCTCCCCGTTAGAATTTTCTTTTACAAGAAGTTGTAGGCATACTTTTTTCCTTTTTTCACTTGTCTGTGTCTGTTTGCATGGAAGAATTTTTACATGCATACTCACAATAATTTTTCCACAATATTCAGTCTCACTTGTTCATCATTATATGTGTGAAAATTCCTCCCTTAAATGATTTTATGCTCTCCTATAGGCTCTCATACATGGAATATGCCACATTCAAGAGCTATAGCTTTTGTTGTGTACATGTTATCACTAGTTACCATGCAAACCTATAAAAATGAGTTAATAAGAAGAAATGAATTAAGGTGGTACAAGTCAAAGAAAATAACCAATCCAGAGTGATTTAAGCAATCATGTTTCTTAAAACGCATACATAACGTGGGAAGTTGAAAATATGAAGTGTTATACTAACTTCTCGTTGCATTTCATGCCAGAAAATTTACATGATTTTGTGCAAGCCATCTTCTACATAGTTATAGGGAATACCATGAATCAATATATTTGTTGTTTTTACAGAACAGGATAATATTTTATTGGCAGCATAGAGGGTATTTTTTTATTGATTATTTTCTTTATGAATACAAAAAACATGCAAATTTAGTACAATGTACAAAAAACCTGTCATTCAATAACCATTCCAATAAAACTATTCATTCAAGCACACAGGATAATATCTTCAACTATTACCTTATTTACACCAGCATTTTGAAAAATTTCTACATCTTATTTTACATCAGGTATGCATGGATCTTGCACATTTAAACATCTAGTGTCATGCTAGAAATAAAAAAAGGTGAAAATTATAACAAGGAAAAATTCATGGGTAAGGAGACATGCTTAGTGGTAGCAAGAAGTTATGGAAAACAAAGATAACGGAAACCATATTTAACATTCAAAAAGCAATTTTTTTATGCTCATGAGGGGAAGATCAATTGGAAATCGCTGTGTGCCGAAGTACTATGTAAATTATGAGATTCAAGGTTCAAATCCCTCATGGGTGTTTACCCCACAAAAAAAAACATTTTTTACAATATTTTTCTATAATAAGACAACATAATGTTGTAACATATAGTTGCTACATATTTCCCTAAAAATTCAGTTTGGGTAGGTGATAACTCACAGAAAAACATAATTTTCTATGCAAAAACTAGTCACTGCTACATAATCCTGTAATACAGTCTGGTTATTGTCATAAAATCACAAGCACTCACAAAAGAGACCAAAACTTTTCCACATCCAGAGGATAGTTCTAAGTCATTCTTGTAGATCCAACATGATTTTTTTTACAATATTCTTCAGCGGTGTGTTATACAGGTAGTATTTATTGTTACTAAATAGAAAAAATTGTAGTAGAAACATTCACTATTAAATAAATTTCCTACAAATCCAGTTTCCAAAGTATCCTATTGTAAAAGCCCTGTATTGTAAGACAAAATCATAATATATTAAGAAATACCCTAAGTTTATAGTCATGTATTTTCACTGTTCATCATTTTAATGGGAACAAAAATGCTAGTATCAATCACATACATAAATTTCGTATAAAATAAACAACGTCCAACCAATTTTATGAATAAATGGCCATGACCTCGAAAAAATTACCTTAATCCAAACTATTGCCAAAAGGGTAAGATTCTCTTCAGGAATTTTCCATGATTAGCATTGATCTTTATTAGGCACACTATGAAGATCATCTTTCATGTAAGCAAAACCAACACATTGAAATGTAGTTGCAGCCATCCCCTATATGTTTTTCCCAAACTAATATGCCTGCAATAAAGGATGCAACATGCCACAAATTCAATTTATCTAGGAAATTAAAAAATCATATTGGTACTGTATTTTTTGGTGCAAAAATTCACACTTCAAAGACAAAGTAAACCTCATCAAGACTCATTTTTTTCATAATACCAACATTTTCAATCCATGTATTGTAGTGATCTAGTATTATCTCTGTAGCTCCTTTCCAATGAATATAAAATTAAGTTTCAGACTGCAATTATGCACTCAGATTCAATAAAAAATTAAAATTCCAATAATAATTAGTTAGAGATGAACACTATTTGAATACAGAAATATGATATTATATTACACAAAGAATAGGGTCTGTAGTTGCATGAATACACCTATTACCTTTTTCATGCAACACCTCCACATTTATTTTCCAAGTCAAATGTAAAAACATGTAAGATGAAGGATTTGGATCTTTCATGATCAAAATTCATTCCAATACAAAAGAACATAACAATGACAGAATTGAATTGTTGGCTGATATGTAACTGAACAAAGAAAAAAAATAGCTATTGAGTAATCATCAATGCTTTTGACATAGCAAAGACATAAATGCACATCATATCTTTAATTCTCATGAAAGAATAGCTTTCTCTATTGGTGGTCCTATCACTTCTATCTCTCCACCACCCTATGATAGACTAAAATTTTAGTGAGAAATATCATATATGAAGCTCACTAATACATCAATGGAGGTTTCCACATATGATATTCCTCGACAAATACCAGCATGAATTTTATTATAAATTTGTAATTAAACCCACAAAGAATGAAAAACTATAATAAAAAATAAAAATAAAAAAATAAAAAAATCATGCCATGAAATGAAAACCTATTATTTTGAATGAAAATACTATGTTTAAATCAGGCAGCATGCTCATCTTTTTTTTTTTTTTTTACACATCCGCTATCAGGTTCTAAATGAAATTTCTAGTGTAGGTAGAAATGTTGCAAATATTATTTCAGGGAATATATTTCCAAGGGTCTGGAAAGAGACTTGACGAAGGGAAAATATCCATTTTCCACCAAGTTTCTAGAATGGGGGAGCACAAGAGCAAGGAAACACACAAAGGGGACGTGTGAGAGCACCTGAAATTTTAGAAAAAATCAGAGAGGAAAAGGGGATGTTAGGGTCCCTAGCATAGGGGTCTCTGTCTCTAAAATTATAAGTCATGATAATAATAATAGTGATGAAACCTCAACGATAAAAAATCATCCCATGCAAATTTTCCTTATGCAATATAGTGGAAATGCTATAATCCTACCAATCCTGAAAACTATTATGCCCACTAAATTCTAAATGAAATATCAAATTATACTTTATCTGTATGAATTTTGATGAAGTTGGAACCACTCTCAAACATCCTAAAACAATTAATAGTAACCTTAAAAATTATAGTAAAAGGAATTTAATATTACCATTAATTACCAAGGTCCTAGACTCCTCAAAGCTCTATCCATTATTGTCTTTCTATATTCATGGGTTGTTAGAAAAAAAGGGGCTTTTAGACAATAATATGGGGGGAAGTGCCGAGACGTCCGTCTTCTGGGAGAAGGGAGGGAGGGGGGGGGGGGCAGAAGTGCTCAAATGTCCCCCTTCTAGGCAAACATGTTCCCCACACTAGAGAAACATTTCCCATGTGTTTCCTTGAATTCACCCCAAAGGGGACATGAGGAAATGTTTCCTCATGTATTCCCCCATCCCTAGAACATGTGAAATGTGGGGGCATGCTGCCCACCTTGGGGGACACATCCCTATGGAACATTGGAAGTATTGGAAAATATCAACAAGCATAATATTGGAAGTGAAAAACTCATAATCATCAACAACTTTCGAAACTTAGAAAAAAATATGAAATGTTGATTGAAATTTGATATATTTGCAATAGTATCTCCAAATTGGAAATGTGAAAAGGAATAAAAATTAGAAAGTTATCTGTTTCTAGCAGTCATTTCTTCTAGGGAGTTGGAATCTTAAGTTGTTGGAAATTGGAATCATCCTTTGGTTGGTTGTGTAATAAGAAGAATTTCCAATACCAACCACTAAAAAATATCCAAAAGCAAGTGCATACCATGGAAAATGATTCAAATAAGAATATTCAACAATGTGACACTTAAATTTTTACCGCAACAAGAATAGAATGTAAACATAAAATACGAACGCAAATATGTATCAAACAAAATAGTCCGACAAGAACATAGAATTAATAGCTTGCCACCAAATTTTTACTGCTACAAAAATAGGATATATAGGCTAGACATAGAAGATTCTTCAAAGAAAAGGATATTGTTAGAAATCACCACACATTCTAGAATATGTCGTTGTTTTCCATATTACAAAGGTGCATACACATGAGCTAGAACATAGGTAGAAAATAGGAATCTGATACATATCTAGTGGTAACAGGTTATAATGTAGATATAGTCATATCAGAATCATGTTGATTGAAATAAAAGATCATACATACATATCTATAGGGAGGGATAAAAAATAAAATTTCTAGATTAGATCCCCACCAAAAAAATGAAACACTAATAATAGGGGCAGTTGGATCTCTTCAGTTTGGGGTTAACATGGATACGTTGGTAGTCCTTGACTATGTAGGGAGGGGTAGTCATATAATGACATTAAAGCTTATTTAAATGACAATGATGTATTATTTTTATGTGCAGCAAAGTAAAATATAATGCAATTTTAGAGAGAAAAAAAAACATAGTGTTGAATTTGAGAGATGTAGACTTTTTCCGAAGCTAATATAAGAATCTAAAACTCATGAAAGGTTTCAATTATTATTGATCATGATCACCAATTAAATATATAAATAAACACAAGAATACCTAAAATGGTGAATTCTTCTTCCCACAATCACTCAGTCCATGCAACATCAATTATAGATCATCACAACCCATGCAATCATTTAAAGAATTGTTGGTTGCTCCAACCCCCATAATATTATAGATAAAAATTTTCCATTTTGAAATATCTAATACAAATGGGCAACCATCATAGCATGGGGATTTATTTTACTTTTTATTTTTTTCTGAATAGGTTCTCTACACTACTACATTTGGCGGAAATTCCGACACTTGGTTCCGACGCTTTTGACCAAATGTCGGAAATTTCCCCAACTTTTTTCCATCCCGCCCGAAACCGTCGCTATACCGGCGTTTATAGAAAGATGTCGCAATACCGACACTTAAAAAGTGTCGCCATTGCGACGTTTGGAGGAAGACGTCGCACTGGCAACACTATGGCCCAAAGCATCGCTATGGCGACGACTACAAGTGCGACACAATGTCTAAGTGTCGTAATTGCGACGTTTGGAGGAAGACGTCGCACTGGCGACACTATGGCCCAAAGCGTCGCTATGGCGACGACTACAAGTGCGACACAATGTCTAGGTGTCGGCGACACTATGGCCCAAAGCGTCGCTATGGCGACGACTACAAGTGCGACACAATGTCTAGGTGTCGTAATTGCGACGTTTGGAGACCTTCGTTGCAATAGCGATGCCTTTTTCGCCGTCGGTATAACGAAACTGATATGCGCGCTAAATCCATAAACGAAAGTTATATGCACGCTACATAAAAATGATTTTATTGTTTCGTATCCGTGGCAATAGCTAATATCACGCGCGCATCCACCCTCTGCTCTTGCAGAACAGCATTCGCCCTCAGCTCTTGCATAACAGAATTTGCCCTCAGCATTCACCCTCAGCGTTCGCCCTCAGCTCTTGCAGAACAGAATTTGCCCTCAGCATTCTCCCTCAGCTCTTGCAGAACAGCATTCACCGTCAGCTCTTGCAAAATGGTAAGTTCTTAGGCCTTCCTCCTATAGTAGGGTTGACTCTATTTGGGGTTTTTTTGGTCAATTCCATTGGATTGTGTTAGGCTGTAGGGTTCTCTCTAGATGTCAAGAATCAAGATTCAATACCCTCTATTATCTTCATCACCCAATACAAGATTTAAATTCTTCCCAAAGAAACGCTTATTAATTTGGCAGCCATTATTTCTCCCTGCTTTAAAAACCCTACATTTAAATGAAAACAAGCATTTCATTTCAACTACAAAAATCTATTAGTGTTCAAATGTACATGTGTGCTACATTAACGTCTGATATCACGCGCGCATTTGCCCTCCGCTCTTGCAGAACAGCATTCGCCCTCAGCATTCGCCCTCAGCATTCGCCCTGAGCTCTTGCAGAACAACATTCGCCCTGAGCTCTTGCAGAACAGCATTCGCCCTCAGCTCTTGCAGAACAGCATTCGCCCTCAGCTCTTGCAAAATGGTAAGTTCTTACTGCAGGCCCTTCCTCCTATAGAGGGTTGACCCTACAGCCTAACCAAATAGCTCCACTTGAGAAAAAATTTCATAATCTTGGGGCTGGATATACTGCAGAGCAAACAATTGTAGTTATCATTCGTGTTCCAATATATTAATATACTTTTTACATTGAACTGAAGAAAGGGAAACAAGCAAATGCTAGCCATCATACAATGCTTTGACATAAGAGTTTTGAGTGACATACTTGAAAAAAGAACTCATCGACTGATATTTATAATAATTTGAGTTATTCAAGTTAAACACAATGTCAAGAATCAAGATTCAACACCCTCTATTATCTTCATCACCCAGTACAAGATTTAAATTTTTCCCAAAGAAACGCTTATTAAATTGGCAACCATTATTTCTCCCTGCTTTAAAAACCCTACATTTAAATGAAAACAAGCATTGCATTTCAACTACAAAAATATGTTAGTGTTCAAGTGTACATGTTTGCATCACTTGTGTAGGGTATTCCTTTTGCACTTTCACATTATCCAAGAATCTGTGCAGTATAGTTCATATTTTTTGTGATTTAGATTATCTTGAAAAAGGAAAGGTAAATTATTTCCCATGGAAAAAGAAGGTTTTCCCTTTTTACTACTGGAAATGGTACACAAAAGTTCCATTTATACCCGAAACTCCTATGAAACAGAAACCAAATAAAGGCCATTTCCTCAATGGACATCATTTGGCTTTGAAAATGGCCATTGCACCGTGTTGTTTCTTATATTACAGCACGATAGTTTCTTAGGTCATTTCTTGTTTCTTGAGATGAAAAACAACCAAAGAAATCGTGAAGATCCTTTTAAGAAATAAATGACCATTTCTCAATCATATCTCAACTATTTTTTATTTTATTCAATGGTTGCTCACTTTGAGAGAAATTTGACACTTTTATAAGGAATATAACATAAAAACACAAAATGGGAAGGAATTGATGATGTAGATGACCTTTAGTTGTTGTCAATTAAGAATTGATAATACACGATGCATGTTCTGTACTACAAACTAGATTCCTTCCGGGAGTTAGGACACAGAGTATTGAATCAAAGTTGTAGTTTCTAACTTCTTGTATTGGTTCATCAATCTTGAAATTCAGACATTGCATGTCTTCATTGCTTCATGTTTAAATAATTTGCATCATATCGTACAATAGGAAATTAGGAATTATGATTATTATTACTTTATGGATTTGTTAAGTTACTTTTAAGTTTGCATGGTTTAGTGTGAAATTATTCTAGTCCCCAAACACATATAATCAAGGAATTATAACGTGATTTCAAACATTAAATATCAAAAAAATCGTTTAAAGGATATTGAAAGGAAAAAGGTGATGGACGATAGAAAGTGCCTTACTTAAATTCTCTAAGGATTTTTCAATAGTTGCTCCAAAAGCTTCACTTCAAGGCTCTTCAAGATCGTCTCCAACAATGCTATACCATCAGCTTCAACAATGTTGCTCCAAAAATGTCCTCAAGGTCTTCACAACAAGTTTACTAGAAGTTGCTCCAATAATATATTCAATAAGGTCTTCATTGTCAACTCATCTCTTGTTTGGGTGCCTTAATGTGCAATGACATGTTTCCAGGACTGAATTCAATGCAAGGCATATTTGAAACTCTAACTTTGTCGTCCGGTGTCTTATTAGAAATTATTTCAATTTTCATTTTGTGTTTTTAAGTTAGATATTGTTTTCAAGTTTTTACATTTATAATTTTATTGCAATGTGGCAGACTGATGAGAGCAGTGCAGGAACAACCCAGAGACGGGATGATCGCGGAAAGAGGCCAGCGGAAGAACATGTAAAGTGCCAGCATTGCTCTATATTCACGTATTTTAGTTATTTACATAATTGAAATAATATTAATTTTGTTCAAATATGCAGACACCTAGCCATGGTACGCCTGATGATTCCCTCTTTGAGGAAGAGCTTTCTTCATCCCTATCTCCAGTGTTCTTGTTGCAAAAAAAGGCACGAAATGCAAGGTCGGAATTTAATACTTTGATAGACGCACCTCAAACACCTGAAACATAAGAGAAGATAAAACAACTTATGAGCCAGCTAGAAAGATATAAGGTAATAATAAAAAGTCAAAAGGATATTTTTTTTGTTCTGCATGAGATGAATTGTGATAGTTTGATTTTTAATTTTTACATTGACTAAACTAACAAAAATTTCTTTTGTATGTAGCATTTACTGGCACTTGCTGAAACCGGTGTTGGTGGTAGTGGGACACAAGGGCAAGAGATTGCCCAACAACCCTCTTGTACACCTTCTACTCCTTTAGGTGCCAGGCAAGAAACACACCCTGCCCAAGCAGACACCCAGCCAACCGCTGAATGTGTTGGCAATGATGAGGCTGATATGGCCAACTACATTATTGCGTTTCCTGGAGCCACACGTGTCAGCTCCACAGGGACCATTAATGGCACGTTGTTGGTGAACGATGAAGGTGTCCCTATAAAGCATGTACAACTCCCAGGTAAATTTTAATATTTTAACTATTTCATGTAATTTATCTAAAACATATTTATCACGATTTTTATTTTTAAATTAATGATAATATCTTCTTCTTCTTTTCTTTTTTTTTAATCTGTGTAGGAAACAATGAGTTCTATAGGTATCTGGAGAGCCATGCGTTGGTAATTTTTGGCCCAACCATACGCACAGGGTGGAATTCCCAGAGTTCCAACCTGAAAAAAGAACTTCTAGATTATCTAGAAACCCTTTTGGGGGTCGACACATTTGACAGAACAGCGGTGGCTCGGGTTGCCGGCAAATATTTGAAATATACCAGGGACACCTATAGGACGCAATTGAAATTTAACCCTAGATATGAGCGTCCTCTCACAGTTCCAGAGAGTGAGTGGAGAGCACTCATCCATGACGGAAAAGAGAAAAGGGCAAAGAAAGAAGGAAAAATACCAACTGGACCCGCAAGGTATTACAAATTTAATTCAATAGCTTTAATTTTCTCATGTCTAAAATAAAAGTGTGCCACGTCATATCTGACTTTAATCTTTTGATGCTAGGTTGCCTGACACCTCAAAGGCAACCAAAGCTAGGATTGAAAAAAAGGGCCATCACAAGCTAGGCCAGGGCGGCTACTTGAAATTGGCCTCAAGAATTGTAATTAAGTAGCTAAACATCTTATAATTAATTGTATCGCCTTCCAACGTTTTTGTAATCCTATCAAATATGATTAAAAATACACAGACATATGTAATGTAGGGTGATGACTTCGGAACAGAAACAACAAAGGAAGATAAAAATATCGCTTTCCATTTTGGCTATCAAGCCGTAGTTGAACGTCGCATAAGCTTGGGGCAAGTCCCAAGATCCAGAATGCCTGATAAGGTAAAACATTAACCTTTCAATATGTTTGTTTTCATCCATAAATTTAATGTCTAACAACTTTGTTTAAATCAGGGGAGCAACACTACAGACGACGCAAATAACCCAGTTTTAGAGCCAAATGTAGATGATCCTCATAATCAACCTGATCATTGTAGTAGGGACCAGGCCGACAATGCTACTATCAATGAGGGCCATGACGGTAATTAATTTCCACTTATAATTTTTTCTAATTATACCTTGATGGTTGTCCTTATAACATTTTTTGTTTAAATGACAAAGAATGTTTCCCTTGAGGATCTTACCACCAGAGAGGAAGACAGGGCAACAGTCTCAACGGCGACAACTGGTGCACCAGGTAAATAATCTCATTGCAATTTTTTTTATTAATATTACCGAACTAGTTCAATGATATTTAAAAAGTGACAATTAAAAATTAATATTATCTGTTTTTGTAGGCGATGCCCCGTCACTGGATGAGACCAGACATCGTGACTACGCAACTAGGTCAGCGGCGACAACTGGTGCACCAGGTAAATAATATCATTGCAATTTTTTTTTATTAATATTACCGAACTAGTTCAATGATATTTAAAAACTAACAATTAAAATTTAATATTATCTGTTTTTGTAGGCGATGCCCCGTCACTGGATGAGACCAGACATCGTGACTACGCAACTAGGTCACCGCCGACAACTGGTGCACCAGGTAAATAATCTCATTGCAATTTTTTTTATTAATATTACCGAACTAGTTCAATGATATTTAAAAACTGATAATTAAAATTTAATATTATCTGTTTTTGTAGGCGATGCCCCGTCACTGGATGAGACCAGATATCGTGACAACGCAACTAGGTCAGCGGCGACAACTGGTGCACCAGGTAAATAATCTCATTGCAATTTTTTTTATTAATATTACCGAACTAGTTCAATGATATTTAAAAACTGACAATTAAAATTTAATATTATCTGTTTTGTAGGCGATGCCCCGTCACTGGATGAGACCAGACATCGTGACTACGCAACTAGGTCAGCAGTGCGGGTCGAAAGGCACGAAACAGGAGCAGAGCATGATGTTATTGATGATGTAATTAGGAGCTTTAGAAATAGGAAGAAGAAAAAGAAAATTCGATAATGTAAAATATTGTATTATACTTGGAACGTTACCAATGACCATAAGAGCTTCCACCTTCACGTGGTTGGCCCTGTTTAGTAGAGAATAATTTATTGGAGCGATTTAATCTTGGAGCAAACCACCCTCGATCCAGTGTAGCAACAAAAAAGTCACCGTTGACTTAGTTGCTACTCTTTCAGATCGTGGGAGGCTTGTTCCAAGTTCATGCGACTCCAATAATTTTTTCTTGAAATGAAGAGGAGCTTATTCAGGTATGTTTTGACATTTTCAACATATGTTCTAACATTATCATAAGAATGCATCTTAGAGTAAAAAATACTACATCAATTACTTGTATTTATTGTATAGATAATGATGGATTTTAATTGACTTGGCAGTGCATGTACAAATCCTCTTGCATCATGAGCAATACAACTTGTCAACCAGGGTCATTTCCAGGATATTTTTGCTTGTGCGCTTGACCAGGTTCGTAATGTCACATTTTGTAAGTTCCTTTACAGCTCATAATTCAATATTAAGCTTGTTCACGATTATTATCTAGGTTTTTTGTATGTGTTTTTTCATCTATTTGATTGTAAGAAACTATGCATGTTTCCTGTTGTTCACTATGATTTATCCCATTACCACTCCCAGGATGAATCCGACTTTATTGTTACATAGGTTACTTTATTGTTACTATGATTTCTCCATTTACGATTTCATAGGTTACATCATGTAAAGTTGTCAATCTCAGGTTGGTGATGAGCTTTAGTTATCTAGATTTGGGGCTTTTCTGATATTTTCTCCCTCATGTCATTCCTGCATCACCTCGTTGTTAGAGCATGCCAATTTTCTACCACTTGTACTAATTGGCACATGTCAATCCCCGAGTGGTGCCACATTTCACCTATTTTCAGTGAGAGTTTAGGGTTTCTCTAACATAGCTTCAGAAATCCGATTCAGTGCCTGCTTGAATATTGTCACATAATACTCATGGTTTGGATTGATGAGCATGTTCTCAATGGTTGGTTGATTCATAAGAACCACCCATATAGTCATCTTGAGATATTTCAGTAGTTTTCTCGGGTTTCCTTTTTCACCGTTTCTAGTGGGTGGGATGGTGTGGGGTGATCCATCAATACTGGTGCTCTTGTAGTAGGGAATTTGTTTTTGGGGATATAAAGGAGAATTTGATGTAGATATGCCATTGGATGCATTCATAGATGGGCATGAGAGGTCAAGAATTTAAACTAAAAATATGCAACCTCTAGCATGGCAACCTGAAGGCCGCGAGAGACACTGGTTAAAGATTGTTTTGTGCTGGCCTTAATATAGTCGTGATTTCTTTCTATTATCTTAATGAAAATATATAGTCCGGTCTCATTAAAATGAGGATTGTGGCTGTATTTCTCTTTGGTTGTTTCTCTCTTAATGCTCCAGAAGTTGCCAAAAGTTGCGATAGTTGTTTAGTTTGCCTGTTACAACTTAAAAGTGGTTTTTAGCAATGGGAGCCATGTTTTTTAAGGTTCATACTAATATGAAGATCTTGTAATTCTATATTCAGCATAAGAGAAGATGGCCTCTGCTTTGGGCAGTATGACAACAATTGCCACATCTACCTCATTGGGTAACAATGGAAAGGGGAAGAAGTTGGGTGCAATGTTTGATAATTATGGCATACAATTGTCTTCTCTTTCAGTTTTTTCACCCATTTCCTTTAATCGCTCAAGCAGAAGAGGGACTCTGAGATTACGCGACAGAGAGAAGGTAGTTAATACAAGAGCTATGGAAAAGGAGTTGTACTTCAACAAGGATGGCTCAGTGACAAAAAAATTGCAGGTCAGAGAAAAAATTATGTTTAAAGGAAGGTCCCCTGCACGTGAAACTTCACCGCGGTGGATCTTTCCTTGTCCACTTATATGAAATTTTAATGTGTTATTTTAATTTTTCATGGAGGGTTGTTATTTTAGATGTGTGCTCTGGTTTTCTTTTTAACGTTGTATTAGTTCCCCCTCTTAAATGTCTTAGATTTGGTAGGCATAATTTGAAAACTCAAAGGTGAAAGGAAACATATTTGTTACCCAATGGTCTAAAAGGAAAGGGTTATGGCTGAGTCAAATTTTATTGTTATTGACAGTGTAATGAAATGTATCTCAATGCTATGGTTTTGGCCTTTTTATTGGTTGAATTAGAGGACCCAATTGAAAATATTGAGGCCAAGTAGGTTGGTTTTCCTTTTTGCTGATGGTTTGGTGTATCTAATTGAATTAGTTGCCTAAGGTATTTTTGGTTGCAAACTCCTTTTCATTTTTCATACAATATTGGCCTTGTGGAATACATTTGATTGTGTGGTCTTGTTAGATCTACAACATTTGTAGTTGTCTAGTCTTATGGCCGAGGTGCACTTTTATTATGGAAATAGTTGATGCAATATTGTCATTTAATCCTTACTGCAGGGTAGCATGTTGAGAAGTTTCTTGTGAAACATTTGGTATTCAAAATGACACTTGATCCTATACAAGATCATGCACTTGACTTCAAAATTCATATTCAAAGTGTGCCAGACAATTCTTGCAAAATTTCAAATATTTATGTTGTTTTAAACCATTATCTTTTTCATGTATTGGATGTTGAAAATGTGAAAAATACTTTGGTATGAAACCAACTGGTGAATAATTTCCAGCAAAACAACCACTTCCAAGACATGATTTAGAAGTAGAACATATGTACTTGTGAAGCATAGAAAGATATCCTTGATGCATTGTCAATGTTTGGCTAGGGTTATTTTTGGAGAAAATAACTCCTTATTCCTAGAATAGTGATCTTCAATACAAGTAAATGCCAGAGAAGAGAGATCATCGTGTGACGCAACAAACTGAAATTGGACCCCTAAGGAGAGCTGGTGTGTCTACAATCGCTCTGTCAGCATTTTCCCCTGGTTTACCCCGTTCTTTTCCTCCAGCCTGGGTCTTCATTGACTTCTTCTTTCTTCGGGTTTATTTATCAAATTCGTAGAATTTGATAAATAAATACCATCCACAATGGTTGGACTTCAATTTATATTCCCGACTTTATATTATCTCCAAGCCTTATAACCAATGTTTAACTTTCACTTTGTATTTATACTCCACGTTTCTTTTTAAATAAATAACTTGTAATGAACTTTCGGCTATATATTTCACCACCCAGCCTTACAACAATCACGCTCCAGACTTATGCTAATTATCCGCTAATCGTTTAATTAAACAATTTCATTATACTCCGGCCCCACCTATATATATCAATAACCAATCAAACACTCGTATCGTACCTGGCTATCCTCCGCACACCCTAGTTAACCTCCGGGCAAGTTCAACGTGCGACCACCGTCCGATGGCCCTTCTCCAAATCAACGACTCTTGGCAATTTCGCTCGGCTTCCAACGTCGGACTTTAACGTGCGATGGCGCGGGTTAAACAGTGGTTTTCCGGGGGTCACTTCGCCACGTGTCGCTTTCCCTATGGAATCGCTCGCGAATAGGAAATATCGCCTACTCCGCAAAAGCGGTGCGATATGGGCAACCCGCTTTTGTGATTCCGCTCGTGGTTTTGGTACAGGCTTGACCACGGGTGCAAGTCTGGTTCCGCTTTCCTTTTGTTTGTTAACTCATGTCCAATCCTCGGGTCAGGTTCCGAAAGCACAACAATCTTGTCTCTTTATTAAGCGAGATTTTTATATTTGAACAGTGTTGACGACCCCGGTTCTCTTAAGTCGAGCCCGCCGGACTTCAAACGGCGATAAACCATAATTCAAACCAAATTCGCGTTCCAAAATAGCCTGCTGACGTCGGCCAATTTTGTGACGCGGAAACCAAATGAATTCTGCCCTAATTCTGATTCGTCCGGTTACTGGGCGACGAGGAGTTGTAATTAATTTTTTATCAATTACTTAATATTTTTTCGTCATTTTCATTGTTCCTGGCCACCTTTAATTTTGTAAATAGAACAAATTTGGCGGCTTGTCATGATCATTGTTCATATGCGCTTGTTGACCTTACTAAGCAACAAAATTCAAAACCAACTGTTAACGCTTGCTGACCGTTACCTTGCTGAAGAGAATTGAAGCCGAGTATTTCAGGGTTCTTCTGTCATAACCAGCGCCTGTTTAAACACGTTAATTTCATTTCCCGTAAACAGGTATTTATTCCAATTCCCCGCTAAAATCTCTAAAAAAATCCTGGTTTTAGTTTTAATTCTGCACTAAGGTCTGAAAAGAAGTTCATTTTGGTCTTTTTCGTTCCCAGAACTGCAATTATATTCCCAAAACTGGTAATTGTGCCCCTTTTCCACAAAACCCCCGAAATTCCATTTCTGAATCCACAAGAACCAGAAATGGAAGTTCCTGTAGCTCTAAATGTCGTGCCCATCAATGCCCCTCACAAGGACTTGGATTATTTGCCTTTAGCCGATATGGATTTTCAAATTAAGGACTTGTGTCTCAGTGAGAATCCTCTTCGAATATTTTGCCGCTGCAGAGACAATTATTTGAATGGTTCTGACATCTTTGGACTTTGGGAATCAAATCTTCCTATGTACCTTCTCCCCTCAGTCCATATTTTTCCTGAGTTAATCCATTATTGCTCCGCAAAGTATGATCCCAACCAACGAGCAATTTTATCCCCAAGTCAAAATGTCCTTTTCCCAATAACTGCTCAATCCATAAATGAAATGCTACAATTCCAACCTGGTCAAGCTCTCACTCCCCTGTCCATGGTTGAATTACTTGAGAAATCTACTAAGTTATCCCATGAAGAGTTAAACCGCCTATGCCAAACCTTCATGTTACTAGAGCATCAGCCTAAAAACCCTCCCCCTTATGGTTATACTTTCTTTACTGATGAGGGTAGAGTTATTTTAGACATGATATCTTCCATAATGGGCTTCAATACTAGTGAGTGTGTTGATCACTTAACCCTAGTATTGTTATCCATTTTTACCCCTGGACAACCTCCTGCTGTCAAGTACGATTTTGCATCTTATATTGCTGAAAAAATCCATGATCAGTTCATGAGATTTGAGAATGAGAGAGTATTTAAGTATTCTTCTATCATATATCATCTCATGATTTACTTTCAGTCAGAAAATTTCCCTTTTTATGTTAAGAAACTTGATGCCAAAGGGAATCCTAGGTCAGTCATCTTTTGGTCTGCCATTACTCACAATTCCTTTGATTCTCCTTATTCCTATAATGAGTTTGTCGACCTTTTTGTTCATCCCGCAACTACCTTGTTGACAGGAGTCTCTCCTCCTAGAATTAACAATGAAATCAAGAAAATCCTTCAGCTCTCAAAGCATTACAAGATAGGTGACTGGTACCTATATCAAAACTACACAGAGATCAGGATATATGGATGTGAGTTATGCCCATTCAAACTGCCCAAGTATGTCCCAATGAGACTCTTTGCATTAGAATATTTCAGGCAGATGAATAATTCAGATATAATTCATTTTTGCAATGCAAAGAAAAAGGCTCAACTCAGGATCAAGAGCCAATTAGGTCCCTTCATTTGTAACTCTAGGGAAGCTGGATAGGAAGCCGAAAGGATTTTAGAAGACCATCTCAGACTACAAAAGAGTTTCTACTGGGTGCCTTATGATCCAAACAACTTTATCTGTGATAGAAGAGTGAAAAATAAACAATCACCATACATCCGTCAAAGAATCCCAGAAATAGAACAATATGCTAATATGGATGAATGGACAGAAGGGACATTGGTTGAAAATGATAGTGAGCAGGTCAATGTTGAAAATGTAATGAAAGATCTTGAAAAGATACTTGACCTAGAATCTTTTGGACAGGTGCAGGGATATTCTTCAGCCAGGACTTTACAACAAAATTTTCAGGAGATTAGTACAGTAGCAGTAGAATCTAAAGGAAAAGAAAAGGAGTCTAATATACAAATAATTGAAAAATTCATAATGACAGCGCAACCAGAGACTTCTAAAGAATAAGGTCAAGGACAAATTCCTCCTGCTCAGATCAGTGAGCTAGAAATTTCTATTTTACAAACTCCTCTGAATATAGAAAGGGGAAAAAAGAGAGAGGCTGAAACAACTACTCCTATTGGTGGCTCTTCTGAACAGCAAGATGTTAAAAGGCAGAAATTAACTCCCCTTCCAGAAGATGAATCATTTCAGGAAATCTCTGACAGCCAGGGAACAGAAGACAGTCAGCGAACAGATACAGGTAGTGGGACAGGAATACAGAGGCAACAAAGTGCAGAAATATCTTCTTTCAAACCTCCAGTAAAAACTGCCTGGGACATCAAAAGAACATTCACCAATATAAAGGCCAGGAACGATCCACTTAGACTTCAAGTATACAGTCAATATTTGAAGATGGCTCCGAAAAATCAAGAAAGATTGATGTCAGCTTATGACATCCAACAGGGTAAGATGTTAATGAGCCATTTGAAGCCCAAGGTGCGGCAGCCTCAGACAGCTGCAGATTACGTTAGGACTAATTTTGAAGTCTTAGTAAAGGATATCCATCCTTTAGATCAAATTGAGCTACACAAGAAAACAGGTGAGATGATTTATTCTACTTTGACGGATAAATCAATGATGACCCATAAGTTGCAGGATTCTTTGGATAATACTAATACACAGTTGCAGCTTGAAAAAGCCTCCTCCCAGGCTAAGGATAATAGAATCAAAAATTTAGAGGAAATAATCATTGGTTTGGGTCATAATCCTAAATATGTGAAAGGTATTGAAGCTTTGATCAAGAGAAAAGATGATGATATTGCAGCTCTGAGAAAACAATTAAAGTTACCGGCCTCAAGACATCCACAGACTGCATAAATCATCAAACAAAATTCTGAGGAAGAACTAATGGATTTTCTCTTAAAATTGAATGAGCAACTTACTGCAACTGAAAAAGAGCTTGAGAATGCATTAAAAGATAAGCATGCAAATATTCTAGTATCTACAGCAGGAGTAGTGACAGGTACAGCAACAACAGGTCAGCCAGCAGAATTGTCACAGAGCAACACTGCAAATTTGAACACTAATGAATTAACAAAGTCAATGGAAGATATGAACATTCAGGCCATAGAGCTTCACAAAACAAAGGAACAATTGGCCACTCTAGAACTTAAATATGATCTTTCAAAAATGAGTGTTGCTGATAAAACAAGAGAAGTGAACAAATTAGAAAAAACAGTCAAAGCATTGGAAAAGGATCTCACATTGGAGAAACCTTTAAAAGAAATAAATGATATTCTTTGGGATAATATCATTCAATCAATAAAAGATGTTTGGTCCTCAATTCAGATAATGGATGAACAGAATAACTTAGTTAAATTGGCTCTGGATGAGATTGAGAGATCAAGACAAGAGTTGGGAAATATGCCAGAAGAGGCCAATAGACTTATACATTTTTTGAATACTCACACTAAGAATCAACTTGCAGAAATTAGTATTCAGGACAGGACTGGAACAATTCTGGAAATAAAGAAAGTTTTTACTAAAAGAAATCCGGTACAGAATTTAGAACAAAGGTGCTCAGATATGCAAGAAGAAATCATTGCCTTCAGAGAAAGATTGAATATTTTGTTAAATAGAGGATTGCCCAGTCCTATAGTTGCAGAAGATAAGCTAATGGACCTTGATAGTTATGTTGAAAAATTGGACAAATATGTTGATAATCAAGCTAGTTCTTCAACCAGTTCATCAACAGCAGCATTGCCTACAGGGAAAAACCTTCATGACAGATTGGAGAATTTATTTTATCTTGAGCATGAAGCAAATCATTTGTTCCCAAATCAGCCTAATTTCTTCATATATACTAAGGCTGCTGAAACACTAAGAAAGTTGCAAAGGACCAGAGTGCCAGAAGTTCAATGGTGGGAAGAAATGATGGAACTTTTGTAAAAAATTATCCTTACATAAATTTTTGCCTATTTACCACAATATATCATGATAAAAAGGATAAAAGGATGAACAAAGGTCAAAGAGTATCAGAGCAGTTAAAGAGTATCAGTGAAATGAAATAATCAACATAGAATTACTAAAGAGGACAACAGCAAGCCAAGATATAGGGCCTGCCTCCAACACATTCTTAAAAGAAGGAAACAACACAACATCAGTTATCATTTTTCTTATCTACGAGACCATCTGTCTCTATATTGTTGTAATGACTTCATGGACTATTTTACTTCATATAATATATTAAAAACATCGTTTTTTCTCTTGTGAAAAAAAAATGATTAATGTTTATCACTCTGCCTTCAAAACTAGCGATGTTGGTCTATGTTGTTGGTTTATTGATATGGTCTCATGGTCTTCCTCACATGATTAGCGTTTTTCTCTGTTCATGGATTTTAGGTACTTTAATTTGTATTTGGAACAATGGACGTCGGTATTCTATCTGTTGCTTTACTATTCTACATACTGCTATTTCACTTTCTTATAGATGCCTCGGGCATATTTGGATGCTTTCTCAGATTGTCGATAATCTCCATGTGGACCGTTACTGGGTTTTATATCATGTCCCTGTATGTGACATGGGGTATTTTTCTATCGTTGTCTGGGGTGGGACTTCCACTTTTCTGGATGGATATTTGGGTTCCAATCTTCAGATGTGAAAATGTAATGACTTCATGGACTGTTTTACTTCATATAATATATTCAAACAACGTTTTTTCTCTTGTGAAAAAAAAAATGATTAATGTTTATCACTCTGCCTTCAAAACTAGCGATGCTGGTCTATGTTGCTGGTTTATTGATATGGTCTGATGGTCTTTTTATATTTTGGACATATCACACTCTTCACATGATTAGCGTTTTTCTCTGTTCAAGGATTTTGGGTACTTTAATTTGTATTTGGAACAATGGACGTCGGTACTCTATCTGTTGTTTTACTATTCTACATACTGCTATTTCACTTTCTTATAGATGCCTTGGGCATATTAATTTGGATGCTTTCTCATATTGTCGATAATCTCCATGTGGACCGTTACTGGGTTTTATATCATGTCCCTGTATGTGACATGGGGTATTTTTCTATCATTGTCTGGGGTGGGACTTCCACTTTTCTGGATGGATATTTGGGTTCAAATCTTTAGATGTGAAAATGTAATGACTTCATGTACTGTTTTACTTCATAAAATATATTCAAAACAAAATTTTTCCTCTTTTAAAGTTTCATTTTTTTTTTTTTAAATTGAACTCTCCGTCGAAATTCCGACGTCCTGTAAGCGTCGGAATTGTGACAGTATACAGACGTCGAAAGTGCGACGTTCAAAACGTTGGACCATATTTCGTCGTAATTGTGACAGTTTACAGACGTCGGAAGAGCGACGTCCAAAACGTCGGACCACATTTCGTCGTAATTGTGACAGTTTACAGACGTCGGAAGAGCGACGTTCAAAACGTCAGACCACATGTCGTCAGAAGTGCGACAGGTTATAGAGGTCGGAAGTGCGACGGATTAGGAGACGTCGGAAGAGTGACGCTTGTTTGGAAGCGACGGAAAAGTGTCGATACTGCGACACTTTTTAGTTGTGTCGGAACTGCGACGGTACGGTAAACCACGGTTTTCCCGCCCGCTAACTGTCGCTCCTGCGACGACAATGTGTCGGAATAGCGACGATTTGGCCGTCGGAATTTCCGCCAAATATCATATAATCATAGCGCTTAATTAAACAGATATGATAGATAATGAGATAATTTAATCAAATGCAATTAAATTATTCGATTAAAACATCACATAAAAGATCTCAAGTTTCTCATATATTCTGAAGATTACAATATCACACATCAATAGTGAACAAATGCTTGATTGTATATAAAACACATATAATGGAAAACAAATCTAATATCACATCTCATTGAAACATGGTAACAATATATAGATAGTAGTGTTTAATCAATTTTAGTGTTCCTAAATTGATAACATAAATTGTCAACCAGGGCTAGTAAATTGTTGAAGTGAAGTGCACCATATATGCCTAAGTAACCTCTTCCTACTTCATTGTGTTCAATGTTTTTCTAATGTTTTTGGTTTTATGTTTACTGTTATTTTATGCTAAGGTGAAAAACTAAATTAATAGCAAAGAAAAGTTACTGAATGCACTAAAACAAAATAATATCTACTCTAAACTAGGAATGATAAAAAGAACAGAGAATGCTAATCCATAGATTGTAAAGCTGCTAATAAAGTAACTCATAACATTAAACTTAGTACAATTCGCTTCATTAGAGATATATTGGAAAAAAATGAGAAAAGGATTAGTTTTGATGTAATGAGGTTCTCTTTAGTAAACAACAACTTAAAACATCACAGAGAAATCTTATTCATGGTTATAAGTCTGTTGGAAAATTTTGAGAAAGATCATCTGCAACATAGTAAAGAATCCTGTGCTAAAATAACTTATGACACTAAAATTAACTCATTGTGCCACTCACAATGTTACTATTAAGCCTCATTCAAAGATTAGAGATTTCTTGGAACAACTTGGGAAAAAGACTTGTTTGTAAAATCATGAGAATATCTTACATAACTGCAGAACAATCAAGAACTCAAAATAATATAACTAATTCTTGTTCTTATAATAGTGATGTGTTAGAAGAAGTTGAGAACAAGAGCAACTTATAAAATAATGAGGGTCTTTTAAATCTAATTAACAGGACTGAAATGCAATTAACTAGCAGAACTGAAATGCAATGAACAGAAATAAAATACAATTAACTCAAAGTACTACAGCTATATCTTATTCACGTATTAGTGATATATTGGAACAACTCATGAGAACAAGATTGACTATAATATTCGATGTAAGTAAATGACATAAGACATGATGCAAGAGGATAAACTCAGAAAACTGCCTAAGTTAGGAACAAAACAGAGTTAAAGGTCACTTATCTAGAAAATATGCAAAAGCCTTTTTGGATAGTAGGGGCCCTCTACCATCAGATTGGCACATGAATCCTTAACTCCTTACAGTTGCTTCAGATCATGCATCAAAGTTATACTTCTTTTATTAAAAGAAAACTTGTAAACAGAAAGTATCACAGTCTTTGAGAACTAACAACAAAACATCAACTAACTGTATCTCGGTTCACCGAGTTATTTTTATAAGGAAATACATAACTGACATTGAGTAGAAATAGGCATAGGTGTCTGTTATAATAAAAATCGAACTAGAACTCCTATTGAGGACTCGTATTCTGTTGAAGACACCTCAAGAGTCCTTTTCATTGTAGAAGTCTGCTTCTTGGTTTTGGCTTTATCCACGTGCATAACCACTGCCAGATTTGTGCTCAGCCCTCGTGGTGGACAAGGAATGATGTAGGAGAGTTTTGGAGTCTAACCATATACGTCTTTCCCTCAGACGACACCTGTAACCTATTTAAACACTAAAATAGCTGCGGAACGTCTGATCGGCTATGGAACATCTGTATCCTGTAGCTATTTTGCACAAAATTATTAAAATAGAAAAAACCATGAAAATACAATATGTTAATCAATTGCATGTAACATTTAAGCAATCCTAATCATTCTTCATTGATTTTAGGCTTATGAAGTGATAAAAGAATGATGAAATGAAGTGAAGGTTTGTAAAAGTGAAGGCAATTCTAGGGCTCAACGTACCCCAACTGCAAAACTATTGCATGTCCTCATGCAATTTTATCAAAACTTATTCCATGTGCTCTGAAACCTCTGTTAGAACATCCAACCTTATCCTTCTGCTTCTTTTGCTGGTTAGTGTCATTCTGGGTTTCTTCATGAGTAATTTAAACCTGAGATTTATGAGGGCTCTGTTCAATTTCTTATTCCTCTTTTTTTCAGCTTCCTGTTTTCTTTGTGCAGTGTCCCCATTTGTAGAGTGAGAGTATTATTCATAGCATTATTCATTAACTTGTTCTCTCAAGATTTCATTCTCATTCTTAATGTGTCTATTCAATATATCCAATTCATAATTATCTTTCTTCAGGGCTTCTATTGGAGGTTCTTGTGGATTGAGGGATCTTTCTTGATTCTCTAAGGCCTTTCTTTCCAAAGATTCCACATAATCATAAATTTTTTGTTGAGTCAAAAGATTTGGCAAACGATTTTGTAATCTCCTTATGGAAGCGATCAAATTTTTCTATAAATTTAATCTCCGCTGTTGTAGTAGCTCCTTGACTTGTGTATATCCTTCCAAATACTACTCCAACGGTTTTGTTCCAACAATTAGCCATTCTCCTCTCAGGCAAATTATCTTCCTTTCACAATTACTTTTCTATGCTTGAAGCCAGATTTACTACTAGAGTCTAATGCTTTATTTGAAACCATATCTATGTGTCTCAAGATGGATTAGTCAGAATGATGTTTTCACTTTAATTACCTCTGGATTTAAGATGGATTGGCTCCAAACTATAATGGAGGAATGGATGGAGAGGTACTAAGCTATAAGTGAAACAAGTGCTTATGGATCCGATGGAGAATTTATGATGAACTTGTAGAAAATAAATGAATGATAAGCAATTTTTTAAGGAGAAGTGGACTAGTAGGTTACGTTTGTGATTACGA